>CM076100.1:5235102-6453435 GCA_038048805.1 Hipparchia sbordonii | reverse complement strand
GGCATAGCAGGAACGGTAGAAAAAGTTTACCGAATTCTCAAAAAATGAATAACGAGATACCTCGTCTATTGCTCAAAAGAGTGCTAATTAGCGCACACAATGGGAGTTGAGAGTTGAAAGAAAATGTTTATTGTTCAGTTATTGCTGTTTTGTCCGCACTGTTCTTAATCATAAGCTAAAATTAACTTCACATGTTCGTTAAAATATTTTCATGTCATCGCGAAATCGGCCTGGGAAACAAAAAACACTCGCACAATTGTGTAAAATTAGACGAATTATTTACTCCACGCAGTCCTACTGACCGAGCAAGATTATATGTCGGATGTTAGGGGTAAACAAGACTGAATAAGATTCCGATTCCCAAAATATTCGTCCGGGTTCAGTGTACTGGATGCAGAATGTAGGACATTTGAGAATAAAGATCGTCGCTCATTTATCAACGTGCCACCCAATCAGCTGCGGCTCGCCTCGTACGATTGAATTTTCTTATATGCACTCACATCGTAACCTCACGGGATCGCCTCGCTGTCCATACATAGACGACGAGTTAACAACTCGGTAACCCTAACCACTCGTTGCTCTTCCGCTTGCCGTGTATTGCCCACGCGCAGGTCCCGAGTGGACCGCGTGCTGCGCGCGATATGTTTACTCTACCTACGACTCGACTCGAGGACGATGCGTTGGCCGCGCGATGTCCACCCGTTGACCACTAGGTGTCCATTCGCCAGCCACGTGACATGACCGCAAAAGACGCCCACAACAATTGGACGCCGAGCGGAAGGCGGTGCCGGTCGGATGCCAGGTTAATAAGTGAACGACAACCTTAACGTAGATTTTAGAATGTGACACGTATAGCATCGGAAGTTTGCCTATTGCAATACCGATGAAAGCTCTCTCGCTATTCTTTTAGCACCATTTTGTTGCTGACATTTGTTATTTTCACGCGAAAGCTTTTACTACGAAGTAGGTAAAGTAAATTCTATAAATTCCCTGTGGACGAAGAAGAAAGCTTAGTGGTATTGCAATTAACCGATAGTATTCATTATTCGATTACATGTTATATGAGGAAAATAGATCACTGGTCTTTTTCGCATTCATAGTTTCATAGATATAATTATACATACTTACAATTATATAACACAGAGCAGAAAATGGGTTCCATTCAACTACTACTTTCGCGTTCCTAAATACATGTAGTGAAAACGCATTGATGCAGCAAGACCGCCATAATGTCAGCCAATCAGAAGCGATTGTTACCGTAACACTGATGCATTTTTAGACAGTCAAACCGCTGAACATTTCAGCTAACTAAATTTCAAGGACATCTCTGGGAAAAAGTTTCCCGAACCAATTTGTTCCGAGCTGCTCGTCACTCAAAATGCCACTTCATTTGAATTTTAATCCCAGAGCAATTTGTTTCAACATAATATTTTAACCCACAAGGGAACTACGAAACTCGAAACTGTACGAGTAGGTATAATATAAACGGAAAAAATATTTTTACAAAACCGACTTCAAACGCCACTACAATAATAATTAGTAATATTGAAAATGGTCCAGATTTGGCAGAGTTATGAAGTAACATCGCCTAAAAAAAGAAAAAAATATATCGAATTGAGAACCCCCTCCTTTTTTGAAGTCGTTTAAAAATAGTCGTGTAATGGATAGGAAACATACTTGCTAAGGGCCGAAACATACTTGGTAAAAATTCAAAGGCAAATTCAAATTCAAAATTATTTATTTCATGTAGGCCAACTTGTAGCTCTTATCACACGTCATGACTCTGCCACTAAAATAAGTCTTACCTGAGCGTTTTAATATTTTGGCAGATATTCAATACAATAACTGTCAGAACGTTCAATTTGTACCTCGGTTAAACGTCATTTGACGTTCGTGAAATCGGCACTTAATCGTTTAAATCATGATAACAAAATTTTATCGATCGGAGATAAACTGCCGTTTTCATTTTTCATTCAATCAAAGCACTTGACCTTACTCTTGAACTGTATAAGCGCTCAATGTTATTTTATCATGGATTCTTTGTTTCAATTTTAAAAATTGTAATCTCAGTCTAGAGAGAGTAGTAAGATGGCAAATACAAAATGGGTATGTATGGAAATGTTAACTCACATAGGTACACCTAAAGTCTAAGGGCCGATTTCACCAAAGTAAAATAAGTCTTATCCGAGCCTTAAGACGAGGTTCTGGAGGAATTTTAGGTATTTGAGGGGGTGCTACAGAGGAGAGCGCGCGGTATTAGTCCCGCTCACCGCGGGGGGAATGTAGCGCGAGCGCGAAATATTAGCTTGATAGCAGCAAGAAACGACTCAGTCCGGCTGACAAAACTATATTAGGTCTGTACTGTAACTTATTTTCGTTAATCATATTGTAACGTATATGGCTCGGTTGGTATGGCTACAGTTTATTTTCAGAGAGAGAGTACAGGTTCGATTCCTAGCCAACACCAGTAATGTAACATTGTTTTTTTAATTTCCTTATTCATTTTTAGCCTTTTTTTACCGTAGTATGTATTTCAATATTACTTACATTTTTTTAAGTACATAATTTGAATAAATAGTGTTTTAAGTTAGGTGTTGTATTTTTTAATTTATTACCAAATTTTTTAATCTATATTCTATATATTGATATATTGATATATTACTAGTTGATGCCCGTGGCTTCGCTCGCGTGGATTAGTTTTTAAAATGAATTCCTATTTCCCTTGTCGAAACATCACGCTTGAACGGCTGGACCGATTTTGATGGGACTTTCACTGGCAGATAGCTGATGGTAGGAGTAATATAGGCTACTTTTTAACCGATTTTCAAAAAAGGAGTTATGTTTTTACCTATGTACCTACTATATCAATATCTCCGTGATTTCTAAACCGATTTTAACGGGACTTTCACTGGTAGATATAAGATAGCTGATATCATCGGGCATAGTATAGGCTACTTTTTTAACCGACTTTTGAAAAAGGAGAAGAAGGAGTTTTGTTTTTCTACTTCTGTATATCGATATCTCCGTGATTTCTTAACCGATTTGCGTGAATCTTTTTTTAATTGAAACAAAAACCATGCAAGATTTAAAATTAATTAATTAATATCCTTTATTTTTTTTGACGACGTCCCTGGCGCAGTGGTGAGCGCTGTGGTCTTATAACTGGGAGGTCTCGGGTTCGATTCCCGGCGGGGGCAATTTAGGAATTTATAATTTCTAAATTGTCTCTGGTCTGGTCTGGTGGGAGGCTTTGGCCGTGGCTAATTACCAACCTACCTTCAAAGACGTGCCGCCAAGCGATATAGCGTTCCGGCACGATGGCGTGTAGAAACCGACTAGGGTTATGGGTTGAATTTACACTGCTATACCCCTTCCAAGTTAGCCCGCTACCATCTTAGACTGCATCGTCACTTACCATCAGGTGAGATCGCAGTCAAGGGCTATCTTGTTATCGAATAAAAAATAAATAAAATGTTCTAATAAATATTTTTCTTACATTCTTGAGGTGAAAAGTTGTAAGTATCACACGATAGCAAAGTTTTTGCTTCTTGTGCCTTTGAATCCCTCACTACTCTTATGATTCTAACTTAGAATCCTTCTCTCGCTCGGGATTCAAACTAGGCACTCGCAACAAAAAAAACTTTGCTATCTTGTTGAACAAATAACTATTTCGGGCAAACTATCAATTTTAGAGAAAATTTTTATTTCGTCCCATAGTGCCGCCGCCGCACTATGGGACGAAATAATATAAACCGTCTCATAAATGGTTGGGACAAATGTTATGATTCCAAAGATTTTTCCATGGATTAATATTCTCAGATAATAGGACCTTTATGAATAATGTTGAAAAATAAAAATATTTTAGTTCTAGGTATATAAAATTACTAGTAGGGCGCGTGGGTGCGCGGCTCGCTAAAGCGAACCGCATGTTTTTTGTTCCCCAAGTAGATCTTCGGATCTTGATCATCTTTTTCCAAAACCTCTATTTCATCTTGTACATTTTCTAAGATAGACATCGACGAAATTTGTATGGCCACCATCTTGAATCCGCCATTTTGGTAGTTTTTTTCAGCTCATTGCCAATTTGATAAGGTTTCGAGTGATTTTTGTTTGGGCACCCTCAACCTATCTTCAATACCCTGACCGTGCTCCTCACCCGTCTGCGAAATCCTCAATCATCAACTCCCTCCATATTTTTCATACAAATGAATTTTTATCTTCTATACGAAACCATCAGTTTGGAAAAGAAACCTTATCTTAGTCTTGCATATATTTTGTATGAAAAAAATAAATTCCGCCATTTTGAATTTTTTTCTATTCATTAAGTAGACTTTCGAGTACTGATCATCTTTTTCTAAAAAAACCACTCTTCCACTTTTTATACTCTCCAAGATAGGCACCGACGAAATTTATATGACCGCCATCTTGAATCCACCATTTTGGATTTTTTTTTAGCTCCTTGCCAATTGGATGAGGTTTCGAGTGACTTTTGTTCGAGAACCTTCCACCTATCTTCAAACCCTGGCCGTGCTCCTCACCCGTCTCAGAAATCCTCAACCATCAGCTCTCTCCGTATTTTTTCTCCAAATGAATTTTTGTCCTCTCTACGAAACCATCAGAAATTTTGAAAAAGAGCCACATAAAGTCTTGCATATATTTTGTATGGAAAAAATAAATTCCGCCATCTTGAATTTTTTTTCTGTTCATCAAATAGACCTTTGGGTCTTGATCATCTTTTTCCAAGCAACCACTCTTCCACCATTTATAGTCTCCGAGATAGACACCGACGAAGTTTGTATGGTCGCCATCTTGAATCCACCATTTTGGAGTTTTTTTTCGGCTCTTTGCCAATTGGATGAGGTTTCGAGTGACATTTGGTTGAACACCCCCCCACCTATCTTCAATATCCTGGCCGTGCTCCTCACCCGTCTGTGAAATCCTCAATCATCAGCTATCTCCATATTTTTGTTCCGAATGAATTTTTGCCCTCTATACGAAACCATGAGTAAAAAAAATTTTTCCATACAAAATTTATAGGAGAGGTGATCAATGAGTCAGTGAATCAGCACGAGTAGCTATATATATATTAACTAGTAGGGTGCGTGGGTGCGCAGCTCGCTAAAGCGAACCGCGGTTTTTCTGTCCACCAAGTAGACCTTCGGGTCTTGATCATCTTTTTCCAAGGAACTACTCTTCCATCTTTCATAGTCTCTGAGATGTACATCGACGAAATTTGTATGACCTTGCATCCGCCATTTTGGTATTTTTTTTAGCTTATTGCCAATTGGATGAGGTTTCGAGTGATTTTTGTTTGGGCACCCTCAACCTATCTTCAATACCCTGACCGTGCTCCTCACCCGTCTCCGAAATCCTCAATCATCAGCTCCCTCCATATTTTTCATCCAAATTAATTTTTGTCCTCTATGCGAAACCATCAGCGGAAAGGAACGTATCAAAGTCTTGCATATATTTTGTATATAAAAAAGAAAAATCCGCCATCTTGAATTTTTTTCTATTCATCACGTAGACTGAACTGATTATCTTTATCAAAGAAACCAGTCCTCCATCTTTTATAGTCTCCGAGATAGACACTGACGAAATTTGTATGGCCATCATCTTGAATCCTCCATTTTGGATTTTTTTTCAGCTCCCTGCCAATTGGATGAGGTTTCGAGTGACTTTTGTTTGAACACTCCTCACCTATCTTCGATACCCCGGCCGTGCTTCTCACCCGTCTCCGAAATCCTCAACCATCAGCTCTCTCCATATTTTTCCTCCAAACGAATTTTTGTCCTATCCTATTTTTGTCCTTTGTCTCTATACGAAACCATCAAAAATTTTGAAAAGGATCCGTATCAAAGTTTTGCATATATTTTGTATGGAAAAAAATAAATTCCGCCATCTTGAATTTTTTTTCTATTCATCACGTAGACTAATGGGAACTGATTATCTTTATCAAAGAAACCAGTCCTCCATCTTTTATAGTCTCCGAGATAGACACTGACGAAATTTGTATGGCCATCATCTTGAATCCTCCATTTTGGATTTTTTTTCAGCTCCCTGCCAATTGGATGAGGTTTCGAGTGACTTTTGTTTGAACACTCCTCACCTATCTTCGATACCCCGGCCGTGCTCCTCACCCGTCTCCGAAATCCTCAACCATCAGCTCTCTCCATATTTTTCCTCCAAACGAATTTTTGTCCTATCCTATTTTTGTCCTTGGTCTCTATACGAAACCATCAAAAATTTTGAAAAGGACCCGTATCAAAGTTTTGCATATATTTTGTATGGAAAAAAATAAATTCCGCCATCTTGAATTTTTTTTCTATTCATCAAATAGACCTTTGGGTCCTGATCATCTTTTTCCAAGCAACCACTCTTCCACCATTTATAGTCTCCGAGATAGACACCGACGAAGTTTGTATGGTCACCATCTTGAATCCGCCATTTTGGAGTTTTTTTTCGGCTCTTTGCCAATTGGATGAGGTTTCGAGTGACATTTGGTTGAACACCCCCCCACCTATCTTCAATATCCTGGCCGTGCTCCTCACCCGTCTGTGAAATCCTCAATCATCAGCTATCTCCATATTTTTGTTCCGAATGAATTTTTGCCCTCTATACGAAACCATGAGTAAAAAAATTTTTCCATACAAAATTTTACAGGAAAGGTGATCAATGAGTCAATCAGTCAGTCAGTGAATCAGTGAATCAGCACGAATAGCTATATATATAGTAACTAGTAGAGCGCGTGGGTGCGCGGCCCGCTGCAGTGGACCGCGGTTTTTCTGCTCTTAGACTTTCAGGGCTTGATCATTTTCTACTAAAAAACCACTCTTCGATTTTTTATTCTTTGTCAAATAGGCACCGACGAAATTTATATGGCCGCCATCTTGATTCCGCTATTTTGGTTTTTTTTTAGCTCCCTGCCAATTGGATGAGGTTTCGCGTGATTTTTGTTTGAGCAACCTCCACCTATCTTCAATACCCTGACCGTTCTCCTCACCCGTCTTCGAAATCCTGAATCATCAGCTTCTTCCATATTTTTTCTAAGAATGAATTTTTGTCCTCTATTTGAAATCATCGGTAATTCTGAAAAAGAACCCTAACAGTCTTGCATATATTTTGTATATGAAAAAAATTAATTCCGCCATCTTGAATTTTTTTCTATTCATCCAGTAGACCTTCAAGTACTGATCATCTTTTTCCAAGAAACCACTCTTCCATCTTTTATAGTCTCCGAGATAGGCACTGACGAAATTTGTATGGCCGCCATCTTGAATTTGCCATTTTGGAGTTTTTGTTCGGCTCTCTGCCAATTGGATGAGGTTTCGAGTGACATTTGGTTGAACACCCCCTACCTATCTTCGATACCCTGGCCGGTGCTCCTCAACCGTCTCCGAAATCCTCAATCATCAGCTCTCTCCATATTTTTCCTCCGAATGAATTTTTGTCCTCTACACGAAACCATGGGTGAAAAAATTTTTTTATTATGTAAATAAGATCATTCTTATTATTTAACTAGTACTTATTTTTAATGAAATAACTAAAATGACAATAATTATTAATAATGAAATAATTTTTAAGTATTATAATTAAATTTTTAGTACTTATGGAAAATTAAATAATTTGATTTTTGACATGCTCTCACGAAATAAATATTATCTTTAAAATACTGGCATTTCATTTTTCTAGTAGCTTATACATTCAATAATACGTGTACAAATTTTCAAATCAAAATGTCAAGAAACAAAAAAGTTATTGATTTTCGAGACGGTTTATATGATTTCGTCCCATAGTGCGCCGTCGCCGCACCACTGCCCGCAAGATTCGGAGCAGAGGCCTTACTCACTCTTGCAATGTTCTTGGTTCCTCAGAATTGAGCTTCAAACGTTTTTTCCGACTGAAAATTAAATATTACTTATTATAATTAATTTAAAAAAAAAAAATACTATTGTCCTAAAAAAATGCCCTTAGAAAATGCAAAACAAACACGGTAGAAGAACCGAACCGGTAACTTCTAGCTATCAACTGTCTCCTACACTGACTAAGCCAAACGTCTAATACAATGAACGACGAAAATAAGGTCTATTATAGTAAAGTACCTAACTAGCTAACTACAGTTTGATAAGCCGAATTGTACGACGAACTGGGGTATTGTACACCATTATTATTAGATACTTACCTTCTTCTTCGTCAACCCTTAGACGTCTACTGCTGAACAAAGGTCTCTTACGTGGACTTCCACAGATCTTGTTCTTGCGCCGCCTGAATCCAGCGGCTCCATGCGACTCGTTTGATGTCGTCGGTCCACCTAGTGGGGGATCTGCCAACATTGAGCTTCCCTGTGTGAGGTCGCTAGTCCAGAACCTTGGAACCCCAACGACCTTCAGCTCTTCGAACTATGTGCCCCGCCCATTTCCACTTTAGTTTCGCTCTCAGAGCACTCGCAGAGCTATGTCGGTAACTTGGTTCTCCTACGGATCTCCTCATTTCTGATTTGATCTCGCAGGTAATTTGAAAAATACGTAATAATTGTGAAGAAATTACGTAAGTTACCAAGTAATTGAAAATTGATGATGAAATTGATATTTCATGATCCCTTACATAATGCAAAACCTTTACAAAATATTGAGAAAATTAAAAATAGGTAGATACTTACTTTACAATTTCCATCATCTGCTTTTGATATTTTTTATATAGTGAATTCTTGGATTTTGCTTTTTTTTAGGACCCATTTTCAAAATTAGCCTACTCTACTACTTACCTTATTTAAAACTTCATTTTATGGATTATTTATTTACAATTGACTATAAACAAACTTATAACTAGGTAAACTCTATTTAACTTCACTAAAATATACAAAATAGTCTTCAACATAAAACAAAAACAATTTTACTTATTATAAGTAATTTAAAAAAAACACTTTTCCTAAAAAAAAAAACATAAAACCTTTTTTTAGAAAATGCAAAATGAACGTAGTTGAGATTCGAACCTGCAATTTCTAATTATCAAATCGCGACCAAACTAACTGAGTCAAATTTCTATTAGAAAGAATGACGAAAATAAGGTACATTATAGTAAAGTATCACACTACAGTTTGATTAGCCGATTTACGTCACATTTACGTACTGTACGATAAAATTAAAAATAGGTAGGTAGACACTCTTATAACTATCACCATCTGCTTTTGTTGTTTTTATTTTGTTCATTTTCTTTTTCGGACCCATTTTCAAAATTTCTACTACTTTGTACTTATTTATTTACAACTATATTATGGTTTATTTATTAACAATATATTGTATACAAACTTATAACTAGGTACACTCTATTTGACTTCACTAAAATATACAAAATACTCTTCAACATAAAACAAAAACAATTTTCAATTATTATATTTCGCGATGTTATTTGATAGCCGAGCGAGAGCAGCGCCGCGCAGGTCCACCTAGCAGCACGCCTTAGCGATCACTGTCTAATTGAGTACGAGTGACAAAGAAGCCGCTACTGGAAATAAAACGGCCAAGACACAAATTGTGATAAAAAAAGATTAAATTATAATAGTCGCTGTAAAAAAAATCTAAAACTGCCATTTTTTGTAGTAAAATATGACAAACAAATTGTACTTAAATTTTTCAAAAATTAATGTATGGTAACTGAGAAAAATTGGAATTCATGTATTTGCAGAGGCAACTTTGCAATTTTTTTCTATTGAAAAAAGTTTACGTCATTGTGTTTTGGAAACAGGCATCAGGCCAGAAATATGATCAATTGTAACTCCCTTTTTTTTCATAGTATTATGACCAATAGATTTTGAATAAAACGATCTTCTTTCGGCTCTATTTAGCTGATCACCGAACCTTAATTTGATATTTCAGCGGATTTCCAATACAAAAATTTAAATGATATTTACGCTTAGATAAAAACAACCATCCAAAAAATCAAACAATCAACCAACCAAAAAATCTTTTTGCAAGTTCAAAGTGTAGGTAAGTAGGGAACTACTCGTAAATCTATGCACAATAAAAAAAACTAGCCCGTCTGCTTTGCCTGCTACTGCGTCCGTATGGAATCTGGTTTATAAAAAATCCCGCGGGAACTCTACGTTTTCCGGCATAAAAGGTTGCCTTTGTCAGTCTGCACATATTCAACTAAACCTACCTACCTTTACCAAAAACCACGTCGAACCGTAGCTGATGTAGCTGCATGACAAACCAACAAACAAACACTTACGCATTTACAATATTAACATAAGGATAAGTCACGAAACATCAAATAAAGTGGATGGGAAGAGCCACAATATTCCTTTTCTCAAGTTTATTGAGGTAAGGCTTGGTACTTATTTGCGCAAATTACCTGCCTACTGCCACGGACTTACGCAAAATGAGCTGTTTTCTCTTACACAACGAAACTGGAATTTCCGTAGTAAAACGAGCGATCTACCGTTTATCTCGTTTTTGTCACCATTACGATAATTTTTACTGTAATGGCATGTAATAAAGTGCATTTTCTTTTGTTTCAGGATGCCGGCGCTCCGGCTCCTGGGGCGTAAATGGCTGGCCGCCTCGGATGATCTCGTTTTTCCGAGTATATTTGAACTTCTATTCCGATTCGTCTGGTAAGTGAAATAGGGCCCTTCCACAATACTTGCGGAACCGCAACGCAATGCGATGCGTTGAAGCAACGCAAACATTTCATCGCATACGGGATCGTACGAGAAAACTGGTCCTTAGTTTAGTTTCTAGTGAGACACGTTCTTATTTCTGGTTGGAGGACTTTATTGAGACGCATCAAGAAAAAAAGAAAAGAAAGTATCTACTGGATGCATGCATTTCTAACTATTTTATGAATAACGATGGAATTCAATTCCCGTCCATTCACTCATAACATAGGGCATTTCCCCATCAGTTCAGTTTCTAGTTGATACACTTCAATAACATATATGAGGCGTCGAAAACAGAGGAGGTGAAAAATTTTGTTACTTTAGAATTAGTGTTTCAAGTTTTGGAGTAGGTACTATTAGGTAAATCCTTAAATGCTCTAAACGTAAGTCATGTGTATCCACCATCATTTAAAGTACTCACCTTACAGTGCGACAACAGACACCGCCGGGTAGCAGGCCGTGCGAACGTCGCATCACAAGTATTGTGAAAAACCCCTTATTTTGTTGTAGGTATCGTAAAAGTTGTGCCTAATGTTGTTTGATATCTTGATTATAACTGATCGAGTGACGCGTTTTTCCTTAAGAAGGAAATAGATGCTCTGAAGGAACTCTTCGATCATTCTATTAATAATTGTATATTGTTGCTTCATTTCTGAACAATTTCATAATAATAGGATGAATGTGTATGAAAATAAATGAGAGAATAATAATATCTTTATAAAAAGGTAAAAACCCAGTAATATATCATAATTATAAGAACATAAAAACTAAAATAAATAAGAAATTGCCAGTGGCAATAAACGTCAATATAACAATAGTCCATTGAGTCCATTTCATATTCGTCATCGCTAAAGAAAAATGTCATTATACTCAACATAAGATAGTCCAAGAGAATGTAATCACTCCGTTTAGTACCAATACATTTGTAAGCCTAATCGTGATTTAAAACGTTGAAGTGAAGCTCTACCCAAAACACTTTTTTTATGACTCTTGCCGATGCAAAAATTTTGAAGAAAATGATATCTAAGTAGGTATATTTTCCTTGTTCTCATCAAAAAAGTTTATTAATCAAAAGTAATTGATGTCGTTACACCTTCATTGCAATGCATACTAAGGTACCTAGTACCTTACTATTGTATAAATATGCAAATCAGAAACGCATTATGGGCGTTGTATTTCTGACTCAGAATTATGAAGCAATAGGTAAGCAGTACTAAATATAGTTAGGAAATTATCTTGCTTATGATTTTAACCTTGTTTTGCAAAGTGAAGTTACTGCGAAGTAGCCCAGTTTACATGTCCAAATTCCAATTCAAGGTTTTAAAACCGCAGTAACTGTAGTACAGGCCCAGTAGATGTCCCATTAAACAGAGGGCGCTTGAGTTTAAAATCCCAGAAGCTATTTGTGGCACAGTCATAGTTAGGTTAAGGTCACGTTAAAGTACTGACTACTGAATTATAATTTTTAATGTGTATTCACAAAGTATTCGTTATGATGTCCCTTACACCCTGTATACTTACTAACTTACTAGTACTTGTTTATTATAGAACTAGCTTTTGCCCGCGACTTCGTCTGCGTGACGCGTTACTGTCCGCGTTTCCGGGGTAAAAGCTCACTTTCCTTGCTATCAAAAAACCCGTTCAATACCCGTAATGTATGAGAAAATGAAATTATTTTATATATTTTTATTTTCGTGAATTTTCCGATATTTGAATAGTTATTCTGCTATTCGAGACGGAGACAAATACAACAGATCAAAAACCATGAAAATCGGTCCAGCCGTTCTAGAGTTATAACTGTTCGAACAAACCCGACTTTGTTTTACATATTATATTAAAGATTTGGCAATTATTATACCTAAAACCTATGATATTGATATAGGTAGTATAAAAAGAGGTGGATATGTTACAAGCGTGCGGTAAATGAAGCGCGTAATGGCAGCTATATTTGTCGTAATTTGTCATGTCAACAATGAAGTACTCTCTATACTCTTCGTCGTTCGGAACAAATTTTTCGGTGGTTTTGTGAGTATATCCTCATCCCTAGTAGGATATCATAGCGTAAAATTAGCTATTAAGGATACCTTGTCGAAAACCGACTAGCTACAAGTTGGTCGGTTTTCGGCAAGTTTCTGTTTAAAAAATTAATTTATAACTTTTGTTCTCCCTTTCTGCTGCACCTGATTGTTGCGTTGTCAGATTAATGTAATCTATAAGTGTTATATAGTCTTTGGAAACTATTTAGGTTTAAGAATTATAAATCTGTTTTTAGATTTAAGACAATTAACACTGTATGTTTCCATAAAATAAATAAATAAATAAAAAATAAATAAATATTCGTGGACAGACCCTTAGAACGATCTCCGACCCCGGCGTCTGATTGGTTGATAATGGCGGTTGAATTGTCGCGGAATCGTTTTGATTGCCATTATTCGCTGATGCTCGCTCACTTAACCCCGACCGGACATTTCATTAGTTTTGGACATCTCTCGCTTATTATTCAATTCAGCATTCACTTGACATAATGGAACTTGATTGTGTACCACTTATTTTTAAATGCTACGAGTGAAAGCGTCGAACTATAACGCTAATTCGTTGGCTAAAAATAAAATGCTTTACTTTTTTACGTGGTTTTTCTAACTATGAACAATCTTTGTTTCTTAATGTATTTTCCTTGACGCTAAAAAAGTTCTATCAAAATCGGATCAGCAGTTAGAATTCTTGCCTCACTTACGTATGTGGGAGAATTTGCCTTAGTATTTGTGACTCCATTTTAGATTTTTTTGATTCCAGCGTAACTGCCTACGAATAAAATAATAAATTATAATATTGGAGCTTGAAATCTAGGTCAATTGATATTTAAATTGACATAACAGACTAATTGCATAATTAATCTATTCAACAAATTACAAGAGAACCTTCACAAAGGACCTTTACCTTATGTTATGTGTTACATCTTGTTACTATGCCTACCTACATAGCAACTTAGTAGAAGCTTAAGTATGTTGATGTTTTTATTTGAATCATTTTATAATGTTTGTATCATAACATTTTACATACCTATATAATGCAGGTACATGACATTCGTAAGAGCTTACACAAGCCTAAACCGAAAATAAAGATTGGTTTGTGTTGTATTGTATTTAGAAGTAGGTATTTCGATCGTTACTTTGAATATTCTTTTAAAATCGGTGATAAATGTATACAAATAACTATTTACATGTCATTTAAATAAGTACCTACCTTGATTTTCAAAGCTCTACATAAAGACAAACACACGATCCGGCGTAACGGATTTCGTACAATCCATTCTGAATGGTCGACTCCATTAAAATACACGTGTATGATTGTATCGATTATGACGTCCTTTCGAGTATGGTGCCGTTCGTTGTATGCTATATTGTCGTTTCTCGGATCCGGAACTGGATGTTATGAAATTATTGTTTGATAAAATCAAATTAGGTAGAGGTAGGTATATTGCGCTTGTACATGACATCACTCTTAAATATGAGTAGTATCTACCATAAATAAAAGTAGTAAAAGTAATACATATAGATCTTTCATTTAACGAGGGCTCTGGCTCATAGTTGTGTGTGTCGTATCTGTATAAGTGTGAGCGCGAGCTTGGTCGCGCCTGACCTAAGCTCCTGAGTCCTGACAGGCACGCACACTTACACAATGTGCATGTACACAACGTAACCACAAGTAAAGCGCCCGTATCTTCGTGAGATAAACGTACTATACCTATTTTGCAACAGTATTGCCATAAAGATTTTGTCTGATTTGGCAGATGAAAAAAAATTTATTTTGTTTTGAGCCTTATAGAATACCGCAAAGTAACGCCTTCTTGTAACTATCCCTCTATTAAAAACGATGTGCTTGTTCCAGGCTAGTCCTCATCGCCCTGGTAGTGGAGGTGCTATATCCTATAACATGGCAGTGCCAGTCGGAGGGCTGGCACGGCGGCTCGTTCGTGCGGCTGTACCTGTGCGGCACGCTGACGCTGCAGGCGTGCCTCATGCTGCTGCTGGCGGCGCTGGCGCAGCAGTCCGCGCGCGGCACCATCACAGAGACGGACGCCAGGAAGCTCGTCTCACCTTTATTGTTACTTAAGTAAGCATCTAGTATAAGCGCGCATTCACCCTAAGTAACCACGTAATCTAAGCGCGCATTCACACCTAATCTAAGCGCGCATATACACCTAAATAAGCACCTAATGTAAGCGCGCATTCAAATCTAAACAAGCACTTAATCTAAGCCCGCATTCACACCTATGTGACCACCTAATCTACGCGCGCATTCACACCTAAGTAAGCACTTAATCAATCAATCTGTATATCTAATTTTCCGTTGGGTTACAATTTTTATTCTTTTTTCTTGTTATTGTTCACATTAAACCCTAGCACAGCTGGGCTAGCAGATATGCACAACATGCGCTACAGCGGCTTTTTGACAGTGTAAATGTAACATGCAGTCTGATTTTAACTTTACAGTCTTCGACTGATATTACGCTAGGTGTATACGCTCCCTAAAGCCGGCCTTAAACCTATAAATTATGATCTCTATTGTAAGTAGCTTAAGTAATTAATGCAAATGTAAATCTACTAACAAGAGTTTTAACATTTGTAACATGCTACTTACGCGAGTAAGACTTACAGCTGTAAGGTCAGCCTAAATAATATCTACCTTGCTTACTCGGTTCTTGGTCATGATGTCTGCATTGGAAGCGGCTTAACCATATATGGTACCTAGTTTTTATATAGATACCTAATTATTTACCCTAAATCGGTTTCTACGCTAAATCGCTTGGCTTTGCCAGTAGAATGATTTTCCAAAGCCGGACCGAAGCAAATTGAAATTGTAAGCTTTTTTTTGCCCACTTTGTTTGCGAAAAATAATTCCTAGGCCGGATGATCCACCAATTAAAGCGCGTCTTAAATGTACAATACCTACGCACAAGTTTTAATATAAAATTATTAGCTTTTACCCGCTACTTTGTCCGCGTAGTTAGGTTTTCAAAATTCCGCGGAAACCTTTGTTTTTTCGAGATAAGAGGTAGTCCTTGTCACTCTCCAAGTCCTCAACTATACCCATTCAAAAAATCATGTCGATCAGTTGCTGCGTGATTGAAGGACAAACCAACAAACAAACATAGTTTTGCATTTATAATATTAGTAAGGATAGGGATAGCACAAACCTCATCAGTCATTACCAAACGCTACGCTGCTGTAGTTTGTTAGAATTTAGTTCAATATTATAATTGCCGTGGACTTAAAATAATTCATGACGACGTGATCATGCCATCTTCATTAATAACGGGATTACAAGTTTAATCTCTTCGGAAAGGATTAATATAGAAAAGTAATTTGCGATGTAATAAGTTTAATTGCAAATAATTATGATGTTCATTACTTACTTATAACTTTATAAAAAATCTATGCTGGATTAACCTTGGCCGTTGATAGAGATTAAATAAACTTTTTGCGTGGATAATGGTATCTGGTAAGACTATTATTTTATTCTCGTAATGCGGTTATTTTAATTTATAATTCATCTCAATTATATAATTCATTTAATAGATATGTAATACGTCATAGGCACATTTTGAAAGTGGTGAACGCGACGTATAAAATTAAAATACATTTAGATATAACCCTTTCCAGGTACCGCTTTTTATGAACTAGAGCGTGATGGAATTTGCATCCTAATTGGTTTTCCGAATAATACTTAATTACCTACATAATATCTAGATTAAGGTTAGTAAAATGAGTTTAACTAGAGATTAGTAATCTCTGGTTCTACATATACCTAGATGTAAGTAGGTACACTTAGTTACAGGGCTTGTATAAAAAAACAGGACTTATGTAAATAGGTCCAAGGAGGCGTTCTAACTGTTTTTGTATCTATTGGAAATCTGTCAAAATACCTTTACGGTCGGATAAAATTTATTTTACATTGGTAAAATCGGCCCTAAAGCAAAAAAAGATAAACTCTTTTGGAATTTTGGAGAAACGGTCGTCTTATCGCGATAGCAGTTAGCACCCTTTCCTCGCTGTAATCTACCCTTCTTGTAAAGGGCGCGCGCAATCGGGGTCGCTTCAGCTACTGAGACTGAACACTTGATATAAAGTGTTTGATGGCCTTATTATGCCTTAGAATTTATTATTCGATGGTAATCAACATCACGAATTGACCTTCCTCTATTGCTTTTCGGATTCAAGCCAAACAACTTCACAGAGATGTCGCATTTAATTTAAGGGCCACAAGGGGACATCTTATCTATATTTATAATAATCTTAAATATGTTGAAAGAACAACTTATCTTGTTGTTTGACGCTCTAAAATAACCTTCCACTCAATTGGAATATTACTTATGTTAAAAATAAATTATTTCTTTGTTAGGTACCCACCGATTTTATTAAAATCTTTAAAATATTCGATAATAGAGGGTCTTCCAAATAACTAAAATAAGCTTACACCAGCTGTTAGATTTAAGCGTGATAACCATTTTAAATTACACAGGTCTACAGTGAAAATGTTGCAGCCAAAACTATAACTGTTTTTTAGTATATTGGGTACCCGGATTACAACTGCATACTTATTTTTTTAATGCTACGTGTAATTTTCGAGATACGAGGTTTATCTAAAAAAGACAATATAAGCCAATTTTAAACATTTAATTACATTATTTTACAGCTAGGAAGCTTTTTATTCAGATTTTTTTAAATGTTCATTGCTATGATTGTCCCATGTGATACTCCAACAATAATCTGCCATCATATGCTCATCCCAACGATCTTGGTACCTATTTTCCGTCAGTTTTAGATCCTGATGGAAGCGCTCTCCTCGTTCTTTGTTGTAGGAGCCAAGATTTTCATGAAACTTGTCCAAGTGGCTGTGCAGGCAGTGCACTTGTATGCTCATGCTACAGCCAACCTTTTTAAAGTTATCTAGAAGGTCCTGAACTAATTCCACGTCATTTTTTGCCTTTCATTACCTAAGAAATTTTTGAAAATTTTTTCTCTGTCATGCTCACGACAAAATGAGACTTTCGTGCCTATAGTAATTAAATTCCTTTCTTTAAGTCTGTATGCTAGTCTCAGACCTCTCTTTGCAATGGTAAATACGTAAAGTACTGAGTAAAGAATACGGGCGCCGCTGATGATTCAAGATCACTGTCTCGTTCATTTGAAGAGACCTCCATCATATCTGTCTCCGACGAATCCGATGGTGCTGCCCTCATAGTATTGTCTGAGAGTGGTAAAGGCCGTCTAGCAGACGCTAGGTCTGGATATGTCATTTTTTTTTTCAATTTACCCCATGCAATTTGATTAAACAGAAATAAAAATCATCAAAATAGTTTTTTGGTTCTGATCAAATCATAGGTACACTGAACCTCAATTGTGCTCGTTTACCACTCGACCACTGACTCGAATATTCAATACACAATTTGCACATGATATTTTGTACCCAGGGATGGTTAAAGCCCTTGATCTCGATCTTAAAAAAGTCAAAATACGCCCTTTTTATGAAGGCCGTTATAGGTTTTCTGAGTTTTTTCACTACATGTTCACCAAAAATGTTACAAAATGTATTCGAATTATTTAATCAACTCCTCCTATATGACAATATAATGATATTATCGGATAATCACACAAATTGGCGGAATACGAACACATTAAACATAGCAAAATGGGTATTTTTTTCCGATGAGGGTAGTTCAAAAACTACACGTAGTTTTGACCTTGAAAAACTTCTGTACGACTTATTATCAAGTCATTCATCAAATCACATAATAGGATTACTAGCAAAAAAAGTTTTTCATTTTTTGTAGACCTGTGTTATCGATCCAAGAATAGAATAGAATAATTTTTTATTCAAATAAACTTTTACAAAGTACTTTCGAATCGTCAAATGAATCTACCACTGGTTCGGAATGCCGTTCCAACCGAGAAGAACCAGCAAGAAACTCGGCGGTTGCTCTTTTAAAAATAAAATACGATTTAATCAAGAGCATAATTATGTTATCGATTAAATCTCAAAAAAATGTGGCAAATGTTTAGAACGTCACCTTGGAAGTAGGACTAAAGCATGGAAATAAGATTGTCTATGTAGTTTGTCGCTAAAATTCCAAGTGAATTATACGACAAAATTAAGTCTATGGAACATCGATGTTATGAAACGACACGTGTAGTTGACCAGCAAAATGGTATTTTAAAGATAGTAGTACGAATGGTGTAGTTTAGTGTCATTTGCTTTGAACTTAGTGACCAGTTGATTATTTATCGACTAAACACAAACGGCGATGTATTGTTCCACTCACACTTACGTGATGGTAATGAACAAACATTTAATAAAATATAGATGTACCTACTCCGTTATTATTTTAGTCGGGGTTCCATGCTTTAGTACTATTTCCATGTTTCATACAAGCCGCCATACCTACTCCATACGATGCGTGCGTTTTGACGTTTGATAAAGAGGCACTTGGTTTGACCACATTCCTATATTAAAAAAAACATTTTCCTTGTTTCAGAGTATTTTTAGTGTTGCCCGAAATAGGGTTGAATGTAATGGGGACCATGTGGATGTTCTGTGAAGTCATAGAGTGTACTGTAAAGGATAAGTTTTCTAGTATTGTTATACAAAGTAAGTATTCTTCTCACCCAGCCTATTAATATTTTTAAAAATCGATCCTACTACTAGATATCATTGGTCCAAATCTTAATGCACTTCGCCTATTACACCATCCTCAAGTAAACTTCTACAAACGAATTTTGACTTTTTGACAGTGTTTTGACAGTTTTGGCAATTTGTCAGAACGTATTGATCTGTAAAAGTTTACTTGGGACTGATGAAGTAGTTTTAGGCTGCCTGTCCTTTGAAGCGGAACAGAGCGGAGACGAAGTGTCAAGTGGGCCAATGATATTATTGAGAAATGACGTAATAAAATTATCGCGTCATCTATCAATAACCTGATTGGTCTGCGAGGCACGTCTCCGCTCCGCTCCGCTTCAATGGACAGGCTGCCTTATTGCCATTAGTAGGTGGAGGTCCTTGAAACATTATCATTATTATACATCGATGTTATTACATGAAATCCTCTTCATAATGTTCTTTCGTCTCAATAACATATTAAAAGGTATTTTAAGCGCTATGTGAAGCTGGATCACACGCAGATACACCCACGTAATGCCCATGATACACCCTCCACAAACAAGCGTCATTTATAAGTAGAGCTCAGCGCAGTTACCTAATACACGATGTTGCCACATAGGTACTTAGCCAATACGTGCTCGTAGGTATATAGACGACATTATTTTTTGTTAGTAGAAAAGCTGAAACACCTATAAAATATTTTCATACTGGGATTTAGTGCATTTACATTTTTTCCAAAATAAAATATGAAAAGTGACCTACATAGTTTTTTAGCTCGTTATCCTGGAAAATCATATCTAGGTATACTGAGCGTGGACTAAATTAGGTGGGTAAAGATTAGTTTTAAAGCCCCAACAACACGACGTTAAACGGTTAAAGGTGCGGACTGAAAACCGAAAGATCGTGGTTCAATTCCTACCCCTTTCATTATTGCCGTACCCACTTTCAACACAAGCTTTACATTTATTTGGAGGGAGGGGGAATAATAGTTAAGTTTAGTGTTGAGTTTTTATTACAGTTTTTGGCGAAAATATGATAGAAATAGAAATGTTTTAAAAATTATTGTAATCGATTAAGTTAAGTAGTGGTAGGTACCTACTTACTGATTTTGTACAAATTATTTTCAGCTTTCTGATTACCAAAAATAACGTTATATACCTACCTAAAAAATCCATACAGCGTATTAAATACCGAGGAAAAGCATAACAGGCAACTTAGCATAAAAATAATCACCATATAAACGACACCTACATTTCACCTCATCCTTTCAGGTATAGTCCTATTTAATTGGGTCCAACTCGCACTGACCGTGTTCGGTTTGTTCATGGTGTTCGACCCCCTCGGCTCGGTCAACTATGGAGATATGCAGGACACACCCAACCAGGTCCGACACCACAGAAAAGTGACCGGACTATGGTCGCGAAGGTTCCGGTGGGCCTTCTGTTGGTTGAAGAGAGATGAACACGGGAAGGAAGCCTTTCAACAGGTTGCTGGTGAGAAAAATACAAATAACTTCTATCTGTGATTTCATAATCTTTCTGATAGATATAGTTCTTGCAATTCACGAGGGCGCGTGGCTCATGGTTGTGTGTGTGTCGTATTGGTATAAGTGTGAGCGAGAACTAGGCTCCTGACAGGCACGCACACATACGCAATGTGCATGTACACGACATAACCACAAGTAAAGCGCACGCGCCCTCGTGAATTGCAAGAACTAGGTATACTTACCTAATGGTTATTCGCCCATTAGATACGAACAAAGGTACCTGAAACAACTGTTTTAATCTAAATCTATATTACCTGCAGGATAATAAAAAGACAAGGACTGATTGACTGATCTATCAACGCACAGCTCAAACCACTGGACAGATCGGGCTGTTTAGCATACAGATAGCTATTATGACGTAGGCATCCGCTAAGAAAGGATTTTTGAAAATTCAACCCCTAAAGGTTAAACTGGGGGCTTGAAAAATCAAACTTACCTAACGTGAGCGAGACTGCGGGCAAAAGCTAGTATTTTATTAATCGTTGAGAAGGTTGAACCGATTTTGACAAGTAGAGAGAGACAGAAATATTTCCTACTTTTATACCCTTATATTGGACACGAAAAAAATATCTCAGTATATTTTGATATTGGGCGCTTTAAAGAACCTCTAGAGTTCGATAACTGGTTAATTTCGGTATGTAAATAGAGCTAAATCGAATTAGAATAGGCACTTATAACTCTTTAACCGGTTTTAGCGAATGAAACCGAAACGATTCAGATACCCGGGGGTAATGGCCCGAACCGGTTTTAATTTTTTTCGTTTTTCCAAGCTCTTTTACAAGTTTATTTATTAAATCATTACCCGATTATGTTTATTTATTAAATCATTATCCGGCAAAAAAAGGTTATGATTTTTTTATTCGATGACAAGATAGTCCTTGACTGCGATCTCAGCGGGCTAACTTGGAAGGGGTATGGTCAGTATGTATGGAAATGTATGTATGTTCTGTTCTACTTACATGTTATGTTGAAGCATCTAAACTAGAAGTCTATTTGTTATTATAGTCCCAGCACTGGTAGCATGGGCAGGAGATAAAAGTTTTATCCCCCGATTTTATCCACTGACGGGGGATAAAATTATCTTTTCCCTATGCTAAAGCATGGCGACAGAGGAGAAGGCGATGTATATTTCTATAAGTATATCCACTGAGTGTTATTTCCACCGCTGTGCCTATGCTCGACGGGTGGATAAAGCTAAGCTAAGCGAGGGGATAAACGTTTTATCCTTTTCCCGGGGATAAAATTTCTCCCGCCCATGCTACCAGTGCTGATGACATAGGCTATATTTCGATACCTCCTACGTAAGTTGTTGTATCCCCAATAAATAAAAATATAAATAAAAATAAATAAAAATAAATAAAAAATACCCTTACGTGACGCGTTAATAGTTGTGAAGGTCAATACAATGGCTTAGGCCGTCATTTTAATAACGATACAACTTTATACATCTTGAAAGTATGTTAAAGAATGCTGTTTTTAATTTTTTTTTTAAATAAAATAGATAAAAACACATGAGAACAACAACAATTCTAAAATACCTATTTTGTGGGATACAACAACTTACGTAGGAGGCATCGATTTATATGAACAAAATCATTATGACGGATGATGTTATATCCAACTAGCTTTTTCCCGCGGCTTCGCTCACGTTAAGTTCGATTTTTCCAGCCCCTATTTTAACCCCTTAAAATCTTTCCTTTGAATTTTCAAAAATCCTTTCTTAGCGGATGCATACGTCATAATAACTATCTGTATGCCAAATTTCAGCCCGATCCGTCCAGTGGTTTGAGCTGTGCGTTCATCAGTCAGTCAGTCACCTTTGCCTTTTATATATTTAGAAGATTCTCTAAAAAATTTAAAAAAAAAAAGTTTTTTGTATTACTTAATACCTACACTCGTCGTTTACAGCACTACTCAGCGCTCTATTCAGATCAACAGACCTGGTCCCATCAGACGTAGTGGCTGGCTGCGTGCTGCTCAGAGTGCGTCAGAAGCGCGAGACGAGAGAGATGCGGCGAATACAGATGCTCAACGACGAGGAGCCGATTTACACCACTGACGTCAACAAAGTGTTCTCAGAGACACCGCCCTGGATGAATCTCGACGACGCGCTGCACTACCTCAGGCTTTCGATAGCGGCGTACGGGTGGCCGTATGTCTTGTATCGACACTGTTTTACCGGTTTCTGCAAATTGGCGCGTCACTTGACCTGCTGTTGCTGTCGGTAAGTTTCTATGTTTATTTGTTACTAGCTTCTGCCCGCAACTTCATCCACTTGATGATAGGCTTTTAAAGTCCTGTGGGAACACTTTGTTTTCCGGTATAAAATGTAGCCTATGAGTTAAGCCTGGGTATGAGCTATCTCCATTTCAAACAGCCAAATCGGTTCATTGGTTGTTGTGTGAAAGAGTAACAAACATCCAATCTATCCATCCATCCTCACAAACTTTCGCATTTATAATATTAAAATAGGATTGGGAGGAATTTAGTAGGATTAGCTATATCTTTTGGCTGGTTAATGTTTTATTATTCACCCGAATTTTCAGAGACAAAAATGAGATACTATAAGCACTTTGTCTTGCGAAAACAAAGGGTTCCTACGGGAGTTGAAATAAATTCTAAATCCACGCAGACTAAGCGGACTACGGTAGCGAACAATTTCTTATTCATACTAAATAAATATTTAACCTGGACGAACAGTTTGAATAAATTTAGGGTTAGTATAAGATTTAATTCGATTGATCGTATTCGTATTCGATGACATTAGCGTCAAAATAAATTGAACCATAAATCGATAGAAATAGAGCTCCATTTCGTGTATGCAGTCTTATACGTTTACGTATGCGGATACGCTTCAAATTAAAATCGGTTGTACCGAATTTGTGACTTTAACGCTATATAATTAAGGTTCATTTTACTTTGACGCTAATGTCATAGTATACGAATACAATCAATCGAATTAAATCTTATACTAACCCTAGTGGAGTAGTCATTATTCAGTAAGAACAGTTTGAATAACGGCTTATAAATCTAAAGCACTTTCCTTATCTTTCAGGCCAAAGAACTCTATAGTGACTGACGACAACTGCTGCCTGTGTCACTTCGCCGGAGTCAAATACATGTCGAAGCTGTCCGCCGATGACATCATATTTGCATCATTCAACAATCGCGTCTTTGAGGTGCGTGCGTAAATATTGCTTTTATCTGACTTTGAATCAATGCTTTCTCTATTATAGGTATTTTTAGCTTTGATTATAAACTCTCTAGATAGAGTAACGGCGGCGCAAAAGCGTCGATAAAAATTAAGGAGAACTTTTATCCCTAAAAGCGTTCACCGCACCTCAGTATCAATTGTAACGTCAAGTGATACGAACGTACGGCTTATTTTTTGCAATGAGTTATTTTGCTGAAAATGGCAAGTTGTGTTATCAAAGTTTGCAGAAATTACAAAGGACGGTTAAAATCAACTAACAAAATCTCCTACCATACGTAAGTAACTAAAAACTAATACTAATATCGTACCCTTATTGCAAAAACCGATTATCTGCACCAAAATTTGAGCGAAAAGTTTTTGAGTTATAAGCATTTGAAACTTTAACGACTTAAAAATTAGTTATAATGATGTCAATTTTTAAACAATAATAATTTTTATAAACAAGAAACTATTCAAGAAATGTTAAGTAGGTAAATAATTGAAAAAAACTTACTATTTTTTCAACAAAAAGAAGAAAATAACCGGTATGGAGCTCACTTAGTTAGTTTTTCCTGAATGTAGAAAAACTACCAAATTTTCAAATTTACCGTTCTGGTAGCTCTAATGGCATTTTTTATTTAATCACTTGTTTTAAATAGTAATAATCATCAAGACAAAAATCGTTTTAGTTCAACTTTAGCCAGTACAGGTGTAAAATAAATATCTTTAGTTGCTTTTGGCTGAAGGTAAAGTAGATTTCATTTAACTTTGTACGTACTAACTGCAGCGCCCTATGGGTTTACCCGAGGAGTTCCCGTTCCCGTGGGAAATGGGCATGCCTACATTATTTCTTATAATCTCAGCTATCTTTAAAAGAAAGTTTCGTTGAAATCGGTCCAGCCGTTCTAGAGATTAGCTCATTTAAATAAAAAAACTATTTCGTTTTATTATATTAGAATAACTAGCTGTGCCTTGCGGTTTCACCTACATTTGTCCCGTTCCCGTAGGAATTTAGGGAAACACTATAACTGTAAACTTTCCTCTCGAAGCACTCTATCTACTGATGAAAACTGAATTAAAATCCGTTGCGTAGTTTAAAAGATCTACGCGTACATAAAGAGGGCCAGACAGCGGGAATCGATTTTGTTTTATACTATGTAAAGATAACATATACAACAGAGCTAAGTTTGTCCGCAAGCGTTGCTATATGGGTGCCCCATTGTAGCTTTGAATCCAGGGTTAATCCCAAGAACACTGTGGAGTCCTCAGTTTTCAAAGGTTCATTATTTATCTTTAAATTTTTACTGACAGTTCTCGGGTTAGGTATAAAAACTCAACACACTTTGTTTTTTTAGTATTTAAAAGTAGATTATTTGCCGTAAACCATTCAGAAACTTGAGATAATACATTATTTACATCGTCAAAATTGTCTTTCATCCTATCGACTTTAAAATTCAAAGACGTATCATCAGCAAATAGTACAATATCGCAAGTATTTTGGACAAAATGTGGTAAATCATTTATGTAGACCAAAAACATGAATGGACCTAGAATAGAACCCTGGGGTACACCCATTACTGAGGCTGATCCGGATGATTTTACATCATTGACACATACTCTTTGGACTCGTTCACTGAGATAAGACGCAATGAGACTAAGTGCAAAATCTTTAATGCCATAGTGGCTCAGTTTAAGCAAAAGTGTCTCGTGATCAACGCAGTCGAATGCCTTTGACAAATCACAGAAAATACCAACGGCACTCTGTGAGTCCTCCCATGCATCGAATATGTGTTGTAACAGCCTTGCGGCTGCATCGGTTGTTGATCGACCCTTTGTAAAACCATACTGCTCAGTGTGTAGGAGTTTATTTAAATTAAAGTCTAAAAGCAGTTGGTTGAGCATTATTTTTTCGAATATCTTGCTGAGAGTTGGCAAAATTGAAATTGGCCTGTAGTTATTCGGGTCACTTTTGCTTCCCAATTTAAAAAGCGGTATTAGCTTACTACATTTCATAAGGTCTGGAAAAGATCCAGAATCTACTGATTAATTAAAAATTAAAGCAAGATATGGCGCAATAATATCAATTTAATTATGTTATGAATTATTTTAACTGATATCCCACATAGATCTGCTGTTTTCTTATTTTGTAAAGATTTAAATGTTTTGACTATGTCATATGGGGTAACGTGTTCAAACCTAAATAACTTATTGCACTCAGAGACATTGCTCCTTAGAAGACGATAGACTTCTGCTGGCGAGGAATTCAGAGAACTGGTTGTAGTAATTGGAATATTTTTGAAAAAGTTCTCAAATGTATTTACAATTTCTGTATCGGAGTTAATTACATGATTATCACTTTTAAGCTCCAATTTATTATTATTATGTACCTTATGTTTACTCATTTCATCGCCGATGATGTCCCATGCTGTTTTAATTTTATTATCAGAATTGTCAATTTTTTGTTTTATGTGAAGTGACTTTGCTTGTATGCTCGCATTTTCAAACAATTTAGAATAGTTTCTTACATATTCAATAAACGCGGGGGAATAATTATATTTTTTTCTGCATACAAGTCAAACAGCTTATTTCTACTTTTATAGATGCCGGCAGTTGGCCAGTCACTAAACTTAAGATCTTTAGACATTCTTTTCTCTATCACATTAAAGATAGAGTTATATTGTGAGCTTTACAAATCAAAAAACTTTTGATTTGTGAAGATGTTCAAAAACCCTCGTAGCCCAGTTATACAGTAAAAGTGAACTTAAGTTCTTTTACCTGCAATAATTTTAACAAAATATTGTGTTCATTATTCTGCAAAAAGCAACTAATGTTGTTTAGTTCGTTTTACTTTTTAGATACATCAGCAATTTCTAGTATATTAATAAAAGCTGAAACCTGTTAACGCAGGTTAACGTGTATTAACAGAATAATATTGACATAATGATAAATCAAGCAACTACATCTGAAAAGTATTAAAATACAATACATTGTTTTTGTGGTATAGATTTATAAATCTAAATTATTTAAATGAGTTTAGTTCTTTTTTTAAGAAGGTAATTAAATCATACCTGTAGGTAGTTGCTTTTAACTCTAGCTATCTCCGTAAAAAAGCGTCGTAGCAGACAATGGGTTTTACCTACAGCTTCGCCGTGAGTTGACGAGTCGATTGATATATTTAACCTAATTTTGGTACAAAAATGCAGATAATCGGTTTTTGCAATAAGGGTACGATATACGAAAGCAAAACTAATAATTTGATACTTTTTTTCACAAGGCCATCGCGTCATTTTGTGGTGTTGCCAGTCTTGGATTGGAAATTTCCTGGTATAATTGTCTTTAAAGCCGTTGTATGTTAATTTTTTACCCAACTGCACCAGTAGGATGTTGCGTTTTTAACATCGGCGTTTTTTATTATTATTATTTCCGCGATTTTAAGCATCGGGGTTTTGCGATTTGTGAAGCTCTGTACAGGGGTTGAATGCTACACTCCAATCATATTCAAATGCCGCTAAGTTAATAATAATAATGTCCTCCCAACCGATTTCGGCAACGGCAACCAATCTATTATAGTGCTCAAGTATGTGTGCAAATACAAACACAGGTGCACTATTCCGCCATGTTGAAATTCTTTGTTATTGGATCGATTTCGTTCAAAATCGATATTTAGCTAGATATTTAGGCTTTCCTGGGGTCAAGAAAGAGGAAATGCTTGCTAAAATTTTAAAAAGACGCCGCCATATTGGAATTCTTTGTTATTGGACCGATTTCGTTCAAAATCTATATTTAAGCTTCCCTGGGGCCAAGAAAGAGGAAATGCTTGCTAAAATTTTAAAAAGTCGCCGCCATATTGGAATTCTTTGTTATTGGACCGATTTCGTTCAAAATCTATATTTAGGCTTCCCTGGGGTAAAGAAAGAGGAAATGGTTGCCAAAATTTTAAAAAGTCACCGCCATATTGGAATTCTTTGTTATTGGACCGATTTCGTTCCAAATCGATATTTAGGCTTCCCTGGGGTCAAGAAAGAGGAAATGGTTGCCAAAATTTTAAAAAGACGCCGCCATATTGGAATTCTTTGTTATTGGACCGATTTCGTTCAAAATCGATATTTAGACTTCCCTGGGGTAAAGAAAGAGGAAATGGTTGCCAAAATTTTAAAAAGTCACCGCCATATTGAAATTCTTTATTATTGGACCGATTTCGTTCAAAATCGATATTTAAGCTTCCCTGGGGTCAAGAAAGAGGAAATGGTTGCCAAAATTTTAAAAAGTCACCGCCATATTGGAATTCTTTGTTATTGGACCGATTTCGTTCAAAATCGATATTTAGGCTTCCCTGGGGTAAAGAAAGAGGAAATGGTTGCCAAAATTTTAAAAAGTCACCGCCATATTGGAATTCTTTGTTATTGGACCGATTTCGTTCCAAATCGATATTTAGGCTTCCCTGGGGTCAAGAAAGAGGAAATGGTGGCCAAAATTTTAAAAAGCAGCCGCCATATTGGAATTCTTTGTTATTGCACCCATTTCGTTCAAAATCGATATTTAAGCTTCCCTGGGGCCAAAAAAGAGGAAATGCTTGCTAAAATTTTAAAAAGTCGCCGCCATATTGGAATTCTTTGTTATTGAACCGATTTCGTTCAAAATCGATATTTAGGCTTCCCTGGGGTAAAGAAAGAGGAAATGGTTGCCAAAATTTTAAAAAGTCACCGCCATATTGGAATTCTTTGTTATTGGACCGATTTCGTTCAAAATCGATATTTAAGGTTCCCTGGGGTCAAGAAAGAAGAAATGGTTGCCAAAATTTTAAAAAGACGCCGCCATATTGGAATTCTTTGATATTGGACCGATTTCGTTCAAAATCGATTTCTTGGATCCAGGAAAGACTAATTCCTGGGGCCAAGAAAGAGGAAATGGCGATGACTTTTTGAAATTTTGGCAACCATTTCCTCTTTCTTGACGCCAGGGAAGCCTAAATATCGATTTCGAACGAAATCGGTCCAATAACAACGAATTCCAATATGGCGGTGACTTTTTAAACTTTTGGCAACCATTTCCTCTTTCTTGACGCCAGGGAAGCCTAAATATCGATTTTGAACGAAATCGGTCCAATAACAAAGAATTCCAATATGGCGGTGACTTTTTAAAATTTTGGCAACCATTTCCTCTTTCTTTACCCCAGGGAAGCCTAAATATCGATTTTGAACGAAATCGGTCCAATAACAAAGAATTCCAATATGGCGGCGACTTTTTAAAATTTTAGCAAGCATTTCCTCTTTTTTGGCCCCAGAGAAGCTTAAATATCGATTTTGAACGAAATCGGTGCAATAACAAAGAATTCCAATATGGCGGCGGCTTTTTAAAATTTTGGCAACCATTTCTTCTTTCTTGACCCCAGGGAAGCTTAAATATCGATTTTGAACGAAATCGGTCCAATAACAAAGAATTCCAATATGGCGGTGACTTTTTAAAATTTGAGCAACCATTTCCTCTTTCTTTACCCCAGGGAAGCCTAAATATCGATTTTGAACGAAATCGGTCCAATAACAAAGAATTCCAATATGGCGGCGACTTTTTAAAATTTTAGCAAGCATTTCCTCTTTCTTTACCCCAGGGAAGCCTAAATATCGATTTTGAACGAAATCGGTCCAATAACAAAGAATTCCAATATGGCGGCGACTTTTTAAAATTTTAGCAAGCATTTCCTCTTTCTTGGCCCCAGGGAAGCTTAAATATCGATTTTGAACGAAATCGGTCCAATAACAAAGAATTCCAATATGGCGGTGACTTTTTAAAATTTTGGCAACCATTTCCTCTTTCTTGACCACAGGGAAGCTTAAATATCGATTTTGAACGAAATCGGTCCAATAACAAAGAATTCCAATATGGCGGTGACTTTTTAAAATTTTGGCAACCATTTCCTCTTTCTTGACCCCAGGGAAGCCTAAATATCGATTTTGAACGAAATCGGTCCAATAACAAAGAATTCCAATATGGCGGTGACTTTTTAAAATTTTGGCAACCATATCCTCTTTCTTTACCCCAGGGAAGCCTAAATATAGATTTTGAACGAAATCGGTCCAATAACAAAGAATTCCAATATGGCGGCGACTTTTTAAAATTTTAGCAAGCATTTCCTCTTTCTTGGCCCCAGGGAAGCTTAAATATCGATTTTGAACGAAATCGGTCCAATAACAAAGAATTCCAATATGGCGGCGTCTTTTTAAAATTTTAGCAAGCATTTCCTCTTTCTTGACCCCAGGGAAGCTTAAATATCGATTTTGAACGAAATCGGTCCAATAACAAAGAATTCCAATATGGCGGCGGCTTTTTAAAGTTTTGGCAACCATTTCCTCTTTCTAGGCCCCAGGGAAGCTTAAATATCGATTTTGAACGAAATCGGTCCAATAACAAAGAATTCCAATATGGCGGCGGCTTTTTAAAATTTTGGCAACCATTTCTTCTTTCTTGACCCCAGGGAAGCCTAAATATCGATTTTGAACGAAATCGGTCTAAGAACAACGAATTTCAATGTGGCGATGACTTTTTAAATTTTTTTCAACCATTTTATGTTGCGACCAGAAATCGCCAAAACGCGATGCAGTCAAAAAAACCGCTGTCTTTCGCTACTTTTAGTATCTAGTATCGAACACGTTTGAGTTGTGAAAACGCGATGTAGTCTTAAAAATGCCAATTGCTTCCGCTAAAATTAGTCAGTCAGTCTGCCTCTAAAATTGTCTTTATAGTAGCTGTAAAATATTATTCGACAATTAAATTTAAAAAAACATAAAAGAAGGCGAAGCCACCGCTTAACCCTAGTATTTTTATAAGTCGACACCATAAATTAAATAATAAAATATATTTTGTAGATACGTTATTGGCTTTTATTTGATAATATTTTTCTATACATTAACAATAAAGTAAAAAAAAAATCATTTTAATATTCTAACACAACACAACAGACACATAAACACACAATTGAAAGCACCATAGTAAAATATTATAATTTATATTATTATATTATTAACATAATTTTACAGTTTTTCCCCATTTTATCTGGATAGATTCAGTAGCTGGTAACTCCAAGATACAAATGACGCTAGCGTAAGACATAGGCATTGCTAAGTGTGTGTGCGTGCCTCACGCACACGCGCTCATTAACGTTGGCCTGTTTCTGTCGCATCGCTCATTGCGTGAGGCGGTATCTAGATAATCTAAGATTTTTAGCTTTGCGTTGAGAGAGTTGGTAGATAAGACCGGTTAGTATTAGATTTGATTCGATTGATCGTATTCGTATACTATGACATTAACGTCAAAGTAAAATTAACCATTCCCACAATGAATTAGAGCTCAATTTCGTGCATGCATTCTTATACTTTTACTTATACGGATACGCTCCAAACTAAAATCGGTTGTACTGAATTTGTGACTTTAAATCAATACTTTTAAGGTTCATTTTAATCCGTATTCGTATACTATGACATTAGCGTCAAATTAAAATGAACCTTAAAAGTGTTGATTTAAAGTCACAAATTCAGTACAACCGATTTTAGTTTGGAGCTTATCCGTATACGTAAAAGTATAAGAATGCATGCACGAAATTGAGCTCTAATTCATTGAAAGAATGGTTCATTTTACTTTGACACTAATGTCATAGTATACGAATACGATCAATCGAATTAAATCTTATACTAACCCCACGGCAATGCAATGTTTCGCCTCTTATGGTTCAGTTACACAAGGAGAGTTTCTCGAATGTGAGCGAAATTTATTTAGTGCACAAGTGTGAGCGAAAACACAAGTGCACTCTCTATTCCCACACTCTCATAGCCCGATGGGACGGAAAATCCGACACGACCGGAAAGAGATCAGGCGCAGGACCGACGGCTTTGCGTGCTCTCCGAAGCACGGGGGTGACTCACCACCGACTTCCTAACTCCGGGCTAGTACTGAAAATTTCTTAACAGAAAACCCAAACGTATAATAATGTAATGGATAATTATGGGCGAAAATTGTGTGGAAAATTGCACTGCGCACAGTTCAAGTTTACGTCAAACATTGGGTGGGCGTGCGTTTTGTACTCATAGTTTACACCTTAGATTATCTAGATACCGCCTCACGCAATGAGCGATGCGACAGAAACAGGCCAACGTTAATGAGCGCGTGTGCGTGAGGCACGCACACACACTTAGCAATGCCTATGTCTTACGCTAGCGTCATTTGTATCTTGGAGTTACCAGCTACTGAATCTATCCAGATAAAATGGGGAAAAACTGTAAAATTATGTTAATAATATAATAATATAAATTATAATATTTTACTATGGTGCTTTCAATTGTGTGTTTATGTGTCTGTTGTGTTGTGTTAGAATATTAAAATGATTTTTTTTTTACTTTATTGTTAATGTATAGAAAAATATTATCAAATAAAAGCCAATAACGTATCTACAAAATATATTTTATTATTTAATTTATGGTGTCGACTTATAAAAATACTAGGGTTAAGCGGTGGCTTCGCCTTCTTTTATGTTTTTTTAAATTTAATTGTCGAATAATATTTTACAGCTACTATAAAGACAATTTTAGAGGCAGACTGACTGACTAATTTTAGCGGAAGCAATTGGCATTTTTAAGACTACATCGCGTTTTCACAACTCAAACGTGTTCGATACTAGATACTAAAAGTAGCGAAAGACAGCGGTTTTTTTGACTGCATCGCGTTTTGGCGATTTCTGGTCGCAACATAAAATGGTTGAAAAAAATTTAAAAAGTCATCGCCACATTGAAATTCGTTGTTCTTAGACCGATTTCGTTCAAAATCGATATTTAGGCTTCCCTGGGGTCAAGAAAGAAGAAATGGTTGCCAAAATTTTAAAAAGCCGCCGCCATATTGGAATTCTTTGTTATTGGACCGATTTCGTTCAAAATCGATATTTAAGCTTCCCTGGGGCCTAGAAAGAGGAAATGGTTGCCAAAACTTTAAAAAGCCGCCGCCATATTGGAATTCTTTGTTATTGGACCGATTTCGTTCAAAATCGATATTTAAGCTTCCCTGGGGTCAAGAAAGAGGAAATGCTTGCTAAAATTTTAAAAAGACGCCGCCATATTGGAATTCTTTGTTATTGGACCGATTTCGTTCAAAATCGATATTTAGGCTTCCCTGGGGTCAAGAAAGAAGAAATGGTTGCCAAAATTTTAAAAAGCCGCCGCCATATTGGAATTCTTTGTTATTGGACCGATTTCGTTCAAAATCGATATTTAAGCTTCCCTGGGGCCAAGAAAGAGGAAATGCTTGCTAAAATTTTAAAAAGTCACCGCCATATTGGAATTCTTTGTTATTGGACCGATTTCGTTCAAAATCGATATTTAGGCTTCCCTGGGGTCAAGAAAGAGGAAATGGTTGCCAAAATTTTAAAAAGTCACCGCCATATTGGAATTCTTTGTTATTGGACCGATTTCGTTCAAAATCGATATTTAAGCTTCCCTGTGGTCAAGAAAGAGGAAATGGTTGCCAAAATTTTAAAAAGTCACCGCCATATTGGAATTCTTTGTTATTGGACCGATTTCGTTCAAAATCGATATTTAAGCTTCCCTGGGGCCAAGAAAGAGGAAATGCTTGCTAAAATTTTAAAAAGTCGCCGCCATATTGGAATTCTTTGTTATTGGACCGATTTCGTTCAAAATCGATATTTAGGCTTCCCTGGGGTAAAGAAAGAGGAAATGCTTGCTAAAATTTTAAAAAGTCGCCGCCATATTGGAATTCTTTGTTATTGGACCGATTTCGTTCAAAATCGATATTTAGGCTTCCCTGGGGTAAAGAAAGAGGAAATGGTTGCTCAAATTTTAAAAAGTCACCGCCATATTGGAATTCTTTGTTATTGGACCGATTTCGTTCAAAATCGATATTTAAGCTTCCCTGGGGTCAAGAAAGAAGAAATGGTTGCCAAAATTTTAAAAAGCCGCCGCCATATTGGAATTCTTTGTTATTGCACCGATTTCGTTCAAAATCGATATTTAAGCTTCTCTGGGGCCAAAAAAGAGGAAATGCTTGCTAAAATTTTAAAAAGTCGCCGCCATATTGGAATTCTTTGTTATTGGACCGATTTCGTTCAAAATCGATATTTAGGCTTCCCTGGGGTAAAGAAAGAGGAAATGGTTGCCAAAATTTTAAAAAGTCACCGCCATATTGGAATTCTTTGTTATTGGACCGATTTCGTTCAAAATCGATATTTAGGCTTCCCTGGCGTCAAGAAAGAGGAAATGGTTGCCAAAAGTTTAAAAAGTCACCGCCATATTGGAATTCGTTGTTATTGGACCGATTTCGTTCAAAATCGATATTTAGGCTTCCCTGGGGTAAAGAAAGAGGAAATGCTTGCTAAAATTTTAAAAAGTCGCCGCCATATTGGAATTCTTTGTTATTGGACCGATTTCGTTCAAAATCGATATTTAGGCTTCCCTGGGGTAAAGAAAGAGGAAATGGTTGCTCAAATTTTAAAAAGTCACCGCCATATTGGAATTCTTTGTTATTGGACCGATTTCGTTCAAAATCGATATTTAAGCTTCCCTGGGGCCTAGAAAGAGGAAATGGTTGCCAAAACTTTAAAAAGCCGCCGCCATATTGGAATTCTTTGTTATTGGACCGATTTCGTTCAAAATCGATATTTAAGCTTCCCTGGGGTCAAGAAAGAGGAAATGCTTGCTAAAATTTTAAAAAGACGCCGCCATATTGGAATTCTTTGTTATTGGACCGATTTCGTTCAAAATCGATATTTAAGCTTCCCTGGGGCCAAGAAAGAGGAAATGCTTGCTAAAATTTTAAAAAGTCGCCGCCATATTGGAATTCTTTGTTATTGGACCGATTTCGTTCAAAATCTATATTTAGGCTTCCCTGGGGTAAAGAAAGAGGATATGGTTGCCAAAATTTTAAAAAGTCACCGCCATATTGGAATTCTTTGTTATTGGACCGATTTCGTTCAAAATCGATATTTAGGCTTCCCTGGGGTCAAGAAAGAGGAAATGGTTGCCAAAATTTTAAAAAGTCACCGCCATATTGGAATTCTTTGTTATTGGACCGATTTCGTTCAAAATCGATATTTAAGCTTCCCTGTGGTCAAGAAAGAGGAAATGGTTGCCAAAATTTTAAAAAGTCACCGCCATATTGGAATTCTTTGTTATTGGACCGATTTCGTTCAAAATCGATATTTAAGCTTCCCTGGGGCCAAGAAAGAGGAAATGCTTGCTAAAATTTTAAAAAGTCGCCGCCATATTGGAATTCTTTGTTATTGGACCGATTTCGTTCAAAATCGATATTTAGGCTTCCCTGGGGTAAAGAAAGAGGAAATGCTTGCTAAAATTTTAAAAAGTCGCCGCCATATTGGAATTCTTTGTTATTGGACCGATTTCGTTCAAAATCGATATTTAGGCTTCCCTGGGGTAAAGAAAGAGGAAATGGTTGCTCAAATTTTAAAAAGTCACCGCCATATTGGAATTCTTTGTTATTGGACCGATTTCGTTCAAAATCGATATTTAAGCTTCCCTGGGGTCAAGAAAGAAGAAATGGTTGCCAAAATTTTAAAAAGCCGCCGCCATATTGGAATTCTTTGTTATTGCACCGATTTCGTTCAAAATCGATATTTAAGCTTCTCTGGGGCCAAAAAAGAGGAAATGCTTGCTAAAATTTTAAAAAGTCGCCGCCATATTGGAATTCTTTGTTATTGGACCGATTTCGTTCAAAATCGATATTTAGGCTTCCCTGGGGTAAAGAAAGAGGAAATGGTTGCCAAAATTTTAAAAAGTCACCGCCATATTGGAATTCTTTGTTATTGGACCGATTTCGTTCAAAATCGATATTTAGGCTTCCCTGGCGTCAAGAAAGAGGAAATGGTTGCCAAAAGTTTAAAAAGTCACCGCCATATTGGAATTCGTTGTTATTGGACCGATTTCGTTCGAAATAGATATTTAGGCTTCCCTGGCGTCAAGAAAGAGGAAATGGTTGCCAAAATTTCAAAAAGTCATCGCCATTTCCTCTTTCTTGGCCCCAGGAATTAGTCTTTCCTGGATCCAAGAAATCGATTTTGAACGAAATCGGTCCAATATCAAAGAATTCCAATATGGCGGCGTCTTTTTAAAATTTTGGCAACCATTTCTTCTTTCTTGACCCCAGGGAAGCTTAAATATCGATTTTGAACGAAATCGGTCCAATAACAAAGAATTCCAATATGGCGGTGACTTTTAAAATTTTGGCAACCATTTCCTCTTTCTTTACCCCAGGGAAGCCTAAATATCGATTTTGAACGAAATCGGTTCAATAACAAAGAATTCCAATATGGCGGCGACTTTTTAAAATTTTAGCAAGCATTTCCTCTTTTTTGGCCCCAGGGAAGCTTAAATATCGATTTTGAACGAAATGGGTGCAATAACAAAGAATTCCAATATGGCGGCTGCTTTTTAAAATTTTGGCCACCATTTCCTCTTTCTTGACCCCAGGGAAGCCTAAATATCGATTTGGAACGAAATCGGTCCAATAACAAAGAATTCCAATATGGCGGTGACTTTTTAAAATTTTGGCAACCATTTCCTCTTTCTTTACCCCAGGGAAGCCTAAATATCGATTTTGAACGAAATCGGTCCAATAACAAAGAATTCCAATATGGCGGTGACTTTTTAAAATTTTGGCAACCATTTCCTCTTTCTTGACCCCAGGGAAGCTTTAAATATCGATTTTGAACGAAATCGGTCCAATAATAAAGAATTTCAATATGGCGGTGACTTTTTAAAATTTTGGCAACCATTTCCTCTTTCTTTACCCCAGGGAAGTCTAAATATCGATTTTGAACGAAATCGGTCCAATAACAAAGAATTCCAATATGGCGGCGTCTTTTTAAAATTTTGGCAACCATTTCCTCTTTCTTGACCCCAGGGAAGCCTAAATATCGATTTGGAACGAAATCGGTCCAATAACAAAGAATTCCAATATGGCGGTGACTTTTTAAAATTTTGGCAACCATTTCCTCTTTCTTTACCCCAGGGAAGCCTATATAGATTTTGAACGAAATCGGTCCAATAACAAAGAATTCCAATATGGCGGCGACTTTTTAAAATTTTAGCAAGCATTTCCTCTTTCTTGGCCCCAGGGAAGCTTAAATATAGATTTTGAACGAAATCGGTCCAATAACAAAGAATTCCAATATGGCGGCGTCTTTTTAAAATTTTAGCAAGCATTTCCTCTTTCTTGACCCCAGGAAAGCCTAAATATCTAGCTAAATATCGATTTTGAACGAAATCGATCCAATAACAAAGAATTTCAACATGGCGGAATAGTGCACCTGTGTTTGTATTTGCACACATACTTGAGCACTATAATAGATTGGTTGCCGTTGCCGAAATCGGTTGGGAGGACATTATTATTATTAACTTAGCGGCATTTGAATATGATTGGAGTGTAGCATTCAACCCCTGTACAGAGCTTCACAAATCGCAAAACCCCGATGCTTAAAATCGCGGAAATAATAATAATAAAAAACGCCGATGTTAAAAACGCAACATCCTACTGGTGCAGTTGGGTAAAAAATTAACATACAACGGCTTTAAAGACAATTATACCAGGAAATTTCCAATCCAAGACTGGCAACACCACAAAATGACGCGATGGCCTTGTGAAAAAAAGTATCAAATTATTAGTTTTGCTTTCGTATATTAGTATTAGTTTTTAGTTACTTACGTATGGTAGGAGATTTTGTTAGTTGATTTTAACCGTCCTTTGTAATTTCTGCAAACTTTGATAACACAACTTGCCATTTTCAGCAAAATAACTCATTGCAAAAAATAAGCCGTACGTTCGTATCACTTGACGTTACAATTGATACTGAGGTGCGGTGAACGCTTTTAGGGATAAAAGTTCTCCTTAATTTTTATCGACGCTTTTGCGCCGCCGTTACTCTATCTAGAGAGTTTATAATCAAAGGTTTACACACACATGACACAATGTTGTCAATTTGCATAAATATGCAAATTCAAAATGCATTGTTACTTAGCCGTGCAGAAGTGATAAATGAAAACGGTGATGCTAGATATAAAGTAATCGAATGACGTACGCTTCAGTCAATTCATTATTTATTAATTATTGTCTATTGTCTATAAACGGATACGATAATTCTATAGATAAATACGTATTGACAAATTCAAACTTAAAAACATCTTAAATTTTAATTAACACAATTTTAACATTTTATCCTTATGGATGTTCACACACTAGAGAATAGTATGTAGTTAATATACTTCCTTAACTAATAAATAATCTATGCCCTCATTAAAGAAAATTAAAACATTTTGGAATCCATTCTGAATTTAGCTGACAGGTTAATCAGTGCTAACCTTTTGAGAAAGGAGAATTTTAAAAGGAATAGCAATACATTTAGCGCTGTCATTTCAGTTTAATTTAGATTGTTTTATAAACGATCACAATGTGCCTAATTCACTAGTAAATACACAATCTATAAACTAATCTAAATAGACTGCCCCAATGCAATCCATTCCGCAGAGATTCTCAGCAGAATCTGCATTCCTGAACCAATGCTCAAAGCCTCAATAGCCCAACGGTTAAAGGTGCAGACTGAAACCTGAAAAGTCGCAGGTTCGAACCCCATCCGTTCACTATTGTCGTACACACTCCTAGCACAAGCTTTTCGCTTATTTGGAAGTGAGAGGAGGATATTAGTTAACTTCAGCTTGGCTAATATTCTTTAAAAAATGCTATCCTTACCATTTACTTAATGATTTATTTATAATTGTTTTAGTTGCCGTTTTGCGTGATAGCGGATCACGACCGGGAGAGCATAGTGGTGGCAGTCAGAGGCTCCATATCCTTAAGAGATATATTCACAGATTTCACAGCCGGCTCAGAAAAATTTGAGGCCGATGGTAAGTTATTGTCAAATTAAAAAAAAAAAAGATAAAAGTTGGTGCTAATTACAGTGATAATTCTATTTGTATTAATCGAGATTGGACAGCTCTAAATATACCTATAACGCCATCTTTTTTGCACAAAGCATAATAAAATAAAAATAATTTCTCTTGGACGGTAAGAATTTATTTTATTCGCGTATTTATTTATTTTTTCTTTAGATGGTAAATACATTAAATATCGATTATAGAGTCATTTGTCAATTGTCAATTGGACATTTTAGGAAAAACGCGCCACTTAGGCCTTAACTACGACTCTGCTGCCTTGACCCAATGTACCCACCTAGCTAAATAAATTACCGTGTTATGTTCATTTCAGGTTTACCAGAAGGTACAGCAGCTCATAAAGGCATGTCCATGGGAGCGGCGAAAATGTTAAGACGACTTATGCCAGTGCTTGACAGAACTTTCCAGCAGTTTCCACATTATGACCTTATTCTAACAGGTACATCAAATATTATGTATGAAAACAAAAGTAGGTATAATATATGTACTTTACTTTTTCACACCTACATTGCTGAACTATGTAACCATAATAGCTTGAGGATATATAGGATACTTTTTATCCAAGTATCCGGAAAATCAAGAAATTGCTAGCAAGCTAAAATTAAAGAAATAAAAATATTTATAAGGAATAAATAACTCGTAAATCAAGTTTGATGATCTCTCTGGTGCAGCGGAGAGCACTGTCTTTATTCTTCAATTTAAAAAAGCACCTAAGTGACCTAAACTACCATTAATTTTGATTGGCGTATTTCAATTTCAGGTCACAGTCTTGGCGCTGGGGTGGCAGTATTAGTCGCACTGAAACTAAGGCCAAAATACCCTCATCTGAAAGTATTTGCGTTTTCAACTCCAGGTATGTGTACCGTTTTTGATAAAAAAATCTTAACATGAGCTGTTCAAAAATTTTGAACAGTTTTGAGTGGTCAATGTTGTAGATTACTCAAGTTTGTGCTCACAACACATATTAGTGGCTCACAGAGTTTGTTACAAAAATAACATTGAGAACACTACTCGCGCCAATTTGGGAAATAGTGGGGTAGGCCAGTTTTTCGTCGTTTTCTTAGAAAATACACGTCAATATTTAATCTTATTTATATCGGACTCAAGGTCTTGCCCACTAGCTAACGATGTCGTGCCGACTTACCTACATCGTAAATCTTAATTGAATTTCCTGTCGCCTCATTCCAGCGGGACTTATAAGTCGCGAAGCGGCGCGGTTTACGGAGAGTTTCGTGCTGTCGATCGGCGTGGGCGACGATCTCGTGATGCGACTCAGCGTGCACAGTATAGAGAACCTGCGAACTAAAGTCATACAGACCATACACGCTACTAAGTTACCCAAGGTACTCACCTATTATCTATTTCTTTACGTTCAAAATTCTGACGTTTTCTCGAAAAGTATGAGAGTAATCAATTAAAAATTTCCACTTGCGATATTCAGCACATCGGTAGGCTTAGTAGTTAGGCTAAATTGAATTCGAAAGATAGTATTCGTATTCGTTGATGTTAGTGTCACAGTAAAATGAACTATAACAGTATTGAATTAGAGCTCTATACCGTGCATGCATTCTTATACGATCAGTTTGTGACTTTAAATCAAAACAGTTAAGGTTCATTTTATTTTCATTTGACGCTAATGAGTTAGAATACGATTACGGTCAATCGAATTTAATTTTATACTAACTCTACAGGCAGTTCTAAATGTAAAATTAAACTTTTCCACCTAAAATCAAGCAAGCTTCACTTGCACATGTTAGTATTCGTATAATTGCCGGCAAACTTCTTCAAACTTCTTGAGCATAAAGTGACGTAGTGGGGGTAAGTTGGCGCAAGGTTGGCGCATTTGGACACGGCGCGGGAAGCAAAGGTCGACTGATCTACCAATCACGCGCTCGTTACTATACACCCCGCTTACTTACCACAAATGAGACCTAAAATTCGCTTGTCAGCAAGGCATTTACTCAAGAAGTTTGTAAATACCACCAACCTTGGGGGCGTTAATCCGCCTATAGTTACTATATTAATACCTGTAACGGTTGCAGTATCGTATAATGCTGAACGGCTTCGGCTACGCGCTGTTCGGCGTGCCAGCGCGCGACCTGGAGTCTACGTGGCGGCGGCCCGAGGACTTGGAAGCGAATAACTCGGACGACTCGGACGCGCTGCTCGTGCAGGGCGTCTCGACCGTGAGTGCTGTCAGTTGAAACCTTTTACCAGGTTACGTGTGTCGTGTGGCGTGTGCCGTGACGTCAGCTTGGGAACCACCGCATCTTCGAACTCATTGTGTGTTGATCGTCGTCGTGAGTGACACTAACGTTTGTTTTTCACAGCTCTAGGTTCAAGGCACATTGCATTAGAGTCGAAGTGAAGCTTAGCGTCAACTTCCCCAGGGCACAGGCAGAACAAGGCATCGTTATAAAACCTTGGCTACATATTTACCGTCATACATCTTCTATCCATTTCCAACAACCACATCCCTATTGCAGAACCAATGCTGTTAGCATTAATAGAGACTATTATTATTAATAGGGTTGTTGTTGTTAAAATAATGACGCGTTGCTTCTCTTGGAATCTGCCGCAATATGCCTTGAGTCTTACTCATAAAAACCAACTAAATGTATAGTAGAATTCATCTAACACTAGCGAATTACTAGAGAAAAGAATCACATATGCTGAACACGAGTTATTTTTCAGCACTAAAAATGTGATTACAGTGACAGCGCTAAATAAATGTGGCTGCTTTTGCTGACGTCATTTTTTGTCACTTCAACGCGTGCTACATAATTTAATCGTATTTTCAAAAACGCATAACACGTAGAAAACCTAAATAAAACACTAACTTAGCAAGTAATATCTTTCTCTAAAACTAAACCCGTTACGGCCAGATGGATTCGACGAATTTAGTCGGATTTTATGAGACTTTAGTCTGCCTTCAAGTTCGCTTCGTACCCGGGTACGACACGCTTCAATTTGCTGACAGCCTAACGGGGGGTCCTCAATGCAATAATTGCCGATCACGATTACATGCATTGATCTATGACTTAGTATATCACAAGTCAATCTCGCTCCGTTCATGCAAAACGTCAAGCGATCTCGCGGATCTTGATCATGCGACGTCGCGTCGCGGTTCTGAGTTTTGACCCTAACTTTGTAACGTGGATCGTGATCGGCGGAAACATTAGGATCCACCATAAAATTTGTTAATTTCTTGGTGAATTGTTTTATTAATCGTTGTGTGTACATAATGCTAAAATTTTACTATTTTAATTTCTAAAAACTTTTTATGTCTCGTCTCGTTAATGTAATTCATTTAGTGTTATTTTTGGTGAATCATATCCGACATAAATCCTAATTCTCACGTATCTACATTTTATCAATGTTTTTGTGTTTTTGCTTGACTTTTTTCTGCAAACTTTTTTATTGTGTAATTTTTTATAATAAAAACGTGTTAAATAATAACTAGGTAAGTAATCTATCTGTTTAGTATGTGTCTATTTTATTCCATTACGAGGTGACTGCGATTTCACCCGATGGCTATTGACGATGCAGTTTAAGTTGGCAACGGGTTAACTTGAAAGGGGGTTTGACGGTTTTTAATTAAAACCATACCCCTAAACGTTTTTACACTCACACCTGTGTGGTGGCACCTCTTTGACGGTAGGTTGGTAACTGGCAATAACTGAAGTTTCCCACCAGACCTTTCAGAGTTTCGAGAAATTGCCATTTTCAGAAATTATTTTCCAAATTGTCTCCGCCGGAAATCGAACCCGAGACCCTCCACTTTAAGAGCACAGTAGTCGCCACAGCGCTAGGGAGGTCGTCAAAATGGTTTTTAGAAATAGAATGGGGTAGTTACCTAAGTTCTCTTTGACTTTTTATTTTATACTACCCGCAACTTCAGCCGCACGAATTTGAGACCACGAGACATTACAATTTGACAATTAGATATTCCTACCAACAGATTAGAAGAACCATAGATTACCAACAGATTATTTCTATGCTTTGCTATAAAATGATAAACCAATAATCTCCATAAGCAGGGTTCATATAAGCGCCACGAGAATGTTTTCTACCCATTATATCATATCTCTTAGACATAAACGAGAAAATGGGTAGATAAAATTTTCACGTGGCGCGCATCCTAGCCCTACTGTAGAATCATTACCCTATTAAAATAGTCGTGTCGTGTTTAGGAAGCGGCGCTAGTGTCGCGGAACGTGTTCGCGCGGCGGTTTTCCTCGGCGCGGCTGTTCACGGCCGGCCGCATCTTGCACATCGTGCGACGCAAGCGCATGGGAATCGAAAAGTATGTTGAACAGTAGGATTAGTATAATGCATTTCAAATGACAATAGGAATGAGAAGCCGCCATTTAATGTTTCTATCTCACTCAGTGTATACCTCATATGAGCAGGACAGAAATATAAAATGGCTGTTTGACAGTCCTATTCTCATTTGAAACGCATTAAATAAGATTTGATTCGATTGATCGTATTCGTATTCGATGATATTAGCGTCAAAGCAAAATGAAATATAACAGCATTGAATTAGAGCCCAATTTCGTGCATGCATTGTAATTCATTTACGTATACGTGTGTGCTCGAAATTAAAATCGGTTGTACTGAATTTGTGACTTGAAAACAATATAGTTAGGGTTCATTTTACTTTAACGCTAATGGCATTGAATACGAATACGAATAATACGATTAATCGAATTAAATCTTATACAAACCATACTGAACTGTTACATACCTATTTTAATGAATGAAAAATAAAAAATGCTGTAGGTACATAATCCTATACATCTAGCGTGTAATTGTTAAGGAATCATCCACATCTACTTAACAATGTTAGCTTAATGCGAAAGTGTAACTGTTTGTTTAATTCTTGTGTTGATTACATACCTACACGATAGCGATATATTTATTTCACTAATTTTTGGCTTATAATTTTTATTATTAATGTTTATGTCTTAATTATTATTATTTATGTCTGAACAAAGCAATGAAGCGGATGAGGAACGGTAGGTTCATTTTTTAAACTAATAGTAAATAGAGCAGTACTCTATTTTTTTTACCCCCCCACGGGAAGTAAATCGAGTAAATCATACAATTTGGCATCCAATGAAAGACATAGTTATGTAGGTAGATTGAAAAACTATACCTACCTACAATATATGAAAATATGATACTTTATGTAGTGAAATTCCAATTTAATAATTTGGATTTTTTTATTATAGCCTTGAAGTATTTAATTTAGGTAAATACGTTAGCTTACTTGCGTAATGGTTGGTTTTGTTTTTCTTTGTATAGAAAAGTGCGCACGCAAGAGCCTACGTACGAGATGCGGTGGGCGTGTCCCGAGGACTTCATGGAGCTGCAAGTGATGCCCAGGATGCTGCTCGACCACTTGCCGGAGAATGTGCATCGCACGATACAGACCGTGATTGAGGAAAAACATTCGTATCGCGTTATCCACGTAGTGTAAGCTTTAAGTGATATTTAGTATGAACGTACAGCGATTAACTGTTGTAAATAACTAAGAAATAAGCTCAGAATCGTTATGATGACATAAGTAACAATGTCGTGAGGAGGAAGATAATCTCACAAAGGCAATGAAGAATTGTGAACGATATCTAAGGGAGATCTCTCTAATACCTGTATTTTCTTATGAAGCGTGTTTCTTATCGGCGTTTTATTGAAAAATAGAACGTGTCTTTTGTAAATAGGTACTTAATGCACGAGAAGGTAATTAAATTGCCTAAATCGTGTAGGTGGATATATATGATTGAACAAAAGTTTAATGACCTGTCTCTGTTTTTTGACCTGAGAATTTCCGAACGAATCCGATGCTAAATAGAATCGCTATTCTGTTAAGATTTGAAAAAATGGGCGTCTATTAGGTTTCATTTTCTCGATAATATAGAGGAATCTAAGAATATTACATAAGGAACGACATAATAATATGGATACGGAAATATAAATAGGTGCGTCTATACGGAGCGTGCGAACTCAAGGGGCATCCACGGTCCACGAGTATAAAAGGTATACCTACCTAATTCGATCAAGAAAAGAATCGCAATTTTTAACCGCCATTTTTTATTTCAGTTGTCTGTCTTGCTCACGTGTGTTAAGTTTGTTAGGTTAGTTTCAAATCCTACCGACTGCGCCACTGAAATATATTGAAATGATACGCCCAGCCCAAGCAACGGGTTTATTCCGAGACAAATTACCTACCTCATAACAAATTCATTATTATCTATCTACCCAAAGTATTTTGCTTGGGGGCACATCTTTGGCGGTAGGGTGGTAACTATCCACGGTCAAAGCCTCCCACCAGAAAAATTAAGCAGCGATTTTTGGGCGTTTACTATACTGATGAGAATTACTTATCGAAGGTATACCTACTGTAATTATTATGCTCGTTTACTGTGGCCCTACCTCAGATATGTTTGGCTGCATATTGTCTCAAACAAACCCGGGGCACGTTCATATTATGACGTTTAAAAGCCAAAATAAGTACAATATAGGTACTAACGATTTAAATCAAGTTTTAACATGTTTATTTTAATATTAGGTAAGCAGATTTTATTAATTTCATTTTATTTCCTAACTGTAAATACATTGTATGTAAGGAAAATAAATATTTTTTTAACATCGATGTAAAGTAGAAAGCAAATGAATAATAATATAACAAACACACAAATAATGTATAGTTAAGTGGAACCATTTTTATGCAATTTATGAAATAAATATAATAATATATAATATCAAACCTCATGATTGTAATGTTTTGATTATAAATATTATACTGTAAATAATAATGATAATTACAATGAGTGAACTATATTAATATGTAAAAGAATACAAATTAAAAATATGTTCTGGAACGGCATTAATAGGTTTACTGAGAGACTGTGATGATGTTTATATATGCAACAGAACAAAATGTGTTGTTATCTATGACTATATATGTACCTCTTTAGATTAAACTAAGTAAAATCAGGTCCAAGAAATGAACCAAAAATTCTGCTTTCGTCTTTGTTCGGTATTAATCTAAATTGGTATATATTCAAAAGAGTGTATGCTGGTTTATGATTTTGCACGTAATTGTAAATAGTTAACCTTATTAATAACCACAGAGCAGATAAATATATATTTATTATTCTGTGCTAAAAACTAAGGCTATGTTTCAGAAACGTTCAGAACGTTCTGATCTCTTTTAGACGATGGTGTTATATTCCTTTTATACGAAACTCAATGCTCTTGCTTTAGGTGGAGTTGAAAACTCATATTTTATTTGCTCAATTGAAAAGCAATTTATTTTTAAAACGCGTGTAAATCGCAGTGTACGTACGTGGGGTTGAATCCATATTTCATATACACATATGATAATTATTGTATTTATAGATTTGACACATCGGCGTATCACATAACATTTTACGTCATAACAATGCTTCGACAGTAACATAACTGACCTAAATTCAAATATAAAATAAAGTACTTATATATTTCATGCAGGCCAACTTGTGGCTCTTATGACAAGTCAAAACTACCGTCGATTCGGAAAACAGGTACAGCCGTGAAGAGTGTAATATAAGTTATATAACTTATAGTTATATTATTATATTAAGTATATTATTAGTTATACAAATGTGGATCCAGCCTTAAGACAAGCGAAGCAGAAGTACAATAACTAGATGTTAGAGTAGGATACTGCGTTACCGGTGTCAATTATTTAGAAAATACAAGATTTTCACTTTATTAATATCTGTACATATTTCATTAATATCTGTTAATATTACGTAATAATATTTATTGCAGAAATTCTACGCGTCATATTTTTCTTTATAAAGTAAGTAGAGAATAGTATTTTTTCATTCGTTAATGGTGCAATTTGAATTACGTACTAATTACTACTTACTTAATTATAATAAAGCAACATACAATTTCTGAATTTCTTGATTAACCTCTCTATGACAATTCATGATACCTTGGGGATCAAATGAAGCGAACTTGTTGAAAATATATTTTCTCTTAAGCAATAACGTTTACGTACGTTAAAGCATTTACCTCTTAAACATAGAGTAGAAAATATACATTCCAGCCTCTAATATACTCAGTCCGTTGGTAGTTTTTAAGCATTTTATAGAGACTTAATTTTTATTTATTTGTTTTATAATTGAAATTTTTGTATGCATACATGCTTACCTACTTAATTTGTGCCTTTATATAATTCACGAAGTGTTTTTCCACTTCTGTATCATTATGAATTTTATTCAGCATAATGAGAATTTTTATTTTCATTCGGTGAAATGTTATGTAGGTAAATACTGAATAAAAATTGTGTGCTATTACATTCATAGAACATTGACTTAGTTAGAAATCTTGCCTCGACTTTTGTGATTTATTTTTGTGAATATGAAATGATAAAGATCATATCAATTGTTGTTCTTGCCCATTTTACAGTAACTTAAAGTTATATAAATATTTCATTCGTTATAATTATTTATTTTTGTATAATGTTATCATGATAATAATATATTTAATTTTATATATTTATTTATTTTTGTATTACGAGTACGTCAACATGAAATGCAATCTATGTTTACTTACCACTCATATTACATATATTCTACTCATAGTAGTAGATACAGTACGCACCCAATTTTTACGTGAAACCGAAATTAAATAAATAGGTATTAATAAATACTTATTTGAGATAGACATTGAGATAAAGATAAATAGAATATGACTATGCTAAATGCAGTGATTGGTGATCGTTTAAATGAATCTCTAGGGGTGTTATTTCTTATTTATATTTTGAGTTTTTTTTTTCTATATTTCAGTATTTCTATTCTAAGGACCAGTTGCATGATAGACGGTTAAAGTAAGTTAGTTAACGGTAGAGGTGGGTTTGAAGATTTTAATCATTCACTGGCCACAATTTTCTTTTTTTGTGGCCATTAAAAAAAAAATGATGGACAGTAAGTAAGCTGGGCTCCACAATAAAATATTCAAACAAAAAAAATTATTATTTAAGTTTATAATGTTACTGATAAGTTCTCATTAAGTGAAATTAATAAATTTCTTTTGAGAATAAATTCTTTAACCACAACCTCTTTGCACATCAAATAAGAAGCAAAATGCGTAAGTATTTGTACCCACCTATATGGTTAAGATTTTTGATAAAAAATTTAATGCAAAATCGCCTAATCGGTGTCAAATTTAACTTTATTTGTAACCTTACTTTAACCGTACGATGTGCAACTCACCCTTACCCTCACTATAAATCAGTCTCACTGTGTGAGAAGCCTATCAAACTTGTGTTGTAGGCTTTAGGTATTATATGTCTTGCAGAGCTGTATAGAGAGGCCACTTTTGACAGTTGTTAAAGTACCTAAAACCCACGTTACTCTTGCGCCAGCAAAAGTCGGTATAAAATAAAAAGAACAGTGAGGTCGTTAGATCTAGTGTAACTTTTTAAGCTTAGATACTTTAACGTTGCATAAATCTGAAAAATTAGTATGAAAAGGGATGGAAAGTTCTCCTTCCCATACTAAATAACAGATTTACGTTACTAGGGCCTTACTTTACTGTAACCCAAACGTCCTGCAAAAATTGTAGTAGATTAGATAGACCTACCTACTTATTAACTGTACTCATAATATAGTATGCATACACTAGTTAAAGTGTCAGTCATCAGCTTACGATAAGTTTTGTCACACTTAACATTTTTAGTCTGCACTCAGTACTTGTACAAAACGTCAAAAGTGGCTTTTTAGTGCCCAAAAATAAAAAAACTGAACTACGTTCAAGATTTTATATTTAACTGACAGCGAAAATGTGATGCAAACATGATTGACATGCAAGATTTTTCACAAAATAATTGATAATGGAACTCTTTCCCCAACTGAAAGCATTTAAAAAAAATGTTATCCATGCTGAACTTGACTAATTTCCCTCTCGCTTCCAAATAAGCGTAAAGCTTGTATTAGGAGTGGATACGACAATAGTGCGACGGATGCGGATTGAACCTTGGGCCTTTCAGTTTTCAGTCTGCACCTTTAACCGTTGGGCTATTGAGGCTCTATTTTGTCAGGAAAGCTGTTATTTTCCCAATTTGTGTTACTTAAATGAACTGTGTACGTCGAGTATTAGAAGGACTGAGGTTCTTTTCACTTGTACCCTAAATTAGGGCTTTATATTCTGTCACTTTATGTACTAGATATAGCCAATGTCTTGTGTTGGGTTTATGTTAATTTATAATAAAATATATTTTAAATTACTTCGTTTTATTTATAAGCTTTTTAGTTATAGTCTTTCCTTTTTTTTATAGGTTTAAGTTAGGTATAAAGTTTACGAAGTGGCTACTTTGAATTAAAAAAAAAAACTTGAGAGGTGTCAAGGGACACCCGGATGGAACGAAGTTCAATGCGAAATAGAAATGAAAATATCTGGCTTGCTTTCTATAAGAGAGAGAGAGAGACAGACAGAGAAACATGCGACGCCGCACAGCTTACAATAGCTTACTATAACAAAAAGTGTCGTGACAACTTTTAGTAAGAATTTTTTCCGTCTAGCCTCCTTTCACAACGCGCGATAAGGAACTTCGTTCCAAAAAGATACCGGCCGAATTGATAACCTCCTCCTTTTTGGAATTCGGTTAATTAGAAACGGCGATTTCATACACCCCTACTATTAAATAAGAAGATACTTATGATTGATCGAGATAATATCGTGATGGCGATCCTTAGTAAAACAAACCAAACTTAATGTAACAAATATTTTATTTATAAACTACAAAGTTATAAAAATATGTTTTTCTCAGTCGATTTAGAATATCACAGCTATACACTTACGGATAGAATAATATATTAAACATAAATCTATCAAGAAGATTATAAATTGTCATTTTCAGCGTTTTGAAGTACCCCTATTGTCCTTAATGTTATCCTAAACTGGGGTCCAAGCTTCACAGGCGGCCTTAGAAAGACTTTGGCTAGGGATCAAGCCCCAAGAGACGCTTCGCAGTTGACCCCTTGACCGTTCTTTTTGCGGAAGTCCACCACACATTATACTGCGAAGGACATATTAGTCAAAAATTTTCCGTTTCACTTTTTTTTTATTCAATGACAAGATAGTCCTTGTCTGCGATCTCACCTGATGGTAAGTGACGATGCAGTCTAAGATGTTAGCGGGCTAACTTGGAAGGGGTATGGCTGTGTGCATTCAACCCATACCTCTAATCTGTTTTTACACGCCATCGTGCCGGAACGCTAAATCACTTGGCGGCACGTCTGACGGTAGGGTAGTTACAAAATATACACATAACGTGATGATATATACAATGGCCTATTTTTTCAACAGCTTATACAATTTAAAGCATGTACGAGTGTAAACAAGTTAAAATTCTATCTTTGGAATATAAAATCTAGTTGATACGATTATAAAATTGAGATCTTATAAATATTAGAATTTTTGGCCCAATATCATCTGATCAAAGTACGCAATTCTGTCATAGCCGCCTGAGATGTCGGCGTTCTCTTCTTCTCAGATTTATACCTGCAAAAGGTCAAACTCTCCATTAATAATATACTTATAGCATATCTATATATGCTTATAGCATATCTATATATGCTTATAGCATATCGTATGCAATAAGCTTCAAAGTGTCTGTGAAAAAATGTTTCACCAACTAATTTCTACTCTAGTCAGAAAGTCAACGCAACTATTTATCTAAATATATAAATGGCAAAGGTAACTGACTGATCTATCAACGCACAGCTCTAACCACTGGACCGATCGAGCTGAAATTTGGCATACAGGTAGCTGTTAGGACGTAGACATCCGCTAAGAAAGGATTTTGGAAAATTTCAACCCCAAGAGGGTTAAAGAGGGGGTTAAAAAATCGAACCTAACGTGAGCGAAGCCGCGGGTTAAAGCTAGTAATATATAAGTTTAAAGAAGAACGAAAATGTATTTAGCTTCATTCTCACAAGTGAGGAAAAAATTTTCATATAAGTACATTTTTTCAATTAGAGTTTGTATAGGACTACATATTAGGGAAACAAAGATTTATTTTAAAGTATGCACATATTTTACATAAAGTATATATATCGCACGTTTAGAATTAAAGTGATTTAACTCAAAATTCCTGTAACTTACTGTATAAAAATCTACATTTAAATTTAATATAATATTACCAATCCATACATATAAGATCAAGTCTGTAAAAAATCAACTTTTCCCAATAAAACACGGCAGAGATACATTTAACTCAACACTATAATTTTTGAAGTCCTTTTTGCTCATTTTCCAAAAATTGCAATTTTTGAGTTAGGTCACTTTAATTCTAAAGGTGCGATATGTTATATAGTTCTAAGACTTGCCTGTTAATGAAGTCGTGTGCTATGTCGGGTCGGTAGGCGGCCATGTCGCGCAGGTACGCCTGGTCGTTCGACAGGGAACGTCGGTAAGCCAGCTCCTTCCACACCGCGCTGCTGTTACTTGATAATAGCACCAATCCCTCCATGAAGCTACAATAAATATACAAATTCAAAATTTATTTATTTCATGTAGGCCAACTTGTAGCTCTTATGACACGTCATAAATCTACCACCGGTTCGGAATACAGATTCTGCTGAGAAGAGCCGGCAAGAAACTCGGCAGTTGCTCTTTTCAAAAACAATTTTTTTTTTACAATGGGTAACAAAACTATGCGTATAGTGCTTCCACAATGAAGCTTCAAAAATGCATACGTAGGTACACAATCCAACGCAAAGAGATATCCAATATCCAACAAATAAGATTTTATTTTAACACTAGATGATGCTTCATCCGCTTGGATTAAGGTTTTGCAATTCTCTTTATTTTCCGAGACAAAATTATGCATATATGTGTGTATGTTTGTTACTCCTTCACGTCACAACGAATGAACCGATTTGGCTTAAAGGAATTGATTTAATATCATTTCTTTTCAGCATTTGGCGGTTCATGAAAATGTTGGAAAATAACTTAGTTCCCGCAGGAATAAAAAATCTTAATCCACGCGGACGAAGTCGCGGACATCCTCTATTTGTGTCATAATATTAAAAACCTTTATTTTCAGTATATATATCTGCCATTACATGCTTCATTTACCGCACGCTTTTTTTTTTTTTTATTCGATGACAAGATAGTCCTCGACTGCGATCTCACCTGATGGTAAGCGACGATGCAGTCTAAGATGGTAGCGGGCTAACTTGGAAGGGGTATAGCAGTGTAAATTCAACCCATACCCTAATCGGTTTCTACACGCCAACGTGCCGGAACGCTTGTAACGTATCCACCTCTTTTTATACATATACAATATCGAAGTATTCTTCACGCACCTTAAATATTCCGCGACAAGGCTGTACATCTGCTCGGTGCTCCTGTTCAGGATGAGTCGCGTGGGCGACGCGTTCAGAAGAGATATCTGCAGCGCTATCTTCTGCGCGAGGCAAGCCATCTCCCCCGCAAAGCCCGTGCACCCCCCTTGCAGATACAGTTCGCACGCGTCGTTGCAATGATTCAACGCGGTGTCGAGAAGGGATCTCGTCGGGACGTTATCGTGGATCATCGGCCATACTGGCTGGGACGATTTCCGAGCCGTTTTGGACGTATCGCTGGCCATTTTCTCCAGATCGTCGATCAAATCGTTGGCCTGCTTCTTCTTAACGTTCGCGGCCTCCGAGTACATGTTGAAATGGAGCGCGACCATTATGTACGTGTCGGTGTCGCCCGGGCAGTGCGTTTTTAGGAAGTCCAGCAAGCCGTGTTTGAATTCCGCGATTTTGTCTTGCTGTTGCCCGAGCATGTAGTCGAATTGGCCGAGAAGGAATTCAAATTGGTGGTTTTCTCGAAGCGCCTGGAAAATGTGCATACTTTTACAGAAAGAGCGAAATAAAAAGTACAATGCATTTGCTGAAATATTGATAAAATTGAAATATGGTTTAAATACTCTATCTATTACAGACACGTGTAATTCTAAAACTGGAATTCGGTCTCTCGTTGGGAATTTTACGCGCCGCTTGCGTGTATCAAACAGCTCGCTATGACTACTAATGTCATCTGTCGACCTAGTAGGGTGTTACGGCCAAGTCACTGCCTTTTCAGCACTTACAGATCCCAAAGTCTTTCAGCTCTTCACCGCTTCAGCTTCGCAAATGGCGGTGACTTTATGTTACGCCCTTAACCCTTATAACGCCTCGCTGACACCACAACTTGTGTGTAGTTCTCAGCGACCAAAACATTGGCTCGAACTGTACAACCATACCTGTAAAATGTAAGCGCACTCCGTGTACCGCGCCAGGCCCGTGAGCAGCCGCACCATGAGCCGCCACGAGCGCGCGGCCAGCAGCCGCGCCGACAGCGCCTGCGCCGAGCGCAGCACCACCGCCACGCCCTCCGTGTCGCACGCGCACGAGAAGCACTCGTGCGCGACCACTAACAGCTCGATCGATATTATGTTGACCTAAAGTATCAATCAAGATTTCCTCAACGCGTTTTTGTTCATCTCAAGCCATCGCCGGCTCACTACTGGCCACTGGTCAAGAGAAAGGTTTAGGCCACTGTCCACAATGCCAAGTATGGATGGAAGTCTGCCAATTTACATACCAACATACCTTTGAGAATATTATGGAAAACTCTCAAGCATGCTGGGTTTCTCACGATGTTTTCATTCAGCTATAAAGCAAATGATATTTAATTGCTTAAAATGCTTCGCCCTTAGCGGTTCGTTTCAAAAACGCTGAAATTTCGTACGAGTCGATTGATTCGAAACTTTTCGCAGTTCTGTGATGGTAAGGTAAAAGTTCTAAAGATCCTGAGCGCACTCTCCAAAGTACATCCCAAGCATTTTGCCCTGCTTTAGCGTTGATCGTTAAATAAGTAGGTAGTCAGACTTTAGTTCAGACAACCCAAAATCAAAAATTTGATAAAATATAATGTGACATTTCACAGCAAACAAAATTCTAAATAATATTTACCTGTTTCGTAGATAATTTGGCACCCTTAGTTATCTTCCGGATATTCGACTTGACTTCATATCTAATGTGAACATTACTACGCGAAATCACGTCGAACAAGTTTCTCCTCGAGTCGCGCGACATCTTGGCTCCAGCGTTATACACCGTGGAAACAGAGTACACCGACTCGGTTTCAGCGGACATGATTGTCCCTTCTTCCGTTATGATCGATTCTACCTCATCGCCTTCGACATTTTGATATTCTTCATCGATCAAAGTTTCCACATCGAGGCAACTGTCGTCCAAACTGTTTTCAGGGATCTTCAAAGCACCCGTCGCCTTATAGATCTTTTGGAAAGCCATCAAGTGATCGAGAATCAGTCTTCCGATATGGCTGCAGGCATCCGGACGCATGTTTAGGAACATTTCGATATCCGAATCGAGGACGTAGCCCCAGAGAGTGTACTGGAAGTGTTCCTTTTGTCTGAACGTCGAAGTTTTCAGCAGGTGTGGTGATATTATCGCAGCGACCATTTCACGGCACAAATATTCTGCAATCTTTAAATCAACAGCAATTATTAATAAGAAAACAACTTGAAAATCTTCAACTTGGGAATTGTCTTAGCAAGTGGGCGATAACTTGAAAGTATTTTGAAATCTATCTAACCGACTACTATATTGTATGTTATGGTTTATAGGTGCTTACTTGTTTCGAGGGTACGTTGAAAGTCCGGAACACAAGATTCGCCAACGACATTCGAGCTCTGCCGCTGACCAAGTTGATAAAGTCCAAAGGTCGGCTTTGGTACTTCAGCACTGATGCGTAGTCCCAGCCAATTTGCAGAGCGATCCGGAAATAGTTGGTTATCTATAAAGATTATAATAAAAGTAATATAAAAGCAAGTATTTTAGGAAGTCCGTTGAAGAATTCTCAGGAACAGGACCAGATTTAGGTTGGAAGAAATTGCTGAATGAAAATGAGGGTAGGCTGAGGGTAGGCCGCTCACTCGGTCTACTGACAAACATGATGACGTATGCCAGTAAAATAGAAAAAAAAACTTGGAGTGTTACCCAAAATCTATACAAGTCGCTGAAAATAGGAAAACATTTGCACCCTGACTCTGTTTTGAAGACCTCGGTCGGTTGAAAAGGGAAAACTGTAAAGAAATTTTCGCGAGTTACCTGTTTAGCAACTAAGAGGCCGCTGCGTACCGCGAGAGCCTCTAGGGCAGACAGGCGGTCCGCTTCTTCGCGCGCGGCCAAGTGCGGCACGCCCTCGCCGTCCTGTCGCTCCTGAATCACGACCAACTCTTCGAAACTTGTTTCCGACGCCTCTGAAACTATCGCAAAATTCATTATCATCACCAGCCAAAATGCATCCACTGTTAGATTTATGCCTCTTTCAGCTTGCACCAACGTTGCCAATTCTCAAGCCTTTCGATTTTCGATGCCTTTTTCGGTAAGCTAAAAAGAGTATATAATTGATTTTCGAGTACTTATCTATTTCAAATAATTTAACCCGAAATAATTTTTTACGAGTCAAAACATACAAAACCACACATCACTGAGTGGAAATTAGTATATTGATCAATGATGTCAATAGTTGTTGTCAATTCTCCTGAACGAATATAGTAACCAATAAATTAAAATACGCTTATGATAAGATTTTTCATAAAATTACCTTGATAAGTAAGTTCATTTACGAAACAGACCAAGTCAGCATAACTTACCAGTCAATTTATTTTGGAGTGTAGGCGAGGAAATAACCAATCGCAACTCCTGTGGCAGTTCGTAAGGCGAACATGTACCCTCGGCCAATCTTAGACATGTCCTTATGATTTGCACGGGACATACAGCCGACCCGTATCGGTATTCTTCAGGCGTTTTATATAATGCAGCCAACCGGAATCCTTCCACAAGTAATTTCAACTCTAGCAGCTCATTAACGGCCCTCTTCCAGCGATCTATTACTTCGGGATCTTCCAACACTTCCACGTTCTCTATATTCACCACATCCGATTCCACCTCAATCTCGTGCAAAGTCAACGAAAAAGGCTTTTCTTCTTGCATCAAATTAACTTTCTGGGAATACGTGAGGTCTTTCTGGTCATTGAGGACAAAATTGACGGTACCCTGGTAGTCTTTGAATACAAAGCTTGTGTTGCTACGTAAATACGCGTCCCAAAGTTCATGTTCGATTTCCTCTCGCTTCTCCCCATATACGTGGTTTTCTTCAAACCAACTCATAATCACTCTGTAGGCATAGAACTTTTGCTCGAGATCTTCGATACGGATGGGGACTGCCGAGAGGAACTCAATAGCTCTGTTAAAAGTAACACCAGCTTCCTTGAAGGCCTCACTGCATTGAGCTACAATAAGTGTTATATCTTTATCTTCAGCTTCGCATGTCAGTCTTGTACACTTTTTGCCCCATTCGGCTATCAATATGTCATCAACTGGCAGTCCCGCTAGCTTGGCTAGTTGCAGAGCTGCTTCATAATTGCTATCGTGAGTGTACATTTCTACTCGATCTAGAAAATAAGCTTCTGCATCATCCCCCAGCATCTTCGATATGTCCATTACAGATGAAGTTTCCATTGTTATTTTAAAAATTTCATACAACATTGTGAAATCCGGCGATTGCACTAGAACAAAAAGTTTCGGAAGTAATTTAATCGTCAAAAATATGTGGTATCAGTTGTATTAATAAAATTGATGTAAAAGCTCACAACAAGTCATATAACTAAAGGCCTAATCAGATGGGCTGGCCGAACGTGGGAAGTAAGTAAAAGTAGGTTAACAACACTCAAACTATAATTTGCAGCCAGCAAGCAGGCCGTCTGTCTAGAAATTGAGAGCTGTAGAACAGTCAAACCAGAAAACTAAACTTACCAATAAAATCTTTACCGAATCGGGCTTCAGCTAAGCATTTCAAGAATTCCTTTTGATGAAAGGGCATGTCAAAGTTGTGTGTAAGAGCTATTTTGACGAGAGCCACGGCTATTCTTTGCAGGGTCTCTTTGGACAGGTCATATGGTAGACAGCTCGCGTCGACGCTGTATCGACGTTGACATTGATGAAGGAAGCTGTTCAAATGCTTGTTTGTCTCCGAATCAAAGGTGAGACGTCGTATACATCGATGGAGGAATGATGTCAATATCGCTAATGGACTTTCCTGTATAAAAAAACATTCATTTTATGTAAAAATTAAGTTCTGATGTTATTTAACTGTGATGAATTTTCTATGGCATGGATTAAGTAATGAATATAAGTACCTAACTAGGTTTTGTCTGCGACTTAGCGTATGTCGCAGGAACTTTTTAGTTTAGTCGCAGTTTTAAGTTGTTGGTTTGTTCTTAAATCAAGCTGCATCAGTGCCACAGATCTACTTGATTTTTGACACCAAGATACAGATTGGAACAATGACATTGAACAGCAATTAAATAGAGTAAGAATAATGAAAAACAATTTGTATCAATGGAGTTAGTAAGAAATTGGAGTTTTACCGGCATAAATATAAGCATGGACTCGTGTAGGGTGGTAATATAGCCTTCGACGAGACATATTTCAGCAATTTTTTGGAATAGCTGATCCGGTACATTTTGAGCGATCACGGTTTGCAGAGCCTCCCGACTGCGGTCATTCGGCTCCAGAGATGATAATATCCAGTGAGCCCAGAGCACGTCCACCGCATTGGGCTACAAAATAATATTCTTTGCAATTGGGCATGTGAAGTTAATCTCCTGATGATGCTCCAGTGTCAAAGCGAAACGTAGGTACTGTTGGGTCTTCTACTCACACAAGACTTCAATTAGAATACGTTATAGCTGATGTGTCACGTTATACTTAGAATTTAACAAACACACCTAAGCGAGTCGCGTGGTACCATAAGACTAACTTACTTATCGCACGCAGGCGACTTTAAAGCTGCTTACACATAATTATTGCAATTCAGTCCCCCACAGTACGTCGAGTGTATTTTGAAGATCTTTGTGTGGTGCGTGTTGGTGTTACTTTGTTCCTGTGTATCTTCTATTCTGGAGAAACACAGTGTACGGCGCGGGCAGCGCGTGTTGCCATACATATTTTTTTTGGTTTGGCGGATTATAGCATAATATTACTTGTTCATTTAGCATTATCATGGAATTCCGCAAAGTTGAGTAGGGCTATGGGTTAAGTGAACACTACCATACCCCTTCTACTTGGCCCACTACTATCTTAGACTTCATCGTCACTATCAGGTAAGATCGCAATAAAAAAAAAAAATAACACCTGCTTCTATCTAAAAAAACTGAAGACTGAACTGAAGACATTTCAAAAGTTCGATGTAGGTATAATATTTACTGTTAGGTTTACTGTACTAATAGTAATAGCCTTACTTCATAGCAGCTAGCGAGGAGCACAAGCAAGGGTTCTCGGTACATGTCCGCGGCTCGCAGCAAGGCGGCCGGGGGGTCCTCCGGCCCGTGGCAGGCGGCGGCCACCTCCCATAACTCCCGCCCCATGTAGGTGCTTGGTGGAAAGTCGAATACCACGCACTGGGTTGGACTCTGACTCTGAAATGGGGATTATGTTTGGTGTTTAAAGGACCAAACCTCATATAAAACGTTATACTTTGTTAGTGAGAAAGTTGAAAATATTCAGTGTAAATAACCTAATAAATTGTAATGATTTTAAACCATATTAGGAAAATTTTTATCCATGGACACATTAAAGCTGCCAGCGCTCAGTTTCAATAGGTGGATATAATAATTACGTGCACACGTGCTCTCAAAACTATTTTAAATTACTTTATCAGTTTACATTTTACACATTTGGTTTTAACAGAGATAAATCGAACGATATTAATAAAGAAGACAGAGTAAAAGACTAATGAATAAGGTAAATCTATTTTGTGGGTCATAAAGAGTAGATAACAGTAATAAACTTGCTTATATGTTGGAATAGAAATATCCTTTTTGTAACCTCAAGATTGTGCACTTACTACTTGTGTATCAACTGAATTCAGTCTTGAGAGTCTCCTTTGTCCATTACTGGAATTGGATTTTTGTTCTTTGTCATCGTCTGCACTTTTATGGACCATTATGTATTTAAGATGCTCGGCGTATGATATCTTTTCAAACTCCTGCGATAACTGTAACATTTGGGACAGGGGATATCTGAAAACGTCGCCGAAAAGCAAGAAGTTGAACCAAGAACCGTTCTTTACGAATTCCCTCAGCTGCATTTCGGGTAATGGTAAATTGTGCAACATCGCAAACTTAACCATTGTTTGAGATTCGTATAACACTACAGCCATATCATGTTTCCCACACACTTCCTGAATTTCTCTCAACTTACAAGAAGTTATTTCTTCCAAATATTTCAGGATAGTTTTAGCAGTTTCGTCATTGTTTTGAATCAATTTCATCATGAACTCGTTGATTATTTTATTGGCTTCGTTATCGGGAAACCCTTTTTGGTGTACGAGGTGGGATTTTATCATTTTAGTAGCCGATATGTGAACTCTGCATCTGGTGGGATTACACCCGATCATTGCGACAAATGAAATGGCGCAAGCTGTTAACGCAGGGTCGAACCAATTTTGAAGACCCAAGGCATGCGCCTCACAACATGCACTTTTGATACTCTTTTCCTGTAGACGATTATATATTTGGTACTGCTGAGACACAAAAGCTTGGCTGGCGTTGCAAGGACGATACTGCTTCAAGTAATAGGTATGATTCAATTTGGCATCATGTCCATATCTTTTCATGAGTTTTTCATTAGCAAAATCTGGCATATCTACTGATCTTTGGCTCAATGCTTTAAGTCCATGCACATCTACATCGTTTGATAGAAGGCTCCCTAAGCTTCGTCGATCAGTTTTGTCGGGAAGATGGTTATAGCTGTTCATATTTATAATTTGAAATTCAAATATCTTGGACACATCCAGACCCCGATATCCAGACAGCAGCTGATAGACATTCACATCCTTACACTCATACATTGGATTTTCACTGGAATGTTTTTTGTAAACATTATACAAATGGGGATGTTTATGTTTGTAGCCTTTATTTGGTAACTTGAAATCTTTAAACTCCAAGAACTCTTCCTTTGAAAATATATCAAATAAATTCAGGTTGTCCTCCAATAAAATCATACCTAGTACTAAGTGAGGATTAGAGGAAATGTAACTATCTATATTATCTTTTGCTATTTGTTGACAGGTTCTATACACAGGGACTACATGGCTCTGTCTGTCAGAAGTTTGTTCGATACTTTTGAACAGAAGCCACAACTCAATGCAATCCTTAGCTTCTTGTTCAACCTCTGATAAGTCTGTATCTAGTATGTGACCCTCGATACAGATGGTCAAAACTTTGTACAGTTTATTTTTGACAAAGTACTTTGCTAATTCTAAATAGAATTCTTGCATACTCATAGTGGCGCAGGATTCAGAGAAAATGTCATCAATTAGTTTCAAATTTTGAGTTCTCGCTAATCTCGCAATTATTTGGTGCAGATCTTTCTTTTCACTTTCCACAATTATACCGTAAGAAGCCAAAGTGTCATAAATACATAGTTTTGTGTATTCAAAACAATCACTGTTAGAAATAATTTCTATCATTTCCGTTGATATAGGCCACTTACGAAATATTTCGTCTAAAGTTTTAAGCACTTCATTAGTGAAGCCTTTAGTGTCGACATTTAAGAGCTTTTGCGCAAAATTGTCATTATTAAAAAAATTGTAGCGAGCATTCATGTCCCGCACTACTTCTGACATCTGAACGTTGATCCAACGAACAAGAATCATAGCTTTGTTGTGATCAACTAAATAGTTCCACATGTTAAGAGGAGTTGAAAAATCCAGAAGAGAAAACTCTGTAACAACAGTATCACACTGAAATGTCTTTGTTCAATGATAAGGTTATAAACTTCACAAATTCAAATTTATTTCATTCAACCTGCAGCTTTTATGACAAATCAAGACTCTAGCACCGGTTTTGAAAGCAGATTCTGCTATGAAGCAGAGCCCACTAAACGATGCAAGGATTAGGCCTTGTATCATACAAGGGCATGAACAAAGATTTATAGATTGTATTTTTAACCGACTTCAAAAAGGGAGGAGGTTCTTAATTCGTAGGAATCTTTTTTTTATTGTTTACGATGGTCCAATCCATCCATCTTCACAAACTTTCACATTTATGATTTTACAAATTAGGATAGGAAGTAGGATAGTAGGATTTAAGTTTTATTAAACTAGCTGATGCTTGCAACGTCATCCACATGGATTTCGTGTTTCAAATCCCACGGATGAAAGTAGTCTGTGTCACTCACTATCACTATGTCACTCTCTAGGAACTCAAGTATACCCATGCAAAAATCACGTCGATTTGTAGCCCTGTTGCAGCTGGATAGAAGGACAAACCAACGAACAAAAAACATTTTCGTATTTATAATATTAATTACATCTCAAGCAGATGAAGATGATTTATAATATTAGTGAGGTGTATTTATACAAATTGTGAAACTCACCAAATGTGTCAAAGAATAATGCCGTTGCAATCTTGCATTTCCAGTCTGGGGGATATTTTTCAATGTTCTCAATAGTTAAAGCCTTTATTTCACTCTCATTCACAAACACTCTGTTGCTTCCAATACCGAATACTTTGTTTTGTTTGAAGGTACCGTCTACTTCAAATGACTTTTCGAGATAGCGAAGTAAATTCCAATGCCTTTTGAAATTTTCCCACTTATTAAGATTTTCACTTTTCATATCCTTGAAGAAAGAGAAAAGCATAGTCAATCATTACACAAATTGTAAATATAAAATAAGTACTAGATAGAATAGAGGTCGGAGAGAGATCAGGCGCAGAATCGATGGCTTTATGCTCTTCGAGGCACAAAGGTGACTCACTGCCAGGCTAGTACTGAGAACTTCTTGACAAAAAACCCAATACCTTTTATAGCCCGACCCGGGAATCGAACCCGGGACCTCGTGATCTGCAGTCGAACTTCCTAACCACTAGACCAAAGAGGCAGACTGTGGGCATCAGCTAGTTATTTATAACCTGTTTATAACTAACTCCCCCCTCCTATAAAATGCATCTTTTGCAGGTTCATAACTTCTCTGATACAGATCGCCTTCTGTGCAAAGCCAGATCAGTTCAGTAGCTAGTAATGAATAAAAATAAGCTTTGTGTCTATAATAATAAAACCCATAAAGTTATGTATTACCTTGGCCAGTTTTTGTAAGTTTTCCACAATAAAATCTCTATATTCAATTGCGGGTGACGTCTCTGCAAGGGCCATCAAATGTTCTTCTGGATTTATATTGCATTTATTTAGGACATGAAGAACTTTAAATATCTGCTTTCGCATTAGCAACTGAACTGTCCATGCTTTAACCTGGAAGATGATTTATATTTGTAATTGTTGTTGTATGTATTCAAAATTCAGAATTTATTTATTTCATGTAGGCTAACTTGTAGCTCTTATGACACGTCATAAATCTACCAATATAATATAAGATATACAACATTAATCTGGTGTAAATAGCAAAGATAGATAATTTTTTTGGCTCCTGTAAAATTAACTTTTTTCGATTACACCTTAATTCAGTTGGGCTGTTGAAATGTAACTAATTTGGATAAGCACTTGGGTAATAATTACTTCTGCCATAAACCAATCTTGAGCTGTTGATTCACTCCAGGAGTTTTTAATCACAAGGTATTTAATTGCAAGGTTAATATGAGTTCCCTTTGCCGCCGCCTCTCGAACCATATCTCTTGCCGATTTCTCCTCCCAACTGTTCCAGATAATCTTCTCATTCTGACTCAGGCCTTCCATAGTAAACACTGAAAACACAAATTCCTTATAAGCATATCATAACTACCATTGTTTTTTGTTGCAGAGATATTGTGATACAATATGTAGGCAGTTATGATGACCCCTCGCCCATCTGCGTTAGATTAAGACAAAGTTCTGTTCTAAGAAATGCAAATGTTCACCGGATGAGGGATTGCTTCTCGTGAGAGAATCATTAAAGATTGAGCCTCCAAATCGGGTACACAAAAAAAAAGTATTTTTGTTCCGCTCCCAAAATCAAAAGTAGTTAGTAAACTTCGACCCAAGGTAATAAACAATGAATGCCATTTAAATAATACCTTTATCATAATTATACTTACCAGAATTTTAGGTGAACAAGACAAAATACCTATAATGTTATTTATCACTGATCTATCACTGACAGCTCATTGTGAGGTTCATCGATGTTATGATCACCACAACCACTACACTAACCCTATGAAGTGATTTTCTTGGTCTCTCGTAATTATGAACTAAAAGTAATCACTACATTACGCACATACTACTTCATGATTGCTTGTTTTCTGTTCATGTGCACTAATTTAATTATAATTTATTTTTAGTTGAAATTGGTGTTTATACTCTTGGGAAATTGCAACACAGATTAATTACCTACCTATTGGAAATGGAAACCACCACTGAGTAAGTACCTACCTACATAATCAAGTAGTGTCAAAGAGTATGTAATGCACTACGTGTGAGCAATAGTCTTCTATTCATCGGTGAGATTCACAAACGTAGGATGGGTCAGGCCGTAGATTTTGCCACTTTTTTTCCTTCCCTCTTGTCTTCTTAAGTTTTTACGATTTTTATGATCGGTACATGGATTTAAATAATAAAGATCCATGAATTATTGTATAGGTACTCGAGACCGCAAAGTTCTTTCACGTTTTGATAGTAAATTAATAAGAAAAAAATATTAGATTTATATAATCCAAAAGGAGCTTTTTGCAAATAATCACTATGTCCTTTGTAGGGGTGGCATAGGATTTCTTCATGCTGTATCTTATTTATTGCGTTTACAATTTATATAATTTCTTCCTTATAATCTTTATGAAATTGGCTTACATCTAGTGACAATTTTATTTGCTTTAATTATTTTTTTATATATATTATTGAAATTTTTAATTTTGGTAAGAAATCCGATATTTATGTAACTTTTTGTATGTAACGCTTCATAGCCGTTTGTTTTTAACTAATCATTTAATTAGAAACATTTTTCTATTTCGCAACATAACCATAGAATATCATGTGGTTGTCCAAACAACTACGGCTATTTTGTTAAATTTAGTCGAATTTTTTCGTGGATAGAGTGACACGGTCACGTCGTTACGGAGGTTGTTTTTGAAGATTTAAACGTAAGTACTCAACTTTTTACCAATATTTTATCAGAAATTAGTTTTGCGGTCGTAAGTTATTAAACAGTCCTAATTTCAATTGGAAATATTGCATTTATAATGAGTTATCACCGATAAGATACCAGAAGTTCATGCTTATGTAACGTTTATGTAACGCTTATCTAACGTGTTACATTTAATTTTATGTAACGTTACATAAAATATCCTTAAAGCTTAGTGTAGGTGAGAGACGAGGACTTGCCATTTAGGTTAGCACTTTTTTCACGAAAATAATTAGTAGTTAGTAGCTATGTCTAATAGGTAGATACCAATCTACGCTACTATTATAAAGAGGACAGATTTGTATTTTTGTGTGTTTGTTTGTAATGAATAAACTCAAAAACTGGACAGATTTGGTTGAAATTTAAAATTAAGATAGATTATACCTTAGATTAAAATATAGGCTACTTTTTATCCCGAAAAAAGTATAATTCCCGCGGGATCTTGAAAACTAAATTCAATATATAAACAACATAAATAATTATTTGTTCACAGATGCCTCCAAAATCAGTTCAGAGCCTTACAGTTATTATAACAGAATAAAAACTATTTCTTTATTTTACTGTTGTGTTTTTGTTCACAGTTCTGTTCTTAGCTTTACAATTTTAGGTAACGTTTGTTATTGTTACATAAAATCTGTATAACAGTTTATGTCACTAAGTGGCAAAATTTACGGCCTGACCCGGATACGTATGTACCTTAATGAAAGGCCTCAAAGGACTAGAATCTGGGCCTTAAATAAATAAAAAAAACAACCAAGGGTACCTACCCACTTACCTACACAGTACACGAGTCTCGGAACGTATGTGGGTGCGTCTAATTTGTCTCGTAACTTACTCTTAGATACCTACTCTATGATTAGAGGTCAGTGAAACACTTCACTCGCTGCACTAGATTGGGAAAACCTAGGGGAATCCCAAGGGAAACCACTGGGGGGAGGGGGGACACTTGGGAAATACGTCTTGGTTGCATATATAGAAATTGTTGCCAGGCAACTGTTTAAAAAAATGTAAACAAACATGTCACCTATGTGAATCTTTTTGAATATTTGTTAAATAGTTTGCGAAAAGAACTCAAACAAAAAATTCTAATAAAACGTAGTGATTAAATATTCCTGACCTACCTAAGAATACAAACCCCTAAAAATATGGCTGACGAATTACAGAAGTCTCATCTATATTATGATGATATTAACAAAATAAGAGTAATTGAAAACACAGTTCTTAAGGAGACAGAAGATCTAAAAGAAACTAGCAAAGATTATGAGACTAGTAAGATTTTAAGCACTTTTTAATACCTACTTACATGATGTGGAAGCATCTCGCTATCACCCTCGCACCTAAGAGGCGATGACGTCACTATTTGTTTGTGTATCCCTTTCTTAATACCCAAATCGATGTTAATCACCTCATTATAAAAGATCATGTATAATAACTTTATTCCTTAAAAGCGAAACGAGCGGGTTTACTTTTTTCTTTTAGATATTGAGTAGGTAACGTCAATTTTTCTACATCAATTTCAGGTCATTTGGTTTTAACAAAATTCATTTTGCAGAAGTACAAGACTTTGGAAAAGTAATCACGAGTTTATTGGAAATGTTAAAAGAATTAGGAGATAACGTAGAGAAGCAGAAGATGGCTGCTATAGGGGCGACAAATCTTTTAAAATCTATTGTAAAAGACAGAGAGAGTGAACAAGCAAAACTGCAAGTAAGGATCAACCTTTATTCCAAAATTGTTATTAGTACACAAAGTAAAAAAAAAACAAACGAGTATGCGCCTGTTCTCAATAAAAAGTTAACTAAACAAGTAGGGTGACCAACCCAATTGCTAGCACTGCACCAGTTTATTCGCACTTTAGCAAAAAAGATTAAAATATTAGTTTCTGATTGTAGTTTTTAAATTTTCAGATTAAAAAATATTTAGGGGAATTCATATTTTTCACAATCGAAACCTTTCTAATCTGGAAAGTTTTAAAATGACGTCAGTATTGTAGTTGAAAGATATTGTTCTGGAGTTCCTGAAGTTTTCGGCCATTTTGACTGATCGACTTACCCGTCAGTACTAACCAGTAGTTAATCCCGTATGTGCTAATAATTGGAGACTGGGTCATTTTTCAATTTTATTTCAAATTCTTGTTGATTTAAGAAAAAAATCGTTAAAAAGTTCTTTAATTATATAAATTATTAAACAAGTAACCTTATGAACACAATTATTTAAAGAATTTGGTTAGATTTTAATTTAAAAAACATATTTGAAATTGAATAAACTCTTAAAGTGCTAATAATTGGGTCGGTCACCCTACCATGAATCAAATTTTTTTTTTTTTTTTTAAATGACGGTAATGACGACATAGGAAATTCGAAATGGCGGATTAGGTAAATAATAATATACCTACAAGTTTTTATTTTCAGGCAGAAATAAGCGATAAGTCTGTAGTTTTGGAACAATTGGACAGTGAATATGATGCTCTGCAAATATTAGAAGCCACTCAAATGGAAACAATAGAATATTTGACACAACTAAGATAAAGCTGTAACATCTTATTTATTAATTCAAATACCTGTTTAATGCACGACAACATTTTGTTACCTAACGATGCAATATCATGACATGTAGTGTTTAGCAGTAATCGATGTATCGTTTTTTTTTACTTTTAGGAAAATAATAATTAAACATGAGTTGGGTCTGTAAAAATTGTTTTAATCAAATCACACATGAAACGAATTTTAAGAGGAACTGCTACTATTAAAAGTCCATAGGTATACATAATTATACCAATGTTTGTTTGTTTTATTGGAAAAAATATGAAAGAATTATATTTTTAACTTTGCCACATATTATCTGTGATTACAAAAATATGACTATGTCACTAAGGAATAACATACATAATGATAAATAGTGAATTCACTATAATATTTTTATTCACTTGTTTAAAACATTCTTGTAGGAACATACTTTGACGTCAAAAATGTTGTTTCACCAGACACGATTTAATTAATAAATCAATCGACGAACTAAAAACATAATTTAGGACGTACATTTACACGTACGCTTTTGTTATAAATTAAAAGCATTAACGTTGTTTTTTGTTTAGAAATAAGTTGAAAAAATTATAATGCCTCATCCACAGAACAGAAAAAATTATGATATTCATAGTCCTTTTTTAAGCTTATGAAAGATCCTTAACACTAATACCAAAATCTTATAATTACTATTACTTACCTATTTTATCAAGTCAGTTCTATAATAACTTATTAATGCCGCTAATCGTAGCATAATCTATCACTGATGGTTTATTTCCGTGATAAAGAATTAATTTGGGCTTTACCTAAGTCTGAGATTAATAGAGTGCTTCAGTTTGAAACAATAGGCAATATGCATGTAGTTTGAATTGGACTCAAAATATTATTTTTTTGTAATCTTTATTATGACGAAATCATATCAAAACCATCCATTTTTAATTTAAATGCTTTATAGTTATATTATTAATAATGAACTAAAACCCAAAATATGCGTGGGATCTACGAATAAATACTTATTATTTATTCGTAGCGTGGGATATTCAAAAATTCGCAAAACGACAACACTTGAGGGGTATAGTTTCAAAAACCGCTAAGTCCATTTTTTTCATGTAGCAATATTTTTATAACTCTAGCAACTCCATTTATTTCAGCACAGTTTCGATTTATATGATTTTACCAAACCCAGCTATATCCAATAGAAAAATCACTTTCAATATGCCTGTAAGTAACAAACACCGCAAAGTCCATCATAGTTTACTTCAAAAACAGCAAAGTCCCGACTAGCCAATAGCGAACCACTATTTTAATCACGTGATACACGCAACTGGTATGGCCGCAGCTTGCTTTTTGTTGTGTTAACGTCGTGAAAAAGTTAATATTTTTATTAGTTACTGAGTTGTTTTCAATTTAAATGAGACATCTTTACGAAGATGGATACAACCCCGACCGTTGTGGATAAAAGCAAAACTCGGAAACGACAGAGTAATCCAAAACAATGGAAGAGAAACCTGCAGAAATTACAGAGGTACGTATATACTACTATGAATAGTTTTGATCCTTGGAAATATTGAATTAATAAATTTTACTCAGTGTGAACGATTAGAAGTGTTTCTTTGTATTTTTTTGTCTGACTTTCGGTACACTATAATATTCGCAATATCCACATTTATTTACGTCAATCAAGTTTTGAAGAGATTTTTTGTACCTACTTGTACGAATGCAAATTGCAAATTGAAATCATTATAGTTGCCGATTTGTAAAAATTTAGTTATTTTTTGGTTTCCGTATTCAAAGGGGTGCCAACGGGACCCTATTACTAGGCCTCCGCTGTCCGTCCATACGTCTGTCAGCGGCTATATCTTATGAACTGTAATAGATAGGCAGACTATGAATTTCAATTGCCTTCAAGCAACATCTTTATCTTTTGAAACTCGCACTTGACTAGTTTCTTTTATCTGGCAGTACCTAGTCTGGCCGTATTGTTAATTTATTGACCTTTTGTTGAGTAGGTACTTTATTTAGTTTGTTGATTCCGGATATTCGTATTGTTACGAATGAACTATATTGGTAGGTGTATAGGTTTCTGTACAATTTGTAAAACCTGTTTCATTTATTTTTTTGTTCTCGTTCTTTCAGATATTCTCCGAAAAATTTGCCAGAGAAACCTAACTGTGTACATAAAAAAATATATCAATGTATGTCTCTCACGATGAATGATTTGATTTCATTTCATTCACGTTATTATAAGAATAAAGATAAAAAATCACAGGACGCGTTTATACTAAAACACATTAAAGGATCATATACTTCCAGACGTCGCCCTAGACAGGGTAATCGAAAAGGAAAGGAGTTAACTACCAAATACTACGTTTATAGTCGAACAGCAAAAAAAATGATAAGAGTTTGTCAAAAAACATTCTTGAATATACTTGATATTAAAAGGTACCGAGTTGAGAGAATATCGAAAAAGTTTCTGAAAGAGGGACTTATGCCACAAGAAAACCGAGGGGGAGACCGTAAATCTCACAAATATATAGGAAAGAAAACCGCAATAATCGAATTCATCAAAAAACTGAAATGTTCTGAGCCTCATTACTGTCGAGGAAGTAGCGCAAGGCTTTATCTAGATGCTGAACTGAGTATCAACAAGTTGTTTAAAATTTACAATAACCAAGCAGAAGAGCAACTAAAAGTTAAAAAAAGTTACTTCAGAACAATATTCAACACTAATTTTAATTTGGGTTTCGGCTCGCCTCGGACAGATGTTTGTTCAATTTGCTTACAATATACAGAGAAGATAAAGATAGCTGATAATGAGAGATTCAAAAATGATTTAATTATCCAACAGAGGGTTCACAAAAAACGTGCCAAAGCATTTTTCAGTTACTTAAAAGATGAATCTCCCAATGTTTATATATTTTCATTTGACTGCCAGAAGAACATGCCGCTACCTAAAATTCCTGATCAAAGCACATATTATTCAAGGCAATTCTATCTTTACAATTTCACAATAGTAGCAGGTTCGTCAAAATCACAATTAAATAAAGATAACACTTTTGCTTATGTTTGGACAGAAGATCAATTTCCAAAAGACTCTAACTTGATAGCCTCGGCCATATACCATCGTTTAAATTCGACATCGTTTCCGGATCAAATTGATACTCTAAGATTAATGGCCGATGGCTGCGCTGGTCAAAATAAAAACACCACCGTGGTAGGAATGTGCCTGAAGTGGCTATCAGAAGCCCCACAGCATATAAAAAACATCGAAATTATATTTCCTGTTGTTGGCCACTCTTTCCTTCCCGCAGATCGCGTCTTTGGAAGAATTGAAAAGGAGTTTCGCAAAAGGGACACTATATTGGAGCCGAATGGTTACACCGATATAATAAGAGAATACTCCAGTGTTATTTCAGTAGGAGAAGAGTGTCCAGTAAAAGATTGGAAGGAAGCCGTTAAAAAGATTATAAAACCCGTTGGCACTTGGCACACACCTTTTTCGAAGTGTAAGCGTTTTGTATTAATGCGGTCGACACGAAAAACTGGCAATACATTACTAAGAGGCGAACTACATTACGTTGCAAATTTAGGCATTTACAAAAATGTTTGCAAAGGTGGAAAAATAGCAAACATGATTGTTCCAAAAGCTATTCAGTGCTCAGCAGGAATACTAAAAGCTTCTAAAATTAAAGATGTCGATAAACTATTGACTTCACACTTTGACACCAACTGGAGGAGTTACTCAGTTCTGTCTTTTTACGACAAATTAATACCAAATACTGCACTTGACGGGGTGTTAAGCAATGAGGTTAATGAAACTGAAGAACACTTATGCGAGGAACAAGAAAGTGTACCTGATCTAATAATTTAATTTTTTAATGCCTATTTTGTGTCTCCTCTTTTTCTTTATTAAAAATATTAATTGATTATTCAATTTGTTTTTTATTTCATACAATGACCTTTTTAACGTCAAAACTCAGTAATAGTTACTATGATATTATAATTTAGGAAGTATCAAAATTGTTTGAGTCGGTGCATACATATTATTAGTCATAACATACACAACAATGTCCACGTATGTCAGATTCAAAATTAGCTATGTCCGAACTTCAGTTTCAAATCCAGCAAAGTCCAACACTGTTTTGCCTTTTATAAGTTTTTTTAATATAATAAACTAATGAAAGCTTTATGAAATGTTGTAAAACCGGCCAAGTTTTCAAAATACACACAAGATTATTTAATTCAGTAATAGAATATAAATTCATCACAAATTTTCTATTTCTGAATTTCATGTGTCACTGGACTTAGCGGTTTTTGAAACTATACCCCTCACTTGTCAAGTTGTCAGGCGTAGATTCAAGCGCGTGACGTCAGCTGCCGTGTTTGAAAGCGCGGCAACATGGCGGTGTTTAACCCATATATGCCCAGAACTTTTTTTGACGCCGATTTTTATAATTTTCACATATGTTGTTTATTAATGACCATAAATAAGGGCTACAATAGCAATAAGTAGTTTTCAGATCTAAAAGTAGGTTTTTTTCAGGGGGTCGAAAACGACCCCATGGGCAGATAAGGTCTTACACTAGTATGGGGGAGGAATCATGAATATAAAAACTTTATTCGCTTATTAGTCTTGATTATTGGGGTAGACATTGAGACAGGAACCATTACGTAGTAGAATTAGGTGGGTAGGGTAATCTTTAAAGCATCTGTAATACATATTGACATTAACTTGCGACACATTTTGACTATTATGTTTTTAGACAGCACACGTCTTCTGATCCAACTATTGAGTAAATGTAAAGTTTTAAAACAGAAATAGGGTACCGCCTTGTTTTCAGTTGCTGGTATGGCTCAGGTTGAGTTTTCGAAATAAGATAGGTTGAAGAATTAGATTTCGAAGAGAAAATAGAAAAGAAAAAGACTTTGCTATAGATAAAATTCCAGTATATCTACGTTTGCTTCCAATAATCTGGGAAGCATTGAAGAGTCAACACTCTTCCACATACTTTTTTGCTGTCAACACATCGAAGTGAACTAACCACATCAAAATATACCACTTCTTACCCCTAATGTCAATTCGATAAACTCCAAAATGAGCATCAAGTCTATCTACTCCTCCCACATTGATTGTATTGATGTACAACGTTTGACTATCAATATGTTTGCCAGTATCAGAATATCGACGAGCCTTTTGGACGGGATATACGCCAATTGCACTGGACAACAGTGTAACTAAGCTGCTTCATTCCAGTGAATGGCGCAAATCTTATCTTTGCAAGCTTTTTGCAAGCTCGTTTTATGCATTTGCGTAGCCTCATGTTGCGATGTTTCCCAGTTCTTGTAGAAAAGAGCACCTAAATCACTGTTGGCCCTAGCAGAGTGCTCCCTCGAGGAAGAATAGTCCTCAGAATTAGCAATGAAAGTATAAGATTCTTCGACAATTCAATAGGAATAGAACATTGTGTTGTGTAGAACGGGGTTCAGAGATTTGAGAATTACGAGAATAATGGACTGGAAAACTACGAGAATAATTGACTTAAGCCTTATTGGTGGCTTTATTGTCATCATTACCTTCTCGTTGTATGACTAACGTTTCGGCTGAAGTAAATAATTATTGAGATAGGTGAAATCGTTTTATATTTTCACACTTTCATTCTTTTCATCCTAATCACAGTCTGATATCGTACCTCTGCAAGGAGGATCAATATTTAGATCGATGCCCTGGACCTGTTCCTCATTATCCAATTTCTCCAGGGCTTCAACTATTTCAAAAATGGAGAGCACATGCCGGGACCGTTAGAGTAAAAGATAATAAGATATTAAAACAAAAAATAAGAATTTAAAGCAGCATATATGCCCACGGGGTCGTTATCGACCCCGTGAAAAGTTTCCATTACTTTGAGTACGAAAAATGTAGCCCCTCAGTGAAAATTATACCTATATCTTTAAAACACATATTCAATTTACTATAACAATAATTTTGATGATAAAAAAACATAAAACACACAGAACATATACATTTATATGCACGTAGTCACCAAATTTTTTCAGAAAAAAACTTACACGATTTTGTACTACTATTTTTCACTTGAAATAATTTAAGAATAGTAATTTTATTGTACTGTGCTTCAAAGTAGTTCTTTACTGTATCAAAAAATAGTGCTTTAATTAGAATTAATATAATAAGTTGCAATCAGGATGCATTTGAAGTCATCAAGTACCTTCGGGCCATTAACGACCCCCTGGGCATATATGGGTTAACTCGTCCGAATCAAATGGCAGCTGAACAATTATTTTTTATATAAATTTTTTTCTATACTATAGTGAAGTAAATAAAGAAAAATATAAAACAAAAATTACATGCATATTCCTTATTACAAAGACAAATAAGTTTTGTCATAAATCTGTCTCGTTTTATAGTGTCAATCTATAGATCTCAGTCTTAGTGAAAATAAATTGAACTCATGCGGAATAACGCTTAAGTATGTATGTTTAAATGAATTTAATAAAATGTAACAGAAAAGTAGATGATTTCATTGATGCAACGCTTCATAGTATGGAATGCATCAAAACAATCTATGTCTATAGAACAGTACAGGGGCTCACTCAGATAAACCACATCTTTAATCAGTGGACCTAGAAATTTGAAATTTGGAGGAAATATACTTTAGAATACCCCTGAGCTGCACGGATGGTTTTTTTTAATCCATAAATTAAAAACACCTAAATCCACGTAGACGAAGTTGTGGGCATCAGCTAGTTTGATATAAACCTAAGTTAGGGACAGTTTACTAATAGTTACTAATGCATCCAAATATTATGTGCTGCAATGGGGAAGATTACTGAAAATTTGCTTATTTTAAGCTAGAAAAAAAAAATTTGGCTGAGGATGCCGTGTTTGTTACCTGTCAAAAGGCTTTGATAAAACTATGGATTAATTTTTAAGTTTTCACAAGGTTTTCTTGGCCTATTTGTTTTGCTGAATTATTTTCTCGACCTGGCAGATCGCCTAGTGATAACAGTAGAAAAAAAAGATGAGTATCTCAACAAAGAGAGAAATCAGAGCTAGTCCAAAGTTACACAAATTTATCATTCTAAAGAGTTTCATCTGTATTTTTGGCAATATTGAACTTTGTTAGTTGAGGTTATTTGAGGTGAAAACAATTTTTCAACTTCTAGTGTGCATAATAGTCCTGAATGTAATAGTTCCCAAATGGAACTGACAGAGGAGGGAATGTTTGTGTGCTAAGTATATCATTGCCACCTCTAACAAAATAATTCTCTTGTATTGAATATTACTTGGAAACTTGTAAACACCCATTTCTTTACATTGAAGACTACACAAGCACCCATATTTTTCTAAAAATCAAGAATATCACAAACAATTTTTATGAAGATTGACAATTTATTTGGAACAAATAAGTGGCGCCCTCTAGGTAGAACTGACAGTAGACTTCCCCATTCATTGAGTACCTACTGACGTTTGTACTGCACAATGTAAATTCTATGGTGGGAAAAAAAATTATAAAGAAAAAATCCCTTGAGTATCAGAGAATAAACAAAATGACACGTTTAATAATATAGTTATTGTAGATAATGTTGATCGCAGATTACGTGCACGGTGCAAGGCTCACATGTAAGATTCGCTATATTGTTTAGTAAATCACATCAAAGGTCAGAGTAAAATGGACCTAAACTACCTTATTTTAAGAATCATTTTTATATGTAGTACCGATTTTAATTTCACAAAATCTCCCTTTGGAGCGCTGGAGGAGATATCTGGACGAATTTGAACTTTAATCAATGCTTTTTAGATCTATTTTACTTTAACGTTTTTTTTTCTCACCTCAATATTACAGTACTGGAAATGTTAATGACGTAATCAGTACGTATCATACGCACCAAAGACATGCGGATAACGTCATCGGCTAAGTCTCATATATTTGGCTGGTAATCTGCGATCAGCTTTAGAAAAAAAGTCCGATTTAAACAGTTGAAAATGTTCTCTCATTAGAATGTCTCTACCATTTTACAATACTTGTCTGTAGCTTGAACACTTATGCTTAAACATAATCGCGGTCTAAACACTTGAAGTTACGTCCGAACTTGATAAGGGGTCGTTAACCTTTTGCTTCTTTGTTTCTTGTATTTCCTCACTGGGTTCATCCTCGGCAGCGCGTTTTTTCGAGCCCTCAGCATTACTCGTGTATTGTCCAATGTCAGCGATAACTCCCTCCTTGAACCGCACAATGATCGCAGTCATGTTGTCACAGCCAGTACCGTCTCCCATTGTACTGGGTGCCAAGCAATGGTCAAACATCTAGAAATAATATTGCAACATGAAGTAACCTTCGAAATCCTATTACCCTAATCTACACTTACTAATATAAAGAGGAAAGATTTGTTTTTTTGTATGTTTGTAATGAATAAACTCAAAAACTACTGTGCCGATTTCAAAAATTCTTTCACCATTGGAAAGCTACATTCACCCTGAGTTACATAGGCTATATTTATTGCTAGAAAAGATTAGGGATCCTTACTAAAACTTAACTAACATAATCCAATGTGTAAAAAAAAAAAAAAAACTTTGCGATACTATATGTCCAACTACTATTATTATCGTTATGTCACATTAAATTAAAAATATAAAAAAAATCTTATGAACACCTGTGCGAAGCCAAATATATTTAATATTTAATATATTTAATAAATTATAAATGCGAAAGTTTGGATGGATATATAAATGTTTGTTATTCAATCACGCTGCAACGACTAAATCTGTCAACCTGTCCAGCAGTGGACATTTTTTTTTTATTAGAGGACGAAATAGTCCTTGACTGCAATCTCACCTGATGGTAATGACGATGCAATCTAAGATGGTAGCGGGCTAACTTGGAAGGGGTGCGGCAGTGTACATTCAACTCAAACCCCTAATTTGTGTCAAAGCCGTCCACCAGACCAGAGACAATTTAGAAATTATAAATTCCCAAATTGCCCCCCGCCGGGAATCAAACCCGAGACCTCCCAGTCATAAGACCACAGCGCTCACCATTACACCAGCGAGGTCGTCAAAGTTGGGTATATTGGTTGACATGATGATGATGATAAAAAATAATAGATATTAGAGCACAAACCTCCTCACAAATCTGCGATAACCTCTCCCTTCCTTCTGCCAGTTTCGGCAAGATAAAGTCGCAAACATCCTGACTAGACATGAAGTTCCATATACCATCGCAAGCTAGCACCATGAACTGATCCTTCTCCGGTTCTATCGTGAGCGTCTTGACATCCGGAAGTGCTGTAATCATCTGTTCCTTGGCATCCAGGTCTTTATTTTGCTTGTAAGAGTGGTCTCCTATGGCTCGTGATAAATTTAGCCCTCCATTGATTCGACCGTCGTTTGACACCTTGCCTCCCGCTTTCGTGATCCTCTCTAGTTCGGATGTATCTTCCGGTTTGTGGTCAACTGACATGTCAATCGCTTTTCCCTCTCTACATATTATACAGCGGGAGTCGCCGGCGTTAGCTACATACAGCTCATTACCTGTAATATAAAATACACTATATGTATTGCATTACCAATGTCACCCTTGCTGTCTTTAAAATAAATTAGGAGCATAGCTAACATGAACATTATTTTTTATAGTCGGAGTGGGACACCAGTCATATTTTAAAGGAAAAAAATGTATAACATACTAGTTTTTAGACACCAAATAAAAAATGGGATTTTTAAAAATTATAATTAATAGATAACGATATACACAGTGAAATTTTATTCGCTGTAAACCCTGAAGGAGGTGAATGTGCTCATGAAACTGAACAACTTTCCCCAAGGAACATAGGTCAAAATATGAAAAAAAAAAATTGGACCCTCCATACAAAATTGACGATTAGCTGATTGATTTACTATGGGAGGTCCAAAATTTTTTTCCATATTTCGACCTATGTTCCTTGGGGAAAGTTGTTCAGTTTCATGAGCACATTCACCTCCATCAGGGTTTACAGCGAATAAAATTTCACCATGTTATAGTTTAAAATCTCCGTCGCATATCGCTTTTTTAAAACTATAGGTCTGTGTCTTTCTTTCTTCTTGCTGGGCTGGTTTCCAGACGTAAACCAGTCATGGTCTGTTGTGTGTGATGCACCTTCCAGTGTTCTTTACTCCAACCATCCCAGCTCTCTCCAGAAGCCTGTGTCTAACTATAGGTCAGTATATCATATTCCAAAAAACTTGTTTGCGAAAGCGGAAGATTTTATATTTTTTGGAGAAAGCAGTAAGTACACATAGACGGGACAGTTCCGTCCTCTTATTTTTTTATTTTTCAAGTATAAATTTTAAAATTTACCTAGCAGGGCAGTTAACAATGCCATAATCATTTTTACCAACTTTGAATATATTGCTTTAGAAGTATGTACCTTTGAGCAACGCCACCACAGCAGTGCAGCCGCTGTCATTTCCTGGCTCCTCCGCCATATTGATGTCTTCCTCTGGATCTTCATCGCTGGATTCCGCTTCGTATTCTTCTTCTTCTTCCTCGTCGTCCTCTGCTTCACCTAATCAACAGTGCATCGTTTAAGAATGGGCATTCTATTAGAAACAATTTGTCAGTGGACGTGACTTACATGGCTTACTTTATTACTTTTTCCGTATATTCAAGTTTCCACATTAATGCGTGCATAGTTTTTTTTTTCGATTAAAATTAGATTTATTTTTATGTTTTTATCAAACTTCACAATTTCCACATGCGTTTCTAGATTAAAAATTTAAATGACTTTGCATAAATTAATGCTAATAATGATTTGGTTACTACAAACATCGAGGATTTATTTTGACTTTAAAATATGTGTACCGCCCATAAATGCAGAATGAAATAACATGCTGCCACAATCAGATGATTTCATCAAAAAAAATAAAAAATAAGTAAATTAATGTTGTGTCGAGGTAGATTATTTATAGCATAGAAAGGGTATTTATATCGAAAATTGTGGCATCCAATGCCGAAAACAACTTGTTAAAATAATTTAAAACAATTTTTTTAAAACATCTTACTAATACATATTATAACTCACCATCCTCAGAAGAATCTTCAATTCTGTTAACATTTTCTCCCTCCGAGGAGTCCACTTCCCCCCCTCGAAGGTCTCGTTATTGGAGTAGCTCTCCTCGTCGTCATCATTACTGTGGAGTTATATTATAACTTACCGTCCTCAGAAGAATCCTCAATTCCGTTAACATTTTCTCCCTCCGAAGAATCCACCTCCCCCCCCTCGAAGGTCTCGTCATTGGAATCGCTCTCCTCGTCGTCATCAGGCGCGTGTTGCCGCAGTGTCTCGTACACGGCGGCGGCCGCACGTCTGAGACTTGACTTCTTTGGTCTATCAGGCATCACTTTCGAACTCGAGACAGTTGATGCTTTGTCTACTTGACAAAAAAAGTACAATTATTTTAATGTAGATTACATAGATAATATTATTGATTATAAAGCAGTCCATAAACCATATTATAATATTTTTTCCCCGACTATGACAAAGCTAAAGGGAAGATTTTAGTGGTTTATGTATGTATTCGACTATTTACGATAGCAAATTGTGATGAGCCGAAAATTAACCAGGAATTTCATGAAAAGGAACCTTAATTTAAAGGAAACTAAAAATTACATTAGAATAATATATATTTTCAAAAAAGATTTTACAAACAAATGGAACCTACACTTTTTCAAGTGATTTAATTTTGCCATTATAGGTTGTTTTATTTAAGATCAATCTCAATAGTCAGAATTTTTATCTCCAACGGTTAAAGGTGAAGACTGAAAACTGAAAGGTCGCAGGTTCAAATCCCACCTGTTGCATTATTGTCGTATCCACTCCGAGCACAAGTTTTCCGCTTATTTGGAGGGGATGCGGATATTAGTCAACTACTTCAGTTTGGCTGGCAATTCCTCAATTTAAAATAATACAAAAATCATGAAATCAACTAGTTTGTTTTATATTACCTTTTGATGATTCAGATTTAGGTGTTGATCCATTTGAGGAGCTAATATTATTTTCTCCGTCAACCTTTGAATTTGTCACCTCCCCATTGCAAACTTCAGAGGTGTTCGATCCATTTTCTGAGGTCTTGGAGTCAACACTCTGCTCTGGTTGGTTACAAATCTCCCCAGAACTGTCCGGTGTGTTCGCTGCTTTGTCAACTTCCATTGTGACAGATTTTTCAGCATTCTCTTTGCTATCTGTAGTAGAGACCTGGTAACCAAAATTGACATCCACTGTGAGATTTTTATAATTTTCCCTGAGTAGTACTATCAAAACAGCTTAAAAAGTAAAAAAATTCTTGTTTTGAAAAACATATTTATCTTTATATAATAACAATATTGTTGTGTACAATTTATGGTTAAGTGAGTAGACGTTTTTTTATCATTCCATCATCATCAGTGCTATCCAGTATTGATTGTCGTCAAGCATATAGTTTATACTTGATATATAGTAGTAATTATATAATTGATTTGTCTTCCCATGTTGACATGTGTTGGATTATATGTATTGCATTTTTGAAGCTTCACTGTGGAAGCACTGTATACATAGCTTAGTTAGCATAGTTATTTGGTATTGTAAAATTATTTTATTTTTTGAAAAGAGCAACTGCTGAGTTTCTTGACTGTTCTTCTCAGCAGAATCTGCATTCAGAACCGGTGGTAGATTTATGACGTGTCATAAGAGCTACAAGGTAGCCTACATGAAATAAATAAATTTTGAATTTGAATCTTCAATTGTATAATATACTTTCTTTGTTAGAATAACTTTAATATATTTCCTAAACTAATAATAAGAATAATCAAACCTGTCTTAGATAATATGATTTTAGGATTGGATAGTTTTAAGATTACTAACAATAGATTACTGTGTGTCTTTACTAACAAAAATATGATTTTTTTTCAGTCGAAAAAAATGATTTTTAGTTATTTTATTTAAAAGTTAAATCCTTAAAGTAGCAGACATCAGCTAAGAAACAAATACCTCTCCATTCACTTCCTTGTCTTCTTCGTTTAGATTTGTTGAAGACACACCAGAGTCCTCCTCTGTTTTACACCCCTCTGCAGACAAGCCATTCTTGCTGGATGAGGCCTCGTCTTCACCCTGTTCCGAACTTGAACCTGCCACATCTATTCCTGAACTGGAACTTGATGCACCAACACCTAAAAACAAGTTCATGTGAAACATACAAAGCAAGTGATATATGTTTAAAATGCACAAAACTCAGTAAAGTCACAACATATTCCCTTGCGTGTTAACAGTGTGAACAACAATAGTGCAAGGATGGGGCTCAAACCTGTAACCTTTTAGTTTCCAGTCCACATTGGAGCAGTAAATGCTAACACTAAATTAAACTAAATCAACAAGTTTAAATTCATTAAAAAAATATAGATAGATAAAAGATAAAAACTTTATCGCACACAAGAAAGAAACAAAATTTAATACAACTTAAAACTATGCATGCAAAGGCACCCTTATTGCTACAGAGCAATCTCTACCAGGCAACCAGTGGTGATAGGAGTGAAATGATGTGTGAGGGTAGTATGGTAAAAATTCAGTATTATAACATCTTATATTAAATATATTAACATAACAATTTGCGACATGTTAAGTTATGCACTGTACTAAGTACTCCTGTCCTCAAGCACTTAAATCATTACACATTTGCATTATTTAGGTGCTTCTATGTTTGCTACTCAAGTAATGCAAATGTAATGTACATGTGAGTGAAGCTGCAGGCAAAAGCTATGTGCCAATCTTACCCGAGCCACCTGGTTCTTCTCCACTTTTCTTTGCACGCAAACACGGGGACATGGGTGTAGTGGTATCACCGAGCCTTGCACGATGAAGTGAGCTCAACTTGTTTTCATATTTTGCCAATACTTCCTACAAATAAAATAATATTTGAATTTTTATTATATTATAATGAAAATTACGAAAAGAGGGAAACAATACAGGATGATATAAGAATAGTGAGTTGTGAGCAACCAATTCACTGCTTCATTCAAAAATACCACAAATAAAAAAAAATTAGTTATGTTTTTATTGCAGAAATACAATCGTAATCCTTTATTTTTTTTATACTTATAACTTTTCAGAATATTTAATGGCCTAAATAATATTAATTAGTATGAGTGTAGCTATTTGTGACAAAAAATTTGGACTAAAAAGTTTATAGTTTTGAAATATAACCTGTAGTGGAAGTCTTGCATCTTTGTAGAGGTTACTAATGTTTTCATCGTCAGATTCTTCATTATCACTTGGTCCTGGTGGGTTTATTTCACCTAAACATAAAGTTATCATAATTTAATTAATAACTAGATGATCCTGTGACTTCGTTCAAGTGGGTTAAGTTTTTTAAATTCACGCAGGAACTCTTTATTTTAAATAAAATGTAGCTATATGAACTATCTCCATTCCAAATTTCAGCCAAGAGTTTATTCATTGTGGAGTGAAGAAGTAACAAACATCCATCCATCCTCACAAATTTACACATTTATAATATTAGTAGGATAGGATAGGATAAATAACTATTTGAGTATGGAACCTCTAGAATTTGTCAAACTTGTTACCCCTCCTGATTAGTAAGACTTGATCAATGTTGCAAATATGCTAATGGTCCAAAAATCATGTTATATTTTACAAATAAATAAAATTGAATTGCCTAATTCCTAAATAATATGCTATCTTAACAATGGGATACCTAACCTAAAATATCATTGTTTTTTAAAATATTTTTGTATGGGCAAATAATGACAAGACTTTTACACAAGACTTTAAAGGATTAAGCTAGGCTTTGCTTTTTGTACATAAAATCAAAGCAGATTTTTAATATATCTAAATTTAAGGGCCATAGAGGAGCAACTATAAATCTAAATTCATACTCTCAAAGCTCCAATTAGCTGGTTTAAGATATAGGAATTTAAAATAGATTATATTAAAGGACTACTGCACCTGCTAATTCTTTCAATATGTCCATAACCTCTTTGGTGGCAATAGTAGCATCAAACCCAAGAAAGGCATCTTTCAAAGCTTGTATCATTTCTCCACTTTTGTATGCCTCTGTGTTCTTGATAAAGGTGGGCAAGTTTTGTGAGCAATATGTAGCTACTTCGGCGCCACCGTGTCCGTCGTATACCGCAAACAGTGCGGTATTCTCGTCAAAATCCAAAATAGTGTTATGTGCATCCTAAAAGAAGTCGTAATATTATAATGTCTTAGTGTATTTCTAACTAAAAACTGAAGGTGACTTATAGATTAAGGATGGCTACACAATACACGAATTTTAATGTACCTTTAACAATTTTTTGTGCGAATATTTGCATGCCTGATTTATAAGGCGAAACACTCTTATCTGTACACAAAAGTCAACACATAACATCCATAAGTCATAGGTACTTAAATTATCTCAAAGAAAAGATATAGCATGATGATTTAAAGCAAAACTTGCTAAGCTTCGAATATCTACTTTGAATCGTATAATAATTAGCAAAGAAACACTAGCGAACCTCTTGATTGACACGCCAACCCTGCATGGAGCTTGCACCGCATTCAAGTTTTTCATTAAATTCATCACTAGACATTTTTTCAGTAACGGGTTCTGATAAATATGCACCCATTTTGATGATTTAGTGCATTAAAATTAGATTAGAAAATGACTGACGCGCGAAATTCTCTTAAAAAATTATGCAGGCGGCAAGCCTAGCCTAGCCGTCGAATTTTTATCCACAGATAATAGACCATGCATAGACAAAAAGATTGAGATGAACAGATGAAATACTGAAATACCGTATTTTTTATATCTGTGGTGTCTACTTAAGGGGACCGAACACGGTCAAATACGTAGACAGAGAAGGCAATAGACCAAGGTACTGTGTAACCGCGACTGAAATAGAGATAACATGACGTAACGATGACGTCACATGACAAGTTCGAGTTTAATGTTGCCACAATAACTGCACTCCCCTAGTACCCCAAATTAGATGGAAAATTCTTCCCAGGATTTTTAAATAAAACGACAAAACAGATGCTGAACTGTTTTATTTTTTAAATAACATACCTACACATATAAGGTTGTCTGGGAGAGACATACCTATTAGGGTAAGCTTCTATTCTTTACATATATCTTAATATTGTGTGCAATAAAGAATTTATTATTCTTTATTGCACACAATATTAACTTCAACCACCACTTAAAAGTATAAAATAATTTTAGTTTGTACACGTAAGTCGGTTTTTTAAAAATATTTTTTTTTATACTAAAGTTTTTTAATGTAGTTTCATAGGACCAATTCACTAGATAATTATTTGCTCCTTAAAAAAAATATTGAAATGCCGAATAGAAATTTAGCATATGTGAGTCACTTTGAAAAATTGAGATGTATGTAACACAAAGGAAAATTTTTTTTCGTTACTAGTAAGAATGTTACACAAAATAATTTGTAATGAACAGTTAAAATTTTCCTTCGATCGAGTAATGCTATTGAATTAAAAGCAACAAAAATTGTATATTTAGTCATCAAAATCATCATTAATGAAATTAACAGTATATTCCTTTTTTCAGGCAGTCGTATAAAACTGCAACTCTTCATAGTTTAAGTTAATAATTATTTAAAAAAAACATTAAAAGTCTGCCTCTAGCTATTTAAAAATGGCTTTAAAAATTAAGAACTGTACGGTCTATGTCGAAACCGTACAATTCGCCCAGTCATCATTCACGCTTTATTATAAATACGCTATTCATTATATCATAAATCAGTACACATAACATCGCATCGCGCTCACACTGCTATTAGGTTATAATTAGCCTAAGTAGAGTAGTAGTAATAAACTTAAGACTTCTACTCAGCAGTTTTATTACTGTGCGGTCCTGAACCGTACAAGAACTTTGTAAATAAAATAATTCTTAAGATCGCCAACAGTTCTCGACTGGTCGTTGGACATTCGAACGAAACTTCAGGATGATTCAGAACAGTAACCGACACTATCTAACTGAATACACTTTAATCATCGCCGACATATATTATATTCTAGTATCCATCATCTTTCTTTTCTTTTCTCATAATATTCATTTCTTCCATCACGACTTTATTTTGTTTCAACAAAAATTAAAAAAAAAAATTGAAAAAGTAGCCAAAGTAACCCGCCGTTACGGTATGTCAGAGGACATTACTAAAAAAAACCTATCTCCGTGCCAAAGGAGGTGGGTTGATAAGGCCCAAAATCCGCCCCTCATACACTCGAAAAAAAAAGTTCCAGATTCCGACAAATTGTAAATGTATTTATATACTTGAAGATATAAACTTTATTTTAGTATAAAGTTTCGGTGATAAAAAAAAATAGTAAGTTACAGAAAATATTACCCAAAAAGAGAGTGTTTCTTTTACTTTTCTTACATTTTCATACATTTTAGTCGTTTTTTAAGCTTTGATTTAATATTTTAGAATGAGGCGCTCCATGAACCAAAATAAATTAATACTCATATAAAAGCTTATAAAAAGGAGCATCATTATCAGTTAAGTTTACCATGGTTCATGGAGCGCCTCATTCTAAAATATTAAATCAAAGCTTAAAAAACGACTAAAATGTATGAAAATGTAAGAAAAGTAAAAGAAACACTCTCTTTTTGGGTAATATTTTCTGTAACTTACTATTTTTTTTATCACCTAAACTTTATATTAAAATAAAGTTTATATCTTCAAGTATATAAATACATTTACAATTTGTCGAAATCTGGAACTTTTTTTTTCGAGTTTATGAGGGGCGGATTTTGTTGCCTTATCAACCCACCTCCTTTCAGCCATATCGGTTTAGTGTGGCGTATTGAGTAACAAACATCCATATGTTTGTTACTCAATCACGCCACACTAAACCGATATGGCTGAAATTTGGATGTATGTATGGATGGCCATACATACATTCAAACTTTCACATTTATAATATAAGTAGGATAGGGAAAATCGGGACATTGTATAGGTACCTAAAGCTGGCAACACACATAGATACTAAATTTTCTTATTAACTGTCAGTTTGTTTCGCACAAAAGTGTGTCGACCTTGAAAAAAACTGGTTACACGATGAGGGACAAAAAATTGGGTAGCTGCGTCTCTGTTTATCACATTAATAACTTTATTTCTGCTCTCTTTTTAGTGTGAGTGAGAAAGAAATCGTCACTGGCTCTATGTCTTCTCTCTCTACGGTCAAATATGTTTATCAAAGGCACAAACATATAAGAGTAAGCAGACCTAACATAATTTTCACAACTACTTCTAAACGAATAAATAATATCTTCGCTTGCTTCTCTCCAACAAAAAATATATGATTCTATCTCTTTTACTTCTGTTGTTGCAACACTTACGCACTCATAGACATAATTGAGCTTGAGGCAATTCGTAAGCTACAAATAAGAACAGTTTGGTGCAATATGTCAATTTGTCAAAAACAACAACATAACCTGCGAGTTGTTTATTCTTTTGCTTTAAAATCGAGTCTAAAGAATCAAAAATTCTGAAATAAAATGGTGAAGTGTTGTGCACCTCTGTGTGGCAATTCTCCGTATAGGAAAACACCTGCAATTACTTTTCATCGGTAAGTTTTGATGTGCTATAGACTCGTAATTTGGTTATATGCTTACTGTGTGATTATTAATAATCGTTCGGCATTTTAAAAGCAGTCCCTAATTATTATATACGCAAAACTCGTAGACAGTTATAGTAATTTTGGTTCTAGTATATTCCTGTTGCAATATTTATCAATTAATTAATATCAGGATCTTGTTTGTCGTTTCATATACTTGTACAATTTGACAGGGCCGTATTCAGGCGCAAGTTTTGTTTAGTGGGTATATTTTGATTAACTAATTAGTCTGTTTTTGCCTGCCTGTTTTAAGATGTATTGGATTGTATTAATTTTTATTTGTATTGTATTGGACTTAGGAAAATTAATCTTGGAAGCACTGTATACATAGCATAGTTTCATTAAATATTGTAAAATTTTTACTTTTTTTTGAAAAGAGCGACCGCCGAGTTTCTTGCTGGCTCTTCTCGGCGGGAAAGGCATTCCGAACCAGTGGTAGATTCATTGACGATTCAAAAGTGCTCGTAAAAGTTTATTTGAAATAAAATATTTCTATTTCTATTTCTATAAAAGTAAGGATAAATTATAAAATTAAACCATTTTTCAGCTTTCCAAAGGATGAAAATCTAAAAAATGCCTGGTTGATGCAGATGAATAAAAAAAATTGGCAGCACAAAACATCGAGTGTGCTATGTTCTGAACATTTTGAAGCACATTTAGTGGATTGCAGTGGTTTTCGTACCGTCCTTACTTCTAATGCAATCCCAATGATTTTTGATTCATCATTACAAGTAAGTTTCTAGTTGTTCTTATATTTAGGTACCAACCCAAAACATCTTGCCATTTAAACGTAAATATTGACAGCTATACCCATATATATATAGCTGTGTACCTATTTGTATTACCTATTAAATTGTTAATACTAGACAACTGATAATTTATTACTCTTGTTTTCAGCATATGTCTACATCATCAGTAAAAGGTCCAGTAGAAAGAAAAGCTGCTGGAGATCAAGTTTTGATGGACTTGCAAAATTTACAGCCTAGTAATACTATTAATAAAGAGTATAGAGTAATACTATTCCTTATTACGTTATTGAAAAGACTGAGACATATGGTTTATTTTGTTATTTTTATAAGTTTAAAATGTGTAATACTATTCTAATGGTGCGATTAAACGGCGCGCTATAACACGAGCCGCGCCGCGCCACACCATCCGTGTAGGCGCGGCTCGGCTTAATGCGGACGCAAGCCTGCTCGTTTAAACGACGCGGGGTAGCACGATCCTACGCGAGCCGAGCCGTCCGTGGAGATGCGGCATCAGCGGCATTCGTTCGTCGCGCGCTCTGTGCCATCTGTTTAGACGGCGCGTATTAACACGCGCCGAGCCTAGATGGCGCGCGCGCCTTTCATCCGTGTCGAAAAAACCGACAAGTGATGGATCGGGCAAAGTTTGCCGAGCCGCGCCGAGCGTAGTAGTTTACACGGCGCGTGGCGCGCCGAGCCTCGCGCCGAGCTAGGCTCGGCTCGTGTTATAGCGCGCCGTTTAACCGCGTCTTAATAAGGTTATTGAAATGAGTGATACAGGCTGAATAGAATGTAAGAGTTAATTAAACTACTGTTGATGTTATCGTATTGTCAATGTTTGTATTTCTAAAAGATATTAGAGAAAAAGTTGCTTTTTGATTTTGTTTTATTTATCTAATAGATATATCTTTTGGGTAGATTTTGTAAATCATGTTTTGTTTTGATTTTATTAAATATTATTTTGTAACATTATTACTTGTTTGATTACAAAACCGCGAAACTTAGCACATTAGAATCCATTTTCATAATTAAGAATTAATTTACAGAATGTAAAATAAGGGTTTAACCTACAATTTGAGGGCAACTTTCCGTAGTTTCCATATTATTTCAAAGTATCTGTGATACTAAATACTCTCCAGTCCCTTCAACCTCACTAAACCTCGCTTTTCGAAGTCCGGCTCTGTTTACTGTCAATGTGTGCGTGAGATTTGTATGTAGGCGTAATTGGAACGCCAATATTTTCTTATGTTAGGTCTGCTTACTCTTATATGTTTGTGATATGTGTTTGTCAAATGATTTAATTATTGATAATCTGCGGTCGTGTTTGACGCTTTTGTACAAACTACGTGTTTGGCAAACGGAAATGGATGGAGTTTGATCGTGTGCGCTGGTGTTTGATGACCTTGTTCAAACAAAATCGCAACAAAAACGTTAAGGACCAAGACACGGAGCTGCCCGCGAAATTCAAATTTAATTTGGTTTTTCGCCATTTATAAACGAATACGACAAAGTAGGCTTATGGTATTCAAATTGCGATAATGGCAGTGTCATCTTCACAGGTTTATATACTAATCTTTGCGTAAAAGTATCCAGTTTAAGAAAGTAGTCAACATAATGAGTTTGACGTGAGCTACTCACAAATTAGTATTTTTACTTGAAATAATTTAAGAATAGTAATTTTATTGTACTGTGCTTCAAAGTAGTTCTTTACTGTATCAAAAAATAGTGCTTGAATTAGAATTAATATAATAAGTTGCAATCAGGATGCATTTGAAGTCATCAAGTACCTTCGAGCCATTAACGACCCCCTGGGCATATATGGGTTAAGGTACTTGTAGACGATGCATGTAGAAAGCTATATGATGTCATTCACTTCCACAAACATATAACTCTTATATGTTTGTGTTCACTTCCACCCGAGCGTGACCCGAGCTTGCATTGAAAATTGAAAGTCTTGCACTCAGAGTTGCTCTTATAGTATCTCGACGAGTGTGTCGTATATAAATCATCTCGGATATATTTATTTGATTGTTCCAAGCTCAAAAGTTCTTTACTTCCTAAGTTTAAAAAAAAGAAAAAAAGAGGTAAAGAGGCTAGGGCTCAGAGTCGTGAAATGAAAAAAAAAAATAACTTTGACTGTGACTTGAGTTTTTACATGTGCTTGACACTTTTGACATTGACAGATTTATAGTAAAAAATAGGTAAAATAGGTGGGTAGGTACCTACCTAAATTTTATTAATTTTTAATTATTGAAAACTACACAAAAATAATTAAGGGCAGTATGATCACTGTAAAATAAATCACGTTTTTGTAGAATCCGCTACCGTTCCAAGTGTCTCAAGTGTTTAAATAAGAGTAATATCTAGAGCTTGATGATATTCTAAAATGTCGGGCGATCACAAAACATTGATAAAAGGAAGTCCGTCGCAATACGTGAAATTAAATGTGGGTGGTACTTTGTTTTACACCACCATCGGTACATTAACGAAAAGCGATAATATGTTGCGGACCATGTTTAGTGGCAGGATGGAAGTTCTCACAGATTCTGAAGGTAGGCATTTCTCGTTTGCTTGTTTGCAATATTTAAATTACCATTGTTTAACATGGTTCTAATATCATTTTAGGTTGGATATTAATAGATCGCTGCGGCAAACATTTTGGGACTATCTTGAATTATCTTCGCGATGGTACCGTGGCTTTGCCAGATAGTTATCGTGAAATTATGGAACTGCTGGCTGAAGCCAAGTACTTCTTGATTGAAGAGTTAACAGATTCTTGTCAGCAAGCACTGAGTAAAAAGGAAAGGGAGGCAGAACCTATCTGCAGAGTTCCACTTATCACTTCACAAAAGGAGGAACAACTTCTGATTATGTCCACATCTAAGGTTTGATTTAAGATACTTTTTTTAAGAGATGTTTTATTATTTTTTCATTTTTTATTATTTTAGCTATTGCAGTAGCAAATTAATTAGGTATATGTATATCACATAATGTTCTGAAAAGTGTATGAAGTCTACCAAATATGGTGTATAACCCTTCTCTGAGAGGAGACCTATGCTCAGGTAGTAAGCTATTGTTTGGTTGCTGATGATGATGATGACTATTCATTTGATCATCTGTCCCATAACTAGACAGTTTCATTAAATTTTATGATTATGAAAAAGTTAGGCTGCATTCTAATGATATCATAATAAATGATGTTTATGTATTTTAATATTAGGGTACAAAAATCATTCTCCACTTCTATGAAAACTTAGTAGCACTTGTATGTGACATGATAATTAACAACACTTTTACTTTTTTCAGCCTGTGGTGAAACTACTCATCAACCGGCATAATAACAAGTATTCCTATACAAATACATCTGACGATAATTTGCTCAAAAACATTGAACTGTTTGACAAACTTTCGTTACGGTTCAGTGGGCGTGTCCTCTTCATAAAAGATGTCATTGGCTCTAATGAAATCTGTTGTTGGTCATTTTTTGGCCATGGCAAAAAGTGCGCAGAAGTGTGTTGTACTTCAATTGTTTATGCTACTGATAAAAAGCATACTAAAGTAGAATTTCCTGAAGCTAGAATATATGAAGAGACACTGGGAATTCTACTCTACGAAAGTCGTAATGGACCTGATCAGGACTTAATACAAGCTACATCATCAAGGGGTGCTGTCGGTGGACTGTCTTGCACCAGCGATGAGGAAGAGGAGCGCTCTGGCTTAGCCCGACTGAGATCAAATAAACAGAATAATCAGTCTTAGCGGTTACAGTCGGGCTTGGCTCGCCTACGGAGCTCCAAACGCACAAATGTTTGATACCAAGCCGGTTGTATGCTGCCATTATTATGCTGGCTGCCATGCCTTGGTATATAAGACTTAACTATTGACTTTTCTGTGAGTCTCTATCTGAGCTCCTGCTGGTGATGAAAATGTGAGGCATTTACTCAAAGAAGTTGGGAAATTGGACAATTATGTTTGTGTCTACTATTTTATCTATTGTGCTTAGTGAATATTGACAAAGTATGCCATTTTTAATGCAAAACATTCCAAATCAAATATACATGATATTTTAATGTATTAAGCTCTAATTATAGTTGAGTATATTGTTATACTCAATAGGGGTGAAATTCCTGTCAGAATAATGACTGTTTTTTGATGTGAAAGAAGATTTAAGATTTCTTAGTCTCTGCTACTGACTAGGAGCATAGCAGAGACCAATCCTAACTCTGAAAAAAATGTATCCTGATTTGTAGGTACATTTTTGAAGTTTTGCATTAAAACTGACAGTTGAAAATACATACACACAAAATATTCAGTGCAGAAAATGACACGTTTAATAAGTCCATGCTAGGATTTTTTACACTTTTTTTTGTAAATTATATAGCAGTATTGTAAATGTAATTTGAAGTTCACAATAGTTTTTCTTTTTTCAATTTAAATCTTTCAGTATTTTCTATTCTATATTTCAATATAAAATGTTTCACCAATTAGATAGCAACATTTTCCTTTCTACTTTCCTTTCACAAAGAAAATATATTCTGTAATGAAATTAAATAGGAGATAAATCATTAGTCTTAGAATAATATAGACATTATGTACAAGCTTTGCGGTACACTCATAGATTAAATTACATTATAAAAATATTATATTCACAATACATAAAAGCTCAAGTAATTTGCCAAATTAATGTTGAACTATATAGCTTCTTCAGTTTATAGAAAGTTAGTATATAAAATTCATAATGTTACAATTTGTAGTAAGTAAAACAAGTTGGTAAAAAGTGGTTCAATGTAAATATTGCACAGGTCACTTATCAAACTTTAATTTCATTTTTATTAACCATATAATACAAAAATAATACTTGTGCGTAAATAGCTTTCTATGGGACTATAATATTGTATTAATAATATATTAAAAACTGGGTGTCAAATGGAAGGAATGTAAAGGTACTTGGTATTTTGTATGCAGTATTGCTCCTACCTTTCTTCCTGGGAAAATCTTTTCTGCAAATGGGCGTCTACAGTTTGTTTTGGTGGTATTGCTACAAGTTATAAAATCGTAAATAAAATTATTTGTGTTGAATGTTTATGTGTATGGGATAACTATGTAGGTAGTATAGTGATTATATCATGCCAATTAAATAAGTCGGAAATAGATTGTGACACCAAAGTCTAGTCTGATATTTATTGTTCCATTTCTTGTATTTTTAAATTTATCAGTCGTATTTGGTGGTGCATTAGTCTTTTTAAAGCAGTAATTATCTCCATTAGCAATATTTCCAGATATCAACACTGACAAGTCATTTTCACTGTGCAAACTCACAGCAAGTTGATTTCTGGAGGTTTTAGGTAGTCTGATATTTACTTCCATAAGGAATTGAAGCAGTAACTGTTTAAAAAATATGAGATCCATCCAGCTCTTATAGTATAGGGTAGTGTCATTCATTATTGGAGATAGTATGGCTTTAGTTGGACGCAGATACGCAATAATGAGTCAACCCACACAACTTATCAATTGAAAAGTTCACTTTATTCTTTTACATTATGTATGTATTTAATTTGACAAAGGTTTGTGGGTTGAATCGTTATTGCGTATCTGCATCCAGTTGTGATAATATATGTAAAATTATGCATGTAGCACTTTCTTTTGTTGAAACTATATTGTAATACAGTTGGTTATTTAAAAGCATAGCATCAAAAGATAAGTCAGGTTTAACTAGTCACTATTAAGGTCAGTTCAGAGTATTACTAAAGTGACATTACACTTTACTCCAATAATTTCTATGGTAGTTGCACCTCCCCTATCCTTTGCATTATAAACTAAGTATCACAGGGATTAATTTTATTTGAGGCTATTAATTTGTTATTAAACTTATCTTGATTTTTATTTACCTCATAAAAATTATGTTGAGTCCTTTCTTTGATCAAAAGACAGTATAAATATTATGTTTGTTTAGAGTGTCTAGTAAATAAAATCTATTTATACTTAAACTTAAAAATATTCTCTAATTCTTATGAAATATATGCTCACTGTTTAGCTGTCAAATGTTTGTGTTTACTTTACCCCAACGGTTAGCGAAGTTAAAAATACTCTATTAACTAGTTAATGCTTCATCTATATTGACTTCCCAGGGGGTTTTTTTAAAGTACCTATATTAGGCTTTTATTTTAGGTAAATTATTTCCGTCTCATGCTTGTTCCAGCAGTTAGGCCATGAAAATTTATAATAAACAATAAACATACATTGTACTTTAAATATTAAATATTTGTGGGATCAATGCTGCTGCTATTAAGCAGATACCTACCATTATTAGGTGAGATCCAAAAAATGACTTATAATATTATTGAACATTTATTAAACAAATATTTTTCTTATAACATTCTAAGCTACACAAAGGAATATTAGTTTTGGAACAATTATATTTTTTAATATTGTTACATCCATTTACACCACATGTTTTTGGTTTTGGTGGCTCTATTGGAGGTTTTGTTTCTAGTGGAAATGGGACACCCAATGGCAGAGACAGTGATATTTCATTGTTGTTATTTTTGTATACTATCATTGGCTCCTGTTTTCTGAATGGTTTTCCTTTTTGGGCATTTTTAAGATTCTTTGATTCTTGTTTCTTAAGGAGGCGGTCCATAGTTTTCTTCTTATCTTTCTCCCTCTTTTCATCAGCTAACTGTTTTCGTTTTTGGGACTTTAATGCAGCTTTTTGAATAGCTTCTGCAGTCATGACTTTTTCCTTGTAACCTGATGGTAATGCAAGCAGCACTTCTCCTCCTGGACTGGGTTCTTTATCTGTGCCTCTTTCATACATTGCTCTTTGTCTAGCTGTCATCATTTTGGGATCTTTTGGTTTAATTTTCTTTAACTCTTCATCCACCTGTAACAGTCAAAGTTAAAGCCACACAGAAGTGTAAATATTGAAGTAGTTATAAATATATTTTCAGAGCAACTTTTCATTGCAATACATTTCAGTTTTACACATATTGCTATGGAAAGAAAGAATCTAACAACTGGTTGAACATATAAGAGCTATTCGATGTAAAACAATTATATCTATATAACCAAACACTTTATAAAACTTGTGATTTTAAAGTACTTTACTCAAAATGAATCTGGATAAAAATACCAACTTTATTTGCAGTCCAGAAACACACCATTCATTGATTGGAAAAGCAACGACAACAATAATGTGCTCGATGTGTTTTTGGATAACAAAATATAGAATGGTAATTTTGAACAGAGAAGGTATGCATACCTCTTCAAGTTTTCCAGACTTTATAGCATCAAGCCATCGTTCTTCTTCACTTGAAGTACCACTTTCGCGGCCTTTAACTTTCTTCTTTTTAGGAGGAACCTTAGGTGGAGTGCTAGATGTTGACCCGGGCATTGACTTGCGAGAGTCGGACGACGACTTTGCTTGAGCTTTCAGGAGATCTGCTGCGGAAGTACTTGGCATATCCCTCTTGGACTTCATTTTGTAAGATTTGTCTAAAGTATCTTCGTAGGATACATCGATCGAAGTATCGCTTTCGTAATCATTCTCGATCTTACGCTTCTTGTGTTTTTTATGTTTGTGTCGCTTGTGCTTCTTTTGTGGTGAAGTGTCTAGGAAAGTTTGAAATATCAATCATTTTTTCACATATTTAATTGAAAACAAAAATAAGTAAATATGTAACTAAATAATTGTTTTTACCGATTACAATTTCGTCCTCTGTGGAACTCGGTTCGCGCTGCCTTCGCACCATTATTTAAACTATTTTAAGACCATACGGATATAATTAACAAAAATTTAATTACTTTTTACATGCAAAAATCGAATTATTTTCAAGATTTGTGAACTGAACTGCAATTTGTTGCAAAACAAAACAGTCAAAATCAAACTAAAGATTATTGACATTTGTTGCTCCTGTCAGTGAGTTGTCAGCACCATCAGCACAGAATATAATACTCATGACCACAGAGTACCTCCCTACATTGAATATATTATAGGTATGTTACGGCCACACATGTTACGGCACCGTAGGGTAGGTACATGTGCATGTAATAAATTGAAAATTATGAATAATTATTATCGATATCGATATCGATTATTATTAATAACTAGCTGATGCCCGCGCCCTCGTTCGTGTGGATTTAGTTTTTAAAATCCCGCGTGATCTCTTTGATTTTCCGGGATAAAAAGTAACTAGCCTATGTCACTCTCCCGGGCCTCAATTGTACCCATGCAAAAAATTACGTCGATCCGTTGCTTTGTTACGGCGTGATTGAAGAACAAACCAACCAACAAACACACTTTCGCATTTATAATATTAGTAAGGATGCCTTTCTTTCCCACCAATTTCCACCCACGCTAAGCTCACCCGCGCGATAACGGGGCGGGTCAGCTAATTTGATAGAAGTGTACAAGTTTTTTGTGAAAATATTTTTCCACACCGTATCCGTAGGTACCTGCGGTAGCGTGTAATGAATGGCACGCCTTACTTTTGTGAAACTAGCGACTAGCGTCTAGCGTAGCGAACAATTCCACCGCACTACCAATCGTAATACGGACGTGCTCAGAATAATGATTTCATTATTTAAGCCCTCCCTCTACCTCCGACGTTGTCGCTTCAGCTATCTCTAATGCAATTAAACGGGTACTTTTTTTCTTAACGAACCTATTGATTGTTTGCAAGATAAAGACAAATCAGAGCGCGTTTGTTACAAACAGCATATCTAATCTATAAACTAAGACGAATCTAAAGTATTTATGAGATTTTTAATCTCATAGCACTGCAGAATGACATTAAGTATCACCGAGTTTGAAATAGCAAGTAGCTGTACCTACTTCAAATAAATAATTTACCCCTTGTCCTTAAAATCCTGCGAATTTGAATAAAATGCCAGAACTTTTATATAAAACAAGCTTTTACCCGCGGCATCGCTCACGTGAAAAACCCATACTTTATCCCCTTAGGGGTTGTATTTTCAAAAACCCTTAGCGGATGCTACGTCATAATACTCATAATAGCTATCTGTATGGCTTTCAGCCCGATCCTCCAGTGGCTGTGCGTTGATAGATCAGTCAGTCAGTAAGTCACCTTTTCCTTTTAGTTATATATATAACTCACTCACTCATTGCCGATGTGTCGCTCTTTTAAATTGAAGTTGGCTGACAAACTATCGTGCGTCTAGAATTGTCTATTGACAAGTAATGCTGAGCAGTTTTGCGGACTATTTGTCCATTGAGGCGGAACGCTTCTCCGCTCCGCTTTCTCGGGTTTAAAATGTATGAATTTTTAAGCTATTTCGCAAATCCATGCCCACTGAAACTGTACGGAGCGGAGTTTAGATTTTATGAAATTCTATTGGTCACAATTTGCTAAGTACGTCCTTCTCCTTTATGCTCCGCACCTGTCGACAGGCAGCCTTAGTTTGGCCGTTATTAGATCACTTAGCATCAGGTGTGATCGCAGTCTCTAGTTTAATATTATTATTTAAAAAACCTCTTAAAAAAACTTGGTATGACGACAAAGTTAGGCGCGACTTAGTGAAAATAGATTCCACGCAGGTGTAAAATGAAAATTAGCTTTCAGGTAAAAGCTATGTCCTGGTTCCGTCGATTTTATGAAAGTAGGTAGGTACATACCTAGACCCATAGACCTATATTATAGTAAACATTTTTTTATCGATCGATAGACATCCATGATTGAACAAAGATCTCTTAATAAATACCAAGCATTAGCGTAGCGCTGGAGGGAGGAGAGAAAGAGAGCAGGGACACACTAAAAACCTTAAAATAAAAATTCTTTTCAAAAAACCGACTTCAAACGCCACTACAAGGTATAAAAATAATTTTAGTTTGTACAACGTAATGTTGAAGTCGGGCGAGAATCGCTCATTGGTTTCATCGTTTCTATTTAGACCCCCCCGACTTCAACAAAGTTGGTTCTTTGACAAGAACTTTTATATTTTTTCGACTAGGACAACACAATCAACTGAGTAGCGAAGTGCGCCTGATAAAAGTCATCGGCAGACTTCGGCATTCAGCAGACGGGATGTCGGGGCATCCCGTGGCATGCCAAAGGATCCTCAGCATTCCATGCTGTGCCGCTAGTCAGCTAGACGTGATTATGTTTTTGAAACAATGCACGCGATGAGTCCACGCTGTTATTTATTGCTACGGAAGAATTTATTCTGGGTAAAATTTGCTTCGCATGTAAATTACTGAGTTATTTTGTAGGTCTTTGCGAATCGTTTTCAAGGCTTTGTTTAATGTTATGGTGTCTATAAAAGCCAACAAGCTTACAATATGTTAACCGTTTGTCTTTAATTAAGCAGTTAGGTAGTTAGGTACTTATTAGCTTTTGCCAGCGGCTTTGACCGCGTGGTGTTAGGAAATAATCCAACCAGAATACATACCTACTTTGTTTTCTCAAGATGAAAAGTATCTTAAGTATATTTTTTTTAGGTCTTCAAGTTATACATGGCAAGACACGGGCGACGGAAGAACGTTCCACAATCCACATCTTAGCGATTTAAAAAAGCCAATAAACGAATACACTTTCCCATTTATAACAATACTAGCAGCCCGCTCCGGCTTCGCACGGGTATAAAATATATAGCCTACGTCATTCACTATATAAACGTTCCTCTTCAATCATTCTATCCATTAAAAAAACCGCATCAAAATCCGTTGCGTAGTTTTAAAGATTTAAGCATACATAGGGACAGAGAAAGCGACTTTGTTTTATACTATGTAGTGATAACCAAAATTTTACTGTTCAACTGTACTAATAAATAGATGGATGAAAATTAAAATGAGTAGGAGGTGGTTTTTTTATTGAGACTGGATAGTGTTAATTATTTATTTTTCTCTATACAAGTAATTTATCCCATTTATTATTACGTTCCCGTTTTTAAATAAAGAATTGATAGCTTCTATAAATTACTTCCATTTTCCAATAACTCAATCTCAGGAGAGTTTGCAAGGTTCAAAATTCTAATAAATAATTCTATAAAGGTAAGCAAAAAATTCTATTAGTTTGACGACGACGACGAGGTAAGGTAACGAGATCTGGAAAGCTGTATACATTATAAAGTCCTTTTTATGTAAACTTTGAAATTATTTAATTATCATGTACCTACAGTTTTTTATGCTTTCCATTTTAAAACGTTCCCCTGTAAAATGCAAATGTAGACTCGTAAGTGCCGTACATCTAGATGTGACCATAATATATATAACTATCGAAGGGTATATAATTTTATAGTAGTATGTGCATTATGCATGTAGGAATACGCATTCAATAAAAATTGGTTAGGTAGGTACATCCAGTTCCATTAATTAACGATCAGTCCTATTTAAATCCTCTTTATTGGAGCGATCGGCAATATTGCCATTCACAAACCGCGGTCTATCCACTATTCGTAATTATCAACAGTGCCTCATTAAACATAGTTAGATCAGTCAGTGTTCAGTGTCAATCAGTGCGACCTCTTAATTAGATCTAGCCACAACATCGTCATTTAGCAACCGTTCACACACCATACCTTGTTTGCAATTACTAAACAGAAAATACGATGCTTCATCTAAGTTTCTGTTGCGCTATAGTTATTTATTTTTGTTTTAATTCTTTATCCTATTATCCTATCCTATTATTATTAATATTATAAATGCGAAAGTTTGGATGGATGTATGGATGTTTGTTACTCAATCACGCCGCAATGACTTAACCGATTTGGCTGAAATGTGGCACAGAGACAGATTACTGTCTGGAATAACAATATAGGCTATTTTTTGTCCCGAAAAATAAGAGTTCCCGCGGGAACTAAAAAAACCTTCGCGATCCACGCGAACGAAGTCGCGGGTATCAACTAAGTTATACACTGAGGAAATGCGAAGACGAACTTGATACACCTTCTCCAGTTAAGCTTTAAAATCAATTTAGTTTAGTGTACCATATCCTGCAGATAAGAATAGAATGAAATTTATAGCTGCCGCTTTAGTTTAACTCAGAGATTGTGTTCAACAGATTTAGTACCATTCTTTAGTATACCAAACAATAGTAGTAGCTTAACGTGTTAGCTGATGGCAGTTAACAGTTAACAAATTAGGCTACTAACTGATTGACAGGTTAGTAAATTGGTTAGATGGTAGCTTCGATCACAGAAGAAATCGAAGGATGGTAGGTATAACTTTACTCAAGAGTCCTAATTGCATATAGGTAGGAATCTAGGTTTACATTACAATTGGACGAATTTTGCGACGAAAGCACATAGATAAATGAGTGTTGAGGTTCGGTCTATTATATAAAAGAGTTTACGCTTAATGACAGCGATCGTTAACTGTGCAATATTGCTTTAATTACCTACTTACTCACGGACCAATAATGTTGTTTTACTCTTGACAGTAGGTACCTAAATTAAATAAAGATCAGACACGAGGCAACATAATTATATTATTATTTTAGGTAAGTTCGCATGCAGCACTAGTTAGGAATGTTTCGATAAATAAATATTTTGTTAAATAAAAATAATTATATTACAGTTACTTTTGACTGGATCCGCTCTATTTCCTGATCCGAGTAAGCATTCTGTGTATAAATAACGACCCACTATGTTTCTAAAGCCTGATCTACACAAGTCAAGTGTGATTTATTGAGGATAAAATAATAATGAACACCATTCGCTGTTATAATATAGCTTCCAAAATAAATCAGTCTTGAGCTTTACTTCTTTCGAATTATTTCCGGTCTCACAATTGGCGCAGTCGGTAGTACCTACCTAGCGAGTAACTCGCAAAACAATGGAGTTAAGTCCTAGTTATTGTTTTGACAAATAGGTTGACGATTAACTAGAAGCACATGGGAAGCACGTTATATTTTTTCGTACACAGTGAAAACATCCCCCTTCTTAGCGTCTCCATCCCCCGTTAACTAAGTTTCTCACGCGATCTTTAGAACTTTAACTTAACTCGCCTGTAGCACGCTTAGCATTTACCGAACTAAATCCGCCAATTTTAAAACTATGTGATGATAATAATTAAGTAATGTATCTAGGTACATTACTTAATTATTATTATCACATCAGCATCACATAGAATTTCTCAAATGAGCACCCGTTCTTCAGCCTCCCACATTCAGCCTTCTATTCAGGTTTTCGCCACTAGAGTTCATAGTATCCCGCAGAAGTATGAACTTCATACTTCTGCGGGATCATCGTTAGATACATATTATATTCACGCATCAATTTTATTATAATAAATTTTAAATAAATAAGTAAATAAATAAACCCTTTTTAACCGACTTCAAAAAGGAGGAGGTTCTCAATTCGAAACGTATTTTTTTTAATTTTTTTCTGACAATGACACTATAACTCCATCAAATCTGAACCGATTTCAATATTTTTTTTTACTTGAAAAGACGTTTAGTCAGGTTGATCTCATTTTTTGGTGAAGATCTGATGAATATCTACGCTGAGCGACTTTGTGGAAAAAAAAATTAAATTCACTACTTAAATAATACAAATGTAACTCAGGCTTAAGTAAATACCTACAAAGTACAAACCGATCACTGTCAATTTGCTTCGTGAATGCGGCATTAGATCTTCATTAATTCACGACCTACGTTTTGTTACGTAAATCAAATGTTAACTTTATAATTCCGCCTTAAAATACTTGCGTAAAATACTGGTCACTCTGTATTTAAAAGTTTCTCAGGTTCATTTGACCAAGTTTGGTCAGTTTTCGGTCCATCGACAGTCGTCATTCGACAGTAGTCCACGGACATGGATATAGATCTTTTGAAAAGATTGTCACAGAACCCTATCTTGTGCCGCTCGTATCTATCGGCTGCTAGCGGCAGCTCTTGAGATCGTTCATCTTCATACCGGCGCTGAGTTTCCAAGTGTAGGGTGCCGGCTGAAATCATATAGACCGCTCTCTCACTCAGCTCAGACTCAAGACAGAGTTAAAATGAGACAGATTTATGTCAGAGCGTATTTGAGTCTCGTTTTAACCTTTATCTTGAGTCTAAACTGAGTCAGAGCTCGCTCTTAGATGTCAGCATAAGTATTCATGCACCTAGGGAGTACATCATTTCTCCAAGTTATGTGTTACTTATAATTAGTAAAATTTGCCAGGTAAAATCAGGTTGCCAAAACAATAGAATTAACTTTCATTTCTGAGCGAAATCCTAAAAAAAATACGAGCGGTCTTATGTACAATTTCTAAAAAGGGAAATATCAAATAAAGTTCCTCGCAGTAAATGTTTTCAGTTCATTGAATGTTTCCGCGATAACAAATAAAGTAAACAAACGAAGCATTATTAATTTCTGCCTTTTGTAAATTCCGACAGCATTTTTGCATGCTATTTAAATTTTGAGTTATTGCCTTACAGCCAACAGATTTATGATCGAGAGACTAAAGTTTTATAAATTGTTTTCTGAACGTACCTATATAATATTACTTCTTTTTCAATTCCTGTTTTCCTTCACTGGTACCTATATACCTATTGCTATTACTGACTTACAAATATTGTGTACCTATACCAATATAAGTACCTAAATGTGAAGCGTGGGCATCACCAATAAAGAAATAAAATCTCCTTCGGGTTCCTCTACGACTAGCAAAGATTGGCAGTCAGCCCATTAGGTATACTCTAAAGTATCCAATTCATCCAATTCGTTCTTCATGAAACGAAAGAGATAGAGAAAGAGAGAGAGAAAGAGAGGGAGAGAAAGAGAAAGAGAGAGAGATAGAGAGAGAGAGAAAGAAAGAGTTCGATGGAGGCGCTCGCGATTCCTGTCTAATATTGGACATTTCACATTACATTATTTTCGGACATAGGACATATTTCAGGACTTTTCTGCGACATACAATTATTCACATCAATTTTGCATACCTATCATGTTGATTTTTAGGAGATTGTAATTTTCCTCTTGTGCCTGAGCACGTACCTACCTTAAATGAATGTAAAAATTACTTTCTTCATTTTGATGGTCTGAAAAATTTCGCGATGTTGATTGACGCATTGCAGAATTTCTGCATTTGTGACTTTGTGAGTCCACATAGCATAGGTACACTATACGCCCATAGGTATCTCAAAAGCCTCTATTATTTTAACTTAATTTTGTAGAGCCATCCGATTTGATGTTACTTGTTTTTAATGGAGCGGAGAGGAGCGGCTACCTCGAAATTGGTCCCATCTGAATTTGAAAATGAAATTCCACCTGTAAGGGTAGTCAAACTCAAACTTATTTATTTCATGTAAGCCAACTTGTGGCTCTTATGACAAGTCGAAAATCATTACTTACTTACATTAGTTTAGGAGCTTATAGTTAGTAGGACTAAAAAGATTTATACTTAATTTTTCTCTTTTTAGTTTCTTCGGTTAAATTTTTTGTAAAAAGTAATTATTTTTTTCTAAATTCTTCTTTAATAGGTGATATCCCTAAAGAAATAACAATATAGAAGTCGAATGCACAAAAAGATCTCAAGTTCTAAGGAAATAAAATGGGAAAAAAGGACCTACTACCGTTTCATTTACGGAAATGGTTTCAGTATGAATACCGCCCCCGAGACTTCGCCTAGTTAAATACCGCAATTCATTTGGAGCTTTTTACCTATTGTTTTTCTTAGCTCGTGATTGATTATTATTATTATCTATACTAATATATAAAGCTGAAGAGTTTGTTTGTTTGAACGCGCTAATCTCAGGAACTACTGGTTCGAATTGAAAAATTCTTTTTGTGTTGGATAGTCCATTTATCGAGGAAGGCTTTAGGCTATATAACATCACGCTGCGACCAATAGAAGCGAAGCATCAGTGAAAAATGTTGCAAAAACGGGGAAAATTATCCATATTTAAAATATATTCTTTTAAAAACTTCTTATCGCGATCATAATAACAGAAATTAACGCGGACGAATTCGCGCGCAACAGCTAGTTAGTTTATATGGCAAAAGCAAAAAATATAGCAGTAAGGCTATATTGTAAGTATTAGCTCATTATTGGTTTTTGTCTAGGTTTTTGTATTTTTTTGATTACATACTGTAACCTATCTATATCGTCTTAAAAATAATTCTTATAAATATATAATTTTTATATTAAATAGGCTTCCGTATGTATGTTTGTGTCCGCAAAATTCGATAAATAAGTCCTTGTTCGATGGAGTGACTTTAATTTTTAATACAACGTTGCATTTTTTTATCTTCTATTTTATGTATCTACCGAAGTTCCAGAAATTGTAACGTCTTCATGTCAGTTTATAATACTCACAGCTTATTTAGTTGCGGGACATCCTGGCACAGGTATAATACTTACCTAAAAGGATGCCCCAGCGACGGTTTAATGTATTTGTAACTTTTTATTAATAAATCACTTTTTCATTTTCATTTCATTTCATTTCATTTTCATTTTCATTTTCATTTTCATTTTCATTTTCATTTTCATTTTCATTTTCATTTTCATTTTCATTTTCATTTTCATTTTCATTTTCATTTTCATTTTCATTTTCATTTTCATTTTCATTTTCATTTTCATTTTCATTTTCATTTTCATTTTCATTTTCATTTTCTTATAGAAGATGGGATTTTTATTATTTTACAATCTATAATTATATAAAAAGGCTTGTCCTGACTGACTGACTGACTGACTGACGATCAACGCACAGCCTAAACCACTGAAGTTAGAAACTTGAAATTTTGACAGTAGGTTCCTTTTATGACGTAGGCGAGCACTAAGAATGGATTTTTCGAAATTCGCCCCCCAAGGGGGTAAAAAGGGGGGTTAAAGTTTGTATGAAACTCCGTCATTTTTCGAGTTATACTCATGAAATTCGGTATTTAGGCTTTAAATTGAAAACAAAAAAGTACGTATTTCACAGTTTTTAAAAATTCTACCCCCTAAGGGGTTAAATAGGGGTTGAATGTTTGTATAATAGTCCTTCGTTCTTCAAGTTATTTTTCAAGTTACGTTTATGAAACTTGATATTTTGGCTCTTGATTAAAAATAAAGAATTACGTATTTTACATTTTTTTTAAATTCTCCCCCCAAGGGGGTAAAAAGGGGGGTTAAAGTTTGTATGAAACTCCGTCATTTTTCAAGCTATACCCATAAAATTCGGTATTTAGGCTTTAAATTGAAAACAAAAAAGTAGGTATTTCACAGTTTTTAAAAATTCTACCCCCTAAGGGATTAAATAGGGGTTGAATGTTTGTATGATAGTCCTTCGTTCTTCAAGTTATTTTTCAAGTTATGTTTATGAAACTTGATATTTTGGCTCTTGATCAAAAATAAAGAATTACGTATTTTACATTTTTTGAAAATTCTCTCCCCAAGGGGGTAAAAAGGGGAGTTTCAATATTCATAGTTAAGACAGGACAACGTCTGTCGGGTCCGCTAGTAATTATATATGGGCACGGTATAATGGAGACAGTATTGCTAATATACCTACGTTTGATGATGTATATAATGATTAGAAGATGTCTGTATGGATAAAATGAATGAAGCCTCAATAGCCCAACGGTTATAGGTGTGAACTGAAAACTATAAGGTCGCAGGTTCGAATCCCACCCGTTGCACTATTGTCGTACCCACTCCTGACACAAGCTTTCCGCTTATTTGGAGAGGACAGGAGAATTTTAGTCAACTTCAGGTTGGCTAATATTCTTTGAAAAAAAAAAATCGGTTTATCGAGAACACCTGATCTCTGAATATTTATTATCACAACCATACCACGGCGTCCTCATTTGTATTTTGCAGTCCTAGCCGTCGTATAACATTTATCCTCGGTCGCATCTGCAACACCTACCTTCATTTCACAGCAAAGTAGATACGTGACCGGCGTTCCACTACTTTATATGCGAAACTGCACTACATGTTCTGATAGCCAACGTTTTCCTTCAGGACTGAATTCTTAAGCATTATGATTGCATAAATAAACAATCTGCATTGTGAAAATTTTATTCCTAGTTGTATTCAACCTTCAATAAACTCTCTCAGGCACAGGCTCTTATTTATATGGTAGTAGATAAATCGTAATATACTACTACGAATAAAAATATATCAGGTTAAAGAATTTATTTTCTAAAAGAATTACAAAATTCACTTACAGAGAAAACAATAAGTAGTATTACAATATACATAATTCAGATTTCAGCAGTCAGATGTGATCACAATAAATAATAATTATACGTTTAATTCTAAGTCTACCTTCACAAATTTATCACAACTCAGGTTGAAGAATGCGAAATCGAATGTGAGATATACCTATTACAAAATAGCTGCATGATTTATGAGTAAAAGAAACGAATATACAAACATACAATTAATTTAAAATTGATAAGCACCTAGGGATTGTTGTTGCTGCGTCAAACCTGCGTTTCTGGTGGGCGGCTTAGGCCGTGGCTAGTTACCCGCCTACCATCAAAGATGTGCCGCCAAGCGATTGAGCGTTCCGGCACGAAGGCGAGTGGAAACTAGGGTATAGGTTGAATGTACATTGTCGTATCCTTTCCAAGTTAGCCCGCAACCATCTTAGACTGCATTACCATCAGGTGAGATCGGAGTCAACGACTATCTTGCCATCGAATAAAAAAACTGTCAATTTTTAATGGTGTACTAATTTACGATCAAAATCGTATGCTTCTGCTAGCTGGTTATATTATTATTAATGTATTTAAAGATTCTTGAACCCATTTTTCATTTGCTTTGTGTCGGCACAGCGGTGATCTTTTATCAAATTGAAGAGCCCTAGCATTGACCTGAAAGCTCAAAGCGTTGCCTTCACCTGTTCCCGAGTCAAGGGTACGATATCCTGTACTTTGTTGCTGAATATAATTTAAAAGAAGTAAGCCAGGTAAGTGGTACAAGTGCTGAAGCTAAGAGCCTTTACGCGAGCTCTATAAAATTCATCAAATAATATTCATTCATCTTTCACCTTTGTTTAGTTTTTACAGTCAGTCAAGATCAAGTAGGTAAAATCTTAAGCGCTAAGTACAAAGCTTTAAGAATAGTTTTTTAGTGAGTTCATAACTCATTAAATACTATAATTAATGAATATTTCTAAGTACGATAATAAAAGTCATAAGCTTTCTTATATAACTAAATCATATAAAAAATGGATTTAGTTTTTAAAATCCCGCGGGAACTTTTTGATTTTCCGGGACAAAAAGTAGCCTATGTCACCCTCCTAGGCCTCAATACCATATACCAACGGTATAGCCATGCAAAAAATTACGTCAATCGGTTGCTCCGTTGCTGCTTGATTGAAGGACAAACCAAAAAATCAAAATAAATATCCTTGTAAATATCTTGCGTTTTGTAAACACGAGGTATGTAATATCAAAGTATGTAATATCATTGAGGAAGCTTTTAATAAGCATTAAGAACCCAGTAGGGCGTCCTGCATCCTAATTTTCTAACACTAAAATCAATAAGGAAAAAAAGGAACCATAAAATGAATTGCTGTCGTTTCATTTAGCGGGACGGTTCTATTATGACAAGCACCCTCAGGGGTCCGGCTCGAGAGATGTCGTAATTTATGCCGACCATTTCATCTGTCATTGTGCTCTGACTTGAACGTTTTTGAGTCCTTATTATGTCTCATTTCTTTTGAGGCAGTGTCTTATTAAAATTAAATAAAAACAAATAGTGCCTACTCGGATAAACTTCGGGCCTTATTTCTTTAAGATTTTTTTTTTGTATTTTGTAATTCTTTTCTATGCTCATTCTATTACGATTAAAATAATCTCATTCTATTTTTGATATGATTAAGTTTTGGTTTCAGCCGATGCGACTACTGTACGGATGCAAAAGCTGTAGTTATACTATTTTCGTTAAAAGCTCAAAAGTAGACGTCCCTATAGACCGCACTCTCACTCAGCTCAAACTCAAGACAGAGTTTTAACCTTTATCTTAAGTCTGAGCTGAGTCAAAGCACGCTCAATAGATCTCAGCAACTGCAGAGAGCGTTTTATGGTACTGTAATGCTCTCTCTAGACTGGGCCTCTCGCTTTGATTGCATATAAGTTCGGAGTTAACGATTGAGCTTTAAGCGCTAGCCACACCAGACTACACTAACTTAGCTTAAGTAGCTTCCGCATTATATTTAGGCTTTAGCAGCTAAGCTAAGCGAGCTAACCGAATTCTAAGCTAAGTGAACAGTCCCAGCCCTTTTAGTGCTCTACCCAAATTCTTCTTAGAAAATTAAAGACTTCCCGCGGCAATCAAAAACCTTAATCCACGCGGACGAAGTCGCGGGCATCATCTAGTCTAGTAATAAATAAAAACAAGAAAAAAAGACTGCTTTGTCGTTGTAGACAGACTTTGTAAATGAAAACTACAGTATTTCCAATTAACAGTTTTAATAGGATTTTTTATTTTGAACCCATAAATCAGAACGAACTTCTAATCGATAGTACTTTGCAAGTTGGAGCTCTCGTTGACCTGCATAAGCAGAGTCGCGATACCTTTCAAACTCCCCTGAGATTGAGTTGCCGGGAAATGGAACAAGTTTTAAAGCTTTCGAATTCATAAAACTTGCTTGCCTATTACATTCTAATGTGATAAAATAAGTTAGATAAACCGCTGGAGTAAGTCACTGCCTATCTTTGCGAAGTTTGCTGCCTACGCCAGGCGACTTTTTATTAGCATGACTAAAGACCGGCGCGGGCTTCTTTCCAATGTTGTGAAGCCGGCGGAATAAGGTAGGTGACCTTTGACCTTTCAAGTCTTTTCTACTGTTTAACTACGTAAATGATGATGATGTCCTCCCGACCGAATCCGGCCACGGCGGCCAATCTCCACAGAGATCAGCCATCTGCGCGGGAGATATTATAGTGCACAAGTGTATGCGCAAACACAGGTACACTCTCTATTCCCTCACTCTCATAGCCCGATGGGACGGAAAATCCGACACGACCGGAAAGAGATCAGGCGCAGGACCGACGGCTTTACGTGCTCTCCGAGGCACGGGAACTACGTAAATAACGGTTATAGCGTGTTTGACAAAATATGTTGCTAGGCCAAAACACTTTCTGTATCGCCATGAATTCAATGCAAGCGAATGTCTTTCAAAAAAAATTCAAATTGCTGAAAATTTGCTTCCAACTACGAGCTTAGCTTAGCTTTCCAGCGAGGTCGGATTGTATAAAGAAAATAAAAAGCTGCAACGAAGGAACGAAAATAAATAGAAAACTATAAATTGGACTAAAACTAATTGCTTTGTATTAGTATCCGTAACAGAAAGACTACATTTCCTGAGGGATTATAGCGGGGGGTTAAACTGGGAGTAACGTTATTTAAAATAAAATAGTAAAATGTTAAAATCAGCGTTCTCTCGCTTCTAACATAGTTTAGAACCATTGCGTGATATTCTCTAAATGGTTATCTATATTCTAGGTACATATTTTGTTTTTAACAAAGCAGATTTTTTAACATACCTAGCTAATATTCACCATTCTTTCAAAGCCTTAAATGCAAGTCACACTGCGAAATAAGCTGACTTAGCTTAGCTTTACTTTATACTTTCAACCTGTTATGGCTATTAAGCGAAGCTATGCGAACCAAGCATGGAATACCAAGCAAGCTAAGTATATGATCGGTGAGACCTGCGCCTAAGTATGCTGAGTAATGTGCTAGAAAGTAGGTACTTCTTAGGTACAACACTAGTGCAAATGGTGGGGTTCAAAGCAAACTTTTCTTTTCGGATTTCAATCCGAATAGTCGTTCTTGGTTCCAGCAGGGTTAGTATAAAATTTAAATCTTATACTAACCTTACTGATCTTTGATCATTGACCGAGGCTTGAATTTAAGATTCAAGTATAGTACCTACTACGTATACATGTCCACTATTATTTTTTAATTTTTTATTTTGATACTATTCTTCATTATTGTTTTCCTGAAGTTTCCGAACTGCTAGTCGTATTTTTCAGTGACCCTTTATCTTTTACGCAATGTCAAAAGAGACATAAGGTATAGAGCATGATACAACGCGGAGTGGTCATTAACGTTTTACGGTTTTCTCACGTGAAATGTCGATGTACTCTTATGTCTTGACGCTCATTTTATGATGATACCGACACCTCGTGAAAGTCAACATCTGCGCTTCGCAAACTGTTAAAAGGGCGGGAATGTTTATAGACACTATTAGGTAGTTCAAAATAGTGTTATATACCAGGATGTATTTAGGTGAGTGTAGGTAATTAGATAAGGCGTACGTTACATATTCATTAAACATTTTTACTGCGACAGGCGCCTTTTACTCTACTTAGATACTTTTTGAGAACACTTACTTTTATATCTACTTTATTTATATCTCTTTTATAAACCGTATGAGTAGGTACCTTGTTGAACCTGAAATTGCTATCACTTGTTTTTCAATTCATTCCTAAAAAAATCAGCATCGTCTGACCTTGCCCACCTTCTTCATAAGCTTCAATGTGTTCAATAGTTTATTAACTGTAAATATGATAAACAACCTAGTAATAGTAGACAAAATTTTTAAAATTTTCATCCTATAAGTATCAAAACTTCCACCGACTTCATACAGCCACAAGTGTTAAAAAGAAGTGGGAATACTTTATTTATAAAAACAAATTGGGTCGCCTTTTAAATAATAACATTATACGATTAAATTAAGAACAGTGATAGCCCAGTGGCTAACCAAAGTCCTAAGTCTAAGATAGTCCTAAGGTCTCCTATTCAAGAGGTCGCAGGTTTGATCGTGGGCATACACCTCTGACTTTTTGGAGTCTCGTGCGTTTAAGCGATTATCTAAAAATCACATGCTTTAACGGTGAAAGAAAACATCGTGAGGCAACCTGCACGCCTGAGAGTTTTCTATAACGTTTTGAAAAAAAAAAAAAAAAACGGTGTGTGAAGTCTACCAGTTTGCATTGATCCAGCGTGGTGGACTATGACTCTCCTCTCAGAGGAGACTTGCGCTCAGTAGTAAGACTTGCTCGTGATGTGATGTCATGATGACGGTTAAATACACAAGTTTATTTCTGTAATATATTTATAGCACCATCCATTACTGCAGGTATAGGTAGACTAAATACGACGTATAAAGGGAGTAATGAAATGCAAAATAAGAAAATTTTCTTGTTAGATTAAAATCGAAGAAAATGCACCTAAATATCGTAATAGTACTAAAAGTCCGCTTTATAGCGCGTTATTCCGCGCAATTCGCTATAAAAAGGTTTCCTATGGGCAGTTTGTAAGCTCTATAAAAGCCGATGTGGATGCAAGATTTAAATTTAATAAGTGCGCACTGCGCCTCCGCCTGCGATTGAATAGCTTTTCGTGTTTCTTAATTATGTTCAAAATACATTGATGCTGCAACGTTCACTTTTGTCTTAATTAGTTTTCTTCTTCACAATACCTTAGATACAATACCTTGTAAAGAAAACTAATTAAGACAAAAGTGTGTAATTAAAACAGTGATAGCTTAGTAGTTAGGACGGCCACTGGCCACGCAACTCTGATTTTTCAGAGTTATGTGCAATTCAATATAACATGTTTCAACCATGAAGGCAATTATCTTGAGAAAACCTGCACGCCTGATTGTTCTTTATAATGTTCTTAAAGGTGAATGTCTGCTAATTTGCATTGGGTCAGCATGGTAGACCTGAAAACCATGGTGGATGGCCTATAAACCTTTTCTCATAGGAGGCCTGCGCTCTTGAAAGGTTACACAAAAGGTTTTTTAAGTAAAGGGATATGACTCGAAAAGTTCAATGTTTATTCAAAAATAGCCTTTAAACTTTTAGTGATAAGAGTCATCTGTTAAACCACTTTTTCCTGCTCTACAGCCTTACAATCATCAATTAGGTCAAGCACGGGGTTATGGGACAATGAAGGGTTCTCATAATGCATCAAGTGAATTCTGTTTCTAGCATCAGGATGTTGAGTAGAGGGAAATGTCATAGTGCAATAGGAATACATGATCAAAAGACTTTCTCAAGTGAAATTCCAAGTGCTTATTTTACTTGAAACTAGGTACTTACTTCGCCAGTGGCAAAGTGAAAACTATGATATGATAAGTACGTACACATAGCTACAAATTGCAATTTGTAAGTCTGAAAACGTCGTAATCTTTCTTTATTTCGATTTACCGATCATTATCTAGTCTATGGTGTATCTACATGAAATAAATGTTTAGTAGGCACGTCAAGACCATAGGCAATATAGCTAAAATGCTTTAAAAGAATTAATAAAAATTAATTAATACTATAAAACCCCAAAAAAATCAGCCTATTTTCGTAACTTACAACTGCTCCAAAACTAATTTTATCACATGATTTTTAAATATTGGAAGCTCAGAAAATTCCTTTTATTTTTTCTAAGCCATTTTAGCCTACATTTTTTTATAACAACGATAAAATTGTAATATGTAATTAAGTCGCCGCCATTAATTTTTTAAGAAAGAACGGACCATAAAATGTGTTCAGATTAATAAAGGAGCTTGCAATGTTTTTGTAATATTTTTAAATACCAAAGAAATATCGCATACAGTTAAATTTCGGCCAAGTGGTAGGCATGCCTGCTGTTAAGGCTTGAGTGTTTCATGCCAATTATTTTTAATTAGAAACAAATTTTATTACGTTCTTTACATGAAAGTAGGTAAGTACCTAAATTGATTTTACTCGTTTAAATTGATTGTACTCGTTTTTCGACTGTAGGTACATTTTAAATACTCAAAGCATTTTTATTAATTATAAAATCAATTCCGAAAAATTGTTAACATCCCTATTGTTAGTAGAACCGTGAAAATTTTTGTTCGGTTCTGTTCCATAACCATTGATATCAAATCTGTGATATAGATGACATAGTATAATTCATCTGTGTATAAAATATATACTACGTCTACGAATAAATAATTATTATTTATTCGTAGCACCACGTACACTATATATTTCAATGACTTTAGATAAAGGACGAACTGCTACAATTGATTTGTAACTTTGTGTGAATTATAATGTGCTAATCGGATATTTACCACGGTAAATATTTTCATTGGACCCGTTTGTTGTGACCTCGATCCATGCAACTGGATCGATATAATTATCGACAGTCATCACCACCATTATTACGATTTCGTGAAAACTCGAGATAAAGTCTTTGATTCGTGCCTCTTTTCTAATTGCTATGGAGAAGAAGATAATATTTTTTTTTTTCAAATATTGTTCAAGATATTCATACAAAAACAAACTATCAAACAATTTAAGCCATCCTCTACTAATAAAATCTTATATGAAAATGCATATTTAATTCTCTAGACTCGGTGTCTAGAATCCATTTTAAGTCGCACAAAGTGGATGCACTGTATTTTGAACTAATTGTGATGCTTTTTATTAAGCAAGTTATATTATAAAGAGCCAAAATCTCTAAGCGGGACTATGTAGTTGGGAGTTAATTATTTAAAACTAATAAAAATGCTCTGCGGAGTGTTTTTGTACATGTAGGCACGTGAGAAGACAAGACTATATGAGTTCATGAAGCAATTCAAACTTTTGGTTCAGTGACTTAACCAAAACTTTCTGTATAAATCTCGTTCTTTAAAGAACTTATATATAACTTTTATATAGGAGATGTTTAGAGAGAAACTTACTTGATATCTACTACATACAATCTTATATATGTTTTACATTGTTATCTTTGATTTTTATGTTTGTTTTTAATATATTTGCTCATGTTAGAATAAAAAAGAAAACTAAATCCTGCACTCGAAGATAGTTGCAGGCTTGCGCTAAAAATCCCTACTAATATTATTAATGCAAAAGTGTGTTTATCTGTTTGTTAGTCTGTCAATCACGTCGCAACAGAGCTGATTGATGTGATTTTAGATTGTAGAGTTACAGGGGTATACCTACTTGAGGACTCGAAGAGTGACAATTAGGCTACTTTTTATCTCAGGATATCACAAAGCTCTTACGGAATTTTTAAAAACTAAACTCCATACGTAATGTAAATATAAACACTACTAGAATACATAATAGTACAAAAGGTAATTAGTAAAAATCAATCGCTTGTTTGGAGCGCATTAGGAAGTAAGTTCTCTTAACAAAATAAGAACAAACAAATATCCCGTAATCGTTGAAAAGCAACGCACACTATAATTAATCTGCAGAATTCAGCAAAGGTCCCTAAAGAGATGTGGAATTGAATTCAAAAGCGCTATTTATCGCTCCGACCACTGACTGAACAGGAATTTTCGTCTCTTTGGCATTTCCGCAACAACTAGGCGTTTCGGAAACTATGAACGCTTTTACATCCGTCCCAATTCACAATTCCAGGATTTTGGATTTTGCAAAAAGAGATATTTAAATGAACAGTACATTAAACATTTCCACATCTAAGTAGTGGCTGTGCGAATTTATGATTGGGAATCTTTCGGAATTGTTTCTGATCAGGAGGGCTTGGCCATGGCTGCTTACGACCCTGTCGTCAAAACGTGCCGCCAAGCGATTTAGCGTTCCAGTGCGATAGCGTGTAGAAACTAGAAACCAATTAGGGGAATGGGAAAATTTTCACTCCCATACCCCTTCCATGTTAGCCCGTTACCATCTTACACTGTATCGTTACTTCCCATTGCGTGAGATCGCATAAAAAAAAGCCATTTTATCCACTAGCTGATTCCCGCGACTTCGTACGCGTGATAAAAGTTTAGTGACTTGCTACTCCGCAATCCGCGATCCGCGAGAAGTTATGTCCTCTATCTCCGATTATATTTAGTAGATCTTTAACAAAATTAGAGAAAATATTGATAATAGTACACAATTTATAATAAAAAAAGAATAATCAGATTCGGCCATCCCCTATCCCAGATAAACCTTAGGTATTGTTTATAAAAAGTATCCTATATGTTGACCCGGAGTATCAGCTACCACTATACCAAATTTCATTTAAATCCGTTCCGTAGTTTTTGCGTGATGCGTGCACAGAAACAGACAAAAAATTTGTTTTGGGCTCAGTATCGATAATAAAGCATCCTCCGATTAAAATTTTCAAAATATATGTAATGTACAGAATTCGTCTCGTTACAGTTTTATCATATCTAAGTATAGATATAGATGACGACTTAACATATTATTAAGTATAAATATATGTATATAGAAGTATAGAACAGATAATACAAAATGTGAGTAAGTATGCAAATCTAAGTCGAAAAATGCACTCAAAACTTGTTCAAAACCGTAAGCTGCACATAAAGCGAAAATTAATAACGGTTTGGTTGACTGTTTTTCCATTACCAATTCCCGAGTGAGCGTAGCCATTCACTGAGAGAGCAATTTATGTCGCCCCATTTCCATTTCCAATACAGACATAATTTATCTTGCTACAAGAATCACGTTCAACTAATAGAAGCGAATGTTTGAATACAAATTAATACGAACATTATTATAAATATTATTCTTTTCTATGTAATATAATTTTTTTAGACTCGATTTCACCAAACTGTCTGACTTATTTTCGAGAATAACTAGTAGGCATAGAAGGAATTATTTTACTTTCCATATAGCATAGTTTACACGGAGCCAACACTGGCTGCCAATAAGACTGGCAGCCAGTGCTGGCTTGGTATTGGCCTTGTGTAAACAGTTTTTCAAGCCAAGCCAGCGCTGGCTGCCAACGCTGGCGAGAATAGAGCGACCGTCTATTTTTCTAGCCAGTGACCTCCGCCCGCATACCCTTCGACCCCCGCGCCAGCGTTGCGGACACGTGTAGACGAGTCTCGCCAGTCACTGGCGAACGTCCGTACGGTGTGTGTTCTTTGTTGTTTTATTTGGAATTTCTGCGACAAAATGCCGAGAAAATTCAACGAAGAGGATACTTTGAAATTCGTACAACTTTATAGAGAGCACGAATGCTTGTGGGATAAGCGTTACGATAACGTTACTTCTAATTTTATTTTGCTGGTAATGCATCTCTCATCAGAGTGTCTTGGCGCTGAATCGAGCTCTGTATAAGCGAAAGCAACTCATGAAAGTTTTCAGCAGTAACCCGCAACGCCAACCTGTACTCAGAAGGATCTTCTAATCTTAGTTGTTTCAGCAACAAGGCAGAAGCTCCAGTTACAGGTCTATCGCTTAACCATTTTCTTATCCAAAGTCGTTTCGCTCCCTTTTTTTGTAATATATCAATCAACTCTTCTCTTAATAGTGCAGAGATATTCCTTAAACATTTCTTTTTCAACAGCCTTTGCCGCGTATTCATTATTTTTTCCAAACGTGTCCGTTCCACGTTCCAAACGTTTTCCAGAAGAAAAAATCCGTGAATGATTGGCCGCGTCTAAACAACAAGGGCCAGGCCAACGCTGGCTTGTCTGCAGACTGGCGCCAGCATTACTGGCTTCGTGTAAACTCTACTTATTTAAGGACTTCACACACGGCAGCTATAATGTACATATTAATGTACATTACATCCCGGGATGTATAGCTTTACATTATCTTAACCTATCACACACAGAGAAGGTAATGTAATATATCTTTCCCTTTATTCCATTGGTATACGTCTCAAAATGATATGTATCGAAATATAAATGTATATTTTCGTATCGCTCTGTATCTTAAGATACGAAGATGTAAAAATATACATTATAGCTGTCGTGTGTGGTCTCCTGACGATTTATATGGAAAGATGTAATGAGATGTATCGTGCTATAATATACATCTTTACATTATACTCTTAGCTGCCGTGTGTGAAGTCCTTTACTCCTGCACAATAGATTTAAGGATTGAATCTTACTGAGGGATATGGGAAAGTGTAACAATCCTTACTAATATTATAAATGCGAAAATGTATTTGTTTGTTGGTTTATTCACGCTGCAACAAAGCAACGCATCGATGTCATTGTTTGCATGGGTATAGTTGACGGCCGGGAGAGTGACATAGGCCTGGAAAATCAAAGAGTTCCCACGAGATTTCAAAAACTACAGTCTACACGCGGGCGAAGCCGCGGGCATCAACTACTTTTATATGTATAAGTAAGGTACATACTAAATACTTATATACATATCCAAACAATAATAATAACATACATATGTATAACAAACTTACATGTACAAAATATAACTATATATTATGTACTTGTTATCTACTTGTTAATATTATATTATTTTATGAAAAATCTCACACAAGAACCATTATGGTAATAGTCTATAAATAAAAAGTGTAATATAAGCGTCTAGTGCAAAGCCGACCGCGAGTTGGAAACATTTTTTTCAAGTGCTTCCTTCAGCCGGGAAGATAAATGGAATACTTTCTTGCGTTGTACGAGTTTTACTTCTTTTGAATGAAATAATGCACGAATGAATCTGGCGTGAACTACTTCAGTTAGATAGTAGGTAAAAAGTTAAATATTAATTCAAAAAACAAAACCTTTGTGTGTTTGTTTGTTGGTTAGTCCTTCAATTACGGAGCATCAAAGCTTGATGTGAATTTTTGCATGAGTAGGTATAGTTCGTAGCTATACTAACGTATATATACGTAACTATATTACTTATTATCCCGGGTATTAGACAAAGAGTCCAGAGAGAGAGAGTCAAGAGACAAGATATTTTAAAAACCTAATTCCAGTCAGATGAAGTCTCGCGCAAAATCTATTAGATATCTAGTGAGATACCTACATTAAATACAGTACAGAGTACTTACTTATTGGATTATAGAAAATTGGATGGATTTCTAATAACCCACAATGGGTTATTAGACCCAGACCACTGTTCTTAGTTACTCTGTCGTAAGAGAACTAATCTAACCCAACCACTGCTCGAATAATGAGCGATATAAAACTTCTAAGCGATAGGTATATTTAGAAGCAGAGATAAGGAATTATGATCGTTTCTTAATAATTAAAAGTTAAAAAAATTAGACATTGCGTTTCATGGTTTAAACTAGGTATAAGGCTGAAAAATACTGATATATTTCTGTGCCGAAACTTATATTACTCATAGGTATATATTTTTTTTTATTCGATGACAAGATAGCCCTTGACTGCGATCTCACCTGATGGTAAGTGACGATGCAGTCTAAGATGGTAGCGGGCTAACTTGGAAGGGGTATAGCAGTGTAAATTCAACCCATACCCCCAATCGGTTTCTACACGCCATCGTGCCGGAACGCTAAATCGCTTGGCGGCACGTTTTTGACGGTAGGGTGGTAACTAGCCACGGCCAAAGCCTCCCACCAGACTAGACCAGAGACAATTTAGAAATAATAAATTCCTAAATTGCCCCCGCGGGTAATCGAACCCGAGACCTCCCAGTTACAAGACCACAGCGCCCACCACTGCGCCAGGGAGGTCGTCAAATAACGGCTATATTTTTTTAAAATAAAATACTAATTTCATGGCTTCTCTACAATGGAGATAGTAAAAAGGGGAATAAGTATAAAATATACTCTATTTCTCAGTATCCTAAGTCCACAGAGGAGTTTGTACAAGAAAACTCGCTCTGTTTATGCAGGTCAACGGGAGCTCTTACTTGAAAAGCACTATTGATTTTATTGGTTTCTACTTACGAATTCAACACAAACAACTGTAGATAGATCTCAGACTGTATTTCTCATAATGTTCCTAGTGCACAAAATTACTACGATCTAGTATCTAGTCTTGAAGTTGAAGATACAGATAAGCCACTAGTACCTATACACTGATAGAAATGTTTTGTATAAGTACAGTTACAAAAACTTTGGTTACCAATTCCACAGAGATTAGCCATCCGTGCGGGAGATATTATAGTGCACAAGTGTGTGCGCGTGAACACAGGTGCACTCTCTATTCCCTCACTCTCATAGCCCGATGGGGCGGAAAATCCAACGCAACCGGAAAGAGATTAGGCACAGGAGCGACGGCTTTACGGCTCTCCGAGGCACGGGGGTGAAATCGCCACCGACTTCCTAACTCCGGGCTAGTACTGAAAATTTCTTAGAAAACCCAATACATTTTTGACCCGACCCGAGAATCGAACCCAGGACCTCGTCATCTGTAGTCGAACTTAACGCTAGACTAACGAGGCAGTTGAATATACAAATAACTATGTAGTTGGTAAATTGTCTAACACGAGCAAATCATAAAGTGGGGTCAGTAATAATACTAGAAAAAATAATCACACAGTTATGAAATCATAAAGTTCCCTAACACAATACCGTCTGGTATAATAACATCAAGACAAGTAGGTATAAATTAAAAAGTTTTGCCGAGTTAGGTATTAAATTTACTGCGTCTGTCAAGTTGCACGCTGTGAAACACGCGCTGAAACTTTCCACGTTTCTCGGTTTGTCGTTGTATTTGTAAGTTGAAGTTAAATTATACAGTGAATAACATTCTCATTGTTATATAATTATCATTGAAGTATTTTAATGAGTAGCGGGACACGCTCTATGATAAATGAAACGATAACTGGATGCACATATGCAGTAAGGAGTCAATCCACACAACTTATCGATTGAATAGTTAACTTTATTCCTTTACATTATGTATTTACTCAATTTGACAAAGGTTTGTGGGTTATAACGTTATTGCGTATGTGCATCTAACTAGCAGATAAATATACTCTCCAGTCTCCTTTTCAAAATATACGTTTTGATATTAAATTCTTACAAAGTACCTAAATTATCTACCGTGCCAATGACTAAATCTTCTGATACGGTACGAACTCTGATGCATACAATCTCTAGACTCAAATCTTCTTTTTCTTCTTTGTCAACCGATAGACGTCCTCAGCTGGATAAAGGTTTCTTGTATGGACTTCCACAGGCCTTGGTCTTGCGCCACCTGAATCTAGCGGCTCGCCGCGACTAATATGATGTCGCCCGTGCACACACACACTTTCGTATTTAATATAATACTTATTATTAGTAGGGAAACGTTTCAAAAATTTATATTCAGCAGTTTAAGCCTTAGACTATTCAACCAAGTTGAAGCTAACTACTAACTTTCCTGAATATTTTTCTTTATAAATGTGTATAAACATTTTATGAACTGGTGCAGCGATGGTAGATAAAAGCTAGATGAAAATACTAGGTATTTTAACATCTAAAGCTTTTGAATACTACTTGAATAATTATTTTATCCTAAAATGGAATAGGTTTGACCGACAAAAGTGAATTTCTCTGTGAAACTTTGAGCTTAAATGCCAAATGACGCGGCTTGTTCAAACAATACAAATTAATTGAATCTCCACGTTTATATCTCGAAAGCTTGTTAACTTATTTGTGCTATTTTTGATGCTGAATTAGTTGTCTTTTTTCATTTGTAGTTTTATGATAAAAATATACGAGTATGTGTAACTAAAATTACTTGAGACTTCAGGTCTTCTTCTTCAGGCACTTCTGTCAGGCATTTTGGGTTTTAATCATCTCAAATGAAGGATTCCACTGGTGGGTTAAAAATTATGATCTTGTGGTGCTTAGTTTAAGCGATTGCCTACGATTAGTTAGATGTTGTCCACTAGTAGGGGATCTATAAACACTGCGCGTTCTCACCATTCGAGCATGTAACTTTCCCTGACAAACTCCCTGGCGCAGTGGTGAGCGCTGTGGTTCTATAACTGGGAGGTCTCGGGTTCGATTCCCGGCGGGGGCAATTTGGGAATTTATAATTTCTAAATTGTCTCTGGTCTTGTCTGGTAGCGGGCTTTGGCCGTAGCTAGTTACCACCCTACTGTTAAAGATGTGCCGCCAAGCGATTCGGCACGATGGCGTGTAGAAACAGATTAGGAGTATGGATTAAATGTACACTGCTATATCCCTTCCAAGTTAGCCCGCTACAATCATAGACTGCTTCGTCACTAACCATCAGGTGAGATCGCAGTCAAGGATCTTGTAATCGAAAAAAAAAAAACTTGTAACCTTGACATTTATCAGCCGCCCGAGATGCCTATTGCCCTTCTATTGCCACTTTAGCTTATAGGTTTTTGGGTGTATCAAATGATTACATGTACTATGTTTCGCCATCTCTATTGCCAAAATCTACACACGACTGAAATACTGAGATGGGCCACGTGCCAAGTGTTGCCTGTGGTTTATGTAGACGATACTCTATTTCGACTATCATTTTAAAGGACTGTATGTTGAAGGAGGCACATCAGATTCGTTATATCATTTATTTATTTATTTATTTTATTTCATTAAAAAAAAAAAACTTATTGGTAAGACCGGCCGCAAACATCTGGAATTCGATTCTGAAAATAGGGCAACTACTAAAAAGAACTGACTATTAGCTGTAAATGATAATTTCCTACATTTTTATTAAAATTTAGCCATCTACCCGGCTCCACACCAGTGCTATTTACAAAAAAAAAATCCAAATTTCCGACTTTTCCAAAAATTTCCATTCATACAAACCTTGTCAATGACAATGAAAAAAAAAATTCAGCCAAATGAAATAGTGAACCACCTTTCATCAAACGCTGGTTTGGATGGTCAACAAGTGGTCAACGCATTGCACATCTCGCTCTTAAGTAGGAAAGTGTGTGTCTATGTATGGTCCCACACATTTAAATCTAGCGGACGCCCGCGATTGAGGAGTTGGGTTGGGTATTACACAATAACTATTCATAATGAACAGTTCCTAAATCCCAACAGTTTAGGGGGGCAGTACCCTTGCAGCATCAGAACCTCAATCCTGGTATATCCTCAGTAGGTTGGCCCTCGCGTTGTGTGTATCGTTGAACCCTATCATAATACGGCACTATAGCGAATGATTTTGTTCTAGGCACTTCAATTTTATTTATTTGTATAACATTTATAATATATCTATTATCTGTACTATATTTATATCTAGATTAAAATAATATTCTAACGAGAATGGGCTCGTGATACTGAAGAGGTCGGTCTTAAAGGCCGTGACAAGCTTCCTTCGATCATTGTACATTATTTTTATCAGTTTATAAAATTAGCTTATTTAGATTATTAATTTCATTGTTACTTTAAGCAGGGGCTGACTCGTAAGATATTATAGATTAAAAATTCAAGTATGCTCGATGGACGTTGCCTTGATCCTCCAAAAGCTTTTATATCTAACTAATCTTAACGTGGTCGCACTCTTTTCATAATTGATGACTTGGTTTTTCGTAATTTTACCCGTATACTTGGATCTGAGAAGCGAGAAAACCGTCTTAGTACGTACATAAACTTTTTTTAGGACCAGTTACAAGTCAGGCAGTTAAAGCAAAGGTACAATTAAACTTAAACTTGATCACAGAAAAACAAGCAAAGTGGCTTGCTCTAGTCAGTATTCGTAACCTTCATGATTTTTGAAGGTCAAATTCAGCTAAAAAGTGACTTGTATTATCCAAAATGGCTTTTTTCTTGTGCAACTGGTCCTTAACGTTTTTTTTACATTAGCAACTAGAAATCAGCGCTGCAGCCAGGCTTCACATATTTATAAAAGCCACGCTTCACATATTTTTTTTTTAAGTATACCTATTGCGAGAATTTATATATTTACATATTAGAAAAACAGATGTTTAAAACGTTTTATTTTGCAATTTAAAATGCATCCTATATTGCAAAATAAATTGCATAACAACAATATTATGAGTAGGTATACTTATTAATTTCAAAACCTAAACCGCATTAACATTATTTTCACTTACTAAATCAATAAATAGAACAAGGGAGGGCAGCTAAAACAAATTGGCGCGGGAACGGAGGTCTCTATTTGTGGGGATGGTTTTATTATGAAAATCAGGCCGCTGGGATCCAAAGTGATGCCCTTAGCTTTCCCGCTGTCTTAAAGATACTAGGTAGGTTAACGAAATTCAGCCGATATAATTATTTTATTAAAATATTAGGTCTACATTTTGCACTAATCAATGAACAGTCTCCTTTTATAAATATATCAGTTCATGAACACTTAAAATAAGCTGAGGTTAACTAGAGACATTTTTTTAAATTATTAGAGAGACTAAAGAGTATTAGATACTTATTTTTTAAGTTTTTCCATTTACTTTGATCGTGACAAACACTGAAAAATATGCTATTCAGACATTACACGCCATTTATTTTGCAAGACTTGTTTGCTATTATGTCTTTCTAATGTTTGCAATGCACGATAGCTTTGTATTTTCATCAAGATAATTTTTTTGCTTTATTTATTTAGGGGCTTTTATGTCCTGGTAGGTAGATAATATGTCAGACTAAAAAACTAAAACAAAATTAGAAAAAAAAAACTACAATCTAAGTCTGCAGGAATCTCTAAATGAAGTAATTTGTCGTAATTACCAAAATGCTTTTCTAATTATTTTATTTTCTGGATGGGAAACCCTACCTTACTCCACTAATAGTCCTGCCTAATTGGCGTAAAGTTTACCGCCGAAAAGTTATGCTCAAATGCCCCAAAGTGGCGGCATACTCAAAATGACACGCACTAATTAACATGGAGGTTCTTTTCTCTCATGTCTAAATCACCTTACACAGCTTCGTGAAAGTTTAACCTGCTATTTTGACGAAATATGTTCATGATTCGACATTATTTTCAATTAGATTTTCCACGCGATTTCCCTTGTAAAATCACGTTGATTTATGTTTTTTTATTTATGAGAAACCTCTAATGTTAAAATACACCTTTGACTGCGATTTCACCGCGATGGTAAGTGTTAAGCCGATGGTAAGTAGCGAGCTAACTTGGAAGTTGATATAGCAATTTTAAGTATCGAAATGGCTATAAATAGCTTAAGATTCTTCTAAACTATGTTTTACATATTGAAACGAAACCTAGGCCTATATAACTAACAAAACAAGTAAAAATTAGCGTGTAACATTTTAACAGAATAATAACAGAGTATAGAAGCACAAGCAATAAGAGAAAAATGTTAAACAAGAACATGGTACTCGTAAATTCACATTCTATTTTCACTACATAAAAATGACGTGACGTCAAGCTACGAGCTACGAGCTACGGTGGTGCTACGAAACTGCATTTATGAGACTGAAGCCAACACGTAAATCGTGACCTCATGCTGCCTAGAGCAGACGCGCTAAGTGCATTAGAGTCAATGCACACTGCGCTGGTATTTAGAAATATGTGAAAGCATGTAGACTTGAAAGTCCATTATAAGTTTAGAACTCCATGGCGAAACTTAACACAGTAAAAAGTTTTACAGTCTGTTTGTAGGTTAAGTTTAAATGAAATGTAATGAATACAATTTATTGTACAGCACACCATACTTTATTGTAAGTTAGTGAAGTTTTACAGTTAAGTAAAGTTGGACAGACCATAAAGATAGCATTCCTTACTACAGTAGTAATAACGACTGATATCATTTTGGGACAAACTTATTTACTGTATGCATATTTTGAATACATGATATAATTATATAGTTCTTTTAGTTTACGAGGCTATGCGGTTCATGGTTGTGTGCGTTTCGTATCTATATAAGTGGGAGAAAGAGCTTGCTCGCGCCTGACCGCTTCCACCTAGGCTTCTGGCAGGCACACACACTTACGCAATGTGCATATACACGACGTAACCACAAGCAAAGCTCACGCGCCCTCGTGGATTGAAAGAACTATACATCTTACCTACTTACTGAGGATTACCATATTTATGTTTAAGTTAACAATTTTCAAAAATGGTTTTCGCTCGTGACATTATCCGCTTTTTTAAAATCCCACAGGTAATTGTTTGACTTTGACTTTCCCGGGTAAATATGTATACTTTTTAAATCCCCTACTATACTCAAGAAAATAAAAGACGTGTGGCACTCGGGGACTGCCGCGGTAAAGCTATTGCATAGCATTTTTTATCAACGCCATCTAGCGGCTCACCGCTAGATGTCGTTAATAAAAAATGCGCCATCTAGCGGCTCACCATAGAGGAGTACCATGTCAGGTTATTTTCGTTACGGAATTTCTGGATTCAGCTCCACGCTGACCCGCGATAGAAGCTATGCAATAGTTTAAAAACATGTCGCGCGTCGATCCATTGCTCCGTCGCTGCGTGGTGGAAGGAAACACTAACAAATAAACACATTTTGGCATTTATAATTGTCGTATAGTGGGCTAACAAAGAATAACAAAACAGTAAAACGTTGGAGTGTGACTACATTTTTATGTCGTGCATACACTAGTGTACATTTTTCTTTGGTTGTCTTTTTCTGTGTGCATAATGGTACACACTACACGTTTACAACTGTGTAACACTGGCATTGTATACCTAAAAGTAAAATTGTCTTTCACCCTAAAACTTTGTGGTAATACGAGTACGTAACATGCACAAAAACTTCTGTTAAAATTGACTAATTTTTTTGAGTACATACCTATGTATCTATTTGTCAGAAACAATACAAAAAAATAACGACAATTATTATTGTTAGGTACAGATATTATAATAGGAGGTGATAATATAAGAATATATTGTATTCAAAAAACAAACAAATAAAAAAAAATATAATTTCATAAGATCTTCACTTGCTCAATTATTCACTTCGGTCAAATTAAGTAAAAGCATTTGTCACTCCATTTTATTATTTGATCATGTAACAATAGTCCAAGTTAACTACGTAATAGCCCTGGATACATAATTGGCGTGAAGCCTAACGCCGAAAAGTTGTGCTCAAATGGCCCGAACAGGCGACGTGCCCGTAATGATAGGAAATAATTAAATGGTCGTGGTTCTTTTGTTGGCATGTGTAAATTGCTTTTGATTAAACTATGTCAAACCTAAATAATATACCAAATGCATAAATTGTAGTTTTAAGATTGTTTGATAATAAATGAAGACGCTTTAAGGTGCGGATTGAAAACTGAAAGGTCGCAGGTTCAAGCACCAGCCATTGCACTATTGTCGTACCCACTCCTAGCACAAGCTTTTCGTTTATTTGGAGGGGAGAGGAGAATATAAGTTAAGTTCAGCTTCAAGATAAGAATATTAGCTTGTTCAGCTAATATTCTTATTGTTTTTAAAAAACATACCAACAGGTAACAGCTGATAAAAAAATGCTTAAGTGACTTCGGAGATCAAATTCAAATTCATTTACTTCATGTAGGCCAACTTGGGTCTCTTATCTTAAGCTGATTCTGCTGAGTTGTCAAGAAACTCAGCAGTCGCTCATTTCAAAACTAAACTTAGTACAATATGTAGCTTATCTATCTTGTGCGCAGCTGAAACAAAACCGATTGCTTCTAAGCCAACTTTTATCGCTAACATTAACTTTTGTCATTAAATAAAATCACATTAATATTATAAAGGCGAAAGTTTGTATGAGTGTGTGTGTGTGGAATGGAGATAGCTCATACCCAGGATTGTCACATAGGCTACATTTTATCCCAGAAAATTAGTTCCCGCGGGACTAAAAAAAAATTGGGTGGAGCTGTGTCGGCGCACACGGCCGTTGGTTGTAACGTGAAACGTCTATATCTGCGAGTTTCGGTTATTCTACGCAGTGCCCCTCCCCCGCCGCCCCGCCCGGCCCCGATGCAAACTCAAGGTCTTAGCAGCGAGATGTCTATAATACTCTAAATAATGACATTGGATTAATGTTTCTAAGACTTATAGTTTTGTAGTTATTAAGGTAAGACGATATAGACCTTTTCGTTACGGTACATTTTTCTGACTGGTACCCGTATGTTTGGGTGTGATTTTAAAGACGTTTCACGTTAAAACCTTAATCCATGCGGACAAAGTCGCGGACATCGTCTAAATCTAAATAACACTATTCATTAGAATATAGGTATAAAAGCTATAAGGTGCTATCGTGTTTCTGTCGGCCCACATAAAACGAGTGGGCAGCGCCTTTGAGACCCTTTGGTGTACAAAATCTGCTACAGGGGATTGTGTGATATATGTAACGGAAACACACCAACGGCTCTGTACAAATCTTCACGCCATTCATAAAACATGACGGGACTCGAGATACATTACAGAGGTACGTGATGCTGTAATTTAAATGCGACTATGATTTATTTATGTTTCACTGTATACATGAGATTATTATGTCATGTAGTGTAGACATTAAAGTTTGCGATACAGAAAACTGTAAGAAAGGTATATTATATATTCATCCTACTAATGTTATAAATCCTATTAATATTATAGACTAGTTGATGTACCGTGGCTTCGCTCGCGTGGATTTTGTTTTTAAAAATCCCGTGGGACCTCTTGGACCGGGATAAAAAGTAGCCTATGTCCTCAGCTATACCTACCCATGCAAAAAGTCTCGTCGATCCATTGTTTTGTTATGGCGTGATTGAAGGACAAACCAACAAACCAACAAACAAACACACTTTCGCAATTAAAATATTAGTAAGGATGCAAAAGTTTGTGAAGATGGATGGCTGGAACTTTCACGCAAAAACTACTGGACGGATTTTGAAGAAATTTGAAATTTAATGCCTTATACATTAGAATAGAACATAGACTATATGTTTCAAACTGAAAAATTATAAAAGAAACTAAAAATGATTTTCAAATACCTATTCAATGATACCCCACTTAACATAGTTCTTCGACTTTCATTTTTTTGGTCGCTATATTAAATTTTAATTAGTGTCATGTCTTTAGTGACACTCCCAAGATTAACACAAATCGATTGACGTAAGAATCATCAAAATCGGCCCACGCGTTTGGTCTCTACAGCGCCATATACATAGTACATACATACATACATAGACTGATAAAACACATTATCTTCCTTTGCGTGCCGCAGTCGGGTAAAAACTTAATTCGAAACTGACGAAGTTATGGATAAAAGCCAATAAATAATAAGGATCAAGCCCAATGAATAAACTGTATTTCTAAAATTACCCAGTTATTTAATGACTATCGATTTGTAACTTGCTAGAATATTCGTTTCCGATTGGTTTTACCTTGAATTACAATAAATATGTAATTCTAATCGCGTAGCAACTTAGTTTATAATAATAGCCTCTTTGGGACTGACATAAAGTTACGACATAAAGTTAGCTGTTGTGGCGTGATTTATGGACAAGTCAATAAACCAACAATTCACTAGTATTTTTTTTTAAATCTTTACTATTCAACTCTTTTTCGAAATTCAAAGAATCTCCTAAATATACTACGTTTTACTTCGTGTACCTTCTTCTATATATCAACCGATATACTTCCACTGCTATACAAAACTCCGCTGTATATAAAATTAGTCTATTATTTTAGTCCAAAGTCCCCGTAGTGGGGTAGAGCGCATTTACAGTACTAAGCCATACGGGCCCTGATTGGGTACACACTTTCGTCCTAGTTTCATATCATCCCTATTTTAGCAATCTCCACCAGAACCTCATGCCTCCACGTTCAGCCGGCACCGTTTTAACTATCCCGAGGTTCCAGTCGAGATCCTGTTTCAAAAAGTTGTTTCGTTTCATTCGGAAATTGTGGCTTGTCCACCCCGCTTACGAGGTTTGATCTACTCGACTATTGGCGGTTCTTTACGGCAGCAATAGGTCAATGTTACTGATCCTCTCTGGCTAGTGTAGGTACATCGAGAACGCGGCGGAGCCACGCGCATGAAATTTAGGATTTGGTGTGATATGGCTTTCGTGGTTTTTCATGTCTCGCACCCATAGGAATGGCTTTGACGTTTCTTCGATTTTGAATTTTCTTTTCAGTTTCCATGATTGATATATAGGGTGGAGGTGAATACTTACGGTCAATTTACATTGCCGCGGAACGGAATGGAATGGAAGCGTCAATTTCGTTTTGTCGCGCGAGAAGACATTACCGACAAAAGCTATGGGAATCCTCAAGAATGCGCGAGAATTCCCTGAAAACGCGCTACCTCTTTTTTGGTTCTTATCTAGTTAGTACGTTACACAAATAACATAAAACTATATAGGTACTGAGTACAATTTCGTTACAAAAATTCGCTTCAATTCCGTTACGTGGCAATGAAAATTGAGCCTTATCAGTGAATAGACGGTGTACGTGACTGTCGGGAAAATCTATATGATTTGAACCTAAAGCGTAGACTCGCGTACTTGTAAATAGCGATAACATTTTGCCACAAACAGCCGCACAAGTCAAATGAACATCATATCGATCCCAAACAATATCTAAGGCTTTTTGAATGCCATTCCGAATATAGTAGGGAGACTCACTGTCTCAAGGGTGAATGCAAAAATAGAACAAATCGATCAGCTGCACCCGCGTATTCCTATGGGCATCTAAATATACATAACATACATATTTTATATGATTACAGAAATACAGGGTCAGATTCAACGATGTATTTATTGTATACTTGCTTATCACTGAATGAATGAGAAGGGGTTAGGCCATAGTCCACCACACTGGCAGACTTAACACAAGTAATTGACTTGTGTGAAATTGTTATTGGCGTGTATGGAGTCTCAAATTTCATACCATTTCATACAAAATATGTTCTAAAATAATACGTTCGTCGCGAAATAAGTTCAAAAATAGAAGTCAGCGCTCGGTCTCATGTGGACATTGCATTTCATTGCTCATGCATATATGAATATAAAAGGAGACGGTCCAAAATTGTATGGAGCCTGGGACAGGTCGTGTACCAGTAATAAAATAAAAAGAAATAAAATATTAAAGCATTTTTGACCGATCAAATCTACGAAATCATCTTAATTTTAATGCTAATATTATTTATTTTCTACACGTAAGGCAACATAACATACGTAATCATGGCGGGCGGATTCATGTTTCTGACGTTAGCTGTCAAAATATCATAAGGTCATTGATCTGCATTTGAAAATAAATATATAATAATTAATAATTACTTCTTTGTGAATTAAGTATTGGATACCTAGTACCTATTTTTTTATGATGATGCTAATTCAAAATGTGGTACTACAATCTACAATGTCCAATATCAACGAAATCCCAATCACACGCAAATCTTGAGTTCCGTGAACGAAAGCCGAGTCAAACAAGTAGCAAAAGATCCAAAGTCCAAATAAAAACGCCAAATCGCCAGAGAAAATCCACAAGAAACATAAAAAGCGCATTCACGAGTACACAACACCACGATTAAGCTCGGAATCAAAGACTACAGTATTAATACTTGCTCGGAATAAACAAAAAATACACATCACTTGTCAGATAACTCAGAAATGACATTTGACAGAACCGCGTCTGGGTACCTACCTACTGCCTTCTATGTGGCTGAAAGGTAGCCATCTTGTAAGTGTTGTGTACAGTACCGAAAAACTTGAAATTACATTTTTATTTTTGCAATTTATTTATTATGATTGTCTAATTGATTTTATTGTTAATGATCTCTTTGTATTTTGTCGCTTTTTATGGTATATGGTACAAGAGTAGTCCCAAAATGGACCGTCTCCTTTGAAATAAAATACGATGAAATAGAACAATACCTACTCATTTATTTGAAATAGACCATTATGATAAGCGTGTACGTAACTATAACACAGGTCAAACGATTGTCTTTGAAATCGTAAAAATTTCGATCCCCTTTTGATACCCAAAAAGTTTCCAACACTTTTTTTTTTGACTAATAATATGAATTGGAAAATTATTATGAAATCTCTATAATATTTGGTATTGCTGTTACCACAAATAGTGTTTTAACCCCCGACGCAAAAACGACGGGGTGTTATAAGTTCGACGTGCCTGTGTGTGTGTGTGCGTGCGTGCGTGCGTGCGTGCTTGTGTGCGTCCGTGTGTGTGTGTGTGTCTGTGTGTGTCTGTCACTCTGTGGCATCGTAGCTCCCGAACGAATGAACCGATTTTGATTTTGTTTTTTTTTTGTTTGAAAGGTGAATTAGTCAGGAGTGTTCTTAGCTATATTTGATGAAAATCGGTCCAAGATGGCTGCTGCTACAAAATGGCGGATTAAATATTTTTTCACAACTCCCTCAATATGTACCCATATTGAGGGAGTTGTGAAAAAATATACGAAACAAAAGGGCTTAACTAGTAGAATACTACACTATGATAAATTTCAAATCCAAAATGGCCACAAAATGGCGAATTACATGTTTTTTTAATTTCACATGTCGGGGGTGTTTTAAATTTTCAATTTACACTTGTATTATAGAATACATGATAGTACAAGTACCGATGGTTCAAAATATTCAACTGATATTATTCTATTGATTCTCTCTATTGATACAATGGAAACATAAATAAAGAATGAATCAAAAAAATTATGCAGCAATGTCATTTCTGTCCCAGAACAGAACTCGGTTACGAGATAAACGATGCAGCAAATGTATGCAACACATGAAACAACATCCGGTTTGAATTGTGCTGATGTTTTGTCTTGTACGGGTATAGTCGTATAGACAACATTGTTGGTAATACTGTTTTTGTATTAAAATAGTAACAACGCTGCCACAATAAACACAAATTGTTTCCCACGGGAGGTTTCTTGGAAAATACAAGTTCCAATTTTCTGAAGGTTTTTTAAAAACTAAAAAGTTGCGGGCTTAACTAAGTCTTGGTGTCAGCAGGAATCAGCTAGATGATTCAGACATCTGGCTGGGATCTAACTCCGGATCCCCTGAAAAGGAGGCCGAACATGAAGTTTTAACTACTATTAAGCTATTACATAGCTTCTATCGCGGGCCAGCGTGGAGACCGAATCCAGAAATTCCGTAACGAAAATAACCTGACACGAGACTTCTCTACGGTGAGCCGCTAGATGGCGCATTTTATATCAACGCCATCTAGCGGTGAGCCGCTAAATGGCGTTGATGCCATGCAAATTGCAATAGCTTTACCGCGGCAGTCCCCGAGTGCCACACGTCTTTTTTTATTATCTAGAAGGGATGAGAAAACAGTCGATCGCGGTCGACTAAATACGTGCTTCTTTCGAGAAATTAACAGAAAACCTTATGCCACTCATCGACCTCTACATATTATGTATCTACTTACATAGTTAAGTACGTACCCTACGTAGGTACCTACAATAAATGCCTTTATTTAAAAAAAAACCAATTGCGAGTCGCTCGCTAGCCTAATTTTATCGCCGATGGTGGGTGGCACCCACCCCTAATCTACATAACTAAATCTTTTTGGACGGGAAAATTGTAAAGTATATTTATTGTATTGTCATTGTATAATGTTTATTAAATAGGTGATAGGGGTCATTTTGCTGAAACCATAACAATAGTTCGCTCTGGCAACTTTACATCTTAATGTGCCTCTAGAGTGTTATACATTGACAGTACGGAATATTGTCTCGAGAAGTTCCATTTTGAAGCAAAGCCTGTACGCTTAATACAGTTTTATTTCCTCATAATATAAATAGCTTCTCTATGAAAATAATATTTATTTCTAGCTTTCCAAAAGTTATATCTGGTGGGAGCTTAGGAGGCTTTAGCCGTGGCTAGTTATCACCCTATTGATTGCAAGTAGAAACCGATTAGGGGGTATGGGTTGAATCTACACTGCCATATCCGTTCCAAGTTAACCGGCCACCATTAGACTGCATCATCACTTACCATCAGGTGAGATGGCAGTCAAGGACTATCTTGTCAACGAATAAAAAAACAACGTCCGCGTCATATAGTTATTCAACTATCATTGATATATCTCTCATACTTGTATGTAGCGCATATTTTCATATTAGCACTGAGCCGCGTACACTTTTAAGCCATGACGTGAGCCATTAAAATGGAAATACTTTTCTGATAACCCTTTTACGTGCTATATCCGTATGAGAATACAGTTTCTCGGAAATATTTCCCGGAAATTCAGCCTAATTAGATGCGTGACCTATAAATCGATTGTAATGGCTTTTTGGCAGTTCTTTCAACCTTGTCAGTTTGCCATAACAAGTCACGTTATCAGGGCGTCCGACGAGATGTCACGATGGCACGCACCTTGAATTTCTGTATAGGTAAGGCTGTGAAACAGTCTCGCGCAAAATGCTAATATTTTAGTATTCTTCGTTATATTTACTGTGCTTAGAAAGGCAATACAGTTCAAATAATATCTGCGTAGACGTATCTTCGTTAATTTATTCATCACTCACAGGCCTCCTCTCGAATATGAAGGTAAACCCTTCATGAAGGTAGACATTAGTCGACTACTCTGGTCAAGCTGAGATTGGCAAACTTCACACACCTTCGATAACTTTATGGAAAAATCTTAGGCATACAGGTTTCCTGACGATATTGGCCTCCACTAAACACGCGTAGCTCTGAAAAGTCAAAGATGCACGCCGGGAATTGAACACCGTACCCCCGTATTTTTCTTTTTCCTCTTTTCGTAGCTAGTAACGAAAAATATTTACAAACGTGGATGGAACCGTCCACCCCCCTCCCCCATCCCCCGAAAAGAAGGCAGAAGTCTTAACCAATATCACCGCTTACTGAGATACTCCATTGTAGTTTAATTAGAGTAAGTAAGTATGTCCAGTCCTACAGAACAGTCCTTTAAAACAAAACAAGTTATAAATTGTTTTGTGTAACAATGTAATTTTTAACGCATCCAGATGAACAAGACAGACATAGTACACATTATTATTTTTACGAATATAAAGCGTATTGAAGTGGTAACGAGGTATTCATTTCTGTAATCCCATCGCATTAAAGTTAGTAGGTTATTTGTCGCGAGTTCACGGAATGTTTGCTTTGCTAAAAGCTACGTCGACTGTGTATACACATGAGTTATGTGATTAACATGAGTTATGAGATTCTCCGTTAATATTGTTTATTAAGTATACCAAACTAGCTTTTGCCCGCGACTTCGGTTAGTTAGGTTTTTAATAATTACTTTTTATGTATGGTTTAAAAATAATTAAAAATCTGTAGAATCAAATACAGTCAAACTTAATATTCAGTTTTGTAGATTACAAATTAGTTTGTAAGGTTACTATATACATACAGTGGCCATCAAAATATACTATCTCTCAAGGGATACATAAATAAATATTAATAAGTTTAGGTCGACCGTGCGAAGCGGAGGCGTAAAAATTCTCTGACCTTACAATACATCGCCACAGGAAAAGGGCTCTTACCTCTAAATAGGCAATATTTTCGCTCATTTACACCCCATGCACGTAATAACCGTACGTATTCCAAGTACCTTTGCTCAGGTCAGCTCTCCCAGACGGCGCTCACGTGAAATTTCACATACTCACTAAATTGAATCGCTTAATCATTTAGCTTGGTTATACTCGCGTCGCCCTTAACCGTTCCTCCCTTGAACACTTCTGTTCAAGGATAGTTTGTATTTAAGTGTATCAACTACTCGCGTTCTTCATTATTCATATTGATTTCCTGGGAATTTTCTCCGCAAGTGGGCGTTAATCGCCCGTTTTGCGTTAACTACCCGCATATTTTAATTTTTAACATTTCTTTTTTTAATTTCTAGCTTTACCTATAAGGAACTCTACCTGTGAAAACATATAAGTAGCTATAATTTTCCTCTAGATATATTCATTTACTTTCTATAACTACCTTAAAAATTTAGAGAGCGAAATATAATATTAATAATAAATACTCGTAAAACAAATAAAGGATCTAGTTCTGTACTTCCTATTCCTATACCAGAATATACTCAAGCAAAATGGGATTAACTCTAAAAGACGATTTTTCGGCTCATTTACACTCTAAACACGTAATAAAGGAACGAATAACGTGTATCAGCCACCGAGGTCAGGCCTTGCCAGATGGCACAACGCCTTTTAAAGCCGCTATTTAATGGATGAACGTAATTAATGCCTTTTTATGTTAACCCTCTGGTTCCTCGCAGTTATTTTCCGTCCATTACATGATCGTGATCTATTTTATTATTGATGGTACAATAATGAGCCTTAATATTATAGCCCACCGGTTTTAGGTGCGGACTGAAAAGTGGGAGGTCGGAAATATATAGACTAGCACTTGGTTGCGATCACACCTGATGGTAAGTGAAGATGCAGCTTATAAGATGGATCGCGCTTGCCTAGAAAATGCCTATTCACTATTGACTTGAAGGTACCCCAATTTTAGTTATAGGGAAAAACGGAAACCAGAACAGCATTCCTTAGCGGTAGGTACATATCAGGAACGAGGAAGCAAAGCGCTTAGTGCGCGTCCTTGGGATTTCAACCACATAGGGGTGCAGACCTACTCTGGGCCTTGCGTTTTGATGGTAGAATGGTGACGGTGGAACCAAGTTGAAAAGTTCCTAAGCACACTCTCCGAAATATATTCTGTAGAATGATGATATTATACTCTTACCCCCGGGATAAAAAGCATCGTGAAAGTTAGTGTTTTATTTTAAAACAATAAAAAACATCGTGAATATTAAAGAGTCTTTTATTTCACAACAAGGTGTTTTGGGGACGCACGACTGCAACGTCCTTAATAACAGCCTGTCAATAACAGTTATTATCATGATAGCAGTTATTAAGAATATTAAAGAGTAGGTGTAGTTACAATACGCATGTTCAGTATGCAAGTTACGAAGGAAAAGATTGATTAATGGACGTAGTAAAACACAAACTCAGCAATAAACGAGTTGACTGCTAAAGTTATATAATAACCCTTGCTTACCGGATGAGAATATTAAATGATCGATTTTACTTATAATAATGTAGGATATTATTCCCTTGTTCAAGGTGTACTTGCAGGTTGTCATACCGTCCCGGGAGCACTAGCGATAAGAACAACTTTATCCGGGATAATTCTGATTGAACTAATGAGAAAACTTGCACCACTGCCTGGGACGCTCGTACATTTGCATTATTTTAATTAAATAACTTTTCATGGTTTAAAGGATTGAGAGTAGGGAAAATTTTTATAACTGTAAAACATTTTATCTACGTTTTGCTGGTTTTCAATGTTTAATCAAATAATAAGCTTCATGTGTGTTCACTTCTTTTATAACTGTAATTTTTTTGTAACTGTTTATGTGTACATAAATAATAAAAATAAATAATTTTTTTCATAGATAAGTTCAATTAAAATTTCACACCTAGGGTAGGTAAGTTCCAAGTTAGTCCACTACAATCTTAGACTGCATTATATTACTATCAAATGAGATCACCGTACAGGATTATCCTGTCATCAAAAAAAAAAATTGGTAGGTATTTAACACGCCATCATTAAAAACTTGACGTGTTCGACATTGTGCTACATGTGGTCCCTTAATAGTTGGAACTTGGAACAAATGTGGAGAGGCTTACCTGCTGGTAGCCATACCTTTGCCACAATATAAGTATCCAAGTGGGAGTACGTATAGCAACTTTCTACGGTTGCGACAGTGGATATTCACATAGAGTTTTTGGACATCAAAAATGAATGCGAAAACTTTGATCGTTTGGGACATTTCAACAATTTTAATCACATTAATTTGCTTGATATAAAACGGCGCAAAATAATTAAAATTTAACAATAACAGAAAGAGTAATAAGAAAACTTTGTGTACGGGCTTTAAAATCAGGAAAGTTGAAACATTTTCCAAACAATGAGATTCAGAACGAAGAATAAATTCTGGAATTTTTACACAGTGAAAATAACCGTTGATTTTTCTCTCTGAGATCTCATAAAGTTTAAGAGTACTATTTTCTTTTTAACGTTTAAAACATTGTCAATTATCAAATTATTTTATTAATATTTCGTGAGTGTGTTTTGGCGAGTGGAAGGCTTTGGCCATGGCTCTACCTTACTGTCAAAGACGTGCCGCCAAGCGGTTTAGCGTTTTGGTACGATGGCCTGTAGAAATCGATTAAGGTGGTTGGGGATGGTGTGTTAAACCCTTTAACTTACACGTTCCATAATGGCCTATACTACCAACGCACACAATAAGCAGTTTCATTTCAAAATATTTTTGACATGTCATAAAATGGCAACATTAAAGTAATTTTAACATAACATGACATCTCTAAACGAAATATTGCTGTTTTAAGCGTTGGTAGTATAGGCCCAGGTGAGATCTTGAAACCGAATAAAAAAGTGTGTAACTATTAAGGGAGGTAGTCCCTTCTTTAAAGGGTAGATACTATTAAGTTCAGGGTCATGCAACGCTATCGACTCTCCCCTTTACAATCTATACCTACGAGGAAAAAAGTAATTGTGCGCGTTGCTTTTCTTTAGTTTGTTTTTGTAGAGTTTTAATGCAGCGAGGGTGTAAGTGACAGCTGTAGGATTGAGACTCGGTGAGAGAGGGAAAATGGAACGATACGGCTGTACGAGGCGTTTTTTACTTTGTTTATTTTTAGGGTTCTGTGCCAAAATTGTAAAAAGGAATCTTTATGATCCCGCTTCCTTCACAGCTGTTTATTTCAGTAACTACTATAATGCTATCGACTTGAAAATAGGAATAGTCTTGAATGAAGCTTGTAAAATATTTTTTACAAAAGAAGAAGAAATGAGAAAGTAAAAATAAGTTGGGTTACACTTTAAGCGAGAAATTAGGATGAATAAAAGAAAAAAATAGGATTGATGCAGGTTTACATAAAGATTAGAAGAGAAATTAACAACTCAGTTTATTAGACTTCCCAAATTAAAGGGATTTATTGCTGAAGCGGCCGATAAAATCAGAATAAGTTGTGGAACCCCCAGTACGCGTGTCTAACTTGCACTTGGCCCTTTTTATTTAATTGAAAGGAGATTTGTGGACAGATTCAAATGTGTGTTTGTTGGTCTGTTGTTGATGAAGCTACGGAGCAACGGATTGATGGGGTTGTATACATGAATAGTTTAAGGTCTGAAGGGTGATATAGACTACATTTTATAACGGACCGACGACATCAGACGAGTCACAAGCAGCCGCTGGATATAAGTGGTACAAGACCAAGACATGAGGAAGTCTATGCAAGAGACCTATGCCGAGCTGTGTAACTTGGTAGTCGGTCGATTAAGAAGAAGAAGAAGATAATTTATAACGCTTTTAACTGAGCATCTGAGGTTGATAAAGATATTATATAGTTGAGAGACACAACTGCAGGCGATCCCATCCGACTACAGATGGGTTTATTATGTAAATCCCGCGTATCAGACGTATAGATAAATGACGGTTACACGTAAATTATACGCGCACGTTCTTTGCGTAAAACGCTTTGACGCTGATCTAGATTTGAGCTATTACTATACAACCATTTTGTGACCGAGTTTTCTCCGGTATACGACTTTGTTTTTTTTTTTTTTAAAGAATATTAGCCAAGCTAAACTTGACTTATATTCTCCTCTCCCCTCCAAATAAGCGAAAAACTTGTGCTAGGAGTGGGTACGACAATAGTGCAACAGGTGGGGCTCGAACCTGCGACCTTTCACTTTTCAGTCCGCTCCTTTAATCGTTGGGCTATCGAGGCTGTTTCTACCTATGAATGTGGTACCTATATAATTTTAATCAGTAGCTTTTATGAAGATTAAAAATACTTATTTGATCAAATACAATGTTGTATTTATATAGTTTGTTTTTTATTTTATTTGTTTCCATTAATATACAATTGTAATATCAATATATGTAACAGTACACAATAAAGTAAAATTAATCAAAACTACGAAAAACACAACAAAATTATTAATTCAAATAAGACTTATGGGTTCGAAACGAGTTATATACTATTCTCATGAGTATATCATGTTGAATGGACAAGTATTAAAATGTAGCTTTTATCCACGATGAGGTCGTAGTTTTTTTAGAAATCCCACAATAAGAATTAGCTTTTGCCACATTTATATCGCTTTAATGCGTATCCAACAATAAGCATACAAGAATTGCCTAATTGGTCTTTAAATGTCTTATCAAATAAAACATACCACAGCTGAAACAAATTAATTTTAAGAATATACATTCCAAAAGTTATTTATGTCCGTTTAAATAATAATCTTTTTCTCTGAGCCATTTAGTTTCGCTATTCAAAAGTAAGCCTATTGGAAAACCCAATTTGTTTCATGAGCATAACGTGAAGATAAGGAAAATTTGTGGCTATAACATTTCATACCTAACTCAAGTTATATTTTGTACGTCGACGCTTAAGGATTCCTTCCAAAACGAGCGTTGGGATTCAAATCGCGTTATCCAAAGTGGCAACACCGACGTCGGGCAGGCAATACAGGGTGTTACTCCCGTTCTAGTACCGAGTACGGCGTGTTTATTCTGCCTCTACCGCGTATATCGACCGCCCGGCGCGCGCCGCCTCAGTCCTCATTGCCACACCGACCGCGCCGGCGGCCTCCTCGCCTCTGACAGCTGCCTCCACGACCTCACTGACTCTACAGAAAACGCGAAATAATATATACATCCTGTATATACAAACTATTTTGAACGTGACGCAATTTACCTAATTATGCAATATCCATAGTGCGAACGGACAAAAAACGCGTGTGCCAGAACAAAATAAAAGACATTGTTGTGTCATGTGAAATCTGTGTTGATCGAGAGAGTATATTTGGCGGCTGTCTATAGGGTAAGATGTATCTCATTTTACTATAATAAGTAAATATAAGTCGGTTATGAAATTCGAAGGCCACACAAAAACCTTGAAAGCGGTAGCGCACAGGATGTCATAGCATGTAGTAAACACTTCGTAAGAACGCTAGTGTTTCGATAAGAGATCTTATCACACTTTTAGGTTCTGTTTACGAAATGGGTTAATGGTAGGTCAACTGAAAAAATTGTAAGCTTCAAGGTTAAAAGTGGCGTGTAGGCCCTTTGCGGTTGAATGAACGTTATATACAATTAAGTTTGTTTAAAAGTTACCTTTTATTGTGATTTTATGCAATAGTACATTGTAATGTATAAGCTAGGACTACGAGTAGTAATTGCATTGTAAAGAAAAACTATACATGCGGACTCTACGAAGGTCTACGCCGTAGGCACTTGTAGTAGGTAGTATCAAATTCGCGCGTATCCTACGTCTACGTGCGAGAAGTTCTTAGTAAGCTACGAGTATTTTTCAAATCAATGTCACATTTCAAAACAACAAATATTCTAGTTATAATTCATATCCTACATCCTACAAATATAATAAATGCGAAAGTTTGTGACGATGGATGGATGGCTATTTCTTACTTTTTCACGCAAAACTACTAGACGGATTTTGATTAAACTTCACAATGTAATAGTGTATACATCAGAATAGCATATATGCTATATTTTATTCCTGAAAATTAAAGGATTCCCGTGGGAATCAAGTTCTTAATCCGCAAGGACCAAGTCACGGGCATCAGCTAGTAAATAAAAAATAGAATTTAGATTTAAATGTGTAGATAAAATACAGCAAATGTATGTTCTTAATATTAACTTTTTTACTGTAGTAAAATATGAGATATGACAAAAGATATTACATAAATTCGTTTAACCGTATTTAATGTTATAACCACAACTGAAAATCCAAGAATAATAAATCTTTTCGGGGAGAAATTTAAATTTTACGACATAATACTTTATGCATTCTAATCCCGAAAGTTATGGAAGTCTCTTAAATTCAAAAAGATATCGGCTACGCTCAGAAAGTTTGTCCATCACAGTTTTATTTTTATTAAAGTTAGTTTAAGAGTATATTTTCCTTAAACCCATTTAATCTATATATATAAAATTCAAAGTCCTGACTGACTGACTGACTGACTGACTGACTGACTGAGATATCAACGCACAGCCTAAACTACTGAAGTTAGAAACTTGAAATTTTTACAGTTATGACGTAGGCGCACATTAAGAAAGGATTATTGGAAATTCCACCCCTAAGGGGTTTAAATAGGGATGGAAGTTTATATGAAACTCTGTCATTTTTCAAGCTGTTTCCACCAAAGTTGGTATTTGAGCTTTCAGTTAAAAATAAAGAAGTACGTGTGTCACAGTTTTTGAAAATTCCACCCCAAAATCTAATTCCACGCGGACGAAGTCGCGGGGGCAAAAGCTAGTACCTTATAACAGCAGTTTTAAAGCAATTCATAATTTTTACAGACCTAAATCTTAAAAGCAATTGAAATTCAAAATCTCTTATTGTATCGGGTGTATATAATACCCGTGCATAATTTTTAAGCTTACATTGAGGAGATTTCTTATCATCATTATAATAATGAGGAATAATAACAGTTATTTATCGCAAAAAAGTCGCTTTTGCCAGACCTTTATCACAATATCTCCGCCGTGAAACCGTAGCGGAACAAAAGGGAGGATACATAGTCAAAGCCTCAATAACCCAAGGGTTAAAGGTGCGGACTGAAAACTGAAAGGTCACAGGTTCGGATCCCACCCGTTGTACTATTGTCGTACCCACTCCTAGCACAAGCTTTTTTATTTGGAGGGGAGAGGAGAATATAAGTCAAGTTGAGGTTGGCTAATATTCTTTAAAAAAAAAGGTCTGCGTTGCAAGAACATAGATTAAAAACTATAACTTGACTACGGAAAATTGTGAACAAAACCAAATAACATCCGTCATATTGGTTTCATCCGTGTAAAATGTAGCCTATGTCACGCGGACTATAATAACGAATCATTCATCAAAATCAGCTCAATAGTTTAAACGCCACGGTTGAAAATTCATGATTAACTAATAGTCACACACTTTAATACACTGCTAAAATCATAACCCTTCCTAAATGATAATGATCTGAAAGAAGCTCAAGAAATGTATCATTTTTATAAACACGATAAAGGGACACGCAATCTTATGTTAGAACATCTTTACCAACGTACAGATGTCCAGTATCTCTAGAACAACCTTGAATTAAGGGTCAGCTGAATTAATCATGCGAACACGGAATTCCACCCTTTGTTTAATTAATCACCCCGAACGTTTACGCCTCTTTGCCACGCTTCTGTTTTTTCCATTCACTATTCCTTAATCTATCGTGAATTCAATTGAACCATCAAATATGAAAGTGTTAATTAACGCGCCTAAATGGAGTTTTGAAACTTTCCTTCCATTTATTTTTCACGATATTGTACCATGAATCCAGCTGCCAGCGACTCGCTTCTACCTACCTAGTCTTTTAACGCTATGCCTTCAGATGCGGAGTCGACATTTCAGCTCTTTTGGACTCCAACATCTATCAGTTTTTCGAACTATGCCATTTTAGATTTGCTGTTCTATAATTAATCTATGTCGGTTATACCGACAAGAAGACCATACTCTTCATTCCTGATTTGATTTCATATAGATGCTATAATTTTCATTCTACTGCTTACCAAAAATCTAATAAAATTTCAAAATGTCCCCAACAAGGCCACGCGCAAATGCACACATATAATAAAAATACCTACTCAAATTCAAATTAAAATTCAAAATTAATTTATTTCATGTAGGCTAACTTGTAGCTCTTATGACACGTCATAAATCTACCACCGGTTCGGAATGCAGATTCTGCTGAGAAGAGCCGGTAAGAAACTCAGCAGTTGCTCTTTTAAAAAAAAATTTTTTTTTTACAAAGCTATGCTATGTATACAGTGCTTCCACAATAAAGCTTCAAAAATGCAAAAATGCATACGTAGGTACACCAATCCAACGCATGTCAAGATGGGCAGTCAAAATAAAAATTATGTTTTACACACCGTTGCGTAGCACTGAGACTGCAAATTGCTTCACGCTGTTACCCAGTCGTTCAAGTTTCAATTAACTATTCAATTTACATATTTAAGCAGGGCGGGTGATGGGTAGTCGGAAGCGGTCTCGCTTCAGTGCATGCGATCATGTCTATCTTTCTCCTTGTAAATACCAGAGGAAATAGAATAGTATTACCACAACCTACCACACAATAGGTAATTACTTACCACAGAATAGGTAAGTATTACACCTCATACTTTTCCAATTAATGTGCGTTTTAATTGGTAGATTTCACACGGCGTAAAGCGACGCCGCTGCGTTACTTCTACGCCGCTGCTGTGGCATACTATGATCCGTGTTATGACCTGGTATCCCACATTGTACATTATGGCACTTATGTGTGTGGTGTGTGGTTAAAATAAAATCAAAAATAAAATAAATAAAATAAAATAATAAAAAACTTGAGAGGTGTCAAGGGACACCCGGATGGAACGAAGTTCAATGCGAAATAGATATGAAAATATCTGGCTTGCTTTCTATAAGAGAGAGAGAGACAGACAGAGAAACATGCAATAGCTTACTATAGCAAAAAGTGTCGTGACAACTTTTCGTAAGAATTTTTTCCGTCTAGCCCCCTTTCACAACGCGCGATAAGGAACTTCGTTCCAAAATCGGTGGCAAGCCACACTATGCGCTGTTTGCGTGAAGCACAGAGCAGTGAACAATCTAAAAAAATCATTCCGTTACGGTACTGGTGTTATATCTTCTAGGAGCCAAGTTGGACACGTTAGCGTGTTGCTGACATCACGTGCTATGAGTGAAATCACACCTGACAACATTCGTGGAGGTGGAGCTTGTATCTATAGATGTCAAGAGATGTGATTTCTTCAAGTTCATAAAACACGAGTAAAGAGATTCTGAACCGAAACAACGTTACCTATTATTTCTTGAGGGTAGAATTACCAATCAAATGACACATGTCACGATACAGTTCTCACAATCCACGTGACCACCAGTCACGTGACATAGAATCAGATAAATTGCTTTGCGGTACCGCACCGTGCCTTGTGGCAATGCCCTTAGTTCCTGCCTACCTAATAAAATAGTTTAAATATTACGTGCGACCCGCTGTTATTTCTACGCCAAAGCTAATTATGCTTTCGCGGTGTAGGTACTTTCGTTGTAGAATTTTGTTGGTTATTATAATAAACTCACGGTCATAATATAACGAGGTAAGGAGAAATTATTATTGTTCGACGTTAAAAGCCTGGTCAGACACAACGCGCGACGGTACCGATGAGCGGCATGGTAGATACGTTTAACACGCGTGGACGATTTATATACCTACTAGATGATGCCAGCGACTTCGTCCGCGTGGATTAGGTTTTTCGATTCCCGCGGGAACTCCTTAACTTTCCGGGATAAAATCTATCTAAACGCGTATGTTTTAATCCTGGGTGTGAGTTATCTCCATTCAAAATTTCAGCCAAATCGGTTCATTCGTCGTGGCGTGAAGGAGTAACAAACATACACACACACACACACACACACACACACACACACACACACACACACACACATACACATACACATACACACACACACACACACATACAAACTTTCGCTTTTATAATATTAGTGTGATTAGATAACGAATTATTCATATTTTGCAACCAAACATATCATATTATGTCGATATAATAAGGTTAGCTTTAAGCAAAGACAGAAACCCCAATACTGAAATAATGCGACTCCTTTAACGTTACTGGAGTATAATATTATAGGATAAAATCGGGCCCAATTCGTCGCTTACAACAGCTATGAAACCTTTTGCTTTAAATAAATAAATAAGACGCTAAACGTTACTTAACGTTACTTTTCACATCTGTATATCGTGGATGAGCTTCATAACGTCTCTTTTAACCTTTAATCTATATATATAAAATTCAAAGTCCTGACTGACTGACTGACTGAGATATCAACGCATAGCCTAAACTACTGAAGTTAGAAACTTGAAATTTTTATAATTGGTTCCTTTTATGACTTAGGCGCACATTAAGAAAGGATTATTGGAAATTCCACCCCTAAGGGGTTTAAATAGGGGATGGAAGTTTATATGAAACTCCGTCATTTTTCAAGCTGTTAAAAATAAAGAAGTACGTGTGTTACAGTTTTTGAAAATTCCACCCCAAAATCTAATTCCACGCGGACGAAGTCGCGGGGGCAAAAGCTAGTAACTAGCTGATGCCCGCGACTTTGTCCTCGTGGATTTAGTTTTTAAAATCCCGCAGGAACTCTTTAATTTTCCGGGATAAAAAGTATCCTCTCTCTCTGCAGGTCCACACCTATACCCATGTAAAAAAATCACGTCGATCCCTAGCTCTGTTGCAGCGTGATTGAAGGACAAACAAACAAACACACTTTCACATTAGTAAGGATTTAAGAAAATCAATACAAAAATGTTAATATTGTTCACTTTAATGTTATTTACATGTTTATTTAATGAAAATCCAAATAAAGTAAAAATATCATATACAAATACACCGATTTCCATTGAAGCCATTGGCATGTTTAATCCTAGGCATCGAACTCTATAAAATAAGGTATATTTCAATCCTGTTGAACCCAGATAAGTAAGAACCCAAGGCTGTATGGAACTAAGTTCGCCTCCTTTCAGTTTAGGTATAATGAAAGATTTATAAATAAAAAAAAACTTCGAACCGACTCTTGAAAGAGAATACGTTATCTCGGTAGCTGGTTGAAAGAAATGTCTTTTGAATTCCTTTTATAAAATTCTTAACTTAATGATCTCGATCCTAACTTTCCGAATCGAAAAGAAAACTGAAGTTTGCCTGGAAATGTACAACCTCATTTCTAGCTTTTATGCAGTTTACATGAAATTCAATTATCTTTTTACAAGCTTTTTCTTAAATTCTTTCGATACCTGTTTTGTATTATCATTTATCACGATGAAAAATAAGAATGAATCTAAATACGAAAAATAAAAAGCATTTGAGTTTTTCTTATGGAAAACTTTTGAAACAAACATCTCTACTTATACATAATTTCTAAGCCTCAATAGCCCAACGGTTAAAGTTGCGGACTGAAAACTGAAAGATCGCAGGTTCAAACCTCACCCGTTGCACTATTATCGAACCCACTACTAGCACAAGCTTTCCGCTTATTTGGAGGGGATAAGAGGATTAGTCAACTTCAGCTTGGCTAATATTCTTTAAAAAAAAAAAATTATATACTCTATCATGACTTATGCATATATGCTACTAATATACATATACACGGTGTTATTTTATTCCCCGTAAACCCTGAAGGAGGTGAATGTGTTCATGAAACTGAAAAACTTTCCCCACATAGGTCGAAATATGAAAAAAAATTTTGGACCTCCCATAGTAAATCAATCAGCTAATCGTCAATTTTGTATGGAGGGTCCAAATTTTTTTTTCATATTTCGAGCTATGTTCCTTGGGGAAAGTTGTTCAGTTTCATGAGCACATTCATCTCCTTCAGGGTTTACGGGGAATAAAATAACACCGTGTATAGGGACTTTGGACACTATTACATTATACCCAACTCTTCTAGGAGTGGAACTATATTGAGATACAGATTGGTGTACAGGGTCAGCGGACATTGCAGAGAGCAAAAAGCATGTTCTTTTTTGTCGAAATGAGATTTTGAAAATGAGAAAGCGTGTTTGTTTGTTGGTTTGTCCTTCAGTCACGCAGCAACAGAGCAACGAATCGACGAAGCAAAGTCAAGGCACTAAAAACAAATCTACACATTTGAATTTTTGAATGCGAGTTGCGCAACCCGGAATATTGCGCCTATGAAAGTTCATCACTGTGTATGCAAATACAGAGTAGCGAGGATATTCTGTTAGTACTCTTATGAACGCTCCACCGAGCTCAGATCCGAGTGAGCTCCTAAATGCTACCTGTGACTGCGGTTTGGAAATTCGGACACCGCACCGGTGTAAAATTAATTAAAGTCCCCGTAAATTGCTCCGCTTCATTCAGTTGCTGTTCATTTTATGTTCACTGCATTCCCATAAGGATTACTGGTTGCAAATCATACGAGTACCTACTTATTGTAAGTTAATTTTTTGTTTACCAACCTGTGTTTATTTACTTATTTACTTATTTACTTAACTAGCTCATGCCCGCGACTTCGTCCGCGTGGTTTTAGTTTTTAAAATCCCGCGGGAACTTTTTGATTTTCCGGGATAAAAAATAGCCTATGTCACTTTATATGTCCTCAACAATAGGTACTCATGCAAAAAATCACATCGATCCGTAGCTCTGTTGCAGCGTTATTGAAGGACAAACCAAAAAACAAACACACTTTCGCATTTATAATATTAGTAAGGATGACTTATTATGAACTTAAATATTATTATGATTATAAAAAGTACGAAAGATCAGCGCTGCGTCTTAATAGATAGATAGATATAATATTGAAGACCATTTTGGGGATTATCCAGGGTCTTATATTTTCTAAAATGAACAGGTCGTAAATTATTGAGTTCTAGTTTATACAAAATTTTTAATATTTATCTTCCACAAATAAATTATTCTCTCTGTCCTTCAACCGATTACCTAAGCATTAATTTGCTATAGAAAACAATGTTATGATCCCAAGATTTTAGTTCCAAATTTCAATCCAGCGCCAAACTCTTCGAAGATGTTATTTTGACTAAAAGTCCCTTTTGGAATGAACTGAATAAATAATACTGAACGTGAGAAGGGATCGGATGATTAGATAGTCTGGTTATTAGATTAACGGTCGAAAATTCAAGCGTATCTTAATTCTCAGTATTTAAGAGCATCCCAAACGCAGTGTTTTTTTTAATATTTTGCTATAAACTGGTAAAAGTCAGACAAAAATACCTTAATGAATTCATAAATAATTTAAAATAAGTAACGAACTTAACTACTGCCGAAATAAGCGTTTTCTTCATATGGTTAAAATGGTTACACCTGCTAAATACGTCAAATACGTTCAAAAAAATTTCGTTTGAAAAACAGAAAACGAACGGAGACTTGTAGCTTTCCTGTTCGTAAACTTGTTGTGAACAAAAATCCAAAAAATCCCCGGCCATTCTATTTGGTTATGCAACAAAAACCAATAGCAATCTTATGATTGGGATCTTTAAGGTCATGAAAAAAAATCAAGTTAGCGCGCCCAAAATGGCTATGTGTCAGACGCCATCTTGATAAAAGCATTTTGGCGAATATTACGACACCGGTTCCTCCTAAAGAGGAAATACAAGACCTTTTTTTCTAGAATAAACGTTGTAAAGAAAGAGCGCGTCGCTACACCTACAGTATAAAAGTATTTCAGAATAGAGTAGACATGCTCATTCTATGGCAGCTTTTAAAAGCTGTCTCAAGAAACATTATCTATCACTTTAAACATTTACTTGCTACTGTTATCTATCTATAATATTGTTATGTATCGTACTTATTTATATTATATTGCGATCCCCGTCTCTCACTTACTCTCACCTTTAGGTTGCCTGGAAGAGATCATTATTAGTGATAAGGTCACCTTTTGTGTTACACTGTTTATTTACTTATTTACTTATGTTCTATTTTTCATGCAGTAAAGTTGTATAAATAAATAAATAATTAAATAGAGTAGGGTAAAGATGCCGAATATGAGATACCATTTACATATTCGGCCATAAAAAGTAAATTATTGCACTAATGACTATGAAAATTACTTATATTCGATAAGTATTTAATGAAGTTTATCCTTGAAAGACCGTTCAGTGCTAGGTATAATAGATTTTTTGTTATATCAGATAATATTAGAAAAGTCAGAAATTACGTCTCAGGGAAATGGTCTCCTATTATGAGATACCAAGGGTTTTTAATATGAGATACTATAGATTTAGAGAAAAAGGAAAGAAATAAATTCAAAAAAACTTTTTATTGGCGATATTTATTAATCTACAACATCGTACTACTAAATAAAAAGGTTTTAGTAACAACTTAATAATATATTATCATGTGCTTGTGCCAAGTGCTTGATGTTCTTCAGATGTAGATGTAACCCATATCCATAAAATCGTTAGTCCAACTTTACAATATTTTTCTATTTTTGCTTCTAAATAGCCAGAAAAAGCTGGAGGTCTTCCCATGAACCTTGACAAACACTTCTGCATTAGCATCTTTTTTGACATAACGTTCTAGGATACTCTTAGAAACATCGAAAGTTTTGACGCTATTAGGTAACATATTTGTTTGCTTCGCAATGCACTCACGACCCGTATTAGGGCATCGTGGTCCTAGGACTTCTTTGATCGACGGCATCTAGAAAAAGAGGTTTTTAAATAGTCGTATTTCTATGCATTCTAATATGAGATATCTCATTTAAGGAGCCCCCACGTGTCTCATATTATGAAAACACCCAAATTTAAAAACTAGGCTGCCTATTATTTCTAGACGAAGAAAATACAACTAAACTGCAAATGCATTGTAAAATTAATCATATAACTGATACAATGACTGTAAATTTCAATCATTTAGTGTGACTATAAAGTTGTAACATACCTCGTTAATATTTGATGTCAAAAAACGGGTTTTGTGGTTTCGTAAAAATTCGCACGTACACAACCTGACATCGCCTCGAACTGGGAAGCACCAACACATGTTTCGGTCTGTTGCCACGCGGCTTCTGGTGACAGTATCGCCAAATAGCTGCGGCGATTAGTTTCGCCAAAACCTAACTATCTCATATTTGGCAACTATCTCATATTCGGCATCGTTACCCTACCTACTCCGCTTAGATTTTTTATTCGTTGACAACTTGGCTCATGACTGCAATCTCAACTGGTGGTAAGTGACGATGTAGCCTAAAATGCTGATGATGTAGCGTAAGATTCTGAGATGGGTTTGAGTAACAAACATCCATCCATACTTACAAACTTTCGCGTTTATAATATTAGTAGGACATATAATTTATGTATGTTGTAGGACTGTAAGTAAAATTTTATGGTCTGAATAAGTAGCGAGTGTTCGTTCATAATTTGCTTCATATCGACGCGCGACGCAGCGCGAGCGGCGCGGCGCGGCGCGGGCGTGGGGGAAATTTCGCGGGCTTTGTTTTATTGCTTCCGTACTTTATGGTAATAGGAACAAGCCTGCGGAGTGCCGCCGTTACCAGCCTGACTTCTATACAAATAAATAAAATTCAAGTGTCTGTCCGTGATTTCAAAAAATTTGCCTTTTATAAACTCATACGATTTTCATTTCCTTTTCACATCTTACTCCTTCTTTTTGTGAATATTTGTTCGTTTATAAGAATGTTTATGGGAGGAAGTAGATGTTGAAACATATTTATTTCATCATTACCTTTATTGTGAACTAACAGTATCACCAATAAAACCTTACAGGCGAAGTTCCATACCTTTTACAATTAATTACCTTCCTTCCATATTCATGGGTTTACTTAGTATTAACTTCAATTACTTATATTGTATTTAAGAAATTAAAAAAGGAAAAAAAAGTAGACTTTTGTTGATAGTGACAATTGTTTCAACAAAGCATATTATAATCTCTCAAGTATCAGTCTCTTGATTAAAAAAAATTCATTGCAGCGTTTATGATTCTGATCCGCGACTCCCTTTGTTGTTGTTGGTGGTCATTCTATTCCCTTTTTAATTATTTCCTGTCATACGATACCAATTAAAAAATAACAAAGCGGCCCAACATTTTCCGCTATTAGTGCAAAAGTCAAAATTATTTTACAGTTCATAAGAATTTGTATATTATACTATAGCACACTTTTCTTTAACGCTTTATCAGAGCTTTGTGATGACTTTATCTGCGTGGAGTTAGGTTAGAACCTAACCTAGGTTTGAAATCTAACCTAAAATAGAAACTTAGTTAAATGTATGCATTTTACAAGGAAATCTTTGTTCAATGATTTTTTTGTCATTTTCACTTCACAACAATTGTGTAGAAACAGCAATATTTATGTGAAATAAAAATAAAAGGGAAGCAAAAGTAGAACACTAAACCTTACCTACGGTCAAATACTCGGATTTTTATCCTCCGTAAATATTTTGTCGTCGCCTTATTTTCAGAATGTTTGCTTTTTTCAGTGACATGGGTCTCTGAATATGTTTTGTGGCTTACAAGTTGAGAATAACGAGCTTATGAGTTCTAACGAGAGAGATTCGGAAATGTGATACGACACAACTACCGTAAACTATAGAACTAGTTCATATCTACGACTTCGTTGGCGTGGATTAATAATTTTTATAATTCCGTACTAATTTTTCTGACAAAAAATATTTTTCTTCATAATAAAAAGCTATCTTTGTGGAAGATTTTGTAAAGATAGGTTCAGCGATTGAGTCTAGAAATGACTTGCCTACAACTCGGTCACATCTGTGCATCTGGCTGTAATGTGAAATGCGATGCCTCTCCAGTTTCCCCCTTCACCCTTCTCAAGAACCGATATGACGTCATCGACTGCAGGTGCACAAAATATAATTACGTGATCGTTGTGGGTACTAGGTAGGTACCTACTGTTTCTTAGCTTAAGACACTTGTAGGAAATATTAGTATGGAGTATTTTATTAGGATTATCGTCTCTATGCTACTTTATATTGCTCTACAGGGCTACAGTATACAGTTTGTAGTTTAATTCACTTGTACACATCTCTCAAGGAGATAAAAAGTCACTGCCGGCACTATTTCATTGTACTGAGCTCGGTTGAATTGTTCAATGGCAGTACGAGTACAGTGGAAAAACGACCTTTGGGATCCTTTATTCAGCAAGAAACTTGGCTTTTCACAATAGCCGCATCCAGCTACTCGCACGTGACAAGAGTCAAACAAATAGAACGACCCTTTTTACAACTAACGACACCTACAATGCTGCCACCTTCTTTCTTGTCACGCCTCGTCACGCTTTGTACTTACTATCAGATGAAATTGGTCACGTAGTGATACAAGTCAACATGTTAGAAAAGTCTAAGCTATTATGCGTAACTTCGTAAAATAATCATTGGGGCAAGATTATAATACTTAAATCCTTTAAATATGACATATATGGTCATACTACTGTAGGTTACTATATAATTATAATAATATAGGTACTACTAGTTTTTGCCGCGATTTAATCGCGTCTTTTAAAATTATCGCAAGAATTTATCTCTACTATATAAAAATAAGTCGGGTTTTCCTTCCTGACGCTATAACTCCAGAACGCACGAACCGATTTCCACGGTTTTGCATTCGTTGGGAAGGTCTCGGGCTCCGTGAGGTTTATAGCAAAGAAAATTCAGGAAAAATTGGAATCTAATTCCACGCGGACGAAGTCGCGGGGGCAAAAGCTATAAAAATAAGTCGGGTTTTCCTTCCTGACGCTATAACTCCAGAACGCACGAACCGATTTCCACGGTTTTGCATTCGTTGGAAAGGTCTTGGGCTCCGTGAGGTTTATAGCAAAGAAAATTCAGGAAAAATTTCAACAATTTAAGAACGCCGACGAAGTCGCGGGCGTCCGCTAGTATCTGATAAAAATGGAATGATCTTCTTTAAAAAGTATACCATGCTATATTCAACTGGTCCTCAAAACAGTCGATCCGTTGCTCCGTAGTTGCGTGACTGAAAGACAAACGAATACATTTTCGCATTTATAATATTAATAGGCATTAGTAGAAATGATAATAATAATTAATTTTTGCTGAACAATAGTGTGTGTGCACAAGCGTGCTTGTAAACAAAGGTGCAATCTCTATTCTATTACTCCGGTAATTGATGGAGAAACCAACAAACAAACACACCCTAATATTCAGTGTGAAATATCGTTTATATAATCATTTCCGTTTTTTTTATTCGATGACAAGACAGTCCTTGACTGCGATCTCACCTGATGGTAAGTGACGATTCAGTCTAAGACGGTAGCGGGCTAACTTGGAAGAATGGCAGTGTAAATTCAACTCCTCCCAATCAGTTTCCACACGCCATCGTACTGCAACGCTAAATCACTAGATGTACGTCTTTGACAGTAGAGTGGTAACTTACAACCGCTTAAAGCCTCCCACCAGACCAGACCAGAGACAATTCAGAAATTACAAATTCTCAAATTGCCCCCGCCGGGAATCGAACCCGAGACATCCCAGTCAGAAGACCACAGCGCTCACCACTGCGCCAGGAAGGTCGTCATAATTTCCAATATAACGGCCATCTTTTTTTGTCTCTGAAATTAAAGAACGCGAACATTTTTACCCACTAAAACATGAATATACTACTTCTTGAACATTCTTACAAAAATACTACGAAGCTAGTTCCGATTGTGTGTTTCCGTACTGGTTTCCTTGCGGGTACCAGATCAGTTCTACTGATATAAAGTTTGAACGTGGATTGCAATAGCGACATGGATCGCTTACTTTATCTACACTTTTTTATTTCCTAAATCCATTTATTGTCAGCTAATGTAGACGTGAAAATTTTACTGAACTCATGCAGTCTTATTACAAAAAAATTAACAAGTATAACTGATAAATAACCAAACGTTTTAAACGTTTTTGTACATGAAATTGTGTCTCTACTTTTTTTTTGTAGTAAATCGCGTAATGTTTACATCGTATTTTCAGACAGGTCTTAAATTACCCAAAAATTATACACTGCTTCCATGTATTGTTGAAATATTATGTAGCGTTCGATTTAATGAAGATTAACAAAAAAGATTTTGTGAGGTTTTTTAAATCTCATTAACACAATCGCAACCACAATCATTTGTGAATTATATTGGTAAACTAGTATTTAGTCACGGCTTCGCTCGCGTTAAGTTTGATTTTTCAAAGTCTCATTTTAACCCCTTAGGCCCCTTAGGGATTGAATTTTCTAAAACTCTTCTTAGTGGATGCCTATGTCATAATAGCTATTTGTATGTCTTTCAGCTCAATCTGTCCAGTGGTTAGAGCTGTGCGTTGAAAGATCAATCAGTCAGTCAGGCACCTTTGCCTTTTATAAATTTAGAAGAAGAAGATAGATGTATTCATTAAAAATGAGTTCTTTTAAAATCTAAGATCTTAAAAACAAATTGAAAAAAGAATTGCAAATAACGAATATTAACTGTCACATACCTCTCACGAGAGTCGTCGTGCACGAATGCAGTCGTGTCGTTGTCGTATCTTATAAAAAATATGATTAAATGCCTTGTACTTTTACTTGAGTGTAGTTTTTCATTTAGTAATTACTTTGAGCAATTACTATAATGAAGAGCAATAATAAACAAGTGTGTTACGGCAGTAAACACTGTGCTCAATTAGATACGCCTGTTACTTATAAAGAATAAATAGTTTAGATCCATTTTCTTTATTGAGTAACTAGAAGCCCGCGCCGACTTCGTCCGGGTTGAAAATTAAATATTTGTTCTTGTGAGCTTCTTATAGGAGACGATTGTCAATAAGATCACCACAGGAACCACACGAATATCCCGCACCGATACCCGCCACCGTGCCCCGCCGCGCCAGCCGGCACCATTTTATTATTTTGTCGCACGGAAATATTAATTTTCCGATAATTCCTAAGATATTTATTTAAATTGTATAGTGTATAGGGCAAATATGTTCTAAATTAAATACTTACGATAATAAACATATTTATTTAGATATAGATTGACATCACATCGGTTAAAGAAGCTTCGAAAATAATTCATTATTTTTAATCAAAATTTGAAAGATAGAAATGGTTACTGTAAGTTATCCTTAGAATATAGACATATACTATCACGGACTTTTTTTTAGAACTCTTTAAGAGGAACAATTTACCCATACATTATTTTCATCCAATAACAGTGTATGACCCAGCGCACGCCTTAAAAACGTTTAAGAGTCAAAAAAATTTCCGACTTCTTTAACAAATTTGCACATAATGTCTAGCCATAATACATTTATTAACATAATTATAGCCTATAACCACCTGGAATAATGTACTTTTGAAATGGTAAAAGAATTATTGTAATAGGTGCGGTGGTTCCAAAGTTTGCTCCGGACATACATACAAACTCACAAAATTCGCGCTCTCTCTTTATTATAATAGTATAGATTTATGTTACCTTGGTATTTGGTATTTATACTTGTTTTTTAGAAGCTCTACCTATGTGTCTTTATTAACATAAGCTATGTGTCTTTATTAACATAATACCTGTATGCTAGTATATCTTAGATCTGAACAATTAATAATTAAAATCTTAAATCCATCCATCCATTTATATTTATTTATGTATTTTCAGAAGGTATTAGAAATTAGCTGCGTGTACCTTTTGTACTTTTTGCGACTCTTTTTGAGTCGTCTTTTGGTACATCGGATAATTCCATCCATTCCATTCCATTTCCATGAATTAATCTATTTGCTTATGATATTATACATAGAGAAATATGGATAACCGAGATTTCAGCTACAGTAGCTACAGCTGTGTGTAGGTAGAATGTTAGAAGAATACCATTACCGAAAGAGCTAGTACATTTTGGCTCAACAATTTAAAAAATATGTGCCTCCTTAAAGTCCTTGAATTGTCGCTAGTTGCGCTTCCTCGCTCTCCATCCGCAGGTCGGCAACTGCGTCCTCCATCTTGGTTGATTATGTTCTTCTTCTTATTTTTTTGGTATTTTACTTTTATAAAAATACTCAATTATTCAAAGCTCAATCGGGTATATAAAGTATCTCCACAGACAAATATTATGTCTCTTTTCACTCTAGCTCACCTTCATTTAGTCTCTCCAGTATATGTACTGCTACATGTCCTAATATCTATTAGCGTCTTGTTGCAGTAATCGAAATTGGCTAGGAGTCCGAACACACGCGAGCACAATCGCTACAGTAAACCCATCTAGTTTGGATTTATTGGACCGACTTGATTTACTTTTTTCATACACGCTCGCGTTGTTTCACTTAGCTATTACTTAGAACCAGTGATTTCTAAATTTTTTATCACTTTAATTTTTACGGGTACCTTAAACCGATTTTTAATATGAACACTAGCTTTTAGTCTTCGTAGAGTTAGTTAGGAATAAAAAATAAATAAAGTAGCCTATGTCAGTTTCCAAGTCCTCAATTAATTATGTCCATGCGAAAAATCACATCGATGTGTTACTCTTTTGCTGCATGATTGAAGGACAAGTCAACAAAAAAAAGCAATTTCGTTATTATATAGTATTCGTAGGAATGTTTAGCCTAATTTGGATTTGACTAAGTAATTAGAGAACCTCCTAGATCGGATACCCATTGCAGTTCAGGTAATGATACTAAATTAAAATGACAGGTCTAAATGCTAACCTTTTACGCAGGGAATAGGAAGGAAAATCTAAAGATTTAAAAAACCTGTCAAATTAGTTCAGAGACTGTGTATGTACAATAGAATTATAGCCCCAATGTCACATTGAAATATTGTATAGGAACATGTTAATAATAGTAAGTTATGTTCGCGGAAAATATCTGTTTTTACAGGCGGTATAAATGTTTTAAGGATTTATCTGTAAAACGGGAATGTAAGCTAATTACTGAATAAAATAGGCCCCCGGGGCTCATTTTTACGAACGATCATAAAACTGCCTTCCAGACTACGGTAGGTATAAAGTCGACCGACCCGGTCATCTCGTCCCGTGGACTGCTTTGTTTCAAAATTTAAACTTTTGTAACAGACTTCTACAGCTATATTTCTCAGTTTAAACTAAAAGGTATCAGGTAATAAGTTTCCACTAACAGTCTTGAACTTAGCTTTACAAAAGTTTTGATCTAAAAAAACCTCTTCAACGATTCCCTTACTAAAAGGTTTCTGAAACATTTTCTTTAACGTTATGTTTTATTTTTGGATATAGTAGATAGTAAACGTTCAATATAAGTACAGTGCAACCAACTTATCTGTTCAGCTGGACAAAATTGGAACTAAAGGTGCTGTTTTAAGATATCATTCCGCTCAAATCCACTGTCCAAGGGTTCATGATCTTAGCTGTCAGTTCTTTCTAGTGTGAGTGCCGGACAATGTGAAGAAAATGCAGTACTGATTTCCTCGTAAACATCATAACTAGTAGTAAATGCTCCACTAGCGAGCCCGTTATCTGAACAGACAAGTTGGTGGATCGGGTTTTCCGTCAGTCATCAAATTGTCAGTAAAAAAAATGCATAATTGATGCATAATTGCGATTTATTTTTAAAGAGAAAACGAAAAAACTAAAGTGAATGTCTCACGATGCTGCAGTCTTTAGGTATGTTGTTAAAAGCAAGAGTGAATAGGCATCTTCCAGGTAAGCGCGCACCATCTCAGGCTGCATCTTCACTTACCATCAGGTGAGATCGCGGACAAGCGCTACTCTATTTATTAAAAAAAAAGTAAGAATGTAAACACAAAAAATAATCTTTCGTCCAGCTTCTTTAAACCGTTAAAGAAGCTGGATGAAAAATTATTTTTGCTTCTTTCTTATATTAATTCTTACCTACTTTGGTAGGTAATAAAAAATATATGTAAATAACCTTTAGAGGTATCTAAAGGGTTTAAAGATCTAAAGTTTTTTCAGTTAGTTCTTTGTATTGGATTGCGTAATATCTTGTAAGTTGTATTGATCGAAGAGGGAGTAAGGTAACTGTATACGCGAATGGTTATCTATAATTATTATTATTATCCGCTTTATTTAAAAATACATATTCTCCTACCTTCTCGCAACCGTATTTGAGGAAAATATCTTTAATATTATATTATCCAGCTAGCTTCACACTACGCTAGTATTCCAGTACGTGAGCCGCCGGTCGTATGGTATATTAATACGCTAGTGCATTCGCCTTGACCTAACCTTCGCCGCTTAGGGGCGGGCGGCCCCGATATCAAAAAGTGCAACTAAATACACGTGTCTACATTTTTCTATAAGCAAACTACATTTTTATATAGCACTAGCTTTATCCCGCGGCTTCGCTCACGTTAGGTTCGATTTTTTAACCCCCTATTTAACCCTCTTGGGGTTGAAATTTTCCAAAATCCTTTCTTAGCGGATGTCGTCCTAACAGCTACCTATATACCAAATTTCAGCTCGATTGGTCCAGTGGTAAGAGCTGTGTGTTGATAGATCAGTCAGTCAGTCAGTCAGTTGCCTTTTATATATTTAGAAGACTAGACGATGCCCGCGACTTCGTCCGCGTGGATCAAGGTTTTCAATTTCCATGGGAACTCTGTAGATTTTTGGGATAAAATGTAGCCTATGTTTTAATCCTGGGTATGAGCTATCTTCATTCCAAATTTCAGCCAAATCGGTTCATTCGTTGTGGCGTGAAGGAGTAACAAACATACACACACACACATACACACACACACACATACAAACTTTCAGCTTTATAATATTAGTGTGAAGTGTGATAGTGTGACTAGCTTTTGTTCGCGACTCTGTCCACGTCGAATTAGGTTTTCAAAACACCCGCGGGAACTCTCGGCGTGAACATATAAACATAATTTTGTCTCATGCAATGTTGCTGTGGTCCAGCACTTTGTTTTTTAATAAAAAATATTGTTTCATCTCTATTATATAATAGGGGAAGTTGTATGTAGTAATTATTACTTTACAAGGGAAGAATCTTTGCCTTTGTCTGATTCGCTTCTATTGTTAACTGCTAACAATGCGTGAATTACGGGGTGATTAATGTCGCTGGGACGGCGTGGGCTGATAAATTATTGTAAAATCACGAAAACATCAGTGTTTACAATTGTTACAGTGTTTCTATTGTTACCATGCTTTTGAGGGCCAAATAGACGCTTGGATATTTTGTTTGTCGATCTTTTCCGAAAAAAGGTAGCTTTTTCCGTCGCTTACATAAAATATTGCTTTATTTCAATTTGAAAAAAAAAATCGTAATAAATTACGTAAATTGGAATGCCCTTCCGGCTTCCGTTTTTCCAACTACATAACTATAATGTGGGTGTCTTTAAATCAAGAGTGAATAGGCATCTTTTAGGCAAGCGCGTACCATCTTAGGCTGCATCTTCACTTACCATCAGGTGAGATCGTTTTCGATTACCCTTAGAGGTGAAATTTCTTTTTCAAATGGGAGTTTCTTGCTGGTTTTTCTCGTATAGAACGACATTCGGAACCAGTGGTAGATTCACTTGACGATTCGTACTTGAAAAAGTTTATTTGAATAAAAACATCACCAGTCTATTCTAACGAGGTCTACTTGTTATGTAATGTATGAGAGGCTTACCGACAATCTTTGTGCCGTTGGGCAAAGGCAATGGTTTATTCCTTCAATCCTTTTCTTTCTTTATTTGCCTTTATACCACAGTCTAAACTTTCATTTTAGAAAGGCTTTCAAGTTTATATTTCCGATTCTATATTGAAATCGAGACACATTTGCAATTTAAATGAACTTCTTATATTCTTGTAGAATGTAGAAGCACCACTCAGAAATTGCCGATTGGTAAATTTTGTTTTATTGCAAACATTTTCACTTTGTTGTGTAGATTTTTCGACTTCAGTTCATTTTAAAAAGTAGTTTCTAGAACTGTTTCTTGAAAACTTTTCCCGACAGCCAATAAAAAACAGTTTATTATGACGAAAGACTCTCTTATATCTGAAATAAATATTTTATTCCTTTACTGTGCTACTACCGATCGTAACGATCAGCAGACAGTGTGCTATTTATTTTTTTATTCTATTTATTTATCTTGTGGTGCATGTACAGGTTTATTTATTTTCTAAATTACTTTATCAATTTTGTTAACTGAGTTTCAAAAAAGGAGGAGTTCTCAATTCGTCGGAATCTTTTTTATTTTTTTTTATTTTGAAAGGTAGAGGAACATAAAAATATGTACATAATCACGAAAATTCACAGTTTAGCTAATCCCACCGTTTCACCAAAGGTCGTAAATAGCAGTAAAATACGTTAGCTCCATATTATTGTAACATAAAGTACTCGAAGCTACGGTCGCTGAAACGTTTCGTGCGCTTCGGTTTTACGGCCAAATGTTAATATTTGTCTGCGTATTTCCATACAAAATAAATAAGGGACTCGTTTCATAATTCATATTCAATCGTTATAACATTTCATTTACATAATGATTCATTGTAATGATGGCGGCTCGATTTAAGATTTTGTAACGACGGTACTTATATTATACAATAGATTAGACCTGTCTTCGTAAATTTTCAAATCATTTTTTATTTTTGTACACACATAAAACTCGAAATTGAAGTTGTTAATTTTTTTTATATCGCTACCGCCGTACTCGAATTAATAGTAGGTAATCCAAAATTGGGATTCCTGTGCAAAATTACCAATTTTGATTTTTTCAATTCTTTTTCTTAAAGCACCCCTGTACTGTTCTCGTAATTGAAAACACAGTAAGTTAAATAGAAGTTACCTTTAAGTTACTGTGTTTTCAATTACGAGGGCAATGTATTAGAGCGAGTAAAATAAAAAAAAATATTCAAACCAGTCGAACATTTTTTGAGTTTTAGCCAGCCTAAAGAACAGTAATTGATTTATATATATAAATATTAGAACATGACATTAATATTCAATTAATAAACGGCTCTGTAGATTTTTAATCACTAAAAGCTAACCTGTGTTCCATCTGTATTCTATAATCGATTTCCGTCATAAAAATGCGAGAGCGGAATTTACTTGGTCCCAGGAAATCAGTTTCCGTACATTCAAACGGTAGGTAGGTACCTAACCAACATACCATAATGTTAATTTGTATAAGTATTTATCGGCGTTAATAAATGTATGTTTTGATTGTTGCAGGTGACGGCAGAAGGGGGGCTATATAATATGGTAAGGTAGAATTCCTATTGGCTTTCTAAATCGTCATAATCATCCTCAAGCTATTTTTGTCTACAGCTGGATATAATTTTCTTTCCGTGGGCGCATGACCGTACACAGTCCTCAACTTTTCTCATCCAGCAACTTCCCTACCTCACCTACCTGCCTCATCTACCTACCTTCCCCACCGGGCTGGAGGACTCCAATACTGCTAATATGGAATCTCAACTCTAAAACAAGTCTGCCACAATATTGGTTTCAAAATAACATAGTCGAAATACGTATACATAGTCAGAAACAATTTAAATTTTATCTTTTTATCTGGTCTAGTAAGAGGCTTTGGCCGTGATTATAGGTAGGTCCTCAACGGCAGCGAAGTACCGCCATGCTATTTAGGGTTCCGGTACGATGCTACAAGTGTTTAAGGTATAATTCTAACCAACCAACCGCCCAACCGTTAAGGGCACGATCTTCGGCCGCAGTAACTTGCAAGCAATTGAAGTGAGGTGCACGAGCCACTTTGTTATAAAAAAGTAAAACAGTCATGATAAAAAAAAAGAAAACTTTTTAGAGAAAAATTAACGGTAAAATATTCTTCTAAAAGCTTTTGCCTATTTTTTGACATTTTTTTTAGTTTAACTTTGATATACTATAAATACAACCTGAAAAAAAATTAAAAACTACACTGTTTTCGGAATATTATTTGATCGAGTGAAGTTCAAAATATGGACTTTTGAACGGTAAAATAATTTAGAACGTGTAACATATATTTTTAGCCTATCAAAACAAAGAATATTTGATTGTTTACTATTGAATCAAAAACAGGCTGTTTTCGGAGATCCTGCCGTTAAAGGTGCGGAATGAAAACTGAAAGGTCGCAGGTTGGAGCCCCACCCGGTACACTTTTGTCGTACCCACTCCTAGCACAAGTTCTCTGCTTATTTTGAGGGGAGAAGAGAATATAAGTCAAGTTCATCAGCTTGGCTAACATTCTTTTCAAAAATAAAAAGATATCCCAAGTTAGCCCATTTCCATCTTATAAACTGCATGGTCACGTACTACCAGGTGTGTCGCTGTTATCTAAGAAAAATGATTAACTTTGATGTTCAGATTCCCAAGCATTTCTACCTTGTCTGCGTATGTGCATTTTCTGTAATTTTCTAAAATTAAGGCTGTGTTCGAAAACCTACTTTCAAAATAACTACAAAGACGGAAGAGAAAGTAGACTATATTAATTTATGAACACTAATTTGGATTGAACTGTCAGACTAATGACTTTATTAATTAGTTGCTTCCGAAATCAAATTGTGAATGATTTCATTTGGTATTTTGCCAAAATGAAAACTTAATTGGAGCTCTTTCGTAGGTTTCATTTAATCTTCCATTAATTCTCAATCTAGTGATAACTAACACAATTATACTAAGTATTTATATTAGTTACTCAGACTTAAACTGAGTGAGAGTGATAGTGGGAAAGACTTCTATTTCGGGAAGTACGATGCACGTATCTAGTTCTATCAATTTAAAATAATATAACTTGCTTTATCGGTGAACGAAAATAACGTGAGAAAACCTGTATGCCTGAGAATTTTCTTAATAATGTCTTACAAAGTGTGTGAAGTATGCCAATTTGCACGTGTTTAGCGGGCGAAAACCTTCTCCTTCGAGGGAAACCCTAAGCCCAGTAGCCTAAGCAGGAACATTTTCAAGTTTCGAATAGTAAAGGTAAAGTTAACGCCAACAAGTTCTGTATGAAAACGACTGCAGCGCTCCTGGTGAGCGTATTTTCCGTTAAATTCAGCAGCACGTATCAATTGCAACTATGTTGTTTTGTGTGTTGTTCTGTATAAGTGTGAGCGAGAGCTTGCTCGCGCCTGACTGCTCCCACCTAGGCTCCTGACAGGCACGCACACTTACGCAAACGCACACGATCTAACCACAAGTAAAGCTCACGCGCTCTCGTGAATTGCAAGAACTTATACTTTAAGTTAAACGTGACGCTGCTGTGACGTCAATCTCCGGTGGTGGGCGAGCAATGACAAGAAAGCAATGTTTGAATGGAATTGAACAAATTACTTATGTCTGACTCTCTTTTCTCCCATTTCTTTCCCACATTGTGTATGTTATAAGCAGTCTGTAAGTTAATAAATGAAGAATTGTTCACAGAATCGAAAAGTTGGAGCTTGCAAAATGAGGACAAACCAGAAGTAACTTTACAAACACTAGAAGGGAAACCGGCCCAGCCTTATTTAATTGCGGAAAATGTAGGGAATTCGAAGATGAGTACCAGAGCACAGTGAATGGGGAACACATGGAGGCGCATGTGCAGATGACTCCGACGCTGCCGAGCAAGCATCACCGACCTGAAGCTTACAGAAGCTGCTCGCAGTCCTTGCCCCTTGACATTCTGTAAGTTTATTATTAGCTGTTACCGTCCACGTCAAGTTGGCCTCGTCCGTTTCCTCAAATATGTTTTGTTTCGTACATTATGTCGATGTTGAAGAGTAGAACGTAAGTAATAAGTACCCTGTTCAGTCTCTAACAAAAAATTCGGATGGTGGAGCGGATGTCTTGACGGATGCTGTGGTAACAGAAACATCCGTTTCTCGGGTAAAATCTGGGATTTATCTCACTGCTACTCCGAAGTACCTAACATACTACCCGTCCACGTCAAGTTGGCCTTCGTCGACCGTTACAAAATGACGTCATACCATGACGTCATAAAATAATGACTGTATTTTTCACTGTAAAAACAACTATGATGGAAGATTTCTTCTCTGGCAATCGCGATGACAGATACAGATAGCTATATGTATCGCGAGCGATACATAGATATCTGTATTAAGTGGGTCTGACTTGAGGTGGGGTGCGGGAAAGCGCGGGGCGAGGTAGCGGCCAACTTGACGTGGAATGGTAGTACTAGCTTTTGTCTGCAACTTCGTACCCGTGGAATCAGGATTTTAAATAATCCCCCCGCGATTTATTTCTAGGAATATTTATTGCAGCAGCCCTTTCTTTTTTTTAATAGATGGTTGCCGCGGTCGTCGTTTCGGCCGGCGGAGGGCGAGCTGGCAGACTGCGTGCTGGTGGTCGGAGTGTCGCGGCCCAAACTCGCCGCGGCCCTCCTCTCAGTAACGCTGCTCTCTCTCTTTCTCACCTTCCACGTGCTTTACGACAGCGCTCTTTACAGCATACAAGTAAGTCTAAGTATCAAAGTATCGCGGCCGGGCCCTTCTCTCCGTAACTTTGCTCTCTCTCTCTCTTTTCTTCGCGTTCGACATACTTCACGACAGTGCTCTTTACAGCATTCAATTACCTAAGTATAAGTATCAGAGCGACCGCGTCGAGGCCCAAAATAAACTTAAATATTATTTTAATAATTAACAAAATTATTACTATTTACAATTAAGTATGTGTAAATTATTCAATATTTTCAATGGGAAAATATATCTTCGTCGAATCCTGATTTCCCTGAGGTAACCAAATTTAATACCTGCATTCCAAAAACCGTATTCAGTATTTGTTATAATACCTATTAATTGTAATTTTGTCAAAATAATTTTAAACCATGTGACAACACGAATCCAGCAGTTGGCCCGTGACGTCATGACTAGGTCGAAATATGAATTTTGTCTGGAATTCCGTCGATGTGAAAAAACTGAAGTTTCTACTCTCTGCTTTTGGTTTAGACACGAACAACAGGTTCCCACGGTAATATCGTAGGCGATCCAAACCCGATAATGTTTCAAGGAGTATGAAGTCCTGTGTGTCGATTCTTTAAAAATGAATGTATTAGTGCAGCAATCGCAATGACCTCTGATTGGCTGGTACCCTCCTGCTATTGGTTAAAATACATTCATGCAGCAAGAACGCCATAAATTCAGCCAATCAGAGAGCATTCCGATCGTTACACTGATGCAATCATGATTAAACAATAAAAAGCAGGACGACGAGCTTGATAAATGTGGATAGAAGTGAACATTGAAATGGAGTGAAATTACTAAATAAATTCTCGTACGACGTATACCTACCAAATAAACTGTATTATCGTTATAGGAGGTATCAAATTCTCTTGATTTCCATTTTATCAAACCTTTTTACTGTTGGCTTTAATTAAAAACGTTCACGAATCCCTGTTAAACCGTAGATAATTGCTTTTGTATCCCATTACTTTAAAAGTATATTTACAATTTTAATGAAAGCAGCGTTTTATTTTCATTAAAAGACGGCAAAATGTTAACAGCTTAATCAAAAGGAACGGTCGTCAACATTAAATAAATGCCACTTTAAAGTTACGACCGCTAGACGACTTTATCGTGAATGTAAAGTTTAAAGGTTCCTTTTTAGAAGCAAATATTTAAATAACACTCAATAATATAACTAGGAATCCTTTTTCAGTTTTCACAATCGCCGAATAGTGCTTTTAACCGAATAATAAAGTTGACGATTACCCAAAGGGTGCCAAGTCAACGGACACTATTACTAAGCTTCCGCTATCCGTCTGTCCGTCCGTCTGTCAGTGATACTTACTGGTAATGGTTAAGGTCATCAGGGATAGAAATACATATTCTAGGGATTTTCTGATTACCTTAACCATTTTGCCAGAATTGTCACGAAAAAGAAGAAGAATTATTTCTATTGCCAATATTACAACAAATATTTGAAAAGTAATAATGCACTTTTGTTTTTGCTCGATCTTAATAATAGCTGTTGTTAAATCTTGTACGATGCTACGGAACCCTTCGGGGACGGGACCGACTCGCACTTGGCCGGTTTTTGTACTGGTAAACGTAAAATTTGTCTGTTCAAGTTTACGATGATGAAATGGGCCCTGAACAAATAATTTTTTTTCAAGTCAATATGAAAATGATCAAAGTTTATTCAGTAGATTCACTAATTTTATTATTGATATAGGGTTTCGAAACTGGATGTACGTAAATGAATCAAGAATGAGAATCTATTAAATCGTGAAGTTACGGTGGCAATATAAACCCTTGTTGTGAAAGGAGTAAAGACGATATTTCAGGAGCTAATCTCTATATATGCAGATGTATGGAAGGTTGAACTAGGCATTCAATATTCAGAGAATCGGTTCCCACTAGTGCATCCCCTTTGTAGTCGGACAACCGTGATTTATCATTTACCATACAATTTAACTCAATGTTCTTATCAGTGTAATCTTGTTATAATCCGTCGTTGTTAGGGATAAGCTTACCAGAATTAATGTTTATTATGTATGGTCCTACTACTAGAGAACAATTAGGCGAGATAGTTTCAGTATCAACCTTGAGTAAGTAGTTGCCTCAACCGCTGCAATGCATTTGCTTTTGCTTCGGTCGAAGCGATCACAAGCAAGATGGCCGTAGCGGCCATCTTGCTTGTGATATTCATGGCTGTTACGGTCATCATGATGTGTCATTTTTTAGGGCAAACTTAATCGCAACAGTGAAAATGTGTCAAACCTTTTAATCAAGTAGGAAATGAGCTGATGATCTTCAAACGCTTAAGCAGATCTTCACAAATTGTAGCTAAGATCCACCGCGATCACGTCAGCTTTCAAACAGAGAAAACAGAATCAAAATTTTTTTTTATATGAATAGCGGGCAAACGAGCTGGCGGGTCACCTGATGTAAAGTGATAACCGCCGCCCATGAACACTTGTAGTACCAGAGGCACCACCAATGCGTTGCCGGCTTTTCAAGAACTTATTGTTTCGCCCCTTGAATAGCTCCATATTGTAATTAAGTGGTAACACTGTCCAAGGGAGATGATTCCACAGTTTGGTAGTACGTGGAAAAAAAGATCTGGAGCAACGGGTGGTCCAAGTGCTCCAGGCACCCAGGTCCATTAGTTAGGGAGCTACACCCGCCAAACTTATAACACCTCTCTTTTTTCATCGGGTGTTAAAAAGCCTTATGTAAATGGAAGGGGCGCTGCACTAAGGCAGACTTAATCCGGTATTTCATCGCATGGATGACCTTCCTCGATCTCTGGTGCACTCTACTTTAAGTTATTATCTCGCTGGGAGACGCATCCGAAGAACTTTACTTTATACCCACCCATACTAAATCTGTGCCCACCCAGCTTATAGCATTGCTTCGAAATCTAACGTCATCGTTAATAGTAGTCGATGAATTTGAATAGGATTTCACAACAATGAGTTATTATATCTGCAAATGAATGCAGAGTAATTCTGAGAATAATGAATATAATTTTACTATTTTAATTATGATAATTATTTTATTATGCGGTTATTTATGTACGCAAGTAGCCTGTATTATGGCTCTCACGGTGGTTTTACTTGAATAGCGGCGTTGCAGTATTATTTACATAAAAATATACTGCAACATAATGCTGTGGTACCTACTGACCCATTTTAACACGAGCCATAGGTATTATTTACTTCTTTGATTTTAGTGTTCGCGAAAAGTCGACAAATCCCAACAGAGGGTACGAGTATGCCCTGCGTTGATATTTGTAGACTTTTTAATTGAATTTTATATTATTTAGGTATTTTTGTGTTTATGTTGTTTATTATTTATTTATATTATATTATGTAGTTTTAAAGTGATGTATATTTTAGACCTATACCACTTTATAACTTCACCTTACTTACTTTCAAGGGAAGCTGGAAGAAATTTCTAACTTAGAGATACCTAATACTTTTGCATCGCGCCGCAACAGAGCTACCTACGTATCGATTTGATTTTTGTGTGGGTATAGTCGAGAACCTTTAGAATAACAAAGGCTTTATACTACCCACTAAATTACAACATGGGGTTATTCAAGGGGTGGACCAACAAATTCCTAAAAAGCCGATAACGCATTGGTGATGCCTCAGGTGCTATAAATGTTCATGGGCGGCGGTAATCACCTAACATCAGGTGACCAGCCGCCTGCTCGTTTGCTCGCTAAAAAAAAAAACCTGCACGCGACTTCGATCGCGTGAAGTTAAGATTTTAAAAAATCCCGCATGAATCCTTTGTTTTTCCGGAATAAAAGAGAGCCTACGTTCCCCTCCAGATGCTATACTGTACCCATACAAAAAGTCGCGTCGATCCATTGCTCCGTTGCAAGATTGAAGGACAAAGTAACAAACAAACACAGTTTCGCATTATTAGGGTTACACTTAGCTAGTGGATATTACATTAAGCTAGGAGTACTTGGCTAAGTCGATGTTATCTCACAGGTAGGCACTGGTAGCAGTATGAGTACGCGTCGTAAAACGCCCATTACAACGAGGTAACGCTACCGGGTGTCATAAAGCAAAGGAGAGGTACTCCATGTCTTGATTTACGACACGCCAATTTAGATCGTAAATCTCTACGATAAAGGTTAATACGGCTTGCTTTATTGCACTTGCTTCCTACTATATGGTTCATTGTAAGTCATACGATGGTATCTAAAGAGCGAGTGGAAGCATTAATTACGGCAAGTCTATAGAGTGCGTTAACCCAGCTAGGTTTGGTCGGTACCTACGCCTCTTTTTTGTTAACAGTAATTTAGAAATTGAGTGACACACTTATTTATATGTACATAACTTACAATCATAGCATAGAGATGGGATTGATGTCCATTTGTCTCATGTGACTCGTTAAAGTTGTGATATAAGGTGTTGCGATACAAATTGTATAGCAGGCGTAGAAGCCATGTTTCTGTAAGTGCATTCGCCGCTACGCACTGCAGTGAGATGTATGGCATACAGCAATTTAAGCTTTTAAAGTTTCATAAATTCCTCTCGCGAATTTTGCATCCACAAAACCGTTACAAAAGCCGCGAGAAGGCTTTGTCACGTTTGTGACCGTGATTGGCTGATTTTATGAGGTTTTTGCAACAGCAATGCATTTTAGCCAATAGCAAGAGAGGATCGGTCAATCAGAGGGATTGTGATCGTGACACTGTAGCTGTCAGTTTTAGACAATCCTGCGACCTACTATACGTTGGATGCAGGCTCTTCTTGTTTAACAGGCTCGTGTCATCGCATATTTCTCTGTCGCACCTTGTATTGTGTCAGGTTGCGTATCTTCTATCGAAATATATATCAATATCTTCTATCGAAATATATATAAAAAAAAAAAACAATTGCTTGTCGTTACTCTGGCAAAAACGGTTTGACCGATTTGATTTTTTTTATTTTGTACGTTCTAATACAAGAACAGCTAGAAAATCGAAAAAAATCAAAATTGTTAATTTTGTACGGGAACAACACTTCGGTTTACTTTTAATAGAGGGTGGGAGCGAAACAGCCGGTAAAAGCTAGTATAGACTGTAGTACGTTTATCATGACGACGACTCAAGAAGTTACGGGCGCTTTATTTGTGGTTTCGTCGTGTACATGCACATTGCGTAAGTGTGCGTACCTGTCAGGAGCCTAGGTGGGAGCGGTTAGGCGCGAGCAATTTCTCGCTCACACTTATACAGATACGACACACACACACACATCCATGAGCCACGAACCCTCGTGAAATAAAAGAACTATACATAATAATATAACTGAATAATCACATACAATTACAATTTCCAACTGGTAATATATAGTGGTATACCTATGTTACACATTGGACAGTCGTAAACATTACACAGGCAAATGCTCAGTTTAATTATATGGGAAATCACCGTTGGTTCGCTACAAAGAGAATAGACTACTGTGGTCACCCGATTCACTGAATATTGTATAGCTACGACTATAAAGTGTATGTAGAGGCACGTAGCGGCTTACATAGATAACAATAATTTCCATTACTGTAATGAAAACCCATACAGTAAAATAACTTAGCTTTTGTCAGATTATCAGTTCCTTACCTCATAATGGTAATAGCATATGCTCATAAAATCACGTAATTATTATATCCATCTTTGTTGAAAGCCGTTTTGCTCAGCAAATTAAGGTCTTAATTACTTGAACTCGTAACAAAACTATAAAAAAAAGGAACCATAAAACAACTTTCTTTTACTAAAATTCTTGATTTGCTTTGTTTGCTTTTAAACGATGTTGACTAGTTTTTATTTTCTGGCCTTGAAGGATTCTAGCATTTTAAAATGTGAGTTTTTCTGTGGCTTGATCAATTGGTGGTTTGTATTTTTACCCGGCTCGAACTATAGGGACAGGGTCGTATTAGGAAATAGTATTAAAAATACTATACCGGTAACAAGAAATTTTAATTTACTCGCAAGTCAGCAGGGCGGAACGAAATTTCCTCTTTGCCAGCAGGCGTACGGAAATTCCGGGTTTATAATAAATAAACTTAAGTAAAATATAATAAGTAGACCTTTTCAGCGGAAGCTGACGCGTCTGAGCGTACCGGATAAATAGGACAATATTCTTCAACAAAGTAATACTTACCTAACACAAAACAATTCATGATAAACTGTAACGCTCTCTAGTTACCAATAATTTTAAGCTATTGGAATAAAAGTGGAATTCCTAATAGTAACGAAAAAACTCACAAACACAACCGCAAAATTTTCCTCGTAGGTTAAAACATATACTTAGTTCGCAGATATTGTATCATTTACCGATTTTATGTATAACAGGCGCTATTTGTGAATTTAACGTATAATATTTTATACAATGTATAACATTATACACATTAAATGTATACAATGCGGGTAAAAGTTCAAGGTTTTAAAAGTGGTAAATTGTTTGACCCTTTTTATTTTTAGACCCAACGCGATACATTGTAAAAAATATTTCCATATTTTTAAGTCGCATAAAGCGAGTGCTTCAATGTAGTTCAGTCCTAAACGAAATGAATTTTACAACATTTTGAAGGCAGCGAGATCAAGTGGTGTATTTCCACAGGCGGCGAGCATGGCGTCAGCTGCCAGCGAGGGCCGCAAGATATTACAGAGCCAAGAAAGCGGTCGTTCAATAAGCCACCCAATGGCTTTGAGAAAAAGGCTGAAAACGCCTCGAGCCCCGAGGCCTGCCCGACGACTCCCCCAGGTATAAACTTCTTGACACATATATTTCTGCAGTGACATGTGGCAATTGCCGCCAATATTAGGTAGAGTAAGTGCCACTTGTACGTCTACACCACAATTAGGGAGTTGGAACTTGCAACTGGGAAACTGGACTTATGAAACTTTTTTTCCTATGCTTCCATTTAACCGTTCATATTTTGGTCAGGTGATAGTAAATATTTTCACTTCACTCTCCATGTTTCACTTCACTGCTTAGGATCGTTGTTCCTTCTCATTAAATATAAAATGGTAGGGGTTTTCTTGGAATAATTATGCGGTAGATTCCCAGATATTACCGCATACTTACGACTTCATTAAAAGTATAATTTCCCTTAACTTTGCAATTATGAATAACTAATATTTGACAATTATCAATCAAGCTGACTATCCAGTCGACTTGGGTTAACGTTGCTTACCCGGCGCAATTGACTGATACGCGCTCCCGCATCTAAACCACGCCATGCCCCTTACTTTTAGGTAGTGGAATGATTTTATTTTTACAGGCCTTAATAGTAGGTGTACGTAAATGTGGAACGCGCGCTCTTCTGGAGATGCTCTACCTCCATCCGATGGTCCAGAAGGCGTCAGGAGAAGTCCACTTTTTCGATCGTGACGAAAACTATGCGCTCGGCTTGGAGTGGTATCGAAGCAAAATGCCGCTTTCGTTTAAAGGGCAAATAACTATAGAAAAAAGTCCGAGCTACTTCGTTACTCCCGAGGTAAGTAACCTTCAAAAACAATGCGACTTATGTAAAGGTTAAGCTCTTAATCCACTAGGATCCACTGACTCTCTACCTGTAGATCGAATACCACTCACTCTGATCCACCATTGATCTGAGTGGATCCTGTACACTTAGACAAAACGCGTGACGGGAAAGTTCAGGTTCAAAGAACAGTAGTTTCATGAAGACGTTCACATTCTGGAGTTCGTAGAAGAATATCGTTCAGAAGAAACGAGAGTTGACAATTCCTCATCTGCAACAAACTTACGAATCTGGAAGATGCATTTTACAGGGTATCGGTTTGAAAGCATAGAAAAAATATATTTTTTTATAGGCTACATTTCGTAAACCTAATGTAGTATTTCTATTTAAAAAAAATCCATATTTTCAAAACGCTCCCCTTTCCTCAGCCATAGATCGTAGATGCGGAATTTGTCGCAGATGTGACGCTTAATGCCTTTTTTTCTCAAACTTTTACAAATACCATAGGATTTCTTGGATACACAACAGAAAGTTTCTTCTTTGATTATTAGGTGAAGAAAATATTGTGTATTTCGTTTTGTAAAACTTGTAGTCCGTTAATATGAATAATTCATCGGTGCCTTGTAAATAGATTAGCAAATGTAATTCCCCAAGAATATTTTAATAATAAGAACATGACAGTGTTTCACGGGCTCAATTAGCTAAATGTTCAACGTTTTATTAAGAGTAGAAGCTACTTTGAAAATTTTATTTATTTTACTAAGCATCTTTTGTGAAAACCTGCAAGAATAAAACTTATTTCGTTAGCATCTGTAAATGAAAATGTTATTATGGAATATCTTTTATTTTTAAAATATTTAAAAAATAAATTCTTATACAAAGTTACCTAGGGTAATATTTTCATTATTCGTAGTTAAAAGTATGAATTGACTACTAGGTAAAAGATTTTTTGAAGATGATTTTATTGATTTGTATTCGTGTGTATTTTCCACTGTACTCTATTCAAAGCAAAAGGATTATATTTAATACTTTTCAGCGTATTGAAAATATATTTTTTCAAGTAGGTAAGCGCTTACAAGCTCTTTTGAATTGGTTCTTCAAAATTTATAAAATATATCTATGAATTCGCTGTTTCTCAAAGCTCTCCACTTTCCTCATTTGGTAAAAGCCTTTGTTAAATAACTCCAAGCTCTTATAATGGGATACAAAGCTCTTTAGAAACTCTACCAAAGCGGCTGAAATTTTTAAAATTAAACTTTACACAATCCAGCCATTTTTGTGTAACTTAAAATAGAGTACCTAGTCCTTGACCATTACCCGATAGTAATTGGATGTTTTTTGTATAGAAATATCAAAATGAAAAATGTTTTAGGTGCCTGAGAGAGTGCGTGCAATGAATTCATCAGTCAGACTTCTTCTCATAGTTCGAGAGCCAGTGACTCGAGCAATATCCGACTACACTCAATTGCGTAGTCGAGCAACGCCGTCAGCTCCAGCAGTTTCGCTTATGGGACATCCGCTACCAGATGCTGCCAAACCGTTTGAACATCTCGCGTTAGCGCCGGATGGCTCTATCAACATCGCGTACAGGTAACACATTAAGTCCGTCAAAGACGTGCCGCCAAGCGATTTAGCGTTCCGGCACGATGGCGTGTACGGTGTAGCAACAGGTTAGGGGGTATGGGTTGAATATATACTGCCATACCCTCTCCAAGTTAGCCCGCTACCATCTTAGATTGCATCGTCACTTACCATCATGACAAGGGCTATCTTGTCATAGAATAAAAAAAAAATCATTCCTCTCAAATCCACTGTCCAAGGGTTCATGATCTTAGCTATCAGTTCTTTCTAGTGTGAGTGCCGGACAATGTGAAGAAAATGCAGTTGTACCGATTTCCTCGTAAACATCATAACTAGTAATGCTAAATGCTCCACTTGAATATATACTGCCATACCCTCTCCAAGTTAGCCCGCTACCATCTTAGATTGCATCGTCACTTACCATCAGGTGAGATCGCAGTCTAGGACTATCTTGTCATCGAATAAAAAAAGAAATAACTTTCAATCAATATTAATTCACACGGGAGTGTTTGACAAGTATTCTTGGATTGTTGATTCTTTATTATAGAATTCCACAAAGTAACTCTACTTCTTTCCAGTAAATGAAACGAAATGAGTTGTTTATTTTACCAAATGTGAGTAAAAATAAGTAGGTACAATGATGGAGAATAGTTCATGTTAAAATATCGTCTCTCACATGAAATGAAATGGATTCCTGCCTTTTTTCAACGATTTATTTTTTCAGGCCGATAGCAATATCTCTGTATCACGCGTATTTTCATCGATGGTTGGAAGTTTTCCCTCGGGAACAGATCCTGGTGGTCAACGGGGACCAGCTAATAGAGGATCCAGTACCGCAGCTGCGGCGAATCGAGAAATTTCTAGGACTTGAACATAAAATTGGTGAGCACCTTTTTTATAGATTTCTTCATAAATGTGATGCATATTTTTTTGTAACATTAAAGAGAGGAAAAAAGTACACTTTACATTGGGAATATTTTTAGAATGGAATAGAAAAGTTTTTCAATCAAATAAACTTTTGTACAGCGGTTTTGAATGGTCAAAGGACAATTGGTTTGGAATACCATTCAACCAGCAAGAAACTCGGCGGTTGCTCTTTTTATAAAACTATGTTGTGTTTAGTTTACAGTTATTACTATCTCATAAATTGCTGGAGCAAATCATATACGCGCTTCTTTATCAATTAAGTATGTTAAGATCTTCAATTGCATAGTATTATGCTTTTTTCTTGAGCATACTTTTAAGTAGAATTGTGTAAAAACAATTCTAAAATTGACTGAAGTTTCTTACACAACGTCACGCCAATAATAAAAACGAATTTTGGACTTTCTTGAGGAGTCATAATTTAAGGAATCGTAATTTAGGTTTTCATAATTTGAGTATAAATTATTACATTTTTAGTTTATATTACGTTTAACGGAAACGAACTACCTCACTAAGACTGCTTGACATCATTCCCGTTACAATTACTTGGCTGGCCTCAAGCAATTTCAGAGTCTTATTCCACTTTTTTACACTGGCATTTTTAACGACAGGAAGGAAAAACTTCTACTTCAACGAAACTAAAGGATTCTACTGCCTGCGTAACGACACCACGGACAAGTGCTTGCGGGAAACAAAAGGACGCAAGCACCCTAGGGTAGACCCCGCAGTCGTCACTAAATTACGAAAATTTTTTGTACAGCACAACCAACGGTTTTACGATTTAATCGGGGAAGACCTTGGCTGGCCCGAGGACTAAGTTAAGAAAAGTCGACTAGTCAACAGATTAATCAATCAATTAATCTGCTAAAAATCTTGTGATCAAATGCATATCAAAGTAAACGATACATATCAAAATAAACCTTATCGCTAGAGAGTAAGATTTTTTAAAAATGTTTATGTATACATCTTAGCGTATTCTAGATTAAGATATTTAAGAGATATTGATTATTATTTATTAATTACATAAAAAACGAGTTATTATTATTATTATTGTAGACAAATAAATTTTAATGATTCGACGAAGAGAATTAACACCGTTAATTTTTTTATCAATATGTTAATTTAGTGAAATTTATATCTGTTAAATACATTACGGGCAGTGCGTAAGAAAGGGAACAAAATGTAAATTAAATTGACAAAATGATTTTTATTTAAATCTGATAGTTTTTTTCTAGCATTATACAGACTAAATAGAATTAAATTACAGTCGACTATCGTGAACTGATTTGATAAACCGACCCACTGGAACCCTGAGCAATATATTTTTTATATGTAACTAAGTATTGTGTGCTATCCTTATACAAAGTTGGTTAGATATACAGATATGAATTTGAATATTTTGTTTTTAGGATCCATTAATTTTTGTAATCCTGAGAAATAATTTGTAAATAGCTATGAATGAGTGTTGTACATTATTCGCTTTCTCTTTTTAGGTGTTGTAATTTTTGGTCGTGCAAGGTGTCTTAAAGTGTTATTATGTTGTTAGTGAATGTGATTTTTTCAAATCTTAGGAGAGATTTTTCATATTGTCCAGATTCGAGAGCGTAATTTTAAAGTACCTAGTGATAATGTTGTTGAATTGTCTTCTTTAGAAATGAGCAGTTAGAAATAATATGAAACAAAATCTGTGTGTCTATATAATATGTCTATACTATTTCCCTTTATCCTATTTGAAAATTCCTTAAATGTGTGTGCGTTTCACGCTATAGCATGTTTTGAAACTTTGAATAACACGCTGATTTTATTGAACATTTTTAAAAATTAAATCATTCGACGCGGGTTTTAGAAGTATTTCTATTTAAGTGTAACGTCCAAGACTGAAGAGTTAGTTGAATAAGTCTAAGTGATACCTATTTAGCATAAAATGTCCATAGGTAAGACGCGAGACGGCAGAACAGTCACAACCTCACCCAAATACCGATGGATTAAGGCCAAAGTACACATCCAGTGGAATGTGCAATAACCTATGCGCTTACCGTTTATACACCATATATTTCACCTGTAGTAACTTCACTTTAATAAAGTATTCCTGTATTACTATCTGTTATCAGAAACTTTAATAAATCCTAAACACCAAGCTATTTCAGTTCATAAGTTTAAATCACGAATATGCATTATTTAACACACGATACAATAATATTATGTTTACAATTTCAGATTCATTTGAAAAAAAAAAAAAAAACAAAAAAAAGTTGATGATTTGATACTTGATTCGTCATTTATTAACAGTATAATGTAAACGTATGTAGTGTAAATATTATGTATCTAATGGAAATTTGCCTAAGCATATCCGGCGAGGACGATTTGGGCAACTTATATTTTCAAAAATTGTTTGATCTGGTCTAACGGAAGGTGATGGCCATCCTACCGTCAAAGACATGCCGTCAAGTTATCCTACGTTCCGGCACGATGGCATGTAGCAACTGGGAGGAGGAGGTGTATGGGTTTAATTTCTACTGTCGTAGCCCTTCACGGTTCAGCTCTCTACCCATCTTAAACTACATCATCATCGATTAAAAACACCTGTGTATTTTGGCCTTAACTCGCGTACAGAAGGCACTCACTAATAATGCTTTAGCGGGTGAAACTTTCAGAAGGAAATTTGCTTCCTAAATCCAGTTTTCACGATCAACGAATATTTATATGTTTTGTAATTCCGAATTTTGTGTACGTACCTTAAGAGCACGCATAATATACGATACAAATGTGATTACATGATAGTTAAACCTAAGATAATATCATAGTAGCAACCTCAAGCAAATCGCTATATTTTGAAAGCATATTGCTGAAGTTGGGGGCAATTTAGGGAAACGAAAATTTTCATCAAATTGTTATTCTTAATTTTTTGTACGTATTGTAACGAGTAGTCAGTAAAACTGTTATAGAAAAGTACTAAATTCCATAGACAATAGATTCTTTTTAGCTCTAGACTTTAGGATTTGGCGATCTAAATAACAGGTATCATCAGGTACGTTTATCTCACGAAGCTACGGGCGCTTTACTAGTGGTTACGTCGTGTACATGCACATTGCGTGAGTGTGTGTGCCTGTCAGGAGCATAGGTGGGAGCGGTCAGGTGCGAGCAAGCTCTCGCTCACACTTATACAGATACGACACACACACAACCAGCATGAGCCACGTACCGTCGTGAACTGCAAGAACATATAGGCCGCGAGTGAATTACATAATTCATAAAAAATTCGTCTTTAAATTAATATAAAAAAAATTATACCAACAAATAACTTAGGGACCTGTAAGGTTTGATTTTGATGCACTTCTTTTTTTACAAATTTTGTTTTCGGATCGAGTTTACAAAACTAAGTACATAATATTATGAGCTTACGAATATTCTAAAAGGCTTTTTCGCCGTATGGGTTCACTTCATTTAAATTATAAAAAGAGCTTTAAAAATTCTTTATAACTTTTACAGTACAGTAATTACTACCCACTAAAAATGATTACATAGCGTAATCTTATTACAGTTCAGAATTTTTTATCAGATTAATGCAAAAATTAAAATCAGAACTATTTTAATACTATATGTTTTTACATAGCGTAACTAGTATAATAATTACACTGCTGTAGGCCACATACCTATAATACAAAAAAATAAATCTTTTGCTACATTAAATAGAATTATAAAAAGGTGTGCCAATTAAGTACTTTATTTAATAATACCCTTAGACAAAATCAAATAAAAATATACCTGACGTGTTAAATGGAACAGAAACGTTTTCCAATATAATTAATATTGTCATTGAACTATAACGCTTAGAAGAAGACGAAATTTTGTATGGAGGTACTGAATCGTGACGTATGGTCGAAGCGTGACGTCATGTTGCAATAGCGCTCTCTTTTTCCAATAGGAAACTTCTTCTTCTTCTTTATCAACTAATGGACGTCCACTGCTGGACATAAGTCTCCTGCATGGACCTCCACAAGTCTCGGTCTTGCGCCGCCTAAATCCAGCGGCTCCCTGTGACTCGTTTAATGTCGTCTGTCCACCTAGTGGGGGGTCTGCCAACACTGCGCTTCCCGCTGCGAGGTCGCCGCTTCAGCACCTTGGGACCATCAACTAGCTCTTCGAACTATGTGCCCCGCCCATTTCCACTTCAATTTCGCCACTCGCAGAGCTATGTCGGTGACTTTGGTTCTCCTACGGATCTCCTCATTTCTGATTTGATCTCGCAGGGATACTCCAGAACAGGAAACTTAAAAGCTCTATATTTTTGAGACCAGTTAAGATATTAAAAAAAGAAAAATGACATTGTGTTATAATTTTAAAAATCTTTATTTTAAGTACCTACCTATATAAAAAAAATTCAGTCAAATACCCTATATACCATGCGGGGCAAGGCGGATTGGCAGATTTCCACACCTTTGAGAACGATACGGAAAATTCTCAAGCGTGCAGGTTTCCTCACATATTATAATAAACAAAAAAATATTTTTTTATTCTTCATTGATTTTATACGGTAAAAATACAACTTAGGTAAATAAACATTTTAGCACGAGTTTAAAACTTAATATGAACTCAACTTCAGCAAGTTGCTTCAAAACAAGAATATCAAGCATATCAATTTTAAATATTTACAATTAAGTTATTTATTATAGTTAGAACTCTAGTTTATTTAAGTCTTTATTGGTTTAGATCTAATTAGTTATAGATAATTTAATCACTGTTAAATGTTGTGCACATTCTTATGTAGTTTTATCTAATTAGGGCAATAATTTTAATAGTTATTTACTTATATTATTTATGATAAAAACGTATATATACATATTTTCTCTAAATCTGTTACGTTTAAATTCATCAAGAAGTTTTAATATGTGTAAAGGTAGGTTTCCACTGCAGTTTAAGCGCGATTAGAAGAGAGAAAGATTATTTTTCTGTAGTAAATCGTTGATATTATTTATTGATAGCTAAAATCGCTTTCTTTCATATTTTACGATACGTGCAATGTTCATTAATATATTTTAGAACATAGATGTACATAGATGATCTTGCTAATAAAAAAAAAAAAACATTTTTTTCAATAGACTTTGTAAATACAATGTACCTGTAAGTCAACGTAATATTATTATCGCTGATCTCGACCTATATCGCGCATTGCATTTGGTGGGAAACCTTCCTAAATCTCTTTTTGTTGAAACAAAATAGATTCTAAATGTATCATTATGTAATTACTCATAATTTTTATTTCGTTATCTATGCACAAAACAAATTTTAAAACTATTACTTGAATCTTAATGTTAAATTTCCTTGTAAATATCTTCAGGAATTTCTTTCTATAAGTTAATTGTACTTGTCTTCAATAAAATTAAAACTAAATCAGCGTTTTATTTGATCCTGTAGTAATCCCTACTAATATTAGGTATGTAGGCATGCGAAAGTGTCTGTTTGTTGGTTTGTCCCTCAAGCATGCAGCAACGGATCGAAGTGGTTTTTTTATAGGCATATGGTTTTTTGCCAGAAGAGTGACATTGACTATATTTATTCCGCAAAATCAAAGGGTTTCCGCGGGTAAAAATCTAACTTTAGGCGGACGAAGTAGCGGGCATAAGATTGTTTATATTATTGCTACGTAAGTAAGGATATCTCGTAAAGTGGCTGAAGTACAGTCATCATAAAAATTCAAGTTTGTGAACTACGAAAATACGACATCTTTGCTGCCATAAGTATGACCTATCAACTGAAAATTGGTTACAACTTATTTTACTGAATAATGCAAAATACAGATGTACTAGCCGTCCAAGTCAAGTTGGCCGCTACCTCGTTCCGCGTTTCCCCGCACCGCACCTCAAGTCAGACCCGCTTAGTAGAGATAGAAACTTATCGCTTGCGATTGTCACTACCAAATTTTTTGCAAAGTTTTGTTATTGTTATTTGTTACGTTTTGAATGTTTTTGTTAACTATAAATTAGTTATTTATTTTTGTTCGGTTACCATTGTTAGCGTATCGTCTTCTACGATGAGTAAAAAAGGAAAAGTTTTGCATAGCGCAGACTATTAATTACTTTTTTACAAGCGGAAAATTATAAAAAATTAAAAATTAAGCTGTTAGATTTTCAATCTGTCATTGCCATGAAAAATATTGCCAGAGAAGAAAACTTTCGTCAAAGTTGTGGTTACAGTAAAAAATACAATTATTATTTTCTTGTCAACGGTACGGTATGACGTCATTTTGTAACGGTCGACGACGGCCAACTTGACGTGGACGGTTAGTATGTTAGGTACTTCGGAGTAGCAGTGAGATAAATCGCTTTACCCGAGAAACGGACGTTTCTGTTACCACAGCATCCATCAAGACATCCGCTCCACCATCCCAATTTTTTGTTAGAGACTGAACAGGGTACTTATTACTTATGTTCTACTCTTCAACATCGACATAATGTACGAAACAAAACATATTTGAGGAAAAAATGTAAAAATGATTGAAATGTAAAAATCCACGCCGGATAGAAAAGCTTCCTAAATCCCCACAGTTTAGGTGGGCAGAACCCCAGTAACTGTGTACTCCCGTAACATCAGCTATCTACCAGTAAAAGTCCCATCAAAATCGGTCCAGCCGTTCCCGAGATTAGCGGCAACAGACAAACAGACAGACGGACAAAAATTTTAAAAGTTGTTTTTTTGTTATGAGTACCATATTTACTTACATATGCAATGACACTTAAATTTTATTTATTTGTATAAATGTACTTATGTACTTACTTTGCTGGGTCAGTTACCCAAAGAGGTTCTTGGCCTCCGATACCAGAAGCTGTCACTCATGCCGGTCTTCACTTCACGCCAATCGGGTGTATTGAGGGTTTGCAGGTCTCCTGTCACGTCATCCACCTAGCGATACCTGGGTCGTCCAACAGGGCGCTTTCCTATTGGGCGACCCAAGTATGGTCTCCTTCCTTTGTATAGATGTATAGATATAATTTGGATTAGGCAAGATACCTATTTACTGATCTAGCCTCCCTGATTTTAAGAGGCAAGACATTTCGCAGCCTGAACTGCAAAAGCTTTATAGAAGAAGGATGCCCTTATGCCCAACCGGTTTCGTGCCATTTTGGGTATAAAAGTGCCAATAGTACTTTGACCTACATAGATCATAATTTGGACACTTTTATAAGAGCCAGTAGAAAGGCGCTGATTATGCAGGACTCGGTGTCCGCATGCAATATTCATCACCCCTCTAATGAGACAATGTATTCAGGTTTACCTTCCGACGCAAAGGACCAAGTTTCGTTTGACTTTGAAACCTAGGTTGGTATACAACCGTGTCATTCTTTATGGTAGACTAATTGACGACCGCGATTTCGTTCGCCTGAACTTTCTTATTTTCGAGGATAAAAAGTAGCCAATGTGTTATTCCAGACTATCTATACCAAATTTCAGCCAAAACAGTTCAGGTAACTAGCTTTTGCCCGTGGCTTCGCTCACTTAAAGTTTGATTTTTTTTATACCCCCATTTTACCCCCCTAGGGATTGAATTTTCAAAAATTCTTTCTTAGCGGATGCCTAGGTCATACTAGCTATCTGTATGCCACATCCCGATCCGTCCTGTGGTTTGAGCTGTGCATTGATAGATCAGTCAGTCAATCAGTTACCTTTTCCTTTTATATATTCAGAAGTAGATAAGTGGCCTACTTGCCTTTTCCTTTCATATTTTCAGAAGAAGATAAGTGGCCTACTTATTTTTATTTATTTTATTTAAATACGATGGAGTCGCGGGCATCATCTAGTATTAGAAGGAACTGAAATCGCTTTATTCTTTAACCCTATTATATCAATGTCGATTCATAGACAGCCGGCTTTGAAGCCATTGTATGTATGACATTATGCAATGTCTCTAATGAAACAATGTATTCAAGTTTGCCAAAGCAAACGAACTTCGTTTGACTGAGAGCTCTGTGTATTCAGATAACTAGAGATTTCAGTTTCAATTTCTGTGGTTCAGATAACAATAGCTTTATAACTTCTCTGTTATTATAGGACTAATAATAAATTTGTTTGTGCGAGCTTCACCAAATCATTGGATGAGATCATTGGATGAGATATTAGAAGTCAGAATGCAAAATATTTTATTATCCACACTATTAATACCTACCATAATCTATTATCTATTAAATATATAAAAGGGAAAGGTTACTGATTGACTGATCTATCAGCGCACAGCTGATAGATCAGTCAGTCAGTGAAAATTGGCATATAATAGCTATTTATAATGTGAGCATCCGGTACGAATGATCTTTGAAAATTCAAGCCCTAAGGGGGTAAAATAGGTTTTGGAACTTACCGTGAGCCGAGCCGCGAGCAAAAGCTAGTCTAGGTCTGTCTGTCTTTAACGTTTCACGCTTAAACTGCTGAGTCGATTTAGACAAAATTTTGCATGTGGAGCAATGGCATATTATGGGATACTTTAATGGAATACCAAAGAGTTCCAAGTTCAACTTGACTGATATACTCCTCTCCCCTCCAAATATGTGGATAGCTTGCCTTGGGAGTGGGTACGACAAAAGTGAAGTGTCGATCGTTCAGTTTGATTGACTTGAAAAATTTATATTCTTGAAAATTTCATTTTCTCTTGCACCTAAAATAAAACAAACGAATTTTATTGATGGATAGCAAAATATAAAAGCTATAAATCGCCCAACGTCTGGTCTATTGCTTTGAACAATATCGGTCTGAATTGAATTTCTGATCTCTGTTGCGAAACTTTTCTAAGGTAAGTAATAATTAATCTAATAGGAAAGAAAGATTAAATTAATTAACACAGTTACATCAGACGGAAAGATAAATAATTTAGGTAGCTGCAAAATTCAAATTACATCCTTACTATCGTTACTAATATTATAAATGCGAAAGCGTGTTTATTTGTTGGTTTTGAGCAACGAATTGACGTGGTTTTTTGCATGGATTTGAGAACCTGGAGAGTGACATAGGTTTACTTTTTATCCCGGAAAATCTAAGGATTCCCGAGGGAATTTAAAAACCTCTTTAGTGATTGTAAATAATCCACTCGAACGAAGTCGCGGGCAGAAGCAAGTAGCATATAAGAAAAATAAACAAAAATTATTACTGATCAAAATAATAATAGATAAATAAAAGACGCTTGAACAAATAGTTTGCTTTCGGTTTTATATTTCGCCCTAACTTCCTGAAGATCTATGGTGAATTCTTTTTTCTTTAATGCTTGACTGCGATCTCACCTGATGGTAAGTGAAGATGCAGCCTAAGATGGTGCGCGCTTTCATAGTTAATTCTAGAATTAACTCCGTCAACGGCAGTCTAGCTAAGCGGCTATTGAGGGAGGCTGCTCCCGTTCTATACAACAATCTCCTCGGTTTACAATTGGTGGCATGACACCCAATGAAGCAAATATGGAACAAGGAAAGGACATTGCCGCATAGTGGCCCATAATCCCGACAGAACGTGACCTGAATTTGAGAAAGCTGCATTATCGCCTAGGGTTGCCATAAAAATTGAGAAATGTATTAATCCCAATATTAGAATTTATAGTTGACGATCTGAAAACCCCTTTTTAATAGCTTTGAGATTCTTTCTTTTTCTTGCTTCTTGCTGGGTAGGTCTCCACAGAAACTGTTAGTTCTGTTATGTGTGATACTCCCGCTATAGCATAACTAATAATTATTATTAATAAGATAAATTAAGTTACGTATAACTACTAGATGATATCCACGTAGTTAGTTATGATTCCCGCGGGAACTCTTCAATTTTTCGAGATTAAATGTAGCCTAAATGCTATTCTAATGTATTAGCTATTACACAGTAAAGTTTCAACAAAATTCGTCAAGTAGTTTTTGCGTGAAAGAGTAACTTATATCCATCCATCCTCACAAACTTTCGCATATTTTATAATATTTAATAGGATTTACTTAGTAGGTAGTATCGTGCTTGCAAATTCCTTCTTTAGAAAATTGTAAAACTCTGTAATAAAACGCCGTAACTCCATCGAGTTTGGCTAGTTTGATTCGTTTTGACAAGTACTCTGGTCCTAGATGATATCTAGGATCTGATGATGTAGCCAGCTACAAAAAGCTTGTTTTTTAAAAACAAAACATTTATTTACATTTTTTATCCCGTGAATACTAACTTTTTGGTAATCCTAATTTGAAATAACGACAAGTGCCAACTTGCGAACGTAATTTGAAACTTACATTTAAATATTATAGTAAGTTTGGAATAGATATTTATGACTATTGCTTATTAGTAACAGTAACAGCTATGCTTCAGTTTCGAAACATGGGCACTAGTATTTCATAATTATTGGAAGAAAAATGGGTACTAGTTCCATATTGGAATAACTAGGTTCTGATTTTGATCTGGATAAGGCTATTCAAGAATTTGAAGTTTATGCTGTGATAGTTTATTATTTATCCTGAACCAATTTAGAATTGTAAATTGACTCAGACCGAGAGCCTATACCTAAGCATACACCACTGTGCTGTCGTTTACTACTTACTGGTGTAATACTTGTTAACTCTCGTTATTCAAAATACTAACTTTGAACAACTTGATCTCAACATACTATTCGCAGAATTACTGACTTGGCGAAGTTTTAACAAGAGACGGGACCGTATATGTGGAAGTTATATTCCAAATAGTGGTTCCATGTATTGGCTCCTCGACAAACTTTATTACAGCTACAACTTTTGAAGTTGCTGCACTGGTTGTCAGGGCAGCAACTTCAAAAGTTGAGGTATATACTTGCCTATTATTGTTTTATAGGCAGCGAAAACTCTAATAAAATTCTTAAATGGTAGCGGACGTCCGCGACTTCGTCCGCTTCTTAATTCACAATCGACAGTTTCTAAATCTCCACAGTTTAGGGGCGCAATACCCCTGCAGCATCAGGATTGAGGAGTTGAAACCCTAAGTTATTATGGGGCCATCTCGTAAAGTTTTTGTATCGATTAGAAAAGATTAACGCAAATCGGTTAAGAAATCACAGAGACATCGATATACATATTACGAGTATGTAGAAAAACGCAATTCCTCCTCCTCCTTTTTCGAAAGTTTGTTAAAAACTAGCCTAAGTTACTCCCGAAAATATCAGCTATCTACCAGTGGAAGTCCCGTCAAAATCGGTCCAGCCGTACACGAAATTAGCGGCAATAAACAAACAGACAGACACCAATTTAAAAAATTGCTTTTATGTTGTAATTAGGTACCGTATTTACTTTCATATGCGTTTAGTAAAAAGCTGTTATTTTGATTACATTATATTTATTACAAACAATTTTATTTATTTGTATGCATCTATGTATTTGTATATAGATCGCCTTTAACAGTGAAGAAAAACATCGTGATATATTGTGATGTTTGCTCTTATTATATTTTCCTTTCGATGAACGTATTGTCGGGTTGAACCCATTTATGGGTGAGTCTTAAGTAGATATAGGAAGAAACTTAAAAGAATCGCTTGGTAACAGACATATACTGTTACTTTCAAGCGTAGTTATTATATATTCCTATTTTTCTTCGTTACATAAATCAGCTTAATATTACGTAGGTACGTGTAACGTTTATAATAATTAAAATATGTATCCCATGTGGGTTAAAACACGTAAATCCAGTGTAATTGTAAGTTATTTTATCATGCAGTTAATTTGTAGCGATTAGTAAAATTAAAATTAATCTGTATACATGGATCTAATATATGTATACCTAAATTATACCTGATAATAATATTATGTATCTACATCAAAACTAATAAAATGGAAAGTGCCAAAAGTTTTGAGTGAAAAATCCTTACTAATCTTTACTACTATTATAAATGCGAAAGTGTGTTTGTTTGTTGGTTTGTCCTTTAATAACGCTGCAACAGAGCTACGGATCGACGTGATTTTTTGGATGGGTATAGTTGAGGACGTGGAGAGTGACATAGACTTTTTATCCTGGAAAATCAAATAGTTCCCGGGGGATTTTAAAATCTAAATCCACGCGGACGAAGTCGCGGGCATTAGCTACTTTTGAATAATTGTACTTTGACTAAAAATATCATTTAACAGTGGTATGTGCTGATAAATACTTAATTCGAGAAAATCGCGGTTGGAGTGGTTTTTTTAAAATGGCCTACGCCAGAAGACTTACTTCATCATCCCTTCGCTTTTTATAAAAACACGCTAGGGATAGGTTCCGTGGAATCAGGTACTTGCTTTGTCTTGTTTTTTCTACCTTTGCTAAATTTTTTTAAGTGTTTTGACTTTTAAATTAACTTACTTTACTTAAACATTTAATGAACCAATTAGCAAGCTATGTAATAAAAGTTTGTAGCAGCCTCATCACCTACCTTTGTAACTTTATTGGAAGAAACCATTTAAGAGATAAGATTTCGTATTCTCTTATATTCCAAGCTATTTGATAGGCTGGCTTTGTAACTAGAGTAGTTAGACGAGGCGTCTCAAAAGTTTTCCATTAATTTTGTACGTAATTCTAATTAGTGGGCGTCTTGCAAGAATCTTTCGATTGTCATGACAATTCAATGTAGATGTAGCTTAAGACTTGCATTTAATTAATACTAAAACTCTTTTAAGTTCGAAATAACTCCTCATAAATTTCATCAGACAGATTAATTACCAAATAGGACCTTCAAATAAATAAATATAAATAAAAGGAAATAGGATTTCGAATTTGAATTTGAAGTAAGTTGTGTTTTTCACGTCCTCATAATTTGAATAAAAGTTAGTTAAACGAAGCTTATACGTATTATAATAACTTAACGAGACAAAAACATAACTCCAATTTTCGTAATGTAATTGTTTTAGCTTCTGGCAATTCTGAAATTAGGTAAACAAAGTAGATATCATATTCATAAAAAGACTCTTCGTAATAATCAAATTATCTTCACTAATATTATAAATACGAAAGTATGTTTGTTTTTTGTCCTTCATTCACGCCAAAATAGAGGTAAAATTGATGTGATTTTATGCGTGGGTATAGTTGATGATGGTGTTACGTTTTTATTCCAAAAAAGTAAAGGATTCCAGCGCGGGCGGATGAAGTCGGGGGCAAAAGCTAGTTGAGCAGTGATAGATTAGGAGTACGGTATTCTATTTGGGGGGATCGTAGGTTCGATTCCGAGCACTCACCTCTGACTTTCCGGAGCTATGTGCGTTTAAGAAATTAATTAATATCACATGCTTCGTGAAGGAAAACATCACGTGGAAACCTTAATGTCGATTCTCTAAAAATGATTGCATCATGTAACGTTTGTAGTGGCCTCTGATTGGCTGAATTTATGGCGTTCTCACTACATCAACGCATTTTAACCAATAGCGGGAGGGTACCAGCCAATCAGAGGTCATTGCGATCATGACACTGATGCAATCATTTTTAGAGAATCGACACACTGCTCTCCTGAGTGTTTGTTTTGTTTAAATCGTGGACCAAATACCTCTAGCAAAGCTGGTTTGTGACCCAGATGTGAACAAAAAGAAAATAATATATGTATCAAACTTTCTATTGACTTAAACAACCAATTTCACTTTTGGGCCTGGCTTTTTCATTTTCCAGAGGGAAATGTTGACGCAATGTAGTAAATTGATTGTTTTATTGCCAATCCCTCTTTTATCGACAACTTACTTTGTTACAATTAGGAAAACACGTCGCCGACGGGAGAGTGACTATTTTATTACCCGACTAGGCAATACCAAAAAGTAAGGTTGTGATTTTAGTAGTCTATGTATGTAACTATTTTTTAATTTATAGACTAATTTTACCAAGTGTTAATTATCTGGAAAAAAAACAAGACAAAAATTACATCATATTTCCTAGGGACGATACTGAGCAGAAAAGTAAAGAGTTCGACAAAATAAAATCGCAGAGTTGGGTCTAATTTTTAACCAATTTGCGTTAATTTTCAATGTGGTGCATATTATAGAGCCAAAAATTTTATATTAAATTCCTAAATATTACTAAGAGACGATACAACCAACTTTTTTTAAAATGATAATGTCTTACGAGTTATTAGAATATTAGTATCTGGCGCTTCGAGACGCTGGTATCTGCCGCGTTGCATACGTATTATATCATCTGTCGCGGGAATTTTTTTCTGGCATTCTGCGCACTGTTAAGCTTGTTTGCAGGAACTTTTTGAAGAAGTATTGAAGCAAGCGAAAGTATAGAAATTTCAATCTAAGATTTCATAAGTTGCGTTCCGAGGCAGCGCAGTTGGCACGCGTCCGAGTCACGTAGTTTCTAAGCATTAGCAAGGTCTACACTGTGGCTGATTCTGTTGTAGGTACACAACCTCCAAACTAAACTAAATTGACAGCTACAAATCTAGTGCTATGCTTTTCTGTAGGCAGCAATATGAAAGGGACAGAATGAGATGTCGTACTGTCAGTTTAGATGAATTTAGAGATTGTGTAGGTACTTACGGACTGCACGTTCCAATGTACGCATAATCTAACTATGATGAACATACTTATCAATCATGATTCATCTACTACATAAAAATAAGTCGGGTTTTCCTTCCTGACGCTATAACTCCAGAACGCACGAACCGATTTCCACGGTTTTGCATTCGTTGGAAAGGTCTCGGGCTCCGTGAGGTTTATAGCAAAGAAAATTCAGGAAAAATTGGAATCTAATTCCACGCGGACGAAAATTGGAATCTAATTCCACGTCGCGGGGGCAAAAGCTAGTGCTCTATGAAAACTTCATTAGCTTCATTAAATTCAGAGAAGACTTTACTGTGAAATAAAAACTAAGATTTTGAAAATTTAGAAATTTTAAGACAAAGAATCGGGACTTTTTAGATAAAATAGTGTTGTAGCAAACGGTGTTTGTATTGCTTTTTTATAATAAGTTCATATTTGTCCATAAGACATCGCAAGTTGCGCTAAGTCTGCGCCAATGTCGCCTGAGTCACGTAGCTCCTCGAGAGCGGAGAGAGTGCTCAGCTAAACTGCTCAGCGCGATAACGACTTTACCCGCGCTAACTGCTCAGTTCACGAGGGCGTCCTCGTTGTTTAAAACTTGCATTTGGCCTTTAGCGCTGAATCGGATTTAACCATTTGCAAGGATTGTAGTCTAGAGATCTTAACTTTTTACCGAGTTCAAGTGAGTTAAGTGTGATCAGAACCTACAATTCGCTTCCCTTTCCTAAATCCTAAAGGAAACGCGGGCGACCGTTTCTTTATACAAATGTATATTTACTTCTGTTTCTTTTGTGATAATAACAACAGAAAATATTTCTGTATCATTAAATTGCACCTTACTTATCCGTCCCTATGTCTTTCTTTCTCAATAAATAATTAATAATTTTATTAGAACAAGGGACCTTCAAAAATTTCAAAAATGGCTCAGTTTCATCGTTATTATCAGACGACGAATATAATTAAAAAAAAAATACATACCGACATAGCCAAAGTCCTTAAACTAGTCTTGAATTTTTGAAATAACGGTCTAGTTTTGATGGATCCGTGTGCTTTTATAGGTAGAATCATTTCTAGCTGCAGCTGTTCGTATCGGGTGTTATTCCCTTTGCTCGCGGCTTCGTTCACGTTAAGTTCGATTTTTCAAACCCCTATTTTGTCCCCTTTGGGATTGAATTTTCAAAATTCTTTCTTAGCGGATGCCTGCATCATAATAGTAGATATCTGTATGCCAAAGGGTTTAGCCGGACAAGTATGGCGAGTCTGCCCCCAAATGGACACCTATAGCGAAACTTCTGTTTTAATGTCGAATTGATGTACTAACACGTTTTCGCGGCCGGCTTTCGCTTGTGAGGCCATTTTGTCGTCGACGACGGCCAACTTAAAATGAACAGGTAGTAGTTACGTGTTACAAATAATAATTGGCAGAGATAAGGTAGAGATACGTTCTTCGGCCCGCGCCTCTAGAGTGTAACCGTGTAACCCACATGCAGGGTGTCGCGTCGCAAACTTCCTTCAATTAACTCAACGCCACTCACGTCCCTTCTACGAGTAATTAATACGCCTCTGAGTATCCTGGGCTCGGTAACAAACACAAATTACCTAGACTTGTACAAACGTCCGAATTCGAAACGTATAAAAATGCTTTCTCTGGCGATGATGGAAACCATTTCTGACTGACCGACTCGACTATTTTTTCAGTGTAGTAAAAATACTGTAATAGTGTAAGATAGTAAATAAGTTATGACCTAACATGTTGTTTCGTAGGAGATAATTTTTTGTGTTTAAACTTGCAATAAAAAAGACTTACTTGGAAATAATTACTTTTTACAAAAAAAAAAAGAACCGATGATAGAAGCAACTAAAAAGGTTCAATTTTTTGTAAAAAGTTATTTTTTTAATTTTTAGTGGCTAACTTTTTTGAGGCACAATGTCATTCAATAAAAAAAGAATCATAGAAAACGGATAACCCAGTACAAAATTATGCGTGATAGAATCGGTTAACAGGTAAACCGTGTGCAACCACTCTTAGTGGTGGAATTTCTTTATCAAGGAATGGGATTAACTTCAAGGTAGACCCTATCCATTAAAAAAAAGCCTCTGCGAAAAGACAGCGTGGCCATACATTAAAAAAATATATAGGTACGCGACGAATTGAGAACCTCCTCCTTTTTCTCGTCGGTTGAAAAATACTGTTTTATTATTATTATTTATTAGGTACTTAACGATTTTTGCCTACCTACTCGAAACCTTCAAACTAAAAGCTTTGCAAATATTCTACTACGCCTGGGAAATACTTTAGTATCTAATTACTTCATTAGGTCCAAAGTTTTATGTGTACATCTAAGAGACCATCAAATTTAGGCAACGTCTAATGAATAAGTTTATCATTTATGGCCAAAGTTTGCGGTAGCTAAGGTTGGCATGAAGGTCGGAGATTTAAACACACGACTAATAATAATAAGGTCCTCCCGACCGAATCTGGCCACGGCGGCCAATCTCCACGGAAGTTAGCTATCTGCGCGGGAGATATTGTAGTGCTCAAATGTGTGCGCAATACAGGTGCACTCTCTATTTCCTCACTCTCATAGTCCGATGGGACAGAAAATCCGACAAAACTGGAGAGAAATCAGGCGCAGGACCGACGACTTTACGTACTTTCTTACTCTGGGCCAGTACTGAGAATTTCTAAACTCTATAGGTACATATTTGGCCCGACTCGGGAATTGAACCCGTGACCTCGTCATACGCAATTGAACTTGCTAACTACAAGAGCGGCAAGATCTATTTTGATACTATCGATACTAGAATAACCTAGGCGCCTTCATTTGACAAAATTACCCTTGAAACGTAGAGAAAAACAACTGGATTAATTGACTTCGAAATCACTGATTTCATTATGTATGTAATGAACGGCCATTTATTATTTGCACGAGGTGATTGTGAGAATTAATGGCTCAAAAGCTTTTTGTCTGATTGCAGTGACCCAAGCAATCCCTATTATGTCAAATCACCTATGGTTACGGTATACATTGTAATTAAGGTCGAATAATTCAGTTAAACATTATTCCACCCTCTCTCTTCTACAATCGTACCGCTCGCCACCGAACACAATTTCACCCTCACCACCTGGGTGCCTGGAGCACTTCGACCATCCGTTTGAACCAAAACCAATGAAGTTTTGAATGTATAGTAAGTTTAACTCACGAAGTTACGGGCACTTTACTTGTGGTTACGTCGTGTACATGCACTTTGCGTAAGTGTGCGTGGTTGTCAGGTGGGAGCGATTAGGCGGGAGCAAGCTCTCGCTCACACTTATACACATACGACACACACACAACCATGAACCACGAGCCCTTATGAAATAAAAGAACTATAGTATAAATAATTGGTCAACAGTAGATGACATTACTATAATGTAAAAAAAAAACACAATTAAATGAAAATTTTCAGTTTCTAGGCAGCACATAGGTTCATATTTATATTCAAGTTACGTTTCAGCTTACAAAGAAATTCCATTAATATAACATGAATGAATATTCTGATCGCACTTGACGCCCACGTATCAACGCCTACGACATACTTCAATATAACCGCATTTTCCCGCCCACGCTTGCGATCTCCGTACATTTTCTTTCCTTCGATGACAAGACAGTTTATGACTGGGATCTCACCTGATGGTAAGTGATGATGCTGTCTAAAATGGTAGCGGGCTAACTTGGAAGGGGTATGGCAGTGTACCTTCGACCCATACCCTAATCTATTTTCTACACGCCATCGTGCCGGAACGCTAAATCGCTTGGCGGCATAGGAAGAAAGCACCAGGTTATCTTTAAAATTTTCATCCTCTATCTGTGTTACCTCTTCACGGCTCAAACACTGGGCTAATTTCTGAAACTCTGTATAGAAATAGCTTGCATCCCGTAGTCTGAGGAAAAGGAAAAAATCAAGGCACGGGATTTTTAAAAAACCATAATGTATTGAGATGGCCAGACATAGCTCATATTTTTTTTCCCCATTTCTCTTGCATGGGTATTAAAAATAAATTTGAAACGCAGTTTTAAAATAAAAGAGAATTTCTAAGTGAACACTTGGACCCTCATAAATATTTCAAAGTGCAGGCAGTTTATTTTTAAAAACAAAGTATAGGGATTTTGGAAACACATTAAGATTAGAACAAAAAAGGGTCTTTAGAAATTGCAATAGAAGTGCAGACGTTTTAAAAGGAAACATTTAGAATCAGATCATAAATCTAGTTGAAACATTTTGCCTTCACAAAATATTGAAACCAGATGTGTAGATTGACATAGCCGAACCGAGGCGAAGGGCATAGAAAATAAACAAAAAAGCAAGGCGTGACCGTAAAATGACGCTTTCGATAATTGGCCGAAACATTTTGGCGGGAATCTTAAATGGGCGTGACTATAGTAAATGACGCTATCGATAATTGGCCTAAACGTTTTGGCGGAAACCTAAAATGACGAATCAAGTTAAGGCAGTTTACTTTGGTGGGGATTTTCTATTTTTCAGTTTGGAGAAGGGGCGATAAGGACTCGGAAGGGGAGATACACGGGGGTGCTTTTCGAGAAGGCATTCCGGGTTGAGGGCTCTTCCAGCAGAGTCGACTCCATTCTCCGATAAATTAATCCTAAGATTGTATAAATTTTAACCTATTTTAATAGATCTATACATAAAAGTAGAATCAGTGCAATAGTTTATAATTAAGCTTATAAGCAAGTGTGTGTGCGCAACGAGGCCTGAATATTCCCGGTAATGTACAAATATTCCAATAATTATATTTTGAGATAAGTAAATTCACAGATAAAGGGTTTCCGTAACGTCCGGGTTTAGGCGTTCATTATTGTAAGAAATTAAAATGTATCCAGATATAGTTCTCGATGCTTTGTATGCAGAAGAACAAAGGGATAGGAGACGTGTGAGAGAGATATCTCGAGACGATGGGTTCTCTATTATGATGTATATCTTATTTCTGACATTTGTTCTATATCTGCTCTTTTTATTAATCAGATTAATGTGGTCAAATCTGAGAGAGTGAAATGTAATAATTTGGCACACATACCACTTGCTTTGGAAGAGGAACATTTATATAAAATATAGTCAGGAAGTTGTGAAAACGAGAATAAAATATAACTTATTATCTGTGAATTTATTTAACGTAATGTATTATGTGTTGTAATTTCTACTAAAACTATGAAATGTCTTGTCTCTCCGATACCACTAGTAGAAAGTGTACATATTCTTTTAAGCATTTAACACCTTTTGTAGCATGTGTGTATATTTTAGTCTAAGATGTCTTAGGTTAGAATGCCACAAGGGTTTTTCATTTGGGTATTTCCGTTTTCCCTTGTCTTAGAATGGCTGCTAGGAACGGAAAACCCGGTTGGTTCTCAAATGACCCCATTTGGAACCAATCTAAATAATCAAACAGTTTCTTTTGAGTAGATTTAATAAAATGGAAAATAAATCTATGAAGTCATAATTATCATCTTTTACTGAACAACCCTAATATTTCTCCTAAGGTATTCAATAATGGAATGTTCTCAAAGGTTCTGTCTACATAAATTGATTTAGTGTTTTATTAGTATTCAGTTGAACCCTAGACTTAACATCTGTAACGTGTGGCGGGCTGAACCGAACAATCCAATAGTGAAATACTATATCCAAAATTGAGTCACGACCCTTCAGTAGGCAGTCAGTTTAGAAAGTGCAGACTAGTGCACTAATTTAGGTCAATAGGCGACATTAAATTACTTAGGGTCAGTTTATTCTATCACGATAGAGAAGTCTGATTTCTTTCATAAACAAAGCAGATAGGTGAACGAGATGGAACAATATTGCAGTCTAAAGAAACTTTGACTTATTTTGTTTTACATAACTAATAGACTAGATTCTAGACTCACTTCGGGTTAGAAGTTAGGTATGAATGAAAACTTTAGAAATCATTCACTATAAATTAAGTCTTCAAATGTACGAGACTCCGAGATACCAGAGCGACCTTCGAGCTACGGGTGTGGGTCAACGGTACTTCCTACAAACAGGTAAGAAATTAGAATCCTTGTTTATTGTATTTACAAACTTTAGTTGTAGGGTGACCATGATATTACTTCGGAATAGAGGACAAGATAGGGTAATAGGTAGGGTGACCATGATGAAATACTACAGGGATTGAGACACTGAGGCTGATTGAGTATTGGCTAAATTAATATGTTTGACTCAGATGAGTCAAAGTTATTACTAAGTGGTACACGGTTCGATGGCGTTCTTTGGCGGCGAATTTCCGGCACACCAAACACGCCATGTCTTGCAGCACGGCTCCCGAACTTAGATTTGGCCAAATCTATATCAAACTGAACAATGAATATAAATAAGTAAAACCATGGTATTGGGGCGAGCTATAAGCTCAATGAAAAGAATTGTACCAACCCTTCGGGGTGTATGGGAACACCAAAACGCTTCGCAGCGAAAGGGAGTCGGCTGTGCCCCCATAACAATGATAAAAGGCCGTGGAGCGGCGTAGGGTTTCCCCCGTGCTAGAGGGAATTCGGTCAGAACGACGGCCTAAAACAGGCAAATTCGTACACTGTATCAGCTAATCATTCATTCTACTCGTATTTTAAACTTAAATTGATAATTTAACTCTCTAGGATTTCCCTGTTTTTCTGAAGGTTGGAGAATGCATAACATAATTCTTTTGAAGTTCGTTCATAATTAATCCGCGACAGCTAAAGTAGAATGATTTGGTAGCCTACTTTGTCCATCGGACGAAATGAACTAACCCGCAGGGTGCTTAGTACATAACAGTGTTCATGCCAGAAGCCAATATGTCTCTCGATCCTGAGGTGTTTTACCTATAATTAGAATATTCTTCTTTACTCAATCAATCCACTAGATATCACTAGACGATCCAGCTGCGTACCATCACAGAATTTTGGTGCCGTGACCAGGATTTAATCCTGGAAAATCTTGAAAGCCTGGGAATTTTGATGCCGGAGGTGACCAGGGGTCTATGTACGTATTCGAAATAACGATACGACTAGATCTATATTAATAATCCTTATTAGAGAAAAAAAAAAAAAAATACACAACGTAGAAACTTGTGATTGGGTATAGGAGAAATATTTAGGTGAAACAATGAAAAGGGAGAAGGGAGACAAGACACACTGTGCATGTTATTATTACGTTGTACATTTAATTATATGTTGTGCACTTATTTTACTTTGTGTATAGGAGAAGCAGAAATAAGCAGTATGTTTTATAAATGTACAATTTACAGGATTCTAGGAGGAGATTGCAGTGAACGGAGCATTACACTTGCTTATTTCTTAGACTTAATTGTTTATCCTTGCTTTATCTTGCAATTTATTTTGTTGAACCGAGAGATCCCACAATAGAACGGGCCAAACCCCATTGTCATTTCACATCTGGTTTTAAAATTGTGCCATTATTACGTGTTTCGTTAGACGGCTCGCAAAGGCGACTTAGTAAACAAGTAATATAACATCTGGCGGACTTGAGCGATTATTAGTTAGAAAGTAGTTAGGAACAGCGTTTTAAAGCGAATTGTTTAAAGATGCCGGCAGGTAAAAAGGAACGGAATACAAAGCGGGTAGCAACGGGTCGATTAGATAAAGGTGCGGTAGAAACAAACGAACAAACGGAAACTGTAGGTAACTCGACGTTAGAGTTGATTCTAAAAAAAATCAACGAATTCGATGGAAAGTTGCAACAATTGAGTTCAAAAGTGAATTCATTGCCAAATGAAAGCGCGAGTGTTACGTCACAAGAGTCGGTTGGAGTAAGCAATGAAAGTAGTAGTGATGGACCAGGGCCTAGAGTTGAGTCTGCGGGATCTAGTGTATCTCTTTCCGAGACTCGGAACGTTTATGTAGTACAGCCTTCGGTTACCAAACCGAATTTCGATGGAAAACCATTTACAAACCCTATTGCATTTTTAAAGCGATTAAAAAAGTATATTAGAGCGGTAAATGGGTCGGATCGGGAGATCGATATAGCGTTAGGATGTATAACGGGACACGCACGTCAGGTCATGGAGTTATACTCGAAGGACTGGGCTACATTTGCCGATTTTGAGACCGATTTTAGGCGAACTTATTGGACCGAGCAGATTCAAGAGTCTGTGAGGTATAGGTTGATTAATGCGGTATATTCGAGCGATTCTGGAATGACGATGTCCGAACATTTTGCTGTACAGGTAGAATCGATGCAATCATTAACTATTGCGTTTAGCGAAAGTGACTTAGTAAATTCTATTATGCGGCATTATGCGATAGATATTCAGCGGTTGTGGTTTACTAGGACTGGGGAAGTTAACATCATGAACGGGGCAAAGTTTCTAAGAAGTATAGAGCAAAATATTGTTGAAAAGCCGAGAGGAATTGCGAGAGAGGTAGTAGGTAATAATTTTAGAGGTAGGCGTTACGACAGGCCATCGTTAGCGCGGCCTATTGTCGCGGCCATTTCAGCGAATAAATGGAATACTAGAGGTAACACGACCCGAGGACGGGGTTATCGCCAGAGTAGGTCAGGTTACAGGTCAAACGTTAACAGACCAGCGTTTTCTGGGGCTGAGCGAGCTAGACCGGCTATTACTTTTGTAAAGGAGGGCGAAAACTCTGCTTTGTCGAAAGAAGGAGGGGGAGAGGGACCTTCAAAAAACTAGGTATCCCCACACAATCGAGGTACAATAATCTAGAATTGTGTAGAACGGGGAAAGTAGAGACCTCGAAACGCGGAAGGCCGAACGTGGCTTATGATATTTTAATTAGCAAAGGATGGAGACCGGGTCAGAGCTTGGGCATTGGCGATAAAGGTCTTAAACGATTAATAAAGGGCGGAAAGGTTAGCGACGAAAGTAGCTGTCAGGTTGAAGCTAGAAGCATAGGAATCTTATTGGAAAATCAGTTTAACAACGTAGTAGAATGTGGCGAGATAGGTATTGAGTGTGAGCTGTGTGTAAGGAGAGGAATAAACGTATACACAATGTACCATGAACTTGATGAGTCGATTGACGAAGGAATTGATTATTCCTTACCTAAGTTACCTGAAGTGAGTGTAAGCTTGTATGGGAGGAGTATAAATGCACTTATCGACACGGGAAGTCAGATTAGCGGAATAACTAAGGAATTATACGAATCTATTCTAATTGGAAATAATACTTTGTCAGAAATCGCCATCCCAGCGATTCAAATACAAGGGGCATTCGGTTCACGTAGCGAAAGTACAAATAGGATGTTATTAATAGAGTTCAAATTAGGGAGTACATTAGTTGAAGCACCAGTACTAATTATGCGACGGTTACCTAGGTCGTTGATACTCGGATATGATTGGTTAGAACGAGTAAAGGGAGTAGTAAATTGCGGCAGTGAACGGACACTGACCATAGAGCATTTAGGGGTCAAGTCTTGCGTAAGACTGAACTCGGATTGTAAGGTCGAAAGGTTAGGGGGAGAGACGAATGCCGCCACAATTAATTCGATATTGAATCAAGGTACTAGGTCCGAGGAACGTAGCTTATCTATTAAGGATTCGAATGGCGAGGACAGAAAGGGGTATTGTTTGAATGATTCAAATTTAAGTAGGGAACAAAAGGAAATGTTGTTACCTGTGTTGAATAAGCATTGTAAGGTGTTTACAGATAGATTAGGATTGACTAACAGGTACGAGCACGTCATCGAGTTAGTCGATGAGATTCCTTTTATAAAGCATAGTTATCCAGTGCCTTTAGCGTATAGAGATCAGGTTAAAGAAGAATTAGAGGAGTTAGAGAGGTTAGGTGTGATCAGGCAGGAGGCAACGCCATACTGTAGCCCGCTCACATTTACTAAGAAACGAGATGGGTCAATAAGGCTCTTGTTAGACGCGCGCGAACTTAATAAGAAAATGGTGGGAGATGCGGGGTCACCGCCACTCACATCGGAAATTTTGCAATCCTTTCATGGAGTGAATTACATTAGCTTAATTGATCTGAATAATGCTTACTTTCAAATACCTTTGAGTCAGGATTCTAGAAAATATACGGGTTTTTCTTTTATGGGGAGAACATATACTTATAATGTTTTACCTCAAGGACTAAAGACATCTGTCGCGGGATTTTCAAGGGCAATGGACTCTATATTAAAAGAAGTGCGTGGGTTTTGCGTTAACTATTTAGATGACATTGTCATATTTACCACAGGAGACATAAGATTACACTTGGAACATTTAGACCAAGTGCTAGACAGATTAGAATCAGCAGGCTTAACGGGCAGGCTAGGAAAGTGTCGTTTTCTGTGCGTAGAAGTAAAACTGCTAGGACACATAGTAAATACGAAAGGCGTACGGATGGATCCAGAACGAGTAGAGGCTATATTAGAGTTTCCCGTCCCTCGAACAATAAAACAATTACGAGGATTTTTGGGATTAATAAATTATTTCAGAAGGTTTATCTCGAAGTATAGCGAAGAGGTTAGGCCACTCTGCGATCTATTAAAACAAAATACAAAATGGTCATGGACACATGAGGTAAATGAATGTTTTGAAAAGGTCAAGAGATTATTTGTAGACACATTACTTCTCATACATCCTAATCCGAAAGAGATTTATTACCTACAAACCGATAGCAGTAATTTAGGAGTCTCAGGGTATGTTTATCAATTGAACGAAGTAGGTGAAGAGCAGATAATAGGATTTTGTAGTAAAGCGTTGACTGAGGCGGAGCGTAAGTGGACAGTCACAGAACAAGAGTTGTGGGCTATCATATTTAGCTTGTCGAAGTTTGAAACGTATTTGAGGGGGGCACGGTTAGTGATTAGGACCGATCATAAAAGTTTGATATTCTTACAGACATGTAAATTGTTGAGCGCACGAATGATACGTTGGGTACATTACATAGGACAATTTGATTATACGGTCGAGCATGTAAAAGGGAAATTAAACACAGTAGCTGACGTATTATCCCGACATATAAAAGGGACAACTGACGTATTGAATAACAAGTCTGTGGGGCCTGAGATGAATTTATTCAAAACATCGCTAGGACAGGTAGTACAAGCGAGATGGAAAGAGATAGGTAGTCTACAAGAACGGGACAAGGTCGCTAGTGAAATAATTAAACGTATGAAAATATCAGGTACATCTGAATCAAAGTATTATGTGATTAAGGAGGGGGTCCTTTATAGGTCTGACATAAATAGGGATACCTTGAGACTATATGTTCCCGAGGTTTTACAAAGGAGTTTGATCGTTAGCATACATGAAGAAATAGGTCATTTCGGACGCTACAAGGTTTATGCGCTGATGAAACGTCGTTACTATTTCTCGAATATGTCTCGCGTGATAAGTCGTGTTGTAAGGGCTTGCGGGGAGTGTCAAATGTCAAAGCACGCGTTAGAAAAGCACACGGGGCCGACCAAAACTGTGATAGCGACAGATATAGGAGAACGGGTCTTTTGCGATATTTATGGACCTTTACCGGCGGGACGTTTCGGATTCAAATACATATTTGTAATGCAGGACTCTTATAGTAAACTGATCAGGTTATATCCATTACGTCAGGCAAGCGGAAAGGCTACACTCACATGTGTGAAGAAGTTTCACAAACAAGTTGAGATTAAGACTTTATGCTCAGACAGAGGCGCGAATTTTACATCGAAGGTTTTCGAGTTAGGTGTACGTCAATTAGGTATCAAATTGACGCACACATCTGTTAGGAATCCGCGACCAAATTCGACAGAGAGGGTTAACAAGGAATTAGGTAGACTATTCAGAACATACTGCGAGAAATCTCATAGGTCTTGGGCAGATTTATTGCCGGACATAGAAGATTGTTACAACCAGGTAGTACATACCACAACAGGTTATACACCGAATGAGCTAGTTTGGGGAAAGCGGACCATACTATCAACTGATTTCGGCAAAGACATAGCGAAAGGAACCGATATACAAGGAGAAACGTTAGAACAGATTAGACGACAGGCGCGTCGGAACATAACAAAGGCGGCGGAGAATAGAGAGCTCTATTATAATAGGAATCATAAGTTAATACAGTTTGAGATAGGCGACTTGGTGAAGTTGAGGACTTTTGCGAGGTCGGACGCTGATAAAAAATTAACAAAGAAATTCATGCGACTTTATGAGGGAACTTACGTGATAGGGGCAATTCCATACAATAACGTATACACTTTGGTTGACGCTCGTACTAACGAGATAAGAGGGAATTACAATGCGATCCATTTGTTCCGCTATTATGCAAACTCGTAAAGGAATGAATTCCATTAAGGATTAGCGCGAACAATGGAGATTAGTGAGACCTATCGGCATCAACATAGATAGCAGTTTATGTTAGGTGAGGAAATAGATTTTCAAACAACTAGTAGAGAGTTAGGTATAAGAAATACTAGGTGTATTAAAAATCTATTTGGGGGAGTGTGAGATGGCCAGACATAGCTCATATTTTTTTTCCCCATTTCTCTTGCATGGGTATTAAAAATAAATTTGAAACGCAGTTTTAAAATAAAAGAGAATTTCTAAGTGAACACTTGGACCCTCATAAATATTTCAAAGTGCAGGCAGTTTATTTTTAAAAACAAAGTATAGGGATTTTGGAAACACATTAAGATTAGAACAAAAAAGGGTCTTTAGAAATTGCAATAGAAGTGCAGACGTTTTAAAAGGAAACATTTAGAATCAGATCATAAATCTAGTTGAAACATTTTGCCTTCACAAAATATTGAAACCAGATGTGTAGATTGACATAGCCGAACCGAGGCGAAGGGCATAGAAAATAAACAAAAAAGCAAGGCGTGACCGTAAAATGACGCTTTCGATAATTGGCCGAAACATTTTGGCGGGAATCTTAAATGGGCGTGACTATAGTAAATGACGCTATCGATAATTGGCCTAAACGTTTTGGCGGAAACCTAAAATGACGAATCAAGTTAAGGCAGTTTACTTTGGTGGGGATTTTCTATTTTTCAGTTTGGAGAAGGGGCGATAAGGACTCGGAAGGGGAGATACACGGGGGTGCTTTTCGAGAAGGCATTCCGGGTTGAGGGCTCTTCCAGCAGAGTCGACTCCATTCTCCGATAAATTAATCCTAAGATTGTATAAATTTTAACCTATTTTAATAGATCTATACATAAAAGTAGAATCAGTGCAATAGTTTATAATTAAGCTTATAAGCAAGTGTGTGTGCGCAACGAGGCCTGAATATTCCCGGTAATGTACAAATATTCCAATAATTATATTTTGAGATAAGTAAATTCACAGATAAAGGGTTTCCGTAACGTCCGGGTTTAGGCGTTCATTATTGTAAGAAATTAAAATGTATCCAGATATAGTTCTCGATGCTTTGTATGCAGAAGAACAAAGGGATAGGAGACGTGTGAGAGAGATATCTCGAGACGATGGGTTCTCTATTATGATGTATATCTTATTTCTGACATTTGTTCTATATCTGCTCTTTTTATTAATCAGATTAATGTGGTCAAATCTGAGAGAGTGAAATGTAATAATTTGGCACACATACCACTTGCTTTGGAAGAGGAACATTTATATAAAATATAGTCAGGAAGTTGTGAAAACGAGAATAAAATATAACTTATTATCTGTGAATTTATTTAACGTAATGTATTATGTGTTGTAATTTCTACTAAAACTATGAAATGTCTTGTCTCTCCGATACCACTAGTAGAAAGTGTACATATTCTTTTAAGCATTTAACACCTTTTGTAGCATGTGTGTATATTTTAGTCTAAGATGTCTTAGGTTAGAATGCCACAAGGGTTTTTCATTTGGGTATTTCCGTTTTCCCTTGTCTTAGAATGGCTGCTAGGAACGGAAAACCCGGTTGGTTCTCAAATGACCCCATTTGGAACCAATCTAAATAATCAAACAGTTTCTTTTGAGTAGATTTAATAAAATGGAAAATAAATCTATGAAGTCATAATTATCATCTTTTACTGAACAACCCTAATATTTCTCCTAAGGTATTCAATAATGGAATGTTCTCAAAGGTTCTGTCTACATAAATTGATTTAGTGTTTTATTAGTATTCAGTTGAACCCTAGACTTAACATCTGTAACGTGTGGCGGGCTGAACCGAACAATCCAATAGTGAAATACTATATCCAAAATTGAGTCACGACCCTTCAGTAGGCAGTCAGTTTAGAAAGTGCAGACTAGTGCACTAATTTAGGTCAATAGGCGACATTAAATTACTTAGGGTCAGTTTATTCTATCACGATAGAGAAGTCTGATTTCTTTCATAAACAAAGCAGATAGGTGAACGAGATGGAACAATATTGCAGTCTAAAGAAACTTTGACTTATTTTGTTTTACATAACTAATAGACTAGATTCTAGACTCACTTCGGGTTAGAAGTTAGGTATGAATGAAAACTTTAGAAATCATTCACTATAAATTAAGTCTTCAAATGTACGAGACTCCGAGATACCAGAGCGACCTTCGAGCTACGGGTGTGGGTCAACGGTACTTCCTACAAACAGGTAAGAAATTAGAATCCTTGTTTATTGTATTTACAAACTTTAGTTGTAGGGTGACCATGATATTACTTCGGAATAGAGGACAAGATAGGGTAATAGGTAGGGTGACCATGATGAAATACTACAGGGATTGAGACACTGAGGCTGATTGAGTATTGGCTAAATTAATATGTTTGACTCAGATGAGTCAAAGTTATTACTAAGTGGTACACGGTTCGATGGCGTTCTTTGGCGGCGAATTTCCGGCACACCAAACACGCCATGTCTTGCAGCACGGCTCCCGAACTTAGATTTGGCCAAATCTATATCAAACTGAACAATGAATATAAATAAGTAAAACCATGGTATTGGGGCGAGCTATAAGCTCAATGAAAAGAATTGTACCAACCCTTCGGGGTGTATGGGAACACCAAAACGCTTCGCAGCGAAAGGGAGTCGGCTGTGCCCCCATAACAATGATAAAAGGCCGTGGAGCGGCGTAGGGTTTCCCCCGTGCTAGAGGGAATTCGGTCAGAACGACGGCCTAAAACAGGCAAATTCGTACACTGTATCAGCTAATCATTCATTCTACTCGTATTTTAAACTTAAATTGATAATTTAACTCTCTAGGATTTCCCTGTTTTTCTGAAGGTTGGAGAATGCATAACATAATTCTTTTGAAGTTCGTTCATAATTAATCCGCGACAGCTAAAGTAGAATGATTTGGTAGCCTACTTTGTCCATCGGACGAAATGAACTAACCCGCAGGGTGCTTAGTACATAACAGTGTTCATGCCAGAAGCCAATATGTCTCTCGATCCTGAGGTGTTTTACCTATAATTAGAATATTCTTCTTTACTCAATCAATCCACTAGATATCACTAGACGATCCAGCTGCGTACCATCACAGTATGCGAAAGAAGTTGCGGGCAGAGAGGAATGAATTTTGACAGATTAGTTTAAAATTGTCTCTTATTTAAGGTTTCTATTATACATAAATTAATACTTGGTATGTTAGTTAGTTAAGGTCAAGGAGGTTCAGCTTATACTTAAATTAGATTACACAACGCTGAAATAACATCCCTTGGTTACATTGCTCATATTATCATAACATGCCCTTTGGTTGTTATATATTGTATGGATACGCGAGAAATATGTTTCCCGCATGCGCAATTTGGCTAGTCCATGTAAAAAATACATTTTTCTTACTGATTATTATATTAAATAGAGGGTCTTCCGCGAAGGACAACGATTAATGAGTTTCCTAGAATCGGTCACAGCATCGGCCCTACCTTAGACATAGCTAGATCATAGTGCTTGACGCGCACGGCACCACAGTAGGTATATAAAAAATCTTTAAAAAATACCAACTTCAAACGCCACTACAAAGTATAAAAACAACTTATGGAGTAACATCGACAAAAAAAAATACCCGTTGTAGTGAGACCTCCTCCATTTTTTTTAAGTCGCTTAAAAAATATGATCGCATGAAGTTTATGACATTACATTTGCATTTACATTTTTTACATTAAAAAAATATACTTATATCCTTCACAAAAATTTAGAAATCTTATCCGAGGTAATTATATCAATGTCAACTGCAACGAATTTCCATTTCAAAAAGTAGCGAGACAGTCCTTGGCCTTAAGTTAGCCTTGCATCGAGGTACAACTTGTCTGGCGCTTAATTGAGCTGTCTGCTCTATTTTAAATTGAATTTCACTTCAGCAGCTAACTTCTTATCCCAGAAATACAAACAGTTAGGTACCTATTAGGAAAAGGGGCGGAACATGTTTCTTGGCAGTGTTTTAAACCTAATAAGCCCAACGGTTAAAAGTGCGGACTGAAAACTGAAAGGGCAACAGTTCAAACTCCAGCCGTTGCACTAATGTCTTACCCACTCCTAACACAAGCTTTCCGTTTATTTGGGGAGGAGAGGAGAGAAGAATATGAGACTGAAATCTATAGACCGCACTCTCAAGGTCGTAGCCCATTTACACGACACCGCTCCTACCCAACCAAAGTATGAGCATTCAAATATGGACTTAATATCGTGCTCTGGAGGTGTTACTGTAAAGTGCAACCAAAGTATGAGCATTCAAATATGGGGTACGACCTTCACTCTGCTCAGATTCAAAACAGAGATAAAACGAGACAGATTTATGTCGGAGAATATTTGTGTCTCCTTTTAACTCTTATCCGAGCTAAGTCAGAGCACGATATACATAGATATCTGAAAGTCAAGTTCAGCATGGGTAATATTATTTTTAAAAAGAAAAAAAAAATTACAAAATTTCGTTAAAAAAAGCGTTACTTTGTACGTAATGAAACAAGAACTGTGTTTAATACATAATATAACCCGTGTTTATAGGATAGAGTCAGGTACTTTTAATTAAAGTCTGGAAAATTTATAGGCAAAATTTCTCGACATCACTCTTAAAACTTCGAAACTTTATGTGTGTAGGTAGGATGTATACGTACAGTTAGTATCATAAAATGATTGAATTTATTAATTTATTATAGTTTAATAAGTGTATATCTTTTAGTATACTAACTGGGCGTTTTGAAAGTTTTTGTATTGAAATCTGCCAAAATCTCAAAACGCTCGGAAAAGACATGTATTTTACAATGTTGAAAGCGGTCCTAGAGGTCGTACGAGTATCTTGGATAGTTTTTTCAAAAGGAAACATTATACGAAAAATTCTGCTATTACTAGAATTACTCGGTCCTATAATAAAAAATTCTCCCATATTGATCTTTTCCGTTACTCAAAAAATACATTTAGGCGATACATCTCACAAAAATCCTGATATTTCTACGAGAAAACATTTACACACTCATGCTCAGTCACAAACTCACATACATACAGTCACACACACACATACACACACACGTACTCGCAAACATACCTATTTATTCATTGACTTACTTTCTATTCAAACTATTTTGAAATTTGTTGTTCTCATTAGTTGTGTTTTTTAAAGTTATTTTTTACTCACTCTTACAATATTTATCTGTAATTTTTAGAAAATCTATAATTGGCCATAAAATTGTTACTACTCTTAAGTTAATTATTGTTCAAATTCGCTGTTGATTTTCATAATATAAATAAATAAATAAATAAATAATTGGACATAATATGAATACCAGTCTAATTGCTTACCTTGTATGTTTAAGAGTGAATAGGCATCTAGGCAACCGCGCACCGTCTTAGACTGCAGCGTCACTTACCATCGGGTGTCACGCAGTCAAGGGCTATCTTGTCATCGAATAAAAAAAAAGCTCCCGAGAGTATAATTTAAAAATAGGTTACCATATATTCCGTGTAGGAAACTGTAATGTCGTCGAGACGAGGGTTTAATCAAAAGACTAGTTGCGCATTAAGTACGCCACAGTCGGCGTCAAATTACTATCCTTACTTATTTACAAGTCGTTCTCGAGGGAAATCACACAGTTTATGTACAGTGTACACATGCCTACCACTTTATTTAAGATTGTGAGTGATTGGACTGGACTCTTAGAAAAAACTGTGATGTTATAGTCTCACTCGTGCTTTCAAACCTATAATGGTTTTAACGCATGATGCTGCCTTTTTCAGGTAAACGAAGATGCTTGACTACACAATACAGCATCGTAAATTGAGGATGCTCCGGTGTCGGGGCAAAATGTGCGTCGAGAGTAGTATAAAAGTCTTGTGTGGTGGTGGCATTGCTTGCTTGGGAACTTGGCTTTCTTGCTTGGTTGGGGAGGTAAGCGGTGCTTAGCTTGTAACCGCATGTTTGACCATACAGATTTTTTCTGTTGGCGGATTATACCTAGTAAAATAATTCTAACCTTTTCTTGCTAATCATGAACTTCCGCAAAGCAACGCCTGCTTTTATCCAAACGTAGATGCATCAATGAGAATGCGTATGACGATGGCACTATGCCTTACTAAACTTTCAGTCCAAGTTAACCGTCGTCGACCTAAAGGTCAAAATGACGTCATACGGTACCGTTGACAGTCAAATAATGATTGCATTTTTTAAAATAACCACGACTGTGACGGAAGTTTTCCTTTCTGACAATGCTTTTCATAGCAATGATGACGTCTTAAATGTCGAAGGGCGTGATTTTAAATTTCATATTTTTCATCTCTTCAATGAAAGTAGTTAATTCAAGTAATAAATAGTCTGCACTATGGAAAACTTTTCCTTTTTTTAACTCATCGTAGAAAACGACACGTGAATAATAGTAACCAAACGAAAATAATCAATAAATTAAAACCTAACAAAACTAAAACATTTAAACATTAATTGACAAAGTTGAAAAACACGGCAATGACAATCGCGAGTGGTACGTTGCTAACTGTACTAAGCGGGTCTGACTTGAGCTTCGGTGCGGGGAAGCGCGACGCGAGGTAGCGGCCAACCTGCAGTGAAATTTAGTAGCTTGCTTAAAGGACCCATGATTGCCTGCATGATTTAACTGTTACCAAACACCTCCTAGGTACATCACTGAATTCGGTTTTGCAATATTTGTTTCGTGGCTATGCTAGGAACTATTGTCACCGAAATCACGTGGAAAAAAATAAAATCTTAGTAAAACCTTTACGTAAGGATCATGGATAGGCAGTATCGCATATCATACAACGGACAAGTCAGCTGCAGTTATACTGTACAGTGTACACACCTTTTTAGTCGGCGTTAGACATTGCTTTCTGCTCTAAGTAGGTATATTGTAGACGTAACTTATTAAAGTGGTCGTAATATACGTCTCTATAATTTAATATGATAATATTATTTCATTTGTTACAAGATGCTTTAATTTTTAATGTTTATTATACTATAAAAACGTATCTTCACAAAACAAAAGTTTCCCAAGATTTCCGCGCGAAAGCGATACAGATAGCGCCAGTAAATGAAAACTCGGTTTTGTTAAAGCGAAACAAACTTCGAATCCCCGGGGCTCTAAGTAATGTGATGAATGTGGTTCCACTTTACCCAATTTCGCACTCGCTCTGTTCTAAACTATTCCTACTATATACTTACATTTTTATGTACGGTGGAAAACTGGAAACTTGTAGACGTGTGCTAAGACAACTATTTTCTAATTATTTGGGACTTTGTAGTTCCATAGCGTGTATAAGTAAGAAAACTTATTAGGTTTGACAGGTTGCGACTCTTTCGTTTAGGAAACTGGGTAAATAAAAAGCCTCCTTAAGTGATCTAAAAACATAGGTCCCTTAATGGTCCCTTGAGATCCCACTATGCTAGAAAATATGTCGCCTGGTGAACAAATGGTTTTTTATAAATAAATGTAAACATATTATTTAAATATATATATATATATATATATATATATATATATATATATATATATAAATCCTGGTACACTTTTGGCGACTTTTCATTTTGCAACCATTTGGTAACCACCACTTCTACATGATTTAGAAGAGCTACAGTTGCGAATAGTCATTTATTTCAAGTCATTAAACTGCGTGAATTTGACAGAAATGCTCTGTTTGCAATAACCAAGAAAATAGTTTTATACTGCATTGCACTCACTTTAAAGAAGTTTTGACTCCCTAACCATTACGCCAAACTTTTGCCATCCCCGTATATTAAACATATATTTACAATTCACTGTCCTAACAATATGACTACCGTTTTTATTAAAGAAGTTTTGACTCCCTAACCATTACGCCAAACTTTTGCCGTCCCCGTATATTAAACATATATTTACAATTCACTGTCCTAACAATATGACTACAGTTTTTTTTAAAGAAGTTTTGACTCCCTAACCATTACGCCAAACTTTTGCCATCCCCGTATATTAAACATATATTTACAATTCACTGTCCTAACAATATGACTACCGTTTTTTTCGAAGTTTAAATCAACCCCGTATTCTTTAATATTTATTTTATTCATATCCTAGCACTTTCAGTTTCCAGCCACTACATCGTACTTTTGGCACCTTTGCATAAAACATGTTGTATTTACACTGCTATACCCCTTCCAAGTTAGCCCGCTACCATCTTAGACTGCATCGTCACTTACCATCAGGTGAGATCGCAGTCAAGGGCTGTCTTGTCATCGAATAAAAAAAAATGTACCTATATTTAAATTTATTCTAATAATAACCATACTACAATTCATAATATTTTGGAAATTAAGTTCTTAGTACTCACAGACAGATTTTTAAAGTTAGGTATAGAGCCAATACAAAGGGAAGTATTCTATTGTAAATTTCGTTTAATTAGTTTGGTCACCACTCACTTAACTAAATAAACGAAATTTACAATACTTATGTTTTTACGTATTTGTACACCAAACTGGTGTACAAATACATAATAACATAGGTAGGTATAGTTACCGGCAAACTTCTTGAGTAAATGACCTTGACTGCGCACAAACGATGTTTAGATCTCATTTGAGGCTAGTAAGCGGGGTGTACAGTATCGAGCGCGTGATTGGTAGATCAGTGAACCTTTGCTTCCCGCGGTTTGGTGGTACCTCAGGTGCTAGAAATGTTCATGGGCGGCGGTAATCACTTAACATCAGGTGACTCGCCTGCTCGTCTGCGTGCTAAAAATATAAAAAAAGAGCCCGTGCTTCGTGCGCAACCCACGCTCGCGCATTTCAATTTCTTTGAAGATATAAAATTGCTGAGTGTGCTCAAGAAAACCCTGATCCGCAATTAAAAGACACAGTATTATTACGTATAACAAATGCTAGCTGACGTGGTAACCGAAGACTTGGGAGATAATGCAGAGCGTTGTCAGTCCGCGCGAATATGCTGGTCCGGAGGTTTGCCCGGTGTACAGACGCTGTGAGGATCACACAGTACAAAGCGTACTGTACAGTTGTACATCCTTGTACACGGCGAGCCTATGGTTCTGGTTATGGTTATGGCTTACAGCGCTCTGCGAGTCCAATACAATAATGAGGGCACGTATGATTCCGAGGAATCTTGATATAACTGGAATAATAATTGAAGTTGATTCAATCGAATAAGTATTATTATATTTACCAACAGAAAACGTTTCATGCAAGTCTCTCAGCGGAAGTTATGGATCTATGCGAGTTACTTCCGAAAACAAAGACGGTGATTACTGATTTGGCAGGGATCGGTCCGTGGGACCTGGATGCGGAGGTGAATGTCCTGTTGCGTGGAGAACGGCCTTTGTCGGGGATAGTCGCTGGATGGCGACGTTCAGCGCAGACCGAGCTCCTTTGTAAACTGTGAAGGAGGCTAGAGTCACCCAGCGCCGGTTACCCGACTGTCGAGGCCATTCACCCCGTCCTCTAGCAGATGGAGAGAAGGCATGGGGTGATGACCTTCCATCTTGCGCAGGTGCCGGTAGAGAACCTAAAGAGTGCAACGAGTGCGTCTGCGCTGTGGATACGGCGCAGCACACGATGGACGAATACCCCAGTTGGGCGGAGCACTGAGAGGCACTCGTGGCAGAAGTGGGGCAGGACCTCTCCCTGCCGGCCATGGTCAAGCCCATGGCCCGCAGTGGGCAGGTCTTGGGAGGCGGTGGTCTCCTCTGCGAGTAGGTGATGTCGCGGAAGAAGGCGACGGAGCGGTTGCGAGAGGACGACGGCAACTTCCAACCGATCCGCCGATCTCTTCTTCTTCTTAATCAATTTATAGACGTCCACTGCTGGACATAAGTCTCTTGCATGGACCTCCACAGGCATCGGTCTTGCGCCGCCTGAATCCAGCGGCTCCCTGCGACTCGTTTGATGTCGTCGGTCCACTTAGTGGGGGTCTGCCAACACTGCGCTTCCCGGTGCGGTGTCGCCACTCCAGCACCTTGGAACCCATCGAGCATCATCTCTTCGATCTATGTGCCCCGCACATTTCCACTTCAGTTTCGTGACTCACTGAGCTATGTTTGACTTTGGTTCTCCTACGGATCTCCTCATTTTTGATTTGATCTCGAAGGGATACTCCCAGCATAGCTCTCTCCATCGCCCGCTGAGATCCTGAGCCTCCTTATGAGGCCCATAGTTAGCGGCCATATTTCGGATCCATAAGTCATCACTGGCAACACGCACTGTTTGAAGACTTAAGTCTTCGGGCACTAAGGAATTTTAGACAAGATGACATCTCTAAGCTTCCCGAACACTGCCCAACTGAGTTGGATTCAGCAGTTGATCTCTTTCTCGAAATTGGATCTACCTAGCTGGACTGTGTGTCCCAGGTATATATACTCGTCTTCATTTTCGAGTGCAGATTTCTCAACAATTACTGGGTGGAGCGAAGCATGAGCATTAGACATGATTTTCGTCTTGCTCATGTTCATTTTAAGGCCCACCTGTTGAGAGACCCTGCATTGAGCAATTGTATTGAGGTCTCCGGGAATCTCTGCCATAATGACTATGTCGTCGGCAAATCGAAGGTGAGTGATGTACTCGCCGTTTACGTTGATGCCAAGTCCGTTCCTATCCAAAAGCTTAAATACGTCCTCCAACGCAGCGGTAAAGTGCTTCGGGGAGATAACGTCTCCCTGTCGCACTCCACGCTGCAGTTGGAATGGCCTTGTAGTCTGGTCCTGTATATGTACTGACATAGTGGCGTTTTCGTACAAGCACTTCAACACTTGAATGTACCCGATAGTCGATACGGTATCTCTGCAGCGACCTCAATACAGCCCAAGTTTCCACCGAATCGAAGGCTTTCTCATAGTCCACAAACGCTAAGCAAAGTGGCCTATTATACTCTTCCGTCTTCTGTATAACCTGCCGCAGCGTATGAATATGGTCTATGGTGCTAAAGCCTTTTCTGAATCCTACTTGTTCGGGAGGCTGCAAGTCGTCGAACCTACGGGCGAGACGTAGAGAGGTTCGTAATGACTCTCGAGAACAACTTATAAATATGACTCAGCAGCGAGATGGGTCTATAATTGTTCAACAAAGTGTTATCACCTTTTTTGAAGAACCAAACCACCACGCTCCTGTGCCATGCTTCCGGCGTTGTGAAGGACGGAATTGAACAATCGCTGAAAATTCTTTAACACCGGTTTTTAAATCCGCACTCAGGAGTTTCGCCGTGATTCCGTCTTCACCGGGCGAATTGTTGTTCTTAGAGTTGTTTGAGAGCCATACTAATCTCGTATAGGCTAACGTCCGGGATATCTTCGGTATAGTGTCGGGTCAGTTTGGCTCTGGGGTCTTTGGCCAAATCATCAACAGGTTTCTGTGACGTGGTATATAACTACCCATAGAACTTCTCGATCTCTCCCAAGACCTCAGGTCGAGAAGAAACGAGACGACCGTCGTCCGTTTTCAGCCGCGTCAGCTGGCTGTCCGATAGGCAGATCTCTCGCGAACACTTTGGAGTCTTGGTTTCGCTCGATGGTATCGGTAATACACTCGGTATTAAAGATCCGAAGGTCGCGAGCTTGTGCCTTAGAGATCTGCCTATTAATCTGCCGGCAGGCATCTGCGTCTGCTGACGACTGAAGCCTCATCTCTTGTCTCTCTTCCATCAGTTTGAGAGTATGGTCAGAGAACTTTTTGGTTCTTTTCCTGCGATGGGTCTTGAAGAATTTAGACTCCACAGTATGGACAGTTTCCACAAACCTGTTGTTCAGATCGTCCACAGAATTGCACTCTGCTAGGTAATCGAATCGGTTCTGCAGTTTGAGTTGGAAGTTTTCGAGGTTTTGGATATGAACACGAGTAGGTCGGAGTGTTAACTTCACCAGTCTGGCCCGTTCCAGCTTTACGTTGATATTCAATGTGCCCCTTACCATACGGTGATCGCTGCCGGTTTTCACCCTATTGATCACAGAGACATCATTGAATATATAATTATGCCGCTTGGTCGACATGATGAAGTCTATATCATTTCTCGTGGAACCATCGGGGCTCAGCCATGTCCATTTTCTGTTGTGGCATTTTCTGTGTGTCGGCCGACCTCGGGCGATAGATACTGAGGCATCTATCGCCCGGCGAAGATAGTTCCTCGAGCTGGTAGTGGGTGCACTCTGGCATTTGATCTCTTGCCCTCGGACGAGGTTCCGCTTCAGCGGACGCCGCTGGCTGGGTCGCGAATGTGTGCGAAAGCGTTCCCGTGACCCAACCACTAGCCGACGACGAGTTGGAACACCGTGGAAGTTTAGTCGGTAAGAGTCCGACATAACCACCGCGCCTCCCCAAGTGCGGTGGTATCCATGGAGATTCCCCACGCAAAAAAAAAAGCTGATTACTAATACGATATCACTAAAAAATGCTTGGTGCTTTTCATATTATGATTATTTCAATCATCATCATCATCATTATTTTATATTTATCTTTTACTAGCTTTCAAGCTAGCTATATTTGCCCGTAGCTCCACCTGCGTGAATTTAGGTTTTAATAAAAATTCTTTTCAAAAAACCGACTTCAAACGCCACTACAAAGTATAAAAATAATTTTATTTTGTACACGTTTGTTGAAGTCGGGCGGCTTAAATAGAAACGATGAAACCGATACGCGATGCTCACCCGATTTCAATAAGCGTGTCTCTTATATGTCACCATAAGGTAAGCGTCGCGCATCGATTTCATCGTTTCTAGTTAAACCCGCCCGACTTCAACAAATGTGTACAAAATAAAATTATTTTTATACTTTGTAGTGGCGTTTGAAGTCGGTTTTTTGAAAAGAATTTTTATTTTAAGCTTTTTAGTGTAGCTTGTTCCTGCTCTCTTTCTGCCCTCCCTCCAACACTACGGTACTAAAGTAGTCTATACTTGGTACCTACAGTACTTATTAACAACAGACAATTTCTAAAGAGCTAGGACCAGGAGGTCCATGATGTAGTCCATGATTGGTACCAAAAATATCAATTCGAAAGCGACAGTTCGTAATCCCTCCAACCCTGCAGCATCAGGATTGAGGAGTTAGAACCTTGAATTTTATATGTAGTATATGCTTGGTACCAACAATATCAATTCGTAAGCGACAGTTCCTAAATCCTCACAGATTAGGTGGGCAGTACCCTGCAGCATCAGGATTGAAGAGCTAGGACCTTGAGCTCTACGATGTAGACTATGCTTAACACCAATAATATCAATTCGCAAGCGAAAGTTCCTAAAACCTCATAGTTTAGGTGGGCAGTACCCTGCAGCATCAGGATTGAGGAGTAGGACCTGAAGCTCTAAGATCTAGTATATGCTTAGGCCAAGCATACCAATTCGTAAATGACAGTTCCTAAAACCCCATAATTTAGGGGGAAAGTACCCCTGCAGCATCAGTATTGAAGAGCTAGGACCTTGAGCTCCACGATGTAGCCTATGCTTAATACTAACAATATCAATTCGCAAGCGAAAGTCCCTAAATCCTCACAGTTTAGGTGGGCAGTACCCTGCAGCATCACGAGTGAAGAGCTAGGACCTTGAGCTCCACGATGTAGACTATGCTTAATACTAACAATATCAATTCGCAAGCGAAAGTTCCTAAATTCTCACAGTTTAGGTGGGCAGTACCCTGCAGCATCAGGATTGAAGAGCTAGGACCTTGAGCTCTACGATGTAGACTATGCTTAATACCAATAATATCAATTCGCAAGCGAAAGTTCCTAAAACCTCATAGTTTAGGTGGGCAGTACCCTGCAGCATCAGGATTGAGGAGTAGGACCTGAAGCTCTAAGATCTAGTATATGCTTAGGCCAAGCATACCAATTCGTAAATGACAGTTCCTAAAACCCCATAATTTAGGGGGAAAGTACCTCTGCAGCATCAGGCTTGAAGAGTTGAAGGTAAAAAATTTTATGGGACCATTTCGCGAGCTTCTTCTGTCGATTAAAAAAAAAATCGCGTGAATCGGTCCAGAAACCCCGGAGTAATCGGTGGGCATACATAGAAAAAAAAAAGATATATACCGGCCGAATTGATAACCTCCTCCTTTTTGGAAGTCGGTTAAAAATCCCGCGGGAAACCTTTACTGTCCTTCTCCAAGGTCTATCTATCTAAGTATATCTGTGTCAAATTTTGTCAAGATTGGTCAAGTGGCTGCGCCGTTTAGTTGTAACAAATAAACAAACAGACACTTTCGCATTTATAAAATTGGTATGATTTACTTGTGTAAACGATTACCTAAACAAACATTGATAATAATCATTGATGTCAACCACCGAGCGTGATATCAATCCATCAACGACTCACTGCTGAGCGCAGGTCTCCTCTCTGATTGAGTAGGGTTAGGTCTACCATAGTCCACCAAGATGACCTATTGCGGAGTGCGGATTGGCATACTATTTGAGGACATGAAAAACTCAATAGAGTCCTCATGTTTTCTTTCACCATAAAAGCAAGTGATATTAAATTTCTTAAAGCGCACATAACTTTGAAAAGTCGAAAGGTGCCTGGGGTTCGAGCCCCGACCTCCAAGAGCCCTAAGTCCTAACCACTGGGCTATCACCATTTTTAAACAAATATTTCGTCTCACATACTGAAATAGTATGTAATGCACCAAGGTCATGGCAGTCGACAGTGTGAGAGAGTTCTATGTTTAGCTGCGGACTGGTGTGGTCTGATGATGATAATGATGAGGTAGGTAAGTATCTCCTTTAATAATGATTAGATGATTCCCGCGACTTCGTTTGCGTGGATTAAGGTTTTTTATTCCCGCGGGAACTCTTATTTCCCGCAATAAAAAGTAGCCTATGTGCTATTCCAGGCTATAATCTATCTCTATGCCAAATTTCAGCCAACAAACATACTAACTTTCGCATTTATAATATTAATACGATAATAGAATAGAATTAAACAATCACAAATCAACATCAAAGTAATAAACGCGGCAACGTGGCGCCGTTCGCAGCGCAAGTACCTTAGCGAGCTGGCAACATGTCTGGTAGCCAAGTTGTAGCTTTATAGGCTGTTAGGTGAAATATGATATACAAAGTAAAGCGCAAGTACCTTAGCGAGCTGGCAACAGGTGTGGTGGCCAATTGGTAGCATTATAAGCCGTTAGGTGAAATGTGAAATACACGCACTGTATGTGGCGCCGCCTATCGTCAGAACGCGGAACGAAAATATGCACGTCCAATCACTGTGGGAAAAATTTGACGACCGGCATAAAATTTGAGATGGTACTTCTGACGCCATCTAGTAGCATATGGTGGAAAAATTTCTGAAAAATAAAGTTGCGTCCGTATACTGGTCGTCAAATGTTGGTGGTCGCCACTTTAGATGCATTTATGTGCATTTAGGTTGCCAAATAGATAGTGTGATGTAAATATATATATATATATATATATATATATATATATATATATATATAAATATGTTGTATCGTATTATAAATGCGATTGTGCGTGTTATATATGATATTATAATTTGCTTCGTCCGCTTCTCGTCTTGGGTTATTGGGGCTCTACTCGTACTGTATCTTGCATTTAACTTTCAAGAAACTTCTAATTAAGTAATTTAACACTTTATTAGGAAGGGTCAAATCTTCCAAACCTACCGAATCCCCAATAACTAAGGCCTGATGTATGACTTTGTCATTGAATTTACCCCATCCTGAGACGAAATAGGACGTGTATTAAATTACGCACCGCCATTCTGTTCCGTCAGACGCTCGCAGGTGTCGTCAAACTGTTTCAACCTTGTTTCAACATATAAATTGAACTTGCTATATTACCCGTCTCGAATATATACGGGCGAGGTTACCGTAGACGTTGAAAGAGAAAATGGTTTTGATTAAACAGTCCCCTGGGTTACTAACCACTAAAGTCATGAAGTAGAAATATTTATCTCTACTTATCCTATCCTCCTATTCGACCTATTATTCTAAGGGCCGATTTCATCAACGTAAAATACGTTTTATCCGAACGTAAATTTGATATTTTGGCAGTATTTTCAAAAAAAAATATATCAGAACGCCCAGTTTATTCCTCGGTTAAGCGTCATTCGACGTTTGGTGAAATCGGCACTAAAACACTATTAACGGTTTAGATATGATTGAACGTCATTATAGATTACCAAAAAGAATATTTGAACCTATTTTAAACCATAGTTTTTGGCATATATTCTGTATTGTACCAGTGCAGCGTGTCGATTCTCTAAAAATGATTGCATCAGTGTAACAATCGCAATGGCTTTTGAGTGGCTGAATTTGTGGCGTTCTTGCTGCATCATTTGACCAGCCAATCAGAGGTCATTGCGATCGTTACACTGATGCAATCATTTTTAGAGAATTGACACACTGTTCAAACTGGAACTGAAGACTTCAATTTGAAGGCAATTGTGATGACGAGAGGCTTGCGCAATTAATCCCGTTTGGAGTTTGAAGAGCGGGGCATTCGATAGTGAATTTAAATTGAAGCAGCCCAATACAAAATGCGCGTCGAACGCAATCGAACAGTATTCCAAAAATTCAGTTACGTCCTTAATATTTTCCGATGGCTTTATAAACGCAAGCGTTTAAAATGTTTTTGTATGACTCTCAATGTTTCGCTTTTTCACAGGGTACTGTTTTACTGAGTTTATTTTATTATTATTTATTTTTTCAAGCTTCCTAATATTCCGAATTCATACGTTGGTTGCCTGAAGTACCTACCTTGCAACTAACTATAGATTTCAATAAAATAATTGAAGATTGCCGCAAAGCAACAGTTTTCAAATAAAAATTAAACCCGTGAAAATAAATAAAATAAAAATAAAAAGCCATGAAAATAAATTACACTATTCCTAATATTTATAGAAATAAAAGCTTGGAAATTAATATCAATAAAGGACATTTTTCTTTCACAAGACTGTGTATTTTGTCAAACAAAAACAAACATTCGAGAGCCTGCTCTATCTGGTTTTAGACCTATTTGATTAACGCCATTTTGGCACTGTGAGTGTCTCTGGAACTAATAGGTAATATTACAAATGACGCACTAAACTCTATAATTAATCTATGATTATTAATTTCTTGTGTCAAATGTGGCGCTTCAAATTGCTCATAATTAAGCTGTCATTTGTTTGCTTGTGGGATCAGCAAATCCAGTGTTAATCAGAGATTAACTACAGAGATCAGTGGGAAATAGGCACCCCTAAATCATAAATAAAACAGTGGTTATAATCGTTCTACCTCAATATACTTTTGTAGTAGCTACCTACATTATCTGTAACGGATGCGATCGTCAGCAACAATTAATTATACAACGTATTGCAATGTTGACAGCCGGATAATGCACATTCACTGGTTCAGCCACTACATTATGTAATCTTTATGCAAGGCCCTCATTTCTAGCTTATACCGTGCCGCTATTTTCATATAAAATTACTGTAGAAATGAAACGGCTTTCTAACATGGTTTTCATGAATTCCTATCTTAAAATATAGTTCAGCAGGTAATTATTGTTGCCAGGGCAAAAAAGAAAGTACCAGAAAACGAGAAAGGAAACTGAAGCCTCAATAGCCCAACGGTTAAAGGCGCGGACTGAAAACTGGAATGTCGCAGGTTTGAATCCCATCCGTTGCACTATTGTGGTACCAACTGCTAGGACAAGCTTTTTGTTTATTTGCAGGGGAGAGGAGTATATTAGTCAACTTCAGCTTGGCTAATATTCTTTTTTTTTTTAAAAAAAAAAGGTCAGCCATGCGAGGATGAATCGACCAAATTAAGTCTGCTATGGGTGGTCCATTGCATGAGTTTACATACCAGGATGTCAGTCAGCCGGGAGGTGAATCACATCTGCCGCAAAAGACGTCACTTTGTGATGCCCACGACCGCTCTGCTAAGCATATCACGAAGAAGAAGAAGGTCAGTATATCACGAGATGTCATCTGCGCGGAGGAAACATGGAGGAAATTTCCCATTATTCTAAAATTTTACTAAATAGGTAAATCAAAAATTACTGGAACAAAGGGGATCAAACCTGATTGATTTTCTTCGAGATTATTCGAAAATTTCCTTGAAGTGTACCTAGGTGTCAATATATATATATTTTTTTTCTTATCAATAATTCCCGTTTTGTTTGTTATTCTTCGATTTCTCAAGTTTACAAGTCATCATCATCGACATCTCAACTTATCGGCAGCTCACCCATAGATTAAAGATACAGGGCAGGCTCAGAATAAGAAGGACTACCTTCGAGAAAATTGTGGAGCTGCTAATACATTCTCAGGCATGCATGTTTAAACTAGTTTTCACGTATTTTTATCAATTGCCAACGTTTGATTTGATTTCACAATGGAAACGAGTCGCATTCAATGTACATACGATTCCATCGAAGCGGCAACTGTTTGCTCGGGCTGATTGCATCAATTAATTTTTCCCAGAAAATCACTGACTTTTGTTGACAAAAAGATCAGCGTGAAAACTGGCTGATTGGAACATATCGAATAACCATGCGACCAAGTTGTAGCGTTCGAAAATGTTATATTATAGCGCGTTCTTTGAGCAGCATTACATGATATTTGGTCTTATAAATTAAGTACTTAAGTAGGTACTAGTTTTTGCCTTCGACATTCATTTTTTCCAGAATAAAAAAGAAACCTATGTCACCCACCAGGTCATTAAGTATGCCCATGAAAAAAATCACTTCTAACCGTTGCTTGCGGCGTGATTGACGGACAATCCAAGAAACAAACTATTAAAAGAAAGAGTAAGTTAAAAATTCTTTTTACAAAACTGACTTCAAACGCCACTACAAAGTATAACAATTGTGCCTATAAAATTTGAAGAGTTCCCCAGATTTTACCAGGATCCCATCATCAGATCCTGACAATGGGACCACCTGGGAAGTAGGTATACCCTTTCAAACAAAAAAAGAACTTTCCAAATCGGTTCAGACGTCAGAACCAGTAATCGGGGAACATACATAAAAAAAAAATTCCGACGAATTGAGAATCTCCTCCTTTTTTGTAAGTCGGTTAAAAAGAAGGAGTAATATTTGAGCCTAGAAAGATTTATGGATATAACATTTCAAAATATAAATTTGTTATTTAATATGAAAACGTTTGGGAAAACGGCATTGAATCATAAAGCTCCATATTTACGCACAGCTAACTTAAAACCAACATGCTAACATCCCATTCTCGCATGAATCGTCTACTTCGTTTACTTAAAAAAGATACTAATTATACTGGAACGTAAGGAGGACATATTTAATGTTTTTTATTAAAGCAATGTTTAATGTATCGTGTATGTTTTGAATTGTTTATTTAGGTGATTGGTGTATTTTGTATTATTATGTCTATATATTATTTTTATTCTTGCCCGGGAGGGTAAATTGGGAAACTGTAATATCTCGGTTACCCGCGTATGTTTTTGAAATACATAAATAATAAAAAAGACGTGTCTCACTCGGGGACTGCCGCGGTAAAGCTATTGCATAGCATTTTTATCAACGCCATCTAGCGGCTCACCGTAGAAGAGTCCCGCGTCAGGTTATTTTCGTTACGGAATTTCTGGATTCGGTCTCCACGCTGGCCCGCGATAGAAGCTATGCAATAGCTTAAAAAGTCTAACGTCGATTTTTCATCTCAAGTCGTTTTAAAATAAATCCACCTTTAGAGTCACGGTGTATTCATGTACAATCTATATAAGCGCATCCTTTCCCAGTTCTCAGCCATAAATCTATTGAAATAGTAGGTACGCCAAAAATCGCAATGAAGAATATGCATGAACCACAAGAGCACTGCTGTGAACGCTTTATCTTTAAATTGGCTTTGTTTTTAAATTGCCTTCAAAAACTGGAACGAGCCCGGAAGGCTTCAATTATTTAGTTCCTACTACCACTATAACAGACAGCAGGAAGCCTTTGTAGGATGTTGATATTGTGGCTGTGTCAAACTTCTAATAAACAGAGAATTTTAAATTAGATCTCAATCTGAATATGTATTGGTATTTTGCATGCGCTTGTGATTCTTCCGACATCGGAATATTTTACTGTGTTCTTGATGGTTCATCAGCTTTGTTAGGAGGATACTTATGCTGAGATCTATAGAGTGTGCTCTGACTCAGCTCAGACTCAAGATAGAGGTTAAGACGACACACAAATATGCTCTGACATAAATCTGTCTCGTTTTAACTCTATTTTGAGTTTGAGCTGAGTAAGAGTTATCTTGGATCTTATGCTGAGATCTATAGAGCGTGCTCTGACTTAGCTCCGTCTCAAGATAAGAGTTAGAACGAGACACAAATATGCTCCGACATAAATCTGTCTCTGTTTTATCTCTGTCTTAAGTCTGAGCAGAGTGAGAGTGCGGTCTATAGATTTCAGCCTAAGAGTTGACACATTAAAATTGTTCTATACTTCTATAGCTAACTATATTTTTACACTCAATTAATTATTTATGAAGCGCCATGATAACAATAAAACAAGGTTTAACAAAGCTCTGATACACTTGTAATATTTTACCTTAAGAGAAACGACTGGGTAATGAGCAGGTGCTTAATGATGTAAGTAATTAATTGGAAACTTTAACATAATTATCTAGTGCGAGGAAAAGTAATGAATTACTTGCAACACCTCTTTTTCACGTTCATTAAGCAGCGAAGAGTAAGTGAATGTGAAAACATGTGTTTTAAGCCGTGTGTTCATTATGAGATAATTCTAATTTGTGTGAAGGAACCCTGCCTGCTAATAGAAACGAAAAAAAGACGTGTGGCACTCGGGGACTGCCGCGGTAAAGCTATTGCATAGCATTTTTTATCAACGCCATCTAACGGCTCACCGTAAAGGAGTCCCGTGTCAGGTTATTTTCGTTACGGAATTTCCGGATTCGGTCTCCACGCTGGCCCGCGATAGAAGCTATGCAATAGCTTAAAAACTGTAAAGTACAGGCGTGCCGCTCGCGCTGTACACTGCCGCTCTTCCAGATGTATTGAATATATACAGGAACAATGCAACATCACATATATACCTACCCTCCGTAATACACTCTATGTCTAGTTCGACACCTGAGCATCCTCAGGAGATGTTGACTCTATGTACAATTCCAAAAACAATTTTTTTTTGGCTCATGATAATAATGTAGGCAATAAATGAGGCTATCAAGATCGCTAAGGCAATTGGGTTTCAAACTTTTATTTCAAATTGATTTTTTTAAGCTAATTAGGCTAAGTTTAGTTTATCTATACTTATAATAAAACTGTAACGGGACGAAATCTGTACATTAAATATATTTTGAAAATTTTAATCGGAGGATGCTTTATTATCGATACTGAGCTCAAAACAATTTTTTTTGAATTTTTTGTCTGTCTGTCTGTCTGTATCTTGGCCGCGCATCACGCTGAAACTACTGGACAGATTTAAATGAAACTTGGCATGATTTAAGTTTATACTACGCGGTAAAATATAGGATACTTTTTATCCCGAAATTCAGCACGGTTCCCTTGGGAGAGGGGATAAAAGTCAAAATGTGTATTTAGTTGTAATTCATTAACGCGTACTCCGATTTCATTCATTCTTTTTTTATTAGAAAGAAGATACTGTAAAGATTGTCCTGTAATTATTTCAAGGTCGTCGGTTCAGTAGTTCCGAAATTATAGACATCACAATCCTCAGTATAAGGTCCAAAATAACTTGAACCCCGTTATGTACAGGGAACTTTGAATCTACGGCTCATCTTAGGCTGGCAGAATACACTATGGCTTTTATCCTGGAAAATCATAGAGTTCTCGCGGTATTTTAAAAACTAAATCCACGCGGACGAAGTCGCGGGCATCAGCTAGTCACTAATAAGTGTAGTAGGCATAGCAACTGGGCACTCTTTGCTAGAAAACATAGGGACATTGAAGAGGTTGATATTTATTTAACTGTAAAAAATTATTGCTGTAAGGTTAAAAATCAGAAAGAAAACAGATACGAGAGCGTTTGTATGGAGAAAAGACTTACCTCTTATTTAAATACTTGAAATACAACCTGCTTATCAACTGTGCGCAAGACGCTTATTAACTCCTTTTACTTAATGCCTGCCTGCCTATATGCCTGCTAAAAGCTACATTTATATTTATTCTACTTCCAAGTTATTTTGAACTGGCAACTTTAAAAATTGCTTCCCCGTAAAATGAAAATATATGGACTAAATTTAAGACAACAAGGCTTCGTCTTTTCTAGAATTCCTTATTAGTGTGTCCACTTTTCAGATGGTAAAAGCTTTTTATGTGTATGACATTAGTTTGGCTTGAGTTTTAAGTTAAGTAGTAGTAAGTAAGTAGTAAGTTGAGTTAGTACCAGTAGTAGAGAATACCGAATGCCATTATCATTCTATTATCTATAAATGCCATTATCTATAAATAACAATGTCCTCCCGTGTGTGTGCAAATACATCGGTCGGGAAATCCAAGACGACCGGAGAAAGATTAGTCGCAGGACCGACCGCTTTACATGCTCTCCGAGGCACGGGAGTGAATCGCCGCCAACTTCCTAACTCTGATCTAGCACCTACTGCGAATTCCTTAACACAAAAACTAAAAACTTAATTTTTTTACCCGACCCGGGAATCGAACCCGGGACCTCGTTATCCGTACCTAGTTGAACATGCCAACCACTAGACTAACGAGGCATGATGTATGTAAAACATTTTTCACGATGATTCAAGATCCAAAGTAGTTGTGTATATCGAGACGCAGTCGCATCGAGAGTCGAGACTGATGTTCAACTTTCGAGCCGATCTTCCTATGCCCTGCACCCAGTGTATTCACCTATTTACGAAATCTAGTGTGGTGTGTTTTTGTGGATTGACCAAACTTTACAAGGGTCAAAAATTACATACTTTGTTCTACCTGTAGTGCGCTGTGTGCCGCGTAGCGTACAGTAAAAGATGCGTTTTCGTGGATTGACCAAACTTTACAAGGGCTTAAAAATTAGATACTTTGTCCTACACCTAGTGTGCTGGACGCCGTGTAGCGTACAGTAAAAGTGCGTTTTCGTGGATTGACCAAACTTTACAAGGGCTCAAAAATTAGACACTCGTACTTTGTCCTACCTGTAATGGTTGTGTGCCGTGTAGCGTACAGTAAGTTTTCGTGGATTGACCAAACTTTACAAGGGCTCAAAAATGAGATACTTTGTCCTACCTGTACTAATGGCTGTGTGCCGTGTAGCGTACAGTAAAAGTGCGTTTTCGTGGATTGACCAAACTTTACAAGGGCTCAAAAATTACATACCTTGTCCTACCTCTAGTGTGCTGGGTGCCGTGTAGCGTATAATAAAAGCTATTCAATACACAGCATATTATGGGCATGACAGAGACAGTTTGCTAGCGGCGAAATAAGCAAAATATACGAGAATTTTCCAAAACTCCTTTCTACGGTGAAAGAAAATATAATAAATTATTATATCAAAAAAAAAATATTCGTCAATTACAAATATGCTAATATGATATTGTGTCATACTTTCTGTTTACTATAGGATATAAGCAAAATAATAAATTGAATACGTATTTGACAAGTTCGTTACTATTTCGTTTACCCTATTAAATGTACCAATTAGGAAATATTTTGAGCGTACATTTTTTATATATGGGAAAAATAAATATTTTCAATCATTTTGTGTCAACGGATAACATGCATCAGAGATTTTTTGTTGAATGAAATTATTTATTTTGATGCTATCTATTGAAAGCTTGCAGCAAAACGTTCTATGATAAATTTTCGCAAAAAAAGCTGTAAGTAAAATCTTTTATTTTTTTCAAAAGTAAAATTGTTGCTTAGAAGGGCATAGGTATATATCCCACTCCCAGATCAATAGTTAGACAACTCAAAAAAGGTCGTTCCCAAAAAGCAAAGTTATGAAACTCAATTTTATTTTAGGTCATTAATGATGTCGTGAAATGCGACCTAAAATAAAATTGAACTTGACTCACATTCTCCTTTCTAATTAAGTGACACCCTTTACTTTTTATCCCGGAAAATAAAAGAGTTCCCGCGGGAATTAAAAACCTCAATTCACGCATACGAAGTCGCTGGCTAGTAAATTATACGTCCTGACAAACGCGTGTATACCTGCATAATGTAGCAAGCATCTGAAAACATATCCTTCTGGTACACATTAAGGGTTCGATATCATCCCACTCGTTTAGTAAGTGGGTGTAATCAAATCTGTTCGAATCGCCCACTGTCCCGGGTAATGAGGGCTCGATACTGCTTTGTCATTGACATGACTCCATCCCGGTAACAAAATGGGACGCGAACAAAATTACGTGTCGCTATCCATCACCCGTCAGGTGTCGCAAGGTGCTGCGCTAAATTAAGCGTACTACGTTACGTGCCCTCAAATAGACGACCTAGTTACCCTAAAGTTAGCTATAATTTTTTTTTAATATAATATAATAAAAAATAAATAATAATGTCCTCCCGACCGAATCCGGCCACGGCGGCCAATTCGGTGAAACGTGATCACTCAATTACACATATCTAACACTTTTAATTGAAAGCTCAAATACCAAGTTTTTTGGGTATAACTTGAAAAATGACATACATACAAAATTTTGCCCTTAATGCCCTTGGGGTAGAATTTTTTTTATATATTTTTAGCGAGCAAACGAGCAGGCGGGTCACCTGATGTTAAGTGATTACCGCCGCCCATGAACACTTGCAGCACCAGAGATACCACCAATGCGTTGCCGGCCTTTCAGGAATTTGTTGGGCCGCCCCTTGAATAACCCCAAGTTGTAATTCAGTGGAAACACCGTCGCTGGAAGTTGGTTCCACAGTTTCAAAGTACGTGGAAAAAGGGATCTAGAACATCGGATGGATAAAAAAAAATCCTTTCGTAGTAAGCGCCTACGTCATAAAAGAAACCTAGTTTCAAAATTTCAAGTGTCTAATTTCTTCTTCTTGCTTTTAATGGGTATAGGTAGATAAATCGTACACGCGTTAATTCCCGCCCTGCATTTATCCATGACTTTATACAGCCTACCTTTTGCATTTCCCATAGCAGAAGCACAGCATAAAATCGTGTAAAAGCGGGCACATTCGTCACATTATGCAACAACTCTCGTGCGCCTAACACGGCTCGGCCTAACAAGATTGCGTCTTCATTTGCTCCCACAATCCCGCAAAGCTGCATGCTCTATGAATACAAATTAAATTTCATACACGTTTGCACTGAGCTCTATAATTAATCTATGAGAGGCTGCTATAATATATTTTTAGGGATCAGAAGCGGAATTTATAAAAATTTTAGCAAGTCAGGATAAAACACGTAGGTCTTATTTACCTTCAATTTACTCTCAGATTCACATAATTCTAAACAATAATTCAATAGAGAGGTTACATCATGCACAACCGTTAACAATTACACACTACACAACATTTACCACAATTATAGGAACAAAGTGATATGAAACGATCTTACTCCAAGTAGTGACGGTATCAACAGCCTTCCCGTTCGACGGGTGCAGAGAGAAAAAGCCCTGTGAGCGGCTGTGCACTCACTTTTATACATGCAACTTTGCTGCGTCACCCACATTATTGTGGGTAGTTATGACTTAAATAGAAGCGTCTCCAAATAATATAATCACTGGAGAGGCTGCTATCGTGCCTGGTTCTAGACATACTTGATTGACGCCATTTTGGCACTGTAAGCACTAAGCAGATACGAGTGTCTTTGGAACTAATAGGTAATATTGCAAATGGATCTCTATAAATTAATCTATGATTGATTATCACCAGAGAGGCTGCTTTCCTGCCTGGTTTAGGACATATACTTGATTTACGCCATTTTTGCGCTGTAAGCAATAAGCAGATACGAGTGTCTCTACCTAATATCGTTTGTTATTATTATTGTAACGACTCAAATTGTAATTCGGTTTTGAAAAGGTCTTGTAAAGATACATGAATTTCATGAAAACGTGAGGTTTAAATAATGACATTAAAGTCCTTTTTTATCTTATTACGTAGTCGACAATTATTACGAAGGCTTTGTGTGGGAGCAAGCGTGGTTGTAAATGACGTAGATCCGTTGTAGATGCGTGGGTGGACCCCGTACTACGTTTTACTATTATCCATTCATATACTATCTTGGTCCCTTTCTTTACCTTTCTGACTCTTTTTAGGGTTCCGTATAAAGGATTCCAAACGGCCACTGCCTTAGCTGTGTATTATGGCAGGGTACTAAGTATATTCGAGTGGCTTCAGCCGTAAGGTGGCCAATTAAAATTTTGACAAAATAATTATTACAATGGCTTCTATCGCGGGAAATAAAAGGAGTTTCCAAAAAAGTTCTCTCATTCCAAGATACTTCGAATATACCTAATACATATCTATCAATCGCTGAGTTTCTTGCTTTCGATTCTCTTCGAATAGAAACCGAACTAGTAATAGATTCACTCAAGATTCACTCGAATAAAATACGTTCCTATTTCAATTTCAGAGTTCAAAGACAAAGAAAAATGAGAGTTCTTAAACAGGCCATTATTAGTTAACTATTTTTCAGAATCTACTGTAGTTTTATTCCATTCAACTTACAAAAGGAAAAGTACAAACATACTTTGTTGTTTAATACATACAGAGAATAAACAATAATACCCATACTAAATTAGATACCTTTATCTAGATAGCAATCTGAATCATTCGAGTAATAAATATATTCGAATAGTCTAGTCGTGACTCGATAGCTGCTGTTTCATTCGTAGAATTTACGTGGGTATGACTTGTAATTATACCTTATTTTAGATTTATTTCTTTGTTGATGCAAAGAAATCTAAAATAAGTACTGGATTAGTTTAGGTGATGAGTAAAATAATTACATCCTTTAGATAATCCTTTGTAATAGAGGAGTCTGTGGTGATTTTCCTCAAAAAATCAAACTATAAAATGCCTGAATGCGCAACGAGAATACATCATTTCAAAACCTATATTCAGCGTAGACAGATCAACATGATGAAGCTATATCTCTTATGTTTGGCTTTCCTCGTATCTGAGACATTAGGTCAGTTAGCGGTACGTCCTCAACTACAACCTGTGAGTGTTCGAAGAATTCGTGATGTTGGTTTGCCAGAAACAAGCGCTCTGAGAACTGAGAAGAAAAACGAAGAGCCACCAAATGATGATTACACGTTTCTGCTACCGTTTATACAAAAAATCACCAATAACTCCAGAATATACAGCGGGAACGTAGACTCTACAAGTGATAAGTCAAATGCGAATGCAGGCCTGAATCATCGAGTTGCCAGACAAATTGGAAGGTTTAGTGGTCGAGGCAGAGGGGGCATGAGGGGCAGTAGATTCGGTTATGGAATGCAAAGAGGCCGAGGCAGGTACGGTAACAGTGGCTATTGGTAGTGCAACAATCAAGTTATCTCCTGAATGTGTTGGTATCTTGGAAAGGTATAATAATTTACCTAATGCGTAAAATATTCATATTATGTTAAACTATACGTATGAACCTGAATATATATTTTATTTTGAAGCTCTTTCATGAATCTCAGTTTATTTTCATGTTGTACCTTCCTATTCTTTTTCCCTTACACCATCTGCTAGGATACTGGTAGAGATCTCTACCAGAAGAATAACATTTTATGAAATATATTATTATCTATTTATTTTATACATAAAATAAATAATATATTTCACAAAATGTAATTCTTTCTCGATGTATTTTCCAGAACAAAACTAATCCAGGAATGCAATAAAAAATGTAACCTTAGTTAATTCAATCTTCTTTTTTACTTAGATAGGTATACTAAAATAATTCAATTACTTTACATAGTACTATAACTATAAGTAAGTACCTAAATTAAATTGTGCGCTTAGTTCTTAAAACTACGCAACAGATTTTGATACGGTTTTCACTATCCTTTAGAAAGTTTTTTATAAAGTAAATAAATGGGTGTAAATGTATTTTCATCGCTCAGAATCTAATGACGCCACATACATTTACACCCGTACACGGTACATTGCACCCGTGCGGTACGGGCGAATCGCTAGTACGTAGTAGGTACGTACGGCCGTTTAAATTAAATTTCCATTTTCCCTGCTCTGTTTATGTAGGCGCTAGTGCTTAAAGTTGCCTTAATAACTCGTAAAGGGTGCAAGAACTCTCATGTTAATTAAAGACAAGTTTGCACTAAAGCCACCCTCCGCGTGTGAGAGCGGGCGTTCCGGCAATCAGGACTGCACACTGCAAATTATGTGTTGCACGCAATATACACGTGTACAAAGAGACTTGTATATAGCGACTTGTAGAGACTTCAATCTTCTAAATATATATTCAAATTCAAAATCCATTTATTTCATGTAGGCCAACTTGTAGCTCTTATGACACGTCATAAATCTACCACCGGTTCGGAATGCAGATTCTGCTGAGAAGAGCCTGCAACAAACTCAGCAGTTGCTCTTTTCAAAAAAAAATTTTTTACAATAGGTAACAAAACTATGCTATGTATATACATACAGTGCTTCCACAATGAAGCTTCAAAAAGGCACACGTAGGTACATACAATCCAACGCATGTTAAAATGGGCAGACAAAGCAGACCCATTCCCGTTGGTGGCACCCGTTCACGAGCGTGACGCATGATCCAGCCGTATTATATGTAATTCGAGAATTACATCATCGAGAATTCTGTCGAGACAGTAAACAATAAACAAATAATAATAATTAATCAGCGTTGCGTTGGCTAGAGTAAATATTTATTGCCGAATGAAATTATTTCGAATGAAAATTAATGCAAATATTATTTACTGGGAAAATGTTGCTTACCACATTGTTATTTCATTTATAGCATAAACTAGCTGATGCCCGCGACTTCAACCATTTAGTTTAAGTCTCGAAAAACTAAAACAAGATATAATTAAAAATATTAAAAAATACGACTGTCCAGCCAAAAAAGAACTAAAAAGTTAAATACTACTATCATTACCTTTGAAATCTTATTCACATTTTTAAATGATATTTTTTGTGAATCACTGGATATTGAACTATAACTTGAAGTACAAACACAAAATTTTTTTTCCTCCGAGAATTATAATGTTATATATTTTTAGAATCTACTCATCATTTTCTAGATGATTTTTATGTACTTAATCTTATTTTCGAAGTATTTTTTTTAACTTTAGTCTTTAATGCGGGACCATGGTCACCCCATCCATTTTTTTTAAATTTTACTAGCCTATGTCACCCGGAATAAGCTAAGGATACTAACGATACCTCATTCATCAAAATCGGTTCAGGCGTATAGAAGTTATGGTGGAATATAGGAACTCACATACATACATACATACATACATACATACATACATACATACATACATACCTACATACATACATACATACATAGATGAACCCTGAAAACAATATACCTACACCTTTTTTCAGGCAGTCGTATAAAAAAAGGAGTAGAGTTGCCGCAGTAGGTTTTTAAAAACTAAATCCACACGGTCGGCGTCGCGGGCATCGGCTAGTATATAACAAGAATACTTGTTTACTTGTAAAATTATAATTTGTAGTTAGTAGAACGTCAGAACTCCGTTTTACCTGTAATCCTAAAGTTAGTAGTTTCCTCGAAGCAAACAATTTTGCGACACGGAACGTTGGAACCTCGTGCAATTTAACTTTTTACTGTGTAACAACTTTGTCTCTGTAAGCTTATTCGATTAAACGTTCCAAACAAGTACATTTTTGAGCTCCCCATTTCAGAACTGGCTAATATTTACTTTTCATCAAAGACGAAAATGTTTTCTTCATATTTTCACTATGTCATTCACTGTTAATGGATGTTATCTATATATATATAAAATTCAAAGTCCTGACTGACTGACTGAGATATCAACGCACAGCCTAAACTACTGTAGTTAGAAAATTGAAATTTTTACAGTTGGTTCCTTTTATGACGTAGGCGCACACTAAGACAGGATTATTGGAAATTCCACCCCTAAGGGGTTTAAATAGGGGATGGAAGTTTATATGAAAGTCCGTCATTTTTCAAGCTGTTTCCATCAAAGTTGGTATTTGAGCTTTCAGTTAAAAATAAAAAAGTACGTGTGTCACAGTTTTTGAAAATTCCACTCCAAAATCTAATTCCACGCGGACGAAGTCGCGGGGGCAAAAGCTAGTTATACATATAAACATTCCACTTCAATCACTCTATCTATTAAAAAAAACCGCATCAAAATCCGTTGCGTAGTTTTAAAGATTTAAGCATACATAGGGACAGAGAAAGCAACTTTGTTTTATACTATGTAGTGATGTAAGGATTAAGTTTTCCGCGATGAAGCAATATGCTTAGTTATTTATATGTAATAAATTTTAATTAGGTAGATAGCGGGAAACCGCGGCTAAAAGCTTGTTTTCAATACAAATTGAAGCACACAATATAATAAGCAAAGCATTATTAGGAACACACCAACTAGTATTACCTACTACTTGTAGTAAAGAATACAACAGCATTTTTCTATTAAAAATGGACCCCTTTTGTTTGCCAAGAGTCGGATAAGCAAAAGCAGCCCGGAGCAGAAATCGATGTTGGAAACCCGTTTTAAAATGTTTTCCTTAGTGCATCGATAGTTGTTCCAGCTTCAAGACAATTACGTCGGAACCGCAAACTAAGCTTAAAATAGGTACCGTCGTGCGCGAAAGTACCAACAATCTGTTCACCTCACTAGCTCAAAAAGGGCGCCTTTGCTGTCTAAAACCGGTGAGCAAAAGTCGTTTTTGCTCACTCAGTGAGAAAAAATGTTGTCTCAAGAAAAGTTCAACTTTTTCTCAAGTGCTCAAATATACACGTGTAAAAAATCATGTCATCAAACCAACAAATAAACACACTTGCATTAATAATACGCTTTTTAATAATAAACAAAACTGAAATAAAACGGATATAAGAAATAAAATGGATTTTAATAAGAAATGTTATACAAAAGTGGATCTTTACTCATATTTGTACTTATTCGTAGACTTCAAAGGAGTCCATTTTTTTCAGGCAAATAATATTTTCTAAGACTTTTGCTGTCGACTGTAGACTGTACCTATACTGTAGTGATGTAAGCATCCCATTTGCAATGAAAAGATCGATAAAATTGAAAGACATAACGCTTACGCCACGTAACATTCCGTTGTAGTACAACTCGGTTTACGTTATTACTTTACGTTTAATCGTAACATTCAATTCCTTTCAATGATTTAGATATTCCTTTTGTAATCATAACGCCAGATATCGTTATATATATAATACTTAGGTAAATATAATTACATGCAATATAATATTCAATTTAAATTACTGATTTACTTATCTTGTTTACAGAAAACACATACATAATTGTGTACGTAATTAAGTATAATACGATATATATAAGCACGTAAACGTTATTAAAATCTGTGCGTCCTTACGTTCTCATATTGTTACCTATCTTAGTAATTCATGATGGGAGTAAATATTACAAAATATATACATTATATAAGTGAAGATATAAATTACGTCTTATAATTAAAATATAACAAAAGCATTTCTGTAGCAGCAGCAGGGTACCTAACAGCCTTTGTTTGTTTCTTTGTACACACGCAGATCGTATGAACTCTGAGCTTATTCATAAGTGTAGCTTACACGTACGCTATTTTTTCGTCACGCAAGTAATTATTAAGTCACGCAAGCCTACGTTGTCACGCAGTATGAATGTGATATAACTGTTAGGTAATAATTAATATATATAAGGAAAAGTTAATATATAAAAGAAAGACTGAGTGACGGATCTATCAGCTCACACTCTCAAATCACCGGACGGATCAAGCAAATGGCATACAAATAACTATTATGATGTTACTAGGTATAGTATGTTGAATATTTCGAAAAGTGAACCGTATAAAAAATGTAGTTACACTTTGGGCACAATAAGTACTGAGCACAGACCAGTCATTATGCAGTTTAATTAAAGTCAACGGCATTCGAAAAAGTGTAAAAGATTTTTTAAACATAAAAGTTAGTACGTTTATTAATGGCTGAGGTGATTTTACACCGCGAAAAATTACAAAATGTTAATTACGTTGGCTATTTACATAATATGCAAATATGAACAAAGCCAGGCGTCGAATAATTACCTACCATCTCGTTTGTTTTCACAGCTGTAATAATACTAGGTATTCATAAAATACGTCTTTGGAGTAATTAGCACAGAATATAAATAATAACGGGTAGGTAGATATTATCTAAAAATTTCCTCATAGCAATCAATAAGAACTGTCACTAAATTCAAAGTTCTGCATGGGGATTAAAATGGCCTTAAAAATTAGAACGCTCTACATCCTTAATAATAATAATAATCCTATTAATCCTATCCTATTTAATATCATAAATGCAAAAGTTTGTATGTTTGTTACTCAATCACGTCGCAACGACTGAACCGATTGGGCTGAAAGGCACAGAGATAGACTTCTGTTATGTACAAACATGCTTTGACATAAATCTGTCCCGTTTTAACTCTTGTTGTGTCTTGAGTCTGAGCTGAGTGAGAGTACTGTCTATAGATTTTAGCTTAAGTCCCAGGCAAGCGATGGCTTGTCTATTTGTCCGCATGTCTTTCAGCCTGTTACCTTTTCATGATTTAATCACTGAACCGATTTGGATAAAAAGCACAGAGATAGAACAAAGATACTTTTTTAAACCGAGAATATATCATAATAAAAGAGTTCCCTCGGGATTTTTAAAAAACATACGTGGTACTGGAAGCATGGAAGTAATATAATTGCAAATATTCGGGACACATCCGCCGCCGCCCACACCAATGCGGAATGAATGCAAAATTAGTAGTGCATAATTCAAATTCACAATACGAGGGTGAATCAAAAAATTCTTGGAACGAAAATGAAATGAAACTATGCAGTTAGGTGCAATACATTTACAATAACGCTTCTGACTTTCTAATAAATTACTTTCGCAAAAACATATTCAGGATCCCATTTAACATTTTTTTTTAATAAAAAAAAAAATTAGCCAAACTGAAGTTAACTATATCCTCCTATCTCCTCCAAATAAGCGGAAAACTTGTGCTAGGAGTGGGTTCGACAATGTTGCAATGGGTGGGGTTCGAATTATTAAGTAGTGATTATAATCATACCACTATACTGCGCTTGTTCCATATCACCTACTACTACTTGATGTGACGTCATCATCGATAGTTACTTTAGTTCCATAGATATTATGCTTTTTAACTTTGTAAATAAATAAAAATCATCAGGGGTTAGGTCCAGGGAACTTGGTGGGTCATGCTATTAGGGGTTCACAATAAATAGTGCAGTTATCAACTAATTAGTGTTAATTGACCTTGGACAGCTTAAAAAGCCAGTTTTTTCGTTTCAACCCATAGCCGGCCCATGTATGGGCAATAGGTTCTCTTGAAAAAAAAAAGGGTTTATGCCAAAGACTAGCACGTTGGCCAAGCGCGGATTGGCAGACTTCTTTCAGACAGGCACATATCTTTAGGAACGTAATGGAAAAGTTTCAGGAATGAAGCTTTCCTCATGATGTTTTCCTTCACTTACACGCCTAGGATCGAATCTTAGACCTCCGAAAGGAAAGTTGACGTTTGGACCACTAGGCTATCACCACTTATTTTACGTTTGTTCTTTAATATGGTAAAATTATGGGGGCATTTATATTTGCAAAATTCATTTAATTACCTTGATGGCACTAAGCCCCTCATAACGTTAATTAAGGCTTTTCAAAATGCCTAGCCGACTACCCAGTGGGTATTCATTTCAAAAGAGTGAATATCTGAATTATCACCTAATTAAGGCACTTATGTCTTAATTAAAACTTGTGTCCTGAGTTTTTAATTAATGTTTCTTAAACTAGAGTCAATAGATAAAAAACAACTAGCAGAGTAGTTTCCTCTCAAAGGATTTAATGATAAATATTTAATTACACCGTAGCAGTAATTAAGGGTTTGTCTGAATTTTCACTTCATTTTGTTATGCTCATAAATAATTGCGTAGAAAATTCCATTTAAGAAAAAAAAAAATACCCGAAGAAAATTAACCTTTTTAACAAGCCCTTGCGCGAGACTTCCACTGCGTGAAGTTAGTTTAAAAAATTCCGCAAGACTTTTCTGTTCTTCCGGGATAAAAGATAGCTTATGTTACTCACCAAGTTCTCAATTATATCTACCTATGCAAAGTATCAAGTCGATCGCAACCAACTAACAAACACACTTTCGCATTTAAAATAATGCCCTCCTCAAGCTATATAAGGTCGTTGACCAACATTTGGTCTAATCTTTTAATGCTATCATACTTAGACAAAAATTCTTTATCGGTCCATCTAATTGGTGTTCTTTTGACTACTGTAGTTTATGCTATAGCAATATGAAAAACGTTGTTTGGAATGCCGCTTTTCGGAACATAGCTCGAAATATGATTTTGGTAGTTAACGAAACTTGCGCTTTAAGACGGCAGAAAATAAGTAAGGATTAAGGATATGGTTTTTAAGTAAGAGGCAGGGCAGTATTCGTCTTCAGTATCGAGTCAACATATCCGGTTGGAGTGTGACTTTGGCTTGCAAACTTCCTTTAATTAACTCGTCGACGCCACTCGCGTCTTCAGCCCGTAATTAAGGCTCGCAGCACTAGATTCGTTGACAAATATAACTACCGAACAAACTTAGATCTTAACTTAAAGGATCGATTTTATAATTGAATTTCCTTTTACTAGTCTACTGGGACCTGGGATTACTGAATAATTACATTGGCACGTTTTCAGTGTACTTATAATTTACGCACAATACATGTTAGTGAACCTAAATGGTTAATTATTTAGGTTTACTGAAAATTATAAAATTGATTTTGAATATACCGGTAACAATACACAATTGATATACTTTATAATGGCGTTTAAAATTGGTTCTGTAAAAACAATTTTTACGTTTATACTATCGAAATTACAAAGGATAAAAACGTACGTACTTAGGTAGGTATTCACCGTGGAAAAAAAATTACACATTCGTCACACAATTTTTCGTTCCTCTTCCAATTTTCCAGCTCTCTGATTCAATATAAAGTTCACCGTAGTACATGTTGAACTTATATATGAAAATTGAAAATTTTTTGGAAGTCTCCTAATTGCATAGGCGCGGAATGAATTCAAAATTGAAATTGCATGTTCGTACTCAGTACTCACGTCCGCTCGGAAATAGCAAATACATTTTTTAAAGGTTAATCTATGGCAATAGTTCGGTTGGGTTGGTGCTTTCAAATTACGCTTTGTGTCAATTTCGTTTTCAAATTGTATTTAAGCTACTATATTAGGGGCTACCTACGCAAAGATTCTCCTACTTAGGCGATGATTTGGACATGGTTGTAAAATCGGCCATTACTGCTCTAAAGTTTAAAGCTGTTACTCGTAGTCTAAATACAAAAATGGCGATTAAACTCCACCATGATTGCTTTGCCGCCATTTTGAATTTAAAATTGTGTTGTTTGTACTCACTCAATAAGTTTTATTCATATTATTTATTTCACCAATTCAAAATGGCGTCATATGGGTAAATGGGTACATAATAATTCAATGTAAATAGGAGTATCTTTACACAGGTAGCCCCTAATATAACCTAAATAAAATCTAAAAACGAAATTGACAGCGCCACTTAACTTTGCTTAGATAGCTCGTAAAAGTTACGGAACGTTGGTGAAAATGGGCATAAAATTCCTATAGGTAATTACGTCATGCCTTTGCCCTTTAATTTACCAACGCGAAGGTCAGCAAATTATTTACTAGGTACTGATACTTCCGACTTATCTTTATTCGATGACAAGTTAGCCTGCTGTGAAGTCACGTGGTGAGATATTCACGAAAATTAGTTTTTGGTAACCTTTGACCCCGTGTAAAATTCCAAGTGACACTACGATCGATAGAGACTTTTGACATTTAGAATACCAGCAACAAGTTTCGTACCGAAATTAAGTTTTCCGGGAATTCTTGGAAAATTAAACCTTTTCTTTGTTAAAATTTGCTGTGCGTTAAAAAGCTGTAATCTCGTTAGTAAGGTTCGATTCACAGCGAGGGCAAAAATTTATAGCTTCTAAATTCCATTAATTTCCAATCTATTAGTCTGTTGCAAAGCTTCGACCGTGGCTAGTTATCAACCTACCGGCAAAGACATTTAAGATTGTATCGTCACTTACACACGATAAAACAGGCAGTGAGCTCTATCTCCAGTAATTTATTAGATCTTCACTAAAATTAGGTAATGGTACACACCTTACCTGATGGTACACACCTTACCCGATGGTACACACTTTCCAATAAAGAAAGAATTTTCAAAATCGGTTCAGGTTTGATGAAGTTATGGTTAAAATCGACAAAAACTACTATCACCCTTTCAAGGTTTATTTTTGCATAAAAAGTAGCTTATGACCTTCTCCAAGGTCTCATTTTTCTCTGTACCAAAATTCATCAAAATTGGCTCTGCAATTTAGGCGTGAAAGCGTAACAGACAAACAGACAGACAGCAGAGTTACTTTCGCATTTTTATGAGTCTGGATAAAAAATCACACGTATGTCCTCAAAACACTTAACTATTTAGTGGAATTCTTTAACAGCTGTTAGCGTGTCGGTTTAAATGACGGATTGGCTTGTAAAGTAAAACGATTTGAACACTCCCTCGCTAATAGAAGTTTTCGTTTTAAGTCGATCTCCGAGGCTTTAGCTGTCACGGAGTGAAGAGGAGGAGGGACCGCCCCGAAAACTTTCCCCACATTTTCTAGCCGTTATCTTTAAGCCACGCATGTCTGGTAGTTAAAGCAAAGTATGTTTCAAAAGTTCGTTTTCGTACCTCTATACGGTAGGATATTTTCTTTTTAAATAGCCTCAGTTATAGCCCAACGTTTAAAAACCGTCTGAAAACTGAAAGGTCGAGGTTCAATCCCCACCCGTTGCACTATTGTCGTACCCATTTCTAACACCATCTTTACGCTCATTATTCAGCATACTTTTTTTTAATAATACCTACTATAGCATAGATAGTATTTAAAAAAAAAATCTCTTTTTAACTTACTTCTTTATATTTTCGTTCAGGCTTTTTTTGTATTTTTAATTTGAAAATCTAAGTATTTTGTTTTTTTTTATAATTTTTTAAAATAATAAAAATTGTAAGTACCTAGGTACCTAATATCACCTCACTATATTAGTACCTACATAATTAAAAAATCTAGCTAGCATAGAAAACTGTGCAACAATTTCGTTATAATTAAAAGTGCTGAATGACGTTTTGTTTTTTATTTTCCAAAAAATATAGTATATAGCTAACTCTTTTTTAATAAACAAGTCAGTTACGAGCAAGAGGGAGAAAAGAATATTTATATTTATTGAAAACGATTCAAGGATTACAACAAAAATGTAAAGCTTGGTTTTACAACCTAACATAGAGCGATCAACGCAGTTTCCGCTTCTTTTGAGATTTTCATTGCAAATAGGGTTTTTTACTACCGTAGGAATACTTAAATTTTGGTATTTTTCCGTGCTTCAATCTGCGTAGAATTGATAGAATTCGTTTGAAAAAGTTTGCTAGAATATTTAATTTGCTAGAAAGACGTTTGAAGAAACTTTGCTAGTTGCACTTAGCTTTGTTTTTCTGTTTCTTTGTTTGTTTTTATTACACAAACACCACTGTATCTTTTTTTATTTCAAATATTAAGAAATTTTTACATAGGTATGTTAAATAAGAAATAATAATTATAATTTAAGCTTTAAATATGTAATTATTTTTTATTTCAAAAGATCTCCTTTGTTCAAATATCATGTCTAATAGAAAACAAGTCTTTAGAGAGATCGAGAGAACCTTTATAGATGGGCGGAGCTTTAGACAAGAACTCTTCGCTGAAGATCTTTAATAAAATATATTTTATATTAATTAATATTGTTTGATTCTTCTTAGTAGGTAGTTCATTAATTGAAGCACTAAATTTTATAGGCAGAAGTTTATGTTAATTTTTCTATAAGGTAAGCTGAAAATCAATCAAACAACCGCACTAAGAAACATTCATTGTTAAATCAAATGAAACAGTGCTAGTAAAGATTCAAGTTAATACAGATATATTACTTACTAGTTGATACCCGCGACTTCGTTCACGTGGATTGAGGTTTTTAATTCCCGTGGAAACTTTTATTTTCAGGATAAAAAGGATTATTATTATATGTGTATTATATGAATATGTGGTATTGTAGACTATAATCTATCTCTGTGCTAAATTTTAACCAAATTCAGCCGTTGTGGCTTTATTGAGTAACAAACATCTATCCATCCATCCATCTATACATCCAAATTTTCGCATTTATCATAATTATTAATAGGATAGGATACCCGTTCCAAGTTACCATTGATGATCACCAAAGAAATGAACAAGCTTTTAAACACTCCAAAAGCTATCCGGTAAACATTTACTATGGCAATATTTTGAGATTCTTTAAAGTTGCCGCTGGAAAATGGAACGCGGCCTCAAATCCTACGTTTTTATTACACTGATCTAGTTCCGTTCCGTCCAAAGGATGCTTGATGGGAATGATGAGGACAAAGGGAATTTTTATCTAAGCACAAAAAGTAGGCAGTAAAAAAATGGTTCACGGTAATGGCACGCTTTAATCATGTAAGAGTCACTATTTTCTAATTCTTAGTTTATCCATTGGTTTTCTCATGAATAAACTTTTTTGCATTTTGATCGCAAAATGAGTCTATTTTACTTTCAAATGGGACAACCTTAAGTTTTCATAAGAATTGAGAAATCCAAAGATAGCCCAACATTGCTTGTTGGAGCCGTTGGAGGCTATCTTTGGAGTTCTCAATTTCGCAAGCAAAGCAAAAGTAGGTACGTAAAGGGAAATAGTATAATAATCTATGTTTACAAAGAAATTTTTTACGCCGTCTCATATAAAAAAATGAAACAAATCATATTTATTTTGTTATAATATTTTGTATTTAATCCAACATTAAATATTGAGAAAATTTTGACATATTACTAGTTGATAGTTGATGGTGTGATTGATGGAATTATTTTATTAACGTGTTTCTGTTGATAGATTACTAGCAAAGGTCACTAGGTGTTAGTACTATAAGGGTACAAACTTTTTGATACCTCTACAGTCGTCTGGCTTTGGAGAATGGAAGCCTTTTTCCTTACACTTTCTCAACGCTAGCTAGTGTCTCCACACTTCTTGGGCTACGAAATCTCCTTTCCTGGCTAGCTCGTGTTTCCACACTTCTTGGGCTACGAAGTCCACTTTCTTGACTAGCTAGTGTTTCCACGCTTCTTGCGCTGCGAAGTCCACTTTCTTGACTAGCGAGAGTCTCCACACTTCTTGGGCTACGAAGTCCGCTTTCTTGACTAGCTAGTGTTTCCACGCTTCTTGGGCTGCGAAGTCCACTTTCTTGACTAGCGAATGTCTCCACACTTCTTGGGCTACGAAATCTCCTTTCCTGGCTTGCTCGTGTTTCCACGCTTCTTGCGCTACGAATTCCACTTTCTTGACTAGCGAGTGTCTCCACACTTCTTGGGCTACGAAGTCCCCTTTCTTGACTAGCTAGTGTTTCCACGCTTTTTGCGCTGCGAAGTCCACTTTCATGGCTAACTAGTGCCTCCACACTTCTTGGGCTACGAAGTCCACTTTCTTGACTAGTTAGTGTTTCCACGCTTCTTTCGCTACGAAGTCCTCTTTCTTGGCTCGATAGTGCCTCCACACTTCTTGGGTTACGAAATCCTCTTTCTTGGCTCGCTATTGCCTCCACACTTCTTGGATTACGAAAAACGAGTTCCTTGCTAACTAGTGTCTCTACGCTTCTTGGGCTACGAAATACGCTTTCTTGACTATCGAGTGTCTCCACACTTCTTGGGCTGCGAAAAACGCTCTCCTGGCTAGCTAGTGCTTCCACGCTTCTTCTGTTTCGTATTTTACCGCCGATTGCTTGCCAGGGGTGGGTTCTCGCGTGAGGATTCCAGTTAGGAATTATGACATCACGATGGGAAGGCTGAGAAATTCCAGGCAAAGAAACATCACGTTTATGTTTCAATTTACTCAGTTCGCAGGAAAATAAAGGGATGAGAAAAGCTCCCAAATAGAATACCAACAATGAAGTTTTCAACATTTTGATACCGTCTACCGTAATAAACTGAACTTAATTCTTGTTCTTAGGGTCTTTATATATGGATACATGCAATTAAGGAAATAAGCAAAATTCTGATAAAATAATATCGTCGGTAACGGGAAAGTACATAAGAAAATCATCTCTTTATCTGCTTTATTTGTTTAACTTTCGATAACCTTTTGACGTGACCGCACAGAAAATCTCCGTTAAGGTTTATGAGTTAGGTCTTAGAGTTAGAGACCTAAAAATTCTTTGTAATTTACCTACTAAATATGTAATACCTAACTTTTTAATTTCAACAAAAGCAATCAAACTATTACATACCTATAATACTCTATTTTGTTTATGGCACTTTTCAATGCTGTATTGTCTAGTTATAAAGTAGACATCTCCTGAGGATGCTCCGGTTTAGGGGCGAAACGCGCGTGGTGGTGGCATTGCTTGCTTGGGAACTTGGCTTTCTTGTTTGTTTGGGGAGGTAAGCGGTGCATAGCTGTGTATGTTTGAGGATTAGAGCAAAATAATTCTAACCTTTTCTTGCTAATCATGAACTTTCGCAAAGTAACGCCTGCTTCTATCCAATATATCCATTGATTGAAGAACTATCATAACACTTTAAAATATGGTAAGTATAATAAATAATTAATTAATAAATAAAATTCCAATTAAATATAATTTATTTTAATTACTTAAATATTAATTTTAGAAACAAAATTTATTTTAGGTTTTTATTTTTTCTGTGGACAAATATAATATTTAAAAACAAACATAATTTAAAGGTTACATTCAGAGGAACTTTAAAAATAAATTAGTAAGTACATAATAATTGACTGATAGTCATGCATGTATCGAAGTTCGTGTTTTCAAAGCCCAATGTTTCCATTCTTTTTCATCAGCCGTAGGTCGAGTACCTCCCTGGGTACTGCCAGAAGGTATGCTTTACAATTTTTTTTTAAGAATATTAACCAAGCTGAACTTGACTTATATTCTCGTCTCCCCTCCAAATAAGCGGAAAGCTTGTGCTAGGAGTGGGTACGACAGTATTGCAACGGGTGGAGCTCGAACCCGCGACCTTTCTGTTTTCAGTCCGCACCTTTAACGATTGGGCCATTGAGACTTTTTTTATTAATTAATGATTTGCATATATGGGGTATGGCAAGATTGGTCGTCCGGAGGGAGAGAATGGATCGAATGGACCCGTTCTAGGATTAGGAAAGGTAGGTCGTGGCATGAAGGGATATAGGTTTCTCTTCATTCGATGGTCACCTGATCCGCTGGAACTTGAAGCGACTCCACTGTGGTCATTGCTATGAGGCGTAGTTCGAAGGAGACTGGGGTCGAATATGAGGTTAGTTCTGTAACCTCCTCCAGAATATATGTCAGGTATATAGACTGGTGTCATGAATTGCTGGCCAATGCTGTCAGCGACCAGTACCGCAAAAAGTAAAATGAAAGTGATCATTTTAGTCCGTAGATAGGTGTTGCCTGTACTTTGAATGTGATAAGTAAGTGGAAATGTGATGGGCTTTTATATTCGCGCTGTATTGCTAAAACAGAACCTTAAGGTGTTTTCACATCGGAAGGTTATGTTAAATAAATTTTTTTCTTAGCTAATAATTTAAAAGTTGAACATACTAATACGTAAGTGCTTGGCCGTCGCTAAAGAAGTACATAACTTGTCTATATTTCTAGTAATATTGGAAGCGCGAAGCGAAACCGAGCCATTAATATTGCTATTTCTGCTGAGACTTGTACAGAACTTTTTTCTAATTTGCGAGGAAACAACCAACCCAATAATTTTTCTTTAGATAAAGAAATTTCTGAGTAAGTGTAGGTAGAGCAATATTTTTGTACGTTTAGACGGGTTTGTTAGTGCAAGGTCAGACCAACTTAAGCGCCTTATAGGCGATGATACACGCGTTACTGCAATTTGTTTACCTTTTAGTCGACTGTTGAATACTGCAGTACTATTCTTGAAAGTATACTTCATCAGGTACCATTCAAACTCTTTAGTTCATAGAAAAATTAATTTTATTAATCACATGTTGCATAATTTACACAAAATATAGACAAATAACAACTAAACAGATAGGTATTCAAAAAGCGTGTCTTCAAGCTCAATGCTTCTATTCGTCTTCATATACCTAATTACAACAATAGATAGTTACGAGTATGTATTACAAACTGTTAATGATTTACATATTATGGGGTACTTATTTATTATTTTATATCATGGGGTAAGGCAGCTTTGGATATCCAGGAATCGTCGGGTCGAATGGTCCACTTGGTTTTGGTGGGTAGGGGAAGGTTGGTCGTGGTATAAATGGATCCCACACATCTCTCTTCATCCGATGGACACCTGATTCCCAGGAACTTAAAGCACCACCAGCATGTACTGTATCCGGCTCAAACCTTACGTCATCATCAATGATAGAGGATAGAACAGCTTTGTTAGCACTCGGCAGTTCACGAGAGATGTCTTGATGTGGGGCGTGGCGAGCAGTCCGAATGAGAGGTCCTTCTTGTGGAGGAGGTATATACGTTGGTAAGATGATTACTGGCTCTTGCGCAGGTCGATACGTTGGATAAACGAATTCCTGACCATAGCTGCTAGTGATGAATACCGCCACAAGCAAAACGGGAATTAATTTAAACATCGTCGTCTTTATTCTCTGAGCGTATTTTGACAATGTACCTAAGTGGAATTATTGTGAACGGCTTTTATACTTGCCGTATATTGATAAAAACCTAAGGTGTTTTCACAGCGAGTGGACAAGTATGTATAGACAAGGCAATTCATTTACTCTGCTTCTTCTACTCATCTTCATCACCGTTAGACGTCCACTACTGGACATAGGTCTTTTGCATGGATTTTTACACGCCTTGTTCTTGCACCGTAGATATTCAGTCTAGCTGGTCTAGCCATTATGAATGGTTATATTTACCTTTTATGCAAAAAGCGTTCATTTTTCGCATAGAAAAAAGAACACTTTTTTGTATCCGTACCGTATCATCTTGACTGTACCATAATAATAATTTGTATAATTCACAAATTAATAAATGAATTATTATGAATCATCCAAAAGTAGTTAAAAAAGAAATAAACATACAAGATTGAGCTTAATGAGATTTTTGTATTCCATATTTCTTAATGTTCGAATATGAAAAAATATACACACCTACATATTTTGAAGAGAAAACTTCTTTAAATTTTGTAAGAACTACAGTCAATCATCATCAATGCAAAGTACAAATACAAAAATCGTCGTCTTTATTTTGATGACTCTTACTTACTTACTCGTACCTGTTACACAGGTAGCCTATGCTACTAAACATTTAGCATTTTTCTTGGCGTATAATGTTTGTGAATGTGAAACAGCCTTAAGCAACATATGTATGCTATAAATGGCTATAAATGAGAGACATATTTTAGAAAAGGAAACGGGGAATTACCTTTATGATATATACTGACCTCAGTAATCTAAGATCACGTCAATGTTTGTATTATTCTTGGTTTTGTCAACATTGCGAGTAGGTACTTTCGCTTGGATATCATGAAACGTTATGTATAATACTGATGCTATTATGTAGGTGTTATGTAGGTGTCATATTTTGACCTCATCCCTAGTCCACTATTGGGCACAGGCCTCCTCTCTAATGAGAAAGTTTTTGACGACCTCATTGGCGCAGTGGTGAGCGCTGTGGTCTTATAATTGGGAGGTCTCGGGTTCGATTCCCGGCGGGGGCAATTTGGGAATTTATAATTTCTGAATTGATCTGGTCTGGTCTGGTGGGAGGCATTAGCCACGGCTGCCTGCACCCTACCGTCAAAGACGCCACCAAGCAATTTAGGGTTCTGGAACCATGGCGTGTAGAAACAGATTAGGAGTATTTGTTGAATGTACTGTCATACATCTTCCAAGTTAGCATGCTACCATCTTAAACTGCATCGTCACTTACCATCAAATGAGATCGCAGCCAGGGTTCTCTTGTCAGCGAATATAAAAAAAATACAGATTGGTAGCCCTCACACACCTTTGAGAATATAATGGAGAATTCATGAGGTTTTCCTTCATCGTTAAAGCAAGTGATATTTAGTTACTTAAAAAGTCAATAACTCCAAAAAACATCGAACCTAGGACCTCCTGGAAAGGAGGCAAAGTCAATCAATACCATTCCACTGCTTCACCTCACCTAAGATGTTGATATTAAAGAGCTATTGCGCAAGGAACAAAATGTTTTTCCCTTTTTTATATCGATAAGGGAGGGAAAGAACCGTGTAGGTAAATTTTCCTTAGAAGGCTCAAGTATAAAACAACCAAGATGCCAGTAATTCGCATCATTCAATAGAAGCTATCATGTTTAAAATATTATTAGTCTCGGTCTTAGCGGCTCTCGTCGCTGACACTTTTGGTCAGCGCTTCATACATCCAACTTACAGACCTCCTCCAAGGCGGCCTGTAATCATCCGAACAGTTCGTGACGTCAGCGATCAGCCACTATGGTTATATCAAGATGACAACATTCCCCGAGCACCTGCAACTGGTGATCACCCAGTACTACCAACTATAATCGATGACGTCAAGCTGGATCCAAATAGAAGATACGCTCGTGATGTCAGTGATCAGCCACTATGGTTATACCACGATGACAACATTCCGCGAGCACCTGCAACTGGTGATCACCCAATACTACCAACTGTCATCGATGATATAAACCTGGACCCAAGTCAAAGATACGCCCGTAGCGTGGACTCACCAAGCGCCAGGCGGTCAGGTAGTTCCGGTTCAAGATCTAGTGGTAATCATGACACTGGCCGGACTCATCCCGGATATAATCGACGAAATGCTAGAGACATCGAATCCACTCATTCTCAAGGTTGGCCTGAACCTCGTCCTACCGTTGGTCCAGTGCGTCCTTTCCCTCGTCCGCAACCTTTATCACCAATTTCTTAGAATTATTTTAATAATTTGGTGTAAAAATCATGTTTATCATTGTTAAGTAGATATTAACTAGGTTAAGTGCTTTGATTTTTAACATTTAGGTAGCTACTTAATAAAAAATTATTCAAAAAAAATCTTTTTATTTCCTGACAACTTTGTTTAGACTTTTAGACTAGTTTAGACTATTCTATTTAATCTGGAATGGCCACTATGGTCATTACTTATGTGTCCAAAATAGCAAATCAAAGAGGTTTTATTATCTCGAGGTGATGATGTCTCACCGCTGTGCCTCGGAGAGTACTTAAAACCGTCGATCCTGCGGCTGATCTCTCTCCGGTCATGTCGGATTTCTGACCCATCTATATACATATTTCAAAGTCCTGACTGGCTGATTGACTGACTGAGATATCAACGCACAGCCTAAACTACTGAAGTTAGAAACTTGAAATTTTTACAGTTGGTTCCTTTTATGACGTAGGCGCACGCTAAGAAAGGATTATTGGAAATTCCACCCCTAAGGGGTTTAAATAGCGGATGGAAGTTTATATGAAACTCCGTCATTTTTCAAGCTGTTTCCATCAAAGTTGGTATTTGAGCTTTCAGTTGAAAATAAAAAAGTACGTGTGTCACAGTTTTTGAAAATTCCACCCCAAAATCTAATTCCACGCGGACGAAGTCGCGGGGGCAATAAGCTAGTCGGACTATGAAAGAGAGTGAGTAGAGTACGCACTTGTGTTTGCACACACACTCGTGCGCTATAATATCTCCCGCACTGATAGCTAATTTTTGATGATTTTTGTGGATAATTCAAGGATTACCACGAAACCAAGGTAACCGTAAAGTTACCGCACCCAAGACAGCCAGCGTGATGAAGCAGCCAAACCGTCCATTAATAATGGTTTAATTTCCTTTATTTTTACGGAACCAAATGGACACTAACGATGATTGCAAAATATTTTTCACCTCACTCACTCGACAGGTCCCTTTGTTGCCTAAAACCAGTGAGTAAATATTTGCACAGTGTTTATTTTCCTTTCGAACTTTCCGAACGAACCAAAAAATGGCGTAAAAAAGTAAAGCCAACGGGACCCTATTACTAAGCCTCCGCTGTCCGTCCGTCCGTCCATCCGTCCGTCTGTCTGTCAGCGGCCTGTATCTCATGATCCGTAGGTAGATCAATAGGTCGAGAGTTATTTTCAGATAATGTGTATTTCTATAAAAATAAATTAAAAATTAAAGAAGGCTCGGCTCCCCTACTAGAAACGTTTTTTTGGCGTTTTACAGCAGCGGTACCCTTCGTATGCGAGTCAGACTCGCATTTGACGGGTTATTATTGTTGTAATTTTTTATTTTTATTGAAGTGTTGCCCTACACTTAAAGGAAATAACCTAATAGATTTATAAATACATATCAAAAATTCCGAGGCCGGCGGGATTCGAACCCGGGAAACAAAACATCTCTCTGGGAATCGCGCCCTGAGTGTGTTAACCGCTACACCACGGCCGAACCACACGTCAGCCACGAAATTAGTGATATGTATAAATCTCTTATATTATTGTTGTAGTCTAAAGTTTCGAATGAATGTTATTCTAGCGTCAAATAATTTAACACCATCAAAGATAAAGTTTCAATTAATGCTGAATTAAAACTAAACCTTCTATAGATTTTGCGTAAAAACTATTTGTAAAGCCTACAAACGTTAATTAATAAAGTGAATCGATGATTCAATCAATCATACATACTAAACTATGTAAACTGTAACTTTTTAACCAACTTCCAAAAGGAGGAGGAGGTTCACAATTCGTCGGATTTTTTTTTCTGTATGTTTTCCGATTACCTACTCAAAGACGCCTGGACCTATTTGGAAAATTCTCTTTTGTTTGAAAGGGTATACTTCCCAGGTGAAGTGAAGTCGGTTTTGTTAAAAGAATTTTTACGTTTATATTATCTTACTCATCATTTCCTCGAAAATTTTCCGGTATCTCTGTATTTAGGTACCTACCTACACCTTCTTACGGGTAAAAACCGTGATCATAAAGAAACAGGTGATTACTTTACAAGGAATAAGCGCTTGCAAAACTCTTTGTAAGAGAAGTAGGTATGTACTTAACTATGTTATCTAATTAGCGTGCTCCACATAAACGAAGTTGGATTCTTATTTCAATAATAGATTTAACCGTGTCTTCGTCCGCGCGGATTAAGTTTAAAATCCCATGAGCTCTTGATTTTCCGATATAAAAAGTTCGTTATATAACTAACCAGGTAACTAGGGTAATAATATCGTCTCTAGGATACAAGTTATCTTACTACAAGTTAGTTATTTGGATTACCTAGTTTCATCAAAATCGGTTCAGCGGCTGTATTGGCCCTAATATTTTTTTTCTAATGTATCTATTTTTTCATTTTATTACAAAGTAACCGTAAATATTTACGGGATCAAATGAATTCTAGAAAGAATTCTATTCTTTGTAGATGTGATTCAGGATTTTCTACCCATCTGTGAAAATCCCTTCAAAATCGGTTCAGTTATTCTGAAGATTAGGCCGTAGAAACAGACAGACAGACTCATCCTGCAAACGGATAACCACGGATAACCCACTATTTATTCCGAAAAGTCAGAGTACATGCGGAATTTTATAAACTCTAAATCTAGGCGGACAAAGTCACGGTACACGGACAGTCTGTTACAAATTAAGTACTAGCTTTTGCCCGTAGCTCCGCTAACGTTCAATTTCGATTTTTCAACCCGCTTTTTAACCCCCTTGGGGGTGAAATTTTCAAAAATTCTTTCTTAGCGGATACATCATAATGGCTATCTGGTGGCTATCTGTATGTCAAATTTCAGTCCGATCCGTCCTGTGGTTAGAGCTGTGCGTTGATAGATCAGTCAGTCACCTTTCTGTTATATACCTATTTATTAGATTTATTTTATTTACCTAACACTCGCAGGTAAGTATAACACTTTTACATTGCTTAAGTAGATTGATACGTTCTGAGATAACTAAAGTAAAGTCCCCGTTTCATAGGTAATCTTCGAAAAGTAAATAGCTTGCTTTCCTTATTAACCAGTATAAAATCTCCGTAGCGGTATCAACAAGCATCATTAAATAAAGCAGTCTGGGTAGAATACGTGAAAAATGTTTAAATTAATATCAGTTTTATTGTTGGTGGTTTGCGTCGACTATGCCTTAAGCCAGCGCTTCATTCTGCCGACGTACAGGCCTCCTCCACGTAGACCCATAATTCGAAGAGTTCGAGACGTCGATGATCAAGTACCACTGTGGTTGAACGAAGATGGTGACCATCCTCGAGCGTCTGCCACTGGTGACCATCCAGTTCTGCCCCCTCAAATCGATGATGTAACATTGGATCCACACAGAATATACGTCCGGAGTGTAGACTCACCTAGCGCTCGCCGGTCAAGTGGAAGTTCAAGATCTAGCAGTAGTCATGATACTAGCAGGACTCATCCCGGATATAATCGACGGAATGCCTGAGATGTTAGAAGTAGGCAACTACCTATGTCCTGGGAATTTTAATAACTTTTGAAATATAACGAATATTAACTACCTACTTAATTAAACGTAAAAAAATTAGTCCTGTCATAAATTTACATGTCAGAGGTGTTTTAAATTTTCAATTTACACTTGCATATTGTAATTTTTGGACTATGATGTCTAAAATTAAAACAATACCGAGTATTATTAATAAATTAATAGATTATTTCATAGAATACTGGAAGATATTGCGCTTTTATCCTTTAGTGCTAAAGATGAATGAATATGAATAAAAGAGAACCAGCAGCTAAATTACAAAATCTTACAATTTTATTTTAGGGTGACCAACCCAATAGCTAGCACTGCACCAGTTTATTCGCACTTTGGCAAAAATTATTAAAATATAAGTTTCTGATTGTAGTTTTTAAATTTTCAGATTAAAAAATATTTAGGGGAATTCATATTTTTCACAATCGAAACCTTTCTAATCTGGAAAGTTTTAAAATGACGTCAGTATCGTAGTTGAAAGATATCGTTCTGGAGTTCCCGAAGTTTATCGGCCATTTTGACTCATCGACGTTAAGGGTCAGTACTTACTTAATAATGATTTAACTGTGGTTTTATTTGAGTTTTAATAATATAATTGTTTTCAATTGATTTTCTAAGTATTATTAGCTACTAATTCAAAAAGTAAATGAAACTTTCCCGCTATTTCATTCCAAAACAAGGGGTGTCAGTATCTGGTTACAAAATTTGGAGATTTTCCTGTTTATTAACACTCCGAAACGATTCGATTCCCTAGCAGACTGGGAGTCTGTAGACGATCTTAACAAGTGTGTGTAAACTGTCTATACTCTGGAGTCTAAATTCTTTAAGACCCATCACACGAAAAGGACCAAGAAGTTCTCTGACCTTACTCTTAAACTGATGGAAGACAGACAAGAGATCAGTTTTCAGTCGTCAGCAGACGCGGATGCCTACTGGTAGGTTAATAGGCAGATCTCTAAGAAAAGAACTCGCGACCTGCGGGCCTTGAATACCAAGTGTATTAAAGATACCATCTAGTGGAACAGAAGTTCCATTCCAAAGTGTCCGTGAGAGATCTATCTACCGGACAGAGCCAGCTGACGCGGCTGAAAACTGACGAAGGCTGTCACGTTTCTTCTCCACCTGAGGTATGGAGAGAGGTTGAGAAGTTCTATGGGCAGTTATTTATCACGAAACAAAAATCATTCAGCGGACGATGGAGAGAGCTATGCTCGGAGTATTCCTGCGAGATCATATCAGAAATGAGGATATCTGTAAGAGAATCAAGGTCATGGACATAGCTAAGCGAAACTGAAGTGGAAATGGGCGGGCATATAGTTCGAAGAGCTGATGGTCGATGGGATCCCATGATCCCATCGACCATGGTGTTGGAGTAGCGATCCCGTACCGGGAAGCTAGGTGGACCGATGACATCAAACGAGTCGCAGAGAGCCGCTAGATTCAGGTAGCGTAAGACCGAGGCCTGTGGAAGTCCATATAAGAGACCTTTGTCCAGCTGGACAAAGGTCTCTTATATGGACGTCTGTCGTTTGATAAAGACTATGTTTACGTTTTCTTATTAAATATGTAAGGGTGTTTGTTTTAAATATAATAAATATAAAAAAATTAAGTCACCTACAGTTATTATAAGAATTTTCGTATATTATTTCGTAATAAAATTTATATTCTAAAAGACTTCCGTAGGTAGCCTAGCGTTATATTTCCCTTAAACTCTATTAAAATCTGAGTGTTGATAATTGGATAATTTTGTGCCCATAACTGGTAACAAATGTGCGAATAATTGGGGACTGGGCCATTTTTCAATCTTATTTAAAATTCTAGTTAATTTAAACAAAAAAAATTCAATATCTTCTTTAATTATATATTTTATTAAATAAGTAACCTTATGAACACAGTGATTTATAGAATTTGGTTAAATTTATACTTAAAAAACATATTTGAAATAAGATAAACTCTTAAAGTGCCCATAATTGGGTCTAAACTACGTCAGTGCGAATAAACTATTGGGTTGGTCACCCTACCTACAACACCTCCATGGCCTTGAGCACTTGTCAGCACAGCTTGTCAGTGTCAACTGTCAAGAATAATCTATTGGTCACAGACTCGGAGGAAAAAAAATTTTGTGTTTTAGATGGAGACGCCTTGACGTCTAATTTCTTTGCAAAAAAATCTGTCAATTACGGTGCGGGGCGAGGTAGCACACATAAACAATTTCTTACTACAGGTGCATTTTTCAATCACGTCGCTATGCACGCACACGACAAAACTACCAAACACAACCTTAAAGTATACGCACACAACCAAATTCACACACAGGGACGTTCTATCCTTACACGAAACAATCATGTCATTTATGTAAGCAATTTTGGGCTGCGACACTATCGATTATCGACTTTCGATAAGTTCTAAATGAATTAATGAATGAATGAAGTTCAACTAATAGTATAAATTAAAATATTGTTAAATCAATTTAGCAATCAATTACTGTTCGTTGGTCTGGCTAAGACTTAAAAAGTTTTTAATGAATTGTATAAAATGAGAATATAAATCTAAATCGAATGTTCTGAATCTAATATATAGGATACTTTTTATCCTAATAAACAATAAGGTTCATCCGCGATAGGGGATGAAAGTTTTTGAAAAATACTATTTTATTCAATTTTGGTGAAGATCTAATAAATATTATCGGAGATAGAGGACATACCTTCTCGCGGATAGTAGCAAGTTACTCTAAACTACGCCACGCGGACGAAGTCACGGAAATCAGCTAGTAAATAAATAAATTTAAGAAATGCCACATACAATTTTGTAGTCGAGTTTATAGTTTTTAAACTTTTATCCATGTTTTATTAATGGATAGTAGACATTTGTTGGAACACTAACTGGTTCTATAAGAAAATTAAAAAATACATGATGTACCTATACCATACACACCGAAAATATCAATATCGATATAATTTCTGCTTCCAGCCCTAATTTTCTTGCAGTGTGACCAACTTCTTTAAAATAAAATCCTCATTTTTTAATAAAAAACTACCTTAAAAATACTGTTAATGATAAGCTTATCCAACTTTATGAATGGGTACAATACCTATTACAATTTAATTTTTCATAAACCGAGGTGGCACGAGGGCATTTAATTGTGGCGATTGAATATTAATAAGGCTTTTTAATCACAAATCTGTGTATGTTTGTAATGATTTTTGCGCATGCAATTATATCGGTTACTTATATTATACTAGCGGCCCGTCCCGGCTTCGCAAGGGTGGATATTTATTTTTTAAACATTTTGGCATAAACGCACAGTAAATGCAGGACATACTTACCTAAATAATAATATATTTAGCAATAGTGTATCGCTGGCTCTCTTTGGGTATGGGACTTGATGATTGAAAACAAAATGATAACAGAATAAATTACATCAATGAACTCGTAATATCTTTCGAATGGAATGTCCGGAACGATTTTAATAAACTAAAAAGTAATTTGCAGGTATTTAAACAGCCTTGCTTGAAAAAACATTTATTTTGGTAAGGATTAAGGCAAAGGTATAAATAACTTGGTCTGATTTTGGTCGGATTTCTATTAAATTTTAAAATGTTAAAAAGTAGTTATAGTGACATAGCTACAATAGTAGCTCAGTTTACTAGTAAGAGTTTACTACAGATAATGATATATTTTTACTATGCAAGACCAACAAAATGTCAGTCACACGACAAGAAAATATTATAAAATGTTAACGAATATTCTACTTAACTCAGTTTTGACGAAATGTGTGACTCGTCCTTTTCAAAATAACCGATTAAATTGTTTGCATAAAGTTTATAAATTAATATAAACATAAACCCCCAACCTTTCCTATTCGATCGTAATTTTAATTGTATGTAATCAAATCATTATGCAGTTCATGATAAAGGGCTCCAATCGAGTAATAAGTAGATTGGTTAATTTTTTAAAATTTCCCGAAATTATTTCTTGTACGATTCCGTAGCAACATTTTCAGATCAACAGTATTTTTAAGTTTTCTCCTTAAATAGTGCATTAATTGGATAAAAGAATATATCAGGAGAAAAGTAATGTTATCCTTTCATAAACTGGATATTTTTGGTATTTTTTTTAGAAGGAAAATCACTCATAGTCGGCATATTATACCGGAGCTCATCCTCCGCTAACCATACGTTGTTGACAGGCGCGTGACGCGAGTCAAACAGTTTTATATAACGGGTATGACCGCTGGGCATACCCGTCAAATAAAAACTTACAGAGGGGTACGCATCCTATGGCCACTCCAGAGCTTAATCCTCCTAGGTCACAGAGTACAGACCACAAAATTTGCTATTTGAATAATTTTAGGGGAGTTAATTTTCAGCTTCAGCTTAATTAATTTTAACAATAAAAGAATTTCAGGCATAATTAATTATTATAAATATTACGTCATATTCAATAAAACAATCATCTGTAACATATTAAAGAGGTTTACGATTTCAAAATGTCTTATAATTAATGTTAATTGAGAATGTTCAGTGTAATTCATTACAAATTAGTTTCACAGTTATTTAAATAACCGGGAAAATAAGTATAAACATTATACATCCAATTGTGCGTGTATTTAAAAGGATAAATTCTTGAAATCTATTGATATTAAAATACTCAGAATGGGTGACAGTCTGCAAAGTATGGGTAAGTTATTTGATCTATTTCACACTATTTGGATAATAAAATATGAACTAGCAACTACCTGCGACTTCGTGCGCGTCGAATTTCAATGCGTTTAACTTACCGTCACTTAGCTTAGAAAACTTTACATGAAGAAGGAGGTTTCCTCATGTAAAGTTCTAAAAAAATTAACAGATAAATAATAATATTTTGTATATTATAATAAATAATATTTTAATATGATAGTGTAAACCGTAAGTAAGTAAGTATAAAAATCCACTGAAAAATTAAGAGGCTATGGGTGAATACACAGACATGCAGATTGCAATGTATTTTATACTATCAATGTCAACTATCAGCGTCTGTAGGAGACTGCTGGGAATAAATACTTATGTGAAGTTGCTGAGGCTCTCTTCTCTGTTGCTTATGAGAAGGGAAACTTCTAATGAAGATATGAAGATATTTAGCTATAAAACCCTTCATATGCTATTGATGATAACCTCAGCACTTCCACAATTAAGCAATTATAACAAAACCATGTACAAGTGTGCTACAACAGTCACAGTAGGTTGTAGATTACAGAATAATAACTAAATACCTATTGCTGTTTTTTTAAAATGAACAAACCTGTCATGGTTATTGGAAAATAACCATGACAGACATGGCAAACATAGTCGTAGGGCAATAGATCAACTCAGATTTCTTTCTTAGACATTCCTCTGTCTTGAAAACTTCATGAGCATCCTTTAATTTGACGATGGTGTTAATTTTGTTGCACACAATATCTGAACTAAACTAATTGATCCACTATTGTACTAAAAACATATTTCAGATGAGTTGGAAATGCTCACAGCGCTTTATGATTTCGAGGCAACGTTGGCTAAGACGTTGAGTTTTTCCGAAGGTGAATTCTTCTTCCTGCAACAGACAAATACAAAGCAGAGAAACTGGTGGCATGTTGTTAATAGAAAAGGTCATGTGGGATTTGTGCCCTCAAATTACGTAGCTACAGTCAAGGTAACTTATTAGACCAATTAACAAGCATTGATGCCACAGTTTAGCCATAATACAGTTCACTAACAAACATATTTGTCCTGAACAAAAGCAATGGTTTTGCTGCAAATCACTTCAAAAAACTTGGTAGTAAGATGTGTAACTAATGCTTTATTTATGTGACTAAGCACAAAGACAGAGTCAAGTATATTGAAATGTTTAAAATGTGACATTTGCATACAAAACTGATACTAATTTGATTGTACATAATCTCTGAACAACTAAACTGATCGATCTAAAAATGTTCTGTCCTTTTCACAATGCTGCCTGTAGAAAAGGATACCTAGCTTTTGACCTGCCATTTTTTTTAAGTCTAGAGTTTGTGTATAGTAGAAATTAAAGTCCCACAAACTTATCTGGCCCTATGACAGTATGGCTATAATTACATTTACTGTAGCCAATAAATAAAAATTCATTAGTTCCACTTTTGGCCACTAGGTCAGATAAGTTTGTGGGACTGTTTGCCAATGTTTAAACTCGGCAGAACTGTACTACTGCTTAACTGTGCAAACTCTAAATATTCTTATAACTCTAACACAGTTCATAACTCCAGATATTTTGTTTGCTAGGTTGAGCCGGACTTCTTTTTGGCATTTGTTAATGATTGTATCAAGAGCTTAAATGAGTGCAATGCAATGACATCCCAGAAACAGGAATTGTTAGCAAAATTGAATGAGAAAAGAAAACAATTAAAAGTTTTAGTGAAGCCACCGAGTAAGAAACAGGCGGCACCAAAGCCTCCACTGCACTTGGACGAGAATACTCCTCCCAATGGGGTATCACCGTGCTTTGATTTAAGACCTGTGGTATCGCAACAGCATATTTCTGAGGAGCGTCAATCCTGCTCGTCACCATCTAAGTCTGTGAATAGCACAGTCACTAAAGGTACGTTTTTATAAGTGTTTCCTTAAAAAAAAAAAATAGGCATAAGTATGTTAACTGTTTACACTTTTTATTGACCCATTACTTACTTTTTTTTTAAATCTTATTATAAAATTATTTTAGTGATATTTCTAAGGATCAGAACTTAGTTTAAGTGATATTGTTAGATAGTGTTAAACAAAAGCATCTAAAACAGTTTTTTATTTTTAAGTACATATATTAGCCAAGCTGAAGTTGACTAATATCCTCCTATCAACTCCAAATAAGTAGACAATCGTGCAACGGGTAGGATTTGAACCTGTAACCTTTCAGTCCACACCTTTAACCGTTGGCCTATTGAGGCTTTATATTATAGCTTGTTATAATAATTGTCATTTTGTTTACAGATAGTGATGAAGAGAAAAAGACGCACAGTAAATCTCCTTCTAACCAGTTATCATCGGACACTGACAATCAAGACGACAACAGCCAAGACAGCAGTGAGAGCATCAAGCCCAATGCCATATATGAGATTGTGCAGGCTGTCCGCAAGGAGACCCAACTCAGCCATGAGATGTCCAAAGTTGCTGTTGAAACAGTTCTCACTTCATTAAGAGTAAGTATTTAGGCTGAAGCTATATACCGCACTCTCAATCAGCTAGACTCAAGACAGAGTTAAAACGAGACAGATTTATGTCAAATCATATTTGTATCTCGTTTTATCCTCTATCTTGAGTCTGAGCTGAGTCAGAGCAAGCTGCTCTATAGATCTCAGCATAAGACCACGCTAATTGCACGATTTTTCATCCAAATAATTATATTTGGATGAAAAATCGTATATAACATATTAATGTTACATTGATCAATCTATTTATTTTATTAGGGGTTCCGAAAAAAATTGAACCCCTAAGGGTTCAATTTTTTTGAATGAATTCTTTGTTGTCCAACTGTCTGTATGTCAAGGCCCTTTTTCTCAGAAATGGCTTGAAATACTGAGTTGAAATCCTGTAAACCATTTCAAGTTTCTAGTTTAACTCAATAAAAAGTTCACCTTTTTAAAGCATATTTTCACACAAGTTCCAGTGACATCACGTCAGTGACATGTATTACCGCCAATCGCCACTTTACGCTAATTAATATAATCCTCACAAGGTGCGGAACCCTTAGTACGTGAGTTGCAATGCTTGTAGTCCCTGGCTACCCTTCACCAATTATATTCTGCTGTGCGATTTTACTAGTCATCCCATTTTTTGTATTCTCTTGTTTTTTTTTTTGCCATCATTGGGAAAATTTTGCAGCTGATTGAATGATGAAAAATTGAAAAAATTGTGCTACTTTAAGACCTGTAATTTTAATTATCAAGTATAGTAATGAGCCACGTTGGTCAAAATATACTGAGACTTTTATAATAATTGAAAATATTAGAATGTGCGTGAGAGAGGGATGCAAAACCTAAACTGGCTCATAGGCTGAATCTATTGATCACACTCTCACTCCGCTCAGACTCAAGACAGTGTTAAAACATGACAGATCTATTTGTGCCAACGGGAATGGGTCTGCTTTGTGTCTACCCATGTTAACATGTGTTAGGTTGTGGTAGATGTGCATTTTTGAAACTTCTGTGTGGAAACATTGTGTGCATAGCCTAGTTTCTTTAACTATTGTAATAAAAAAAAATTTTTTTTGAAAAGAGCAACTGCTGAGTTTCTTGCCGGCTCTTCTCAGCAGAATCTGCATTCCGAACCGGTGGTAGAATTATGACCTTTCATAAGAGCTACAAGTTGGCCTACATGAAATAAATAAATTTTGATTTTGTGTGTCATTTTTTTCTAAGAGTTCACTAAGAAACGAATAAAACAGCTTATCAAATTTGTGCAGGAATTCCTCCCGGGGGGAGCAGCGAGGTCTATAATCGACGCGCTACTACGAGAAGCCAACAGCAACATCACGTGTCCCAAGAACGCGATAGACGCCGCTCCAGACGCGCTCCGGATGATGACAGCTCTCAACGTGCTGTCAAAAGCGGCCAACGACGCGCAGCAGCGAGGATGGGCACTACACGACGATGCCCACGACATACAAACACAGTTGCTGGAGCTTATATCTGTTATGGTATGAAGTTATGTTTTGTCTTTTTTTTTTATCGACAGGAAATGCCTAACGCATACTCCTCCGCCAGGGGTAACGAAGGGGTTATGTGGAGATTACACCCACTAAAACCTGTCTTTGTCCCTCCACGGACCCTGACAGTAGTGTTTTGTCTTATTACATAACTAGATTCTAGCCACACTCTTGTCCAGCATAGCTAGCATGGGCAGGAGATAAAAATTTTATCCCCCGATTTTTTCCACTGACAGGGGATAAAATTATCTTTTCTCTATGCTAAAGCATGGCGACAGAGGAGAAGGCGATGTTTATTCCTATAAGTACAGTCGCGGACAGAAAATGTTTACCACCTTAAGATTCATAATTGCATGCACACATCTGTGTCAGAAGGTCGATATGTGATTTGATTAGCCATAGATCATAGACTTTTTAACATGTAGCGGTGCTTAGACAGTCCTTTAGCGGTCTCTGTAGTAGGTGACTGCTAAATAGGTTAGATGTAGAAAACCTTTTTTGGAACAAAAAATCCTTACTAATGTTATAAAATAATGTGAGTGTTTGTTCGTTGTTGGTTTTTCCTTCCATCACACAGCTACGGAGCAATAGATCCACATGATTTTTTGCATGGATATAGTTGAGGATTTGGATAACGACATTTATCCCGGAAAAATAGAAGGTTCCCATGGAAATTTTAGAATCCTAACTTCACGCGGACGAAGTCACGGGCAAAAGCTAGTAATTTTAATAAATAGATATTATCTCATATAGACACGAGACAAAAAACCAGTTACCAAAATATGAAAACGGAAATAATAATCTAATGAAATTTCAAAGAATCTTTATTTCTTAATTTTATTATTGAGAAACAAGTAAGAAAAAAAAGTATAAATAAATAATTAGCTTAATTAGCTTCCATTCGCTGCTATGACAACACGTAGACTCTCTCGCATAAACGCGATAAGGCGATAAGTCAGTTCATATCATCCCATACCCCAGTGCAATGTGATCTATGACTGAGGATTTCTTTGATTCTGACAGTCCCACCTTTAAATCACTAAGCCCCATAAATTTTCAGTTTCAAATCAGCAGATCGGACGGGCTATTGAACGAGATGACTGCCACGGTGCAGATTGAACCATGGAATAGTAGCTCGGCGCATTATCTTGAACTTAGGTTGTCGGAATTTTCATCATAGCTCATCCACCTCCTTTTGATTGTTTTTGACTGTGGATGCTATCAGCATCATTATGATTCAATGCACAATATGAACTTCACCATTAGAATTATGATTAAGCTTCCATTTTGTATTTATTTTGTATATTTAAATTTCAAATAACAAATCTAATATTTTTGATAATTAATTGTCACTTTTACAAGTGCAATGATCTAATGTGTCAAACTTGAATTTAGGAAATGAGTTTTATTACTAATATTTGTATAGAAAAGTCATTAATACTTTTTTTGATAAAACGATGCATGAAATTTTTATAACGTAACAAATGCCTTGATATAGCATTATAGACCTTACTGAACGCAGGGTTACGAAGAATCTAATTTGAAAAGTGGTAAACATATTTAGTCCCCGACCGTATATCCACTGAGTGTTATTTCCACCGCTGTGCCCATGCTCGACGGGTGGATAAAAGTAAGCGAGGGGATAAACATTTTATCCTTTTCCCGGGGATAAAATTTCTCCCGCCTATGCTAGCCCTGCAGGTGGGGTTAGGTTTGTAAAAATCCCGTAGGAACCATTTCTTTTTTCGAGATAAAAAGACGTAATTATCTCCAAGTCCTTCACTATATATATCCATGCAAATAATCACATCGTTGTGTTGCTGTGTGATTTTTTTTTAAAGAACATTAGCCAAGCTGAAGTTGACTAATATCTTCCTATCTCCTGGAAATAAGCGGAATGCTTGTGCTAGGAGTGGGTACGACAATAGTGCAAAGGGTGGGTTCAGAACCTGCAACCTTTCAGTTTTCAGTTATTATAAAGGATTTTTTTTTCCCAGTCAAATGCTGATGTCAACATATCCCAGCATGTTCTGAGCAGCCACCGCTACGTGTATGTAACTACCCTCGTCCAGTACTATCAGATGGAGACGCGCTGGCCGCTTCGGCAACTCTTACTGCAGGTATTGTTTATATTTCACTACTACTAAACTAAATAAATTAACATTTTTAAATGAAATAATATCCTTTTCCGCGTTTATTGTGTTAAAGATCTGCCAAATTCCGAGTTAACATTAAGGTAGCATTCTATAGTTGACTCTTCCCCTTTCCTCCCTATTTCACCTCCTATTTAACTCTGTTGCGAGTGGAACTTTCTGTTATCTACATCATAATAGATATCTATAGTTGTGTGTTTATATATCAGTCAGTCAGTCACCTTTTCCTTTTATATATTTATACAAAATATACAAAAAAAAAATTAAAGATAGATTTTTATATATTTAGACTTATAAAAAAAGAAGTGACGCAGTCATGTCGGTTACCGTTTCTATAGGCGTTTGGAGTAATGTGCGGTTTGGAAAGAACAGCACTGGCAACCCTAGCTCTCTCTGCGCTTCCGGCGGAAATAGCGCGCGACATGCGCGACAACCCTCACGCCGTCAGCCGACTGTCGCACTCCGCTCTGCTGCTGTCTATGGTACTGTCTATGGGAGACAAACTGCCCGTTACGCATTTTGGTGAGCGGCTTGGAATAAATCTATTTTTCTTTGAGTTTTTCATTACAAATTGTACACGTCCTTTCTATATTTAAGTTTAGTTTTTAAGTTTATTATGTACAGAATAAATAAATGAATAAACGCGTGACTACACGCGTCATTTGATACTATAGTTATGGTATTGGGTACTTTGGGTTATTCTACCTATTACTCTAAACTAGGGATGGGCAAACAGTCGATTACAAGCGGTTTTAATGTCGATTGCGCGCATACGAAAACGAATAGCCAAAGCTTACTAAACAGGTACGTGCTACTAGAAATTAGCAGAAAATTCTATACCAAAGATCAATCGCCGAATTTCTTGTTGGTTCTTCTCAGTTGAAAAGGTTTACAAACCAGATTAGAGGAGAGTGGGGGAAACACGAACGCGGGGTAATCCCGAATCCAATGGTTCTAATGTGTTAGAAAGATATAGCCATATTTTACTTGTCGCCATTTCGGAGATCACGTCACCACTAGTGCCAGTCAATAACACGGGAGATGTGGACGCACGTACTTGTCAAGGTATGCATTTTTCAATGTTTTGCATGTTTTTGATGTAATTTTTTTGGTAAATTCAAGTTGGTATTGCTTTATTTCTATCTACAATAGTAATTTAACTTTTACATAGTGGAATACTCACATAATAATCAGCTAAATGACAATGAAGCAATGGGCAAAAGAGATAAATAGAACCTATTTTTTTCCATTTTATTGTTTTCGATCCAGCGGGGTAAAAGCGAACACTCCATGTGGGGCAATCTCGAATGTTCGGCATTACCCCCCTACCTTTTGTTGGTTCCCCGTTCATCTTTTTTTTTTATTAATTTTTCAGATGCCTCGTAATTACAAAAGAAAGACCAAATCGAAGTATAGTCTTGAAGATCTCAAAACGGCTATAGACGATGTTAAAACCAAAAATCTCAACATCGGCAGAGCAGCAGAAACTTAAAATGTTTCAAAAACAACCATTTTTGACCACCTAAAGAAAGCAGTAATAAAACAGCCAAGGTCTGGACGAAAACTTTTATTTACAGACGAGCAGGAAACGTAATTTGTCGATTGTCGATCGATAAAGTGCAGTAAAATCTATTATGGCCTAACCATAAAAAAAATCGCCAAATTGCATAACAATATGCAAAGAAGAAATAATAAATGTTAGTACGTAACTACCCCACTTAGTGTTCGTGTTTACCCAACTAATGTCGGGTAAAGCCGAACACTAAGGGTTTTGGTTTTTTTTCTCATATTGTTACAATTTATTAAAAATATAAATTTTGATTAGTGAATTCGTTAGACAGATAACTTAACTTTATAATTAAAAAATAAAGAAACTCTTGTGATCAAATTCCACTGTTTTATTTAAGTTTTCCCTTAGGTGTTCGTATTTCCCCCACTTTCCTCTAACTTGAAAATTCAAAAGCACCTTGTAAAAGTTTATTCGAATAATTTTTTTTTCTATTCTAAACTATGTACGAATAGCAGAATAATAGACTCTAGCATAAGGTGAAATAAGATTCCGGCAAACTTCTTCCTCCTTTCAGAGCAACTAGGGGTAGAGTTCGCACAGTTTCTTCTGGAACTGATTGAGAATCCGCCAGAAACGGACATGGATGAGCAGATCCCGGACCTGTTCCTCACCCTCCTTCTGGCGTACAACCTGCAGTTCGAGGACCCATCCGAGAATCTTCTGCTCCATGCGCTCGAAAATGTAGACAACGCTAAGACTTTCTGCGAGAAAGTTCTCTTGCTGTTCAATCGGGAAGGTAAGAATCTTCATCATTTCAAATTCAAAGTGATAAAAGTTTTATGCCTCTTTGTTTACGTATCTATGTGTGGGATGTGGGATATATTGTCCACTAGTTGATAGTTGATGCCCGCGGCTTCGTTCGCGTGGATTTAGTTTAAAAACCCTGTGTGATTTCTTTCCGGGATGAAAAGTAGCCTATGTTACTCTCCCGGTCCTCAACTATAACCATACAAAAAATCACGTTGCTTTTGTGCGGCGTGATTGAAGGATAAACCAACAAACCAATAAACAGCTGCGCATTATAAATGTTAGGATTACAGCTGGATCGATCAAAACGCTTTTTTTTAATGAATGGAAATGGATGGTTGGTCGATAAAAAAAAATTCCGAAAGATTCTCAAGGTGGATATGTTACGTGCGATAAATGAAGTGTGTAAGGGCAGATATTTGTCCTGTCATTTAACAATGAAGTACTCTGTTATACTCTTCGGTGTTCGGAATAATTTTTTCGCTTGTTTTGTGAGTATACAACGTGTATTGAAACTCCGAAATAATACTGAAGGAGGTGAATGTGCTCATAAAACTGAACAACTTTCCCCAAGGAACATAGGTCGAAATATGAAAAAAAAAATTGGACTTCCCATACAAAATTGATGATAAGCTGATTGATTTACTATAGGAGATAATTTTTTTTTTCATATTTCGACCTATGTTCCTTGGGGAAAGTTGTTCAGTTTTATGAGCACATTCACCTCCTTCAGTATTATTTCGGAGTTTCAATACACGTTGTATAACTCATCCCTATTAGGATACCATAGTTTTCCCAAAAAAGATGTGATAATTTGTTGATTGCAGAGGACCCAGTGCACATCTTCGACCACGAGCCGGCGCCCGCGCACTCGGTGTTCAAGCTGGTGATCGACCTGTTCAGCCGCAAGAAGACCGCCGCACACTTCTACACCAACGACCTGAAGGTGGCCATCGACATCATCGTGAGGCAGCTCGCCGACCTGTGCCCCGGAGATATTGTAAGTGTAGGGATAGAACTAGCTTATAGGTCGCTAGCAACGCGGAGGCCCGATCGCATTCGCGAAACAATGTGGACTAAGTACATTAAAATTGCCAATGCGCAAAGCACCGAGCAGCCGCGCAGCGAGCGCTGGTCACATGGACCGGTTTCCATCGGCAGGTGATAATGCTCGGCTCACACTGGAGAGCGGCGCGCTGATGGGTGTGTGTCTGTGTGTTTGTTCCGATATTGTGTTTTATTATGTATAGTATGCGTAGGTGAGTGTGTATGTGAAAGTGATTCCCACAGTAAGTACCTCCAAATAGGCTCGTGATTCCTCAACTACGCTTCAAGAAAGTCTGGGAGTCGTTTGTGGGAATGGCGTATTATCTATGGGTGTCTTTTTTAAATACCCCTTCCAAGTTAGCCCGCTACCATCTTAGACTGCATCGTCACTTACCATCAGGTGAGATCGCAGTCAAGGGCTATCTTGTCATCGAATAAAAAAAATAAAAATATGAAGGACTAGCTGTTGCCTGCGACTTCGTCCGCGTCAATTTCTGTTATTATGATTAGCGTGATGTTATATAGCCTAAAGCCTTCCTCAATAAATTGACTATCCAACACAAAAATAATTTTTCAATTCGAACCAGTAGTTCCTGAGATTAGCGCGTTCAAACAAAGAAACTCTTCAGCTTTATAATATTAGTATAGATTACGATTGTATTTTTCTAATAAAAAAATTTCTACAGTTTTTTATTTGTGGTACTTTAGCAGCGATTTGTCCAAATAAGATTTTTTAAATGCTATCTTAATTTAAAAAAAAATCTCTATCAGTCCATCTAAATAGGTATTCAGTCAGCCCCGTGTGACTCGGAGAGCACGTAAAGCCGTCGGATTCTGTGCCCGATCTCTCCGGTCGTGTCGGATTTTCCGTCCGATTGGACTAAGAGTAAGGGAATAGAGAGTGCACTATAATATCTCCCGCGCATATGGTTAATCTCTGTCAGTCGCCGTGGCCGGATTCGGTTGAGAGGTCATTTTTTTTTTTAAATAATATTAGCCAAATTAAACTTTGCTTATATTTTCCTCTTCCCTCCAAATAAGCAAAAAGCACGTGTGAGGCTCGAACCTGCGTCCTTTCAATTTTCAGTCTGCACCTTTAACCGTTGGACTATTGAGGCTTATTTATTATTATATATTATTATTTGTTTGTTTCCCAGCCCCGCCAGCAATACCTCAAGATCCTACAAGGCATAATACGCAACACGGACTACGGCACCCACTTGCACCGGCGCGACGACCTGCTCCGCTGCTTCCGACGCATCTTCTGCGAGGAGGGCGAGCTGAGCCGCGACGACCAAGCGCTGGTGCGGGCCATATCCAACGAATTCCCGCAGTTTTTCAAGGCCTAAGGTTTGATTTTTCTAAATTTTAAAAGCGTCAACGCATAAAGTACGATTCACATCTAACGGAGCGCGTTAAAGCGTTATGCAATCAACGGTGCAATAAAAAAAATGATTCATATTTGACGTTTTACGTTTGTAACTCGCAGATACAAGACGATACGTATCAAAACAACTTGAGGGATGTATGTATTTATGTGTTGAGTATACTCGTATATGAGGATGAATGTGACGTCACTTGCTGTGACGATGCAAGTTATGACTGAAAAATCTAAATTTTGCCAAGCTATACTCAATCTCGCTTTCAGAGATAAAACTAATAAGTTCCAAGATACTAATGTTGAGATCTATAGAGCGTGCTCTGACTCAGCTCGGAATCAAGACACAGATAAAACGAGACGGAATTAAGTCGGAACATATTTGTGTCTCGTTTTAACTCTTATCTTTAGACAGAGCACGCTCTATAGATCTCAGCATATGATTGAAATAGCTGGATCCTTGGTTACAACGATCAGCCTTGACGAGCATCTTAATAATACAGTTGAATGTCTATCCCATGTTCAAGTACAAAGTTCATATCTATATGTGCCAAATATCGTTGCGTTAGATGTGAATCGTACTTTACCATACAGGGGCGACAAAAAAGTCAAAATAATAGTGTATGTCTCCATACATTATTATAGTGTACGACTCTGACTTTCTCGCCTCTCTTTACATTATGATGTGTCCCAGTTTGTTTAATATTTATTTATGGCTTTATTTTACTCTATATTAGGACGCACGTATCTTAATAATGGTGTATTAGGATATTTTCTGGTGGATTTTGATTAATGAATGAATGAATTTAATGCGATTACTTCGTTATCGTGATCAGTTGAGATATCTATTCGAAATCAGTAATGTTTGTTCGCGGGTTCTTTAAGACAAACAATATTTATTTATTACTAGCTGATACCCGCGACATCGTATTTGATTGAGGGTTTTTCGGAGTCCCGCGGGAACTCTCTTATTTTCCGGGATAAAAAGAAGCGTATGTGCTATTCCAGTCTATAATCTAACTCTGTGCCAAATTTCAGCCAAATCGGTTTAGTCGTTGCAGCGTGATTGAGTAACATACATCCATACATCCATCCAAACTTTCGTATTTATAATATTAATAGGATAATAGGATTTACGTATTTACATGAGATTTGACTTCCTGACATGACGCTGAGTTGATCGCTATATAATAATTATTTATTGAAGTGGTCGCGCTAGACCTACAGAGAAATGGTGAGTGACTTAAAAGTGAATTTAAAAGACTTACTTTTAAAGAAATGCCAAATGATGATAGATAGGATATTTAGCTCCATTAAATGATAACTATCTCTTTATAATGATGTCATAATATTATTGCTTGGCGTATTAGATAGAGTATATGCTGTCTTTGGGTAGACTTTCTGTTCACAGCTATGGTTCATAATAACAATTGAATTTATTGGCAAGTTAGTAATAACTTTGGTTCATAAATTCTTACTTTCTATTTTAAACTTGAGATGTTTTCCCTGATCCATTGTTTATCATTTGATGAATGAATGAATTAATATAATAATATACTATAATTGTATGCCGCATAACATAAAGTCACAGCACACAAAAATAACATATATAAACTTTGAATCGGTTGTGTAAACCGAAAAAAAAGAAGTTTAAGATAAAATTATATGAACTATAAGAAAATATATTTGTATGCACAAAGATTGTATTGAATAAAAAATAATATAAGTGTTTAAAATTAAATAAATTGTTTTTCTTCAAAAAGTCTTCAATTAGAGAGGCAATTTTACAAAATTACTCATTCAGCTAATTAAAAATACAAAAAATTAGTCGATTATATTATGTAGAGATTGTGTAAAATACTACACTAAAATATTTTTGAAAATATTACTCGCGCCTTCATTAATATTTAAGGTGAATTTCAATGAGATTTCTTGATGTAAATGTGAAATTCATAATTGGCTGTGGTAGTCTCTATAATCCCGAGTCCCGACGTTTGCCTCATTGTTATATATAGGAGTAATAATGTGCTCGTAGAATTTTGACTCAAAAACCGAATTCAATCATTGAGCGAAAAAAAGGCGTGCAATGGGTTGTGACGTCTTGAATACATCCATAATACGTTATTCGTCACATGCCACTGCGTGACGTACGTGTCATAATCGGACGCAGAATAACGATTCAACCCACAAACCTTTGTCAAAATAAATACATACAATATACATAATGTAAAAGAATAAAGTTAACTTTTCAATCGATAAGTTGTGTGGGTTGACTCATTATTGCGTATCTGCGTCCAATTAACAATCATAAATGGACGCACATATACAATAACGTTTCAACCCACAAAACTGTCAAATTAATTTTCAATCAATAAGTTGTGTGGCTTGACTTATTATTGCGTATCTACGTCCAATTAATAATCATAAATACTGTTCATGTTGAAAAACCCTCAAAAAGTGTCGTAAAGTTCTTTAAATGGACTAAGCCAGAAGACTTCGTCGCTCTAATATCTAGCCTCCACCTTCGTTTCGGTACGGATGGCTGCTTCTTAAAAGTTCAGCTTAACTTCATAGGCTCGCTTCATTCAGAATCTCCTTCGCGAGGCTTCGCGTTTTACCAGAACAGTCTTGATGCGTGGAGTCGGGGTGACCAAATTATGTTTTAGTTTTGCTTGCACCAGAACGCGTTACGGCTAAATTATAAGTCTTTATTGTTTATAAAATAAACGACAAAAATTGTAAGGCAAACTCTATAGCCGTTACACGAATAACATGTTACACGAATAACGTTGTAAAGCATTATTTTACTCAATGAATGAATACGTTTTTTGAGCTTAACATATACGTGTTTAAACATTTGTGTTGATTCCATAGTAGTTTTTTAGTGGAGCGAGCGAGCAATACATATTGTAAACTTTCGAGAGAGAGAGAACATCTTTACATTCAGAATAGAGAATACAGTGTTTATAAATAAGTATTTCCAAATGCATAGTTACATATAAAACTTTCCATGACATTATTCTCTCGATAAGCTCTCTAACAGATCTCATTTTAATACAATAATGGCAATATTAAAAACCTTGCTATGCAATCGTGTAAGAAATCGTATGCATTTGACAGGTTTTATTTTTAATGTTAATTCTTAATGTTCTCAAAGTTATTACAATTATTTTAAATATAGTTAAGATATAATCGTGAAAGTTTTAAGAGCAAGGTTAAAAATGGAATATTATAGTTAACTAAATAGATATTGTGACTAATTTTGTTGTATACAAATTTTAAACTAAATTGACGGGTCTAAATCTTGTGCTATCCCTTTCATATTGCTCAATTCAGTTTAGAGGTTGCGCACAACAGAATTAGACGCATTGTTTTCATTGAAACATTAGAATTAGCACATGTGTGATTGTGAAGATTATATTATGTGTAGGATATTAATAAAATTAATGTTGCACTGCTTATTATTATACTATGATTACAGCAGCTAATGGAATCTAGTTTTACTTCATTATTTGATTAACGCCAGCAAAGCTGACAAATTTTTCTTTTATTATATTGACTGTTTAAATACTATTCAAATATTATTATTAAATGACTATTCCTTAGAAATTCCCATTACCTCTCATTCATATCAATATATATATAAAAGAAGATCATTAATTAACCACATTGACATTATAATATTTTGTTTATAAGCATTTAATTTTTCTTTCCGTTAATATTACTCGTGTAAACGAAAGGTATTTTAGTGTTTATAAAATAGTTATGTTTTATTATTTTACAGCGCATTACACAATCAATCTTGCATTATATTGAGTCTCCATACAATAAACTTACATAGTGTTAAATCTTGTACTATGGTACGGAGCCCTTTGTGTGCGGGTCGACTCGCACTTGGCCGGTTTTATTTCTGTACTTATTTCTTTGTAATGTTGATATATATATCGTTATAATATTGTGTTATGTGCCATTTATATCGCGCCAAAGATTTAGGTTATACGCAGGCACTAAATAGCTTATGTATTAATTGTCAATTAATCGATGCATATTACTGAGAGCCACAAAGTATTTTTATGTACAACCGAAAAATGTATTTTGTCTTACATAGTTTAAATATTAGTGTTTTATAGGCCTAAATAGAGAGACAGATTTTATTTTGTTGATCTCCTGACATAGTATTGTATGTTGATCTAGATTATTATAATGAATGACGATCAAAAAAGTTAATAAGAGTTATAATTATTTAAAAAAATGTGTGAATAGTAAAACTACTTTGCTTGATTACCCACCGACCTACTTATATGTAATTATATAATATTAATCAGTAAGTATTCAATATGAATATCACATTATATTTGCAATAAAACGTTATAGGTGTTTCGATACTTGCAGCTTGGCACAAAAGTCTAGAAACGGAACTAGTTTTTTCTTTATTGACAACACTTTTAAGTTGTCAAGTGTCATTGCTGAAATGACATTGTTCTGGCATTCCAAGTTTTAAAATTTGTTTATATTATATTTATTTATTTTGCGTTAAATTGTCTGGCATACTCGAAAAATAAATACATACTTATATAAATGTACATATATATATATATATTGTTGTCACATTTTGTTACTGTTTAATTCATGATTTTGCGACAGTAGCGCCCCTATTTCCCTATTGTCACATGGACCGGTTTCCATCGGCAGGTGATAATGCTCGGCTCACACTGGAGAGCGGCGCGCTGATGGGTGTGTGTCTGTGTGTTTGTTCCGATATTGTGTTTTATTATGTATAGTATGCGTAGGTGAGTGTGTATGTGAAAGTGATTCCCACAGTAAGTACCTCCAAATAGGCTCGTGATTCCTCAACTACGCTTCAAGAAAGTCTGGGAGTCGTTTGTGGGAATGGCGTATTATCTATGGGTGTCTTTTTTAAATACCCCTTCCAAGTTAGCCCGCTACCATCTTAGACTGCATCGTCACTTACCATCAGGTGAGATCGCAGTCAAGGGCTATCTTGTCATCGAATAAAAAAAATAAAAATATGAAGGACTAGCTGTTGCCTGCGACTTCGTCCGCGTCAATTTCTGTTATTATGATTAGCGTGATGTTATATAGCCTAAAGCCTTCCTCAATAAATTGACTATCCAACACAAAAATAATTTTTCAATTCGAACCAGTAGTTCCTGAGATTAGCGCGTTCAAACAAAGAAACTCTTCAGCTTTATAATATTAGTATAGATTACGATTGTATTTTTCTAATAAAAAAATTTCTACAGTTTTTTATTTGTGGTACTTTAGCAGCGATTTGTCCAAATAAGATTTTTTAAATGCTATCTTAATTTAAAAAAAAATCTCTATCAGTCCATCTAAATAGGTATTCAGTCAGCCCCGTGTGACTCGGAGAGCACGTAAAGCCGTCGGATTCTGTGCCCGATCTCTCCGGTCGTGTCGGATTTTCCGTCCGATTGGACTAAGAGTAAGGGAATAGAGAGTGCACTATAATATCTCCCGCGCATATGGTTAATCTCTGTCAGTCGCCGTGGCCGGATTCGGTTGAGAGGTCATTTTTTTTTTTAAATAATATTAGCCAAATTAAACTTTGCTTATATTTTCCTCTTCCCTCCAAATAAGCAAAAAGCACGTGTGAGGCTCGAACCTGCGTCCTTTCAATTTTCAGTCTGCACCTTTAACCGTTGGACTATTGAGGCTTATTTATTATTATATATTATTATTTGTTTGTTTCCCAGCCCCGCCAGCAATACCTCAAGATCCTACAAGGCATAATACGCAACACGGACTACGGCACCCACTTGCACCGGCGCGACGACCTGCTCCGCTGCTTCCGACGCATCTTCTGCGAGGAGGGCGAGCTGAGCCGCGACGACCAAGCGCTGGTGCGGGCCATATCCAACGAATTCCCGCAGTTTTTCAAGGCCTAAGGTTTGATTTTTCTAAATTTTAAAAGCGTCAACGCATAAAGTACGATTCACATCTAACGGAGCGCGTTAAAGCGTTATGCAATCAACGGTGCAATAAAAAAAATGATTCATATTTGACGTTTTACGTTTGTAACTCGCAGATACAAGACGATACGTATCAAAACAACTTGAGGGATGTATGTATTTATGTGTTGAGTATACTCGTATATGAGGATGAATGTGACGTCACTTGCTGTGACGATGCAAGTTATGACTGAAAAATCTAAATTTTGCCAAGCTATACTCAATCTCGCTTTCAGAGATAAAACTAATAAGTTCCAAGATACTAATGTTGAGATCTATAGAGCGTGCTCTGACTCAGCTCGGAATCAAGACACAGATAAAACGAGACGGAATTAAGTCGGAACATATTTGTGTCTCGTTTTAACTCTTATCTTTAGACAGAGCACGCTCTATAGATCTCAGCATATGATTGAAATAGCTGGATCCTTGGTTACAACGATCAGCCTTGACGAGCATCTTAATAATACAGTTGAATGTCTATCCCATGTTCAAGTACAAAGTTCATATCTATATGTGCCAAATATCGTTGCGTTAGATGTGAATCGTACTTTACCATACAGGGGCGACAAAAAAGTCAAAATAATAGTGTATGTCTCCATACATTATTATAGTGTACGACTCTGACTTTCTCGCCTCTCTTTACATTATGATGTGTCCCAGTTTGTTTAATATTTATTTATGGCTTTATTTTACTCTATATTAGGACGCACGTATCTTAATAATGGTGTATTAGGATATTTTCTGGTGGATTTTGATTAATGAATGAATGAATTTAATGCGATTACTTCGTTATCGTGATCAGTTGAGATATCTATTCGAAATCAGTAATGTTTGTTCGCGGGTTCTTTAAGACAAACAATATTTATTTATTACTAGCTGATACCCGCGACATCGTATTTGATTGAGGGTTTTTCGGAGTCCCGCGGGAACTCTCTTATTTTCCGGGATAAAAAGAAGCGTATGTGCTATTCCAGTCTATAATCTAACTCTGTGCCAAATTTCAGCCAAATCGGTTTAGTCGTTGCAGCGTGATTGAGTAACATACATCCATACATCCATCCAAACTTTCGTATTTATAATATTAATAGGATAATAGGATTTACGTATTTACATGAGATTTGACTTCCTGACATGACGCTGAGTTGATCGCTATATAATAATTATTTATTGAAGTGGTCGCGCTAGACCTACAGAGAAATGGTGAGTGACTTAAAAGTGAATTTAAAAGACTTACTTTTAAAGAAATGCCAAATGATGATAGATAGGATATTTAGCTCCATTAAATGATAACTATCTCTTTATAATGATGTCATAATATTATTGCTTGGCGTATTAGATAGAGTATATGCTGTCTTTGGGTAGACTTTCTGTTCACAGCTATGGTTCATAATAACAATTGAATTTATTGGCAAGTTAGTAATAACTTTGGTTCATAAATTCTTACTTTCTATTTTAAACTTGAGATGTTTTCCCTGATCCATTGTTTATCATTTGATGAATGAATGAATTAATATAATAATATACTATAATTGTATGCCGCATAACATAAAGTCACAGCACACAAAAATAACATATATAAACTTTGAATCGGTTGTGTAAACCGAAAAAAAAGAAGTTTAAGATAAAATTATATGAACTATAAGAAAATATATTTGTATGCACAAAGATTGTATTGAATAAAAAATAATATAAGTGTTTAAAATTAAATAAATTGTTTTTCTTCAAAAAGTCTTCAATTAGAGAGGCAATTTTACAAAATTACTCATTCAGCTAATTAAAAATACAAAAAATTAGTCGATTATATTATGTAGAGATTGTGTAAAATACTACACTAAAATATTTTTGAAAATATTACTCGCGCCTTCATTAATATTTAAGGTGAATTTCAATGAGATTTCTTGATGTAAATGTGAAATTCATAATTGGCTGTGGTAGTCTCTATAATCCCGAGTCCCGACGTTTGCCTCATTGTTATATATAGGAGTAATAATGTGCTCGTAGAATTTTGACTCAAAAACCGAATTCAATCATTGAGCGAAAAAAAGGCGTGCAATGGGTTGTGACGTCTTGAATACATCCATAATACGTTATTCGTCACATGCCACTGCGTGACGTACGTGTCATAATCGGACGCAGAATAACGATTCAACCCACAAACCTTTGTCAAAATAAATACATACAATATACATAATGTAAAAGAATAAAGTTAACTTTTCAATCGATAAGTTGTGTGGGTTGACTCATTATTGCGTATCTGCGTCCAATTAACAATCATAAATGGACGCACATATACAATAACGTTTCAACCCACAAAACTGTCAAATTAATTTTCAATCAATAAGTTGTGTGGCTTGACTTATTATTGCGTATCTACGTCCAATTAATAATCATAAATACTGTTCATGTTGAAAAACCCTCAAAAAGTGTCGTAAAGTTCTTTAAATGGACTAAGCCAGAAGACTTCGTCGCTCTAATATCTAGCCTCCACCTTCGTTTCGGTACGGATGGCTGCTTCTTAAAAGTTCAGCTTAACTTCATAGGCTCGCTTCATTCAGAATCTCCTTCGCGAGGCTTCGCGTTTTACCAGAACAGTCTTGATGCGTGGAGTCGGGGTGACCAAATTATGTTTTAGTTTTGCTTGCACCAGAACGCGTTACGGCTAAATTATAAGTCTTTATTGTTTATAAAATAAACGACAAAAATTGTAAGGCAAACTCTATAGCCGTTACACGAATAACATGTTACACGAATAACGTTGTAAAGCATTATTTTACTCAATGAATGAATACGTTTTTTGAGCTTAACATATACGTGTTTAAACATTTGTGTTGATTCCATAGTAGTTTTTTAGTGGAGCGAGCGAGCAATACATATTGTAAACTTTCGAGAGAGAGAGAACATCTTTACATTCAGAATAGAGAATACAGTGTTTATAAATAAGTATTTCCAAATGCATAGTTACATATAAAACTTTCCATGACATTATTCTCTCGATAAGCTCTCTAACAGATCTCATTTTAATACAATAATGGCAATATTAAAAACCTTGCTATGCAATCGTGTAAGAAATCGTATGCATTTGACAGGTTTTATTTTTAATGTTAATTCTTAATGTTCTCAAAGTTATTACAATTATTTTAAATATAGTTAAGATATAATCGTGAAAGTTTTAAGAGCAAGGTTAAAAATGGAATATTATAGTTAACTAAATAGATATTGTGACTAATTTTGTTGTATACAAATTTTAAACTAAATTGACGGGTCTAAATCTTGTGCTATCCCTTTCATATTGCTCAATTCAGTTTAGAGGTTGCGCACAACAGAATTAGACGCATTGTTTTCATTGAAACATTAGAATTAGCACATGTGTGATTGTGAAGATTATATTATGTGTAGGATATTAATAAAATTAATGTTGCACTGCTTATTATTATACTATGATTACAGCAGCTAATGGAATCTAGTTTTACTTCATTATTTGATTAACGCCAGCAAAGCTGACAAATTTTTCTTTTATTATATTGACTGTTTAAATACTATTCAAATATTATTATTAAATGACTATTCCTTAGAAATTCCCATTACCTCTCATTCATATCAATATATATATAAAAGAAGATCATTAATTAACCACATTGACATTATAATATTTTGTTTATAAGCATTTAATTTTTCTTTCCGTTAATATTACTCGTGTAAACGAAAGGTATTTTAGTGTTTATAAAATAGTTATGTTTTATTATTTTACAGCGCATTACACAATCAATCTTGCATTATATTGAGTCTCCATACAATAAACTTACATAGTGTTAAATCTTGTACTATGGTACGGAGCCCTTTGTGTGCGGGTCGACTCGCACTTGGCCGGTTTTATTTCTGTACTTATTTCTTTGTAATGTTGATATATATATCGTTATAATATTGTGTTATGTGCCATTTATATCGCGCCAAAGATTTAGGTTATACGCAGGCACTAAATAGCTTATGTATTAATTGTCAATTAATCGATGCATATTACTGAGAGCCACAAAGTATTTTTATGTACAACCGAAAAATGTATTTTGTCTTACATAGTTTAAATATTAGTGTTTTATAGGCCTAAATAGAGAGACAGATTTTATTTTGTTGATCTCCTGACATAGTATTGTATGTTGATCTAGATTATTATAATGAATGACGATCAAAAAAGTTAATAAGAGTTATAATTATTTAAAAAAATGTGTGAATAGTAAAACTACTTTGCTTGATTACCCACCGACCTACTTATATGTAATTATATAATATTAATCAGTAAGTATTCAATATGAATATCACATTATATTTGCAATAAAACGTTATAGGTGTTTCGATACTTGCAGCTTGGCACAAAAGTCTAGAAACGGAACTAGTTTTTTCTTTATTGACAACACTTTTAAGTTGTCAAGTGTCATTGCTGAAATGACATTGTTCTGGCATTCCAAGTTTTAAAATTTGTTTATATTATATTTATTTATTTTGCGTTAAATTGTCTGGCATACTCGAAAAATAAATACATACTTATATAAATGTACATATATATATATATATTGTTGTCACATTTTGTTACTGTTTAATTCATGATTTTGCGACAGTAGCGCCCCTATTTCCCTATTTTATTCTACTCTTTTTTGCCAAGCTATACATACGTATTTAGACAATACTTAGTACCTTTTTCTTTATTTGAATTAGGTACTCGTGTAAAATTGTAATTTGCTCCAAATCTTCATATAATATTGATGTTTTCAAAATAAAATATTCCTTGTATTCTAATGTCACTACTTATAGATTAATTATTGACCAAAATACCAGGGTTAAAAATTGAATTTAAAAAATCAGAAGTAGATTTTTATTATTCGTATACACAACCAGTGGCGGAGAATTGTGGCAAAAGTTTTGAATCCTTTTTTTTTTTCAATTATGTAATAGTTTCTAGTTTCTAGATATTATATGATTATTTATATTATATTATTTATATGATATTATATTGCAGAGTATATCTGTTATTAAGGAGCACTACACATGCGATGACTTACAATGGTACTGTGTGAAATAAAAATACTAAACATTAAAATATTGTACATGTTCAATGGCTGATTTACTTTTTAATTAAAACTAGGTAGCCTTTTAGTCCATATGGAGTATGCGTCACTGTATGGTTCAGTCCGCGAGGAAGAACCTCAGCTTTACATTTGTTTGCGTGCTCAAATCCGATCATGGATGTCAAAAAGCAATGCAAACTTCAAGCCGGTTATTAGCTACTTTGCACTCTACACAAATGAAAAGCTAAGGTTATGCCTCGCGGACTGTATAGCTGTATTAATTTTATATTTTCTCTGTTTTGAGTGCAGCTTTAGCGCTACTGGCCAGATCTGGATCTAACCAGTTATATTTGCAATGCACGTTAGCTTTTGCTAGTCCACATTCCTAGTGAAAAGTTGTATTACTTTCGATCATTTCCTTGTACTTAGCATTTACTACTTATAAGTGTGTTCTCTGAACGATAAGACTTACCTATTATTGTAAAACAATATCTTGTTTTTGCGCAGCAAAAAGTTTATTATTGCGTCGAGTTGGTAGAAGACACTTGGACCACACATATTCAAACTCCAAAGTTGTTTGAAACTTAAAAGTTTAACTCTATTATTGGCAAAGTACTTGTAAGTAGATTCTGAAAATTTAATACCATACTAAGAGCTTGTTCACATAAAACCCGCGGGTGCGGGGGCGGTAGCGGGCGCGGTTGACTTCGCGAATTCGTATTCAAATTGGGCGTCAGCGCAGGAGTTTGCCCCGCACTAGTGCCGCCGCTAGTTCTATGTGAACACACACAAACAACTCCTACTAAATAAATAAATAAATAAACACTTCGATACTTATGCCATATGTTTGGTATTTCGTGACCGCGCCCGCCACCGCACGCGCGAGTCTGTGTGAACATGCACTAAAATTATCGCCCATTGACTGCAAATTTGAATTTTGATCTCTGAAAAAGTAATGGTTTTCACCAGTAATGCAAAAAAGTTGCCATTTTATGCTCTACGAAAACTGTATTAGTCGAAAAGTAAACTTACGGAAGACTGCATAAAATTTTCAAAAACAGATTAAGTAGATATACATTTGTAAAAAAAATTGGGATTTTGAAGATAATACAGTGTTGCAGCAAATGACTATATTAAATGTTCGGTGAAAGTGTACTTACAGGATATCAATAATATTATTTTGTGAAGTCAAAGGGATGTCTTCGCTTTGAGCTCGCTCAAATTATTGCCAAATTTAAATATTATTATGATATATATATATAATAAATATGTAGAAATATATTTATGGTCGTTATATGTAAGTATGTTAGTTATTACATTCAATATTTTCAGATCATTTGAAGAATGTTAACATAATATGTTCTCATTATTGAAAATTATAAATCTTACCGATTCGGTGTAAAACTGTTTTTTTGATTTTGACTCGGAACGCGTTTCAGCTGCGCCTTTGTGTGCTTTAACATTCGTTTAAAGGCTCCAGTACACATTAGCCCAATACCGAAGGTATTCGGAAGTTCGAATATAAAACTCGGCGATAAAAACGGCAAGCCGGCTGACGACTATATCAGTGATTCAAACTACTGACCAAAGTTATTTTCTTTTTAGGATTATGGTAATTTTAACTTGAACTATAAGTTTTAAAATACATGATTCAATGTGTCTACAATCAATTTCAAATAAGTGCTTATTATATTTTTAAAAGTTAATATATTTGTCAAGTGGCATTGAACACGTTCGCCGAATGCATAGGTCGAGATTATTGGGCTAATGTGTACCTACTAGGATTTTTAGAGCATTAGGTAATCTTATGTTCGCAATAAATATTATATTTTATTTGTTCACAATAAGACTACCTAGTAATCCAAGGAGCCGACTCTATTTAACGCCTACACTAGGCGCCTATAAATCAATCTATCTGTAATCTGTCAATTAGTTTCCTAGCAATACTTGTCTAAATAGTAATGGTAATTTCTGACAATGACAACGTTCTGCCGTCCTAAAGCTAAAGTGTCGTTAACTACCAAAACGCGGGAATCCAAAAAGCGGGCATTTATGAAGAAATTACGTCATTTGATAACTAAGAAACGACGTTTTTCATATCAAAAACTACAGCAGTAAGGAGAAAAAAAGGAGAAAACCGATTAGACGGATCGATAGAATTTAGAATAGAGAATTTTATCTAAGATAGCTTTAAAAATCTTATTAGGCCAAATGTTGGTTAATGACGTTATAACTTGAGGAGAGCAGCATTGATAAGTTCATTGTCCCTAGTTGATAGGTGACTTATTGACGTACATTTATATTGAAAGTAACCTGGCGAATGAATAATGAATGCAATAATTATTAATTACCTATTGTAATAGAATTTCATTTTTTCCTTTATTGTAATGTTCAATTCCAACTATTGTGAGAATAAATAAGTGTCAGTCAATATTATGTTTTATTAAATTCTCATTGCACAAATATTACTTAAAGCAAGTACCTATATTGATTTTTTTTTATAAGTAGTACTTTGCGTTCTTATAGCTAAATTAATAAAATGAGATTGACTTTTATATTTATTGGAACTCAAGCTCTAGGAATGAACATTCATGCTTTTAGGAGAAAAGTGACCTAACCTAAAGAAAAATTTTCTGCAATAAAAAAAATATTTATGCACCTAAACGATAATTTGAAAGGCAATTTGGATAAGGTAAGTAGATAAATAAAACAACTTATTTTATACATGTATTTTAATGTACCATTATGAATGCGTATAAATATTTAAAAATGTAAAACAGTGATAAAATTCACAGTAACCAATACACAACTGTAATCAACACAACTAATTATACCAAATTATATATTCAAAAGGTATATAGTTTTAGTGGAATATAGAAAAATTACACTTTTAAAATTGTCTAAGAATTATTCTGTTATGCAAAAAATGCAAGATTAAAAATAGGTATTCACAGTTTTCAGAAAGGTCCTAATTTTATTTAGCATGCAGGTACTATTTATTTTGTATGATCTATCATTGTTTAGAAACTGTGTTTTACATCGCGGAATTAAGGTAGGATTCTATTATATAAAAACTTGGCCCCAGTATTTTCAAAAGGGATCCACAAAATCTGGAATATTCAAAATTTGTAAATATTTGCATAGAGTAAAAATTATCGCAATCATTTCAATAACAAACTACTTACAATTACAGTCTTCGGATTTTATAATATTTTCGTAAAAAACAGAATGATTCTATTGAAAGCTTCAAACTTGTCATTGGAATGTTATTTTTTTACAAAATGGAATATAAATAATTACTTTTACCTAACTAATAGAAACCTTACTCAATTTCTACATAAAGAAATAATATGAAGGTACACCTCGTATAAACACATTGAGCGTTATCCTACATAATTACTGATAAACATGCTACATGTATGTAATACGTAGTAAATTGATTATACTTGTAACAAGTATTACCACAAAACGTTACATCGAATTTGGCAACTTGAATGAACACTTCGCTTACAATAGTACAGACGTACACCGATCTCTAAATATATGATAAATTGATAATATTATGTTAACACATTATTTCGTTTCTCATTTGGAGATAAAAATCAACTGTTCTATTTTTTATTCAAAATGTTTTCAGCAAAAGTTAAACTCTTATCGAAATATACAAGTTTAGGACTTTTCTACTAATTGCTGTTTGAAAATTTCCGACAGCAGAAAAAAAGGTGACTATGGTCTATACAAGCCTTCATGGCAAGCAGCGTCATAAAACGTGGGAACAAGTAGTGTATATTGCGTGCTCCCTTGCACTTTCGGGCCTTATGGTGAGGCTTAGTGACATTGCACTTTCTGATCGATCAATGCGTAAAATGAAATAGTGCATATAATAATAAACTTAAATAAAATAATACTTAGACTTACTAATCAATTATAATTGAATCTGCAAATTGTCATAGGAATCGCTTATTAAGCTATATAATAAATATGCGTCTTTAGTCTTATCTGATAAATATTCGTTTTACAGAGCATGGCGAACACATTTTGCGTATAATATGCGTATTCGTTGTACTTAATTATCGGCATCTGATTTGAAAGAATGTTCTAACTTAATGACTGACGTCACTGATGCAGTTTATGACCCCGTGTGCCACAAAGGACTGTACAGACTATAGTTGACAATTTCCACAATTTATTTCAGTGATTAGTAACTTTGTAACAGACCATAAGTAGGTAAGTAAATAAAATAAGACAGTGTTAAAATAGAAAATTGGAAGCTTCAAAACGCACACTAATGACGTTGTTCACCTAAAATTTGGTTTGAGACTACTTTATTCTGATGTCATCACTCATTACTAATTATAAATATTTAAGGATAGACATTCACTACAAATCAATCACATTCTACAACTATCAAACACTCGCACATTACATTAATTACATTAAAATTTATATACAGATTAAATCTAAAGTATTACTCGTACCTTAACTGCCTTATAGCCTACTGAAAATGTTGATAACACTGTACCTAACGTTAGGTATATGGCCACTGATTTGCTTTATTGTAGCTGATAATGTATAGGAGATTACTATGATTGGTATTGCAATCAGACATCATTCAAAAAAGTACTAAGTATTCGGATATTTAACGCTACGTCATACGTATAATTGTTTTTTTTTTACCACAGAATAGCGAGTATGTTCAAATAATAAATTATGTCTTCATTGTTGACCTTAATATTGTTAAAACTCATTTTTATGTTCCTATCACTTATCCAAACTCTAATTACAACTAAATTACTACGTTAGTTGTTTATATTTAATTGGAATAAAATAATGCCCAAAACAATGTCCAATCTCAGTCGTCGTAATTTTAAAAGACGGAATAAACTTGTATTTTATAAAAATTTTAAATTTTAAAATAGATCAACGCACAACCGCATGAACAATCATAACATCACTGAGTCAAAAACTGTAACCCGAATGTGAGATTTCAATCCAACGTAATTCGTTCGAGATGGTTTATGTCGTCCTTGTAAGGAAGCCTTATTAACGCCTCCTGCACTGGTAGCATGGGCAGGAGATAAAAGTTTTATCCCCCGATTTTATCCACTGACAGGGGATAAAATTATCTTTTTCCTATGCTAAAGCATGGCAACAGAGGAAAAGGCGATGTATATTTCTTTAAGTATATCCACTGAGTGTTATTTCCACCGCTGTGCCCATGCTCGACGGGTGGATAAAGCTAAGCGAGGGGATAAACGTTTTATCCTTTTCCCGGGGATAAAATTTCTCCCGCCCATGCTACCAAGACTGCAGTACCGTTTAAACGTTGAATCATACTGTCAAAACCTAAGTATGTGTACCAAACTCGTTACGTCTACAAGTTGAGAACTTACACTCGGGATACTTTTCAACCTAAAGTCAACAAATTGAGCTAATGGTAAATACATTTTTATAGGTAAAAATCGCAAACCCTAAACAAATTTAGCTTCTATGAGAAGTATACCGGTTATTCTTTAACTATTATTTAAAATAAACATTCAACTTTATGCTCAGACAGTGTATTTAAAATTATAAAATTGATAGGCTCCAGCATAAAGAAGAATTTACAATAATAAATTGGTGTTGCACATTCGAACTGAAAGCGTAGTCTTCATGTTCAGTAATCTTTTATTATCTTGAATTAAATGACAAAGATGGTCAACTTTAAAATATATTTGTTTTAAAAACACGATTTTTGTCAATCAAAAGACAAACAATATTTTTTGTTATTTTTTAGTTAGGTCGCTTTGATAGTAAAAAGCTACAATTTTTTTCTATCGTATTCAAATTAAAAGTGCTTGAATATATTACAAAAAATTTAAATATAAGTACAATCGTACGTCAAAGTTTCTGCTAATTCAGTAAAAGTTTCTTTCCGAACAGGTGGTAGAGTCTTGACTCGTAAGAGCAACTAGTTGCCTGCATCAAATAAATAATTTTATTTTTAACAAAAAAATGTTAGAGTTATTTTGCTGTAATCCGCCAACAGAAAAAAATCTGTATGGTCAAACATGCAGTTATAAGCTATCCAATATCCAAATAATTTTATTTTTATTTAATGAACAATAAATTTTTACCATTGGCAAACATCTGAACATTTTCAATAAGTTGGCCTACATAAAACAAATAATTTGATTTTGTAAATAAATTATCATAAATAAAATATCTGACCATTGTTAACATGTTGGCCTACATGATATAAATTTTTTTTTTTATTTTTTAATTTAAGTTTAATTTTGAAATAACTGAACATAGACTACGCTCTGCAGGCCGAAGTATTACCGCTCGAGTGTAGATGTAGGGGTCACGGGTAAGGGCAGACCGCTGGTCGCTTAGCTGGGGTTCTGCGCGACCTTGCGCAGCCGGTAGCCGCCGGTGCCGCGCACGGTGTACAGCACCACGATCGCCACGGCCACCACCGACATCCCGATGGCGTTGATCACAATCGCCTCCGTCGACATCGTGGCGTACGTCTCGCTCCTGCGCACCGCATGCCCCGGGGTTAGTTAGCATCATTAAAATAAGAAGCCAACCTACAGCTTGGCAAAAAAGGGATTAAATGTTCTAAGGAACATTCATTTCATTCAGAACTGTTTCATTTTCTAAGGAAAATGAAACAGTTCATTGTTCCTAGGCAAGTCTGTGCTTTTAAGAAGAAACCGCATCAACGAGTCGATACCGTTTTGCTTGTATGAAAGGGCCGGGCCATAGGTTAATGCTAGAATGTTTTCTTTAATAACAACACTACCAAGTGTCATTATTTTGGGTTAAATAGATCAATCAGATATGAAAAAAACAATGTGAATTTTCAATTTGTATTCCGTATCTATTGTTATTCGATTGTTATTCTTCGGGTTACGAGACAAATTAGCTTAGTTTCGAAATATATCAGCGCTAGTGGCAGCCCAATTGTTTCTATTCTTTTTTGCCAAGCCATAGCATGAACTGCTATCATCAATGTTAATACAAGCGCTTCTACTGCGGGGGCTTACCATGAATTCTTTAAGTGTCTCTACACACCTGCCTGTGGGGTTATCTAAAAATGATGGCTACAATGTGACGCTCACAATTTATTCATTCGTGGCATTCGATAATGGCATTTTTACTGCCTCAATGCATTTCAACCAATAGCGAGAGCCAAGCACTCTTAAAGTGTATATCACTGTACAAAAGGCAAATATTTTCTTTAAATAAATGCAAGTTTTACGCCAGTAAAAAGTTTTAGAACTAAAAGTAGCAAGTTACTTTTTATTCTAATTAAGGCCGACGTAGCAGCTGTAAGTTTACCTACTCACTTAGGTATTCTAGTTAATTAACTTACGATAAATTTGCAAATTTAAGCAAAGTGACAAAAGTGATTAAATACATTTGCAAATTTATCTAAAGTTAATTACGTAAGCTACTGATGTGTTTAAATGTTATAAAGCGAGATAAAATTTTGGGCGTTCCGTGTCGAAAGAGATATTATTTTTTTGCTCCTGCTTAAATCTAATTGACAGGTAGAGAATTAATGATACGAAAGATGAACGCAACAAAGGTTTGAACCAAGAACCTTCGATCACCAAGAACAATTAAATCGATACCTCCTACGTAAGTTGTTGTATCCCCAAAATGCTTCGTGACGCGTTAATTGTTGTGAAGGACAATACAATGGCTTAGGCCGTCATTAATTATTGCAAGCAAAAAAATGTTTGTTAATAGTTTTAGTAACAAGCATGCTATTGTTATTAGTCACAGATTAAAAAGCAAACCGTACCGGATAGAAGAAAAAAAAATTAAAAGTCAAATGACATCACAATATTTTATTGCAACGTTATAAATTTTTAATATATTTTACCTAAAAATAAAGCAAAATAAACAACTTACAATATTTTTTATTTACGTCTAAGCAGATTCTTAAAATAAATTTACTCTAAAGCTTATATTTTCTACAATATTTGGTCTGATACAGACCGAATCTACTATTAGGGTCCATAATATAATTCGAGATATAAAAGCCTCCATAATATTTGTACATAGATAGGTACTTTAATTGTTATACTGTACAAAATCGTTAACATTTTATTTTATTGTGTGAATAAACAAATTAAAAATATATCTTAACTATTCTTTTTAAATCTAATTTATAAGAAAGCAGAACAATAAATAACATCCCCAATTAAATATTCTGTACTAATAGATCTATACGTTGTGTCCCATAATATATTATTTTTAATTTACTTAAGCCTTTAATTATTTTAAAATTTGTTTATCGAATCAAAGTCTTTTACAAATATTGTTTAAATACCTTTCACTTAAAATGTTCTGTATGATGGGTTATATGACAAAAAAAAGTAAGTATCAAAAATCAAACCATCAATGGAAATATTTTTAATATCGCGGAATGATGATCGCGTGATAGATATATTTATACCCATAACTTTTGGTTTATTGAGATATATATTTCACTGTTGTTTTAATTTATTTTAATTCATACAAATAACTGTGAACTACTCGATTGTGTTGCCACACAAAAAAAGTTCAAAAGTTGGGCTTAACACGGCTACTAGACGTTGTAATATATGGAATAGTGTGAACAGTGTGTAGAACAGCGCTACAGCTGACGTAGAGTAGGTATAAGGTGTTTCAAACGGTTCCTTGTATTCTTAGGGTGAAAACATGCCAGAGATGCCTCACTGCGATACCTCGCGGTCGCGGTTTAGCTCGCTACCTCGATGCCACCTCCATGTAAAAATGTATGCAAACAGACGAGCGCGAACATGCCGAAGGATACCTCACTGCGATACATCGCGGTACAGCGAGGTATCTTCGACATGTTCGTGCTCGTCTGTTTGCATACATTTGTTTTACATGGAGGTGGCATCGAGGTAGCGAGCTAAACCGCGACCGCGAGGTATCGCAGTGAGGCATCTCTGGCATGTTTTCACCCTTAGATGCGTTCAAAGTAATTCTACAAATCAACAGAGGCTCTCATATCGCGTGCTTCGGCTCTGAATTTATTCCTCGACAGAATGTACATGACCACGACTAGAATGGCAATGATGGCGACTCCGATCGCGTTGATGATGACTCCCTCGTCTGGCAGCCCGCTGTACCGATCCGCGCTGTGGATATGCACACATACAAACACTAACACAACACATGCGGACTATAAACTACTCGACATACAGATAAGGGTAACATTGGACTAGGGACTTTTTCACACATAAATGATGACAAGCCTGAGAGATTGAGTTTTAAAGTATCATTAGACGGTACTAAAACTAAACATCCGGAATCAACAAATAGAATTTAGAATGATAAGCTTGTAAGAAACGTTTCACACGTTTATCAGTAGGTTTAATTCATCATTAGATTCAACAGTAGCACTCGAAAGCAATCCGGACAAATTCAGAATGTGTGTAAAGTATTACAAAACTATGCAACTCTGCGCATTCTGGTTTCAGAATCTGATTCCGGATATTTGAAGCCAGTCTAAGAAGAGACGACCCACCAGACCAACAGGATGCACAAAAACTGCGTAACGCACTATCCGCTAGAGAAAATGCGTGTGACAGAACAGATCAAATAATATGACTAACTGATGACGTCAGCGTAAACGTTAGCGCAAACTATTCTATTTTCATCAGCATTTTTTTAAAAGTGTGATTGGCATTTTCAAAACCCGATTCACTCCGGACGAAGTCGCGGGCAAAATATAGTTAAATATACCTTTTACACTTATTGCGGGTCTTGAGGGTTTTCTCTAATTAATTAGCATGACATTGCTATATGGGACAAATAAGAAAATAATTGACCAAAAAGAAAGAGCTTCATGCAGTGATGCACCTACTGGGCGAACTATACGTTATCAAATTCAGATATAATATTCCACATAATATAAGCATGATGCCACAGACAATATTATATGCGAAATAAAACTTTAAAATTGTTTGAATAATTTGTGTAGGTACCTTAGCTCTCCAACAGCAGCGTTTCTAAAGTGAATTCTTTGTTAATAATAGTAATAATGATACTATATGTTTCTTTATTTCAATGTACTGACTGTCTACTTTATACTACTGGAAGTCAATTATCATACCGACTTACTTACGTAGTATACATTTTTTTAACATTATTAACAATTTATCTAGTCCAGCAACACTAAAGGGATTATTAAAAATCTAACTTGCATTTAATACTAAGGCTGAAATCTATAGACCGCACTCTCACTCTGCTCAGACTCAAGACAGAGTAAAAACGAGACAAAATGTCAGAGGATATTTGTGTCTCGTTTTAACTCTATTTTAAGTCCGAGCTAAGTTACATGCTCTATAGATCTCAGCATAAGTGTTGGTATGTGACTACGTATAGTTACTGACTAGTGACTAGTGACTATTGACTAATCATTTTCAAAAACTTTCCTCTTACTTGAGCTAATCTATCATTTTGTCCAGAATTTTTAATAGAACGATATACGTACCCAAGGGCAAAGAGAGCCTTTTCAGTCAATCCAGTGAGGCAAGCGCACACTCCCAGCACAAAAGTGAGGACGCCAAACGCGGCGTGAATGGGCACCAATGAAGCACGGAAGTTGGCCGTGCCTTTATTACAAATCAACAGTAGGAGGAAGCTGAAGAAACCGACGGCATACTGAAAAAATGTAAAAAAACCTTTATAAACCTCCTCATTTAACCACGCTTCAAGCGTTGCGACGGCCACGTGGTATTCTTTATTAGCAAGTAATTTGAGCTACTTGTAGACTATACAATAAGCTTAGATCTACTTTTTCTTTCTTGTGTTGCGGCTATGCAGGTCTCAGGTCCCTGTAGCACGTTGACCGTTGCCGATCTATTGTGCTCGCCAAGCCTTTTTATCTCGTCGAAATTGATACAAACGGTGCCAACGGATTTGTTTATATCGCTCACCGTATATGCTTGACGTTATAATATAGTTATATTAATATATCTGAAGTTTTGATAACTGCTAACCAAGAACCTTCGACTTTTTCAGTAAATGTTGCCAAAATAGTCGGTACTACAACAAAAAAGATATTCATATTTTACGTTCTTTAATTACTCATTTATTATTTGTTTTAACGGAATCTCTGTGGAGTCATAATCGTCTTACTAGTATATCTTCAACCTAACAACTTAAGTTTTAAGCAGTTTTGCGAATTTAAATTGGTCTATACTCGTAAGTAGGTGGGCAAGTATGAAACTTGGGAGGAGTTTTGAAAGTTTCATTTTAAACAAATTTTAATAAAAATTGATGTAAGAGTCGAGAAGCTAAATGTGAGAGTCGAACAATGAAGTTTGAAATTTTAACGAGGTGGAATAACGCTCGTACTTTATTCATATGACTTGTAAGTTTTTCTTGTATACCAGTTACTAAATAATACGAGTATTATAGTCGTGGAGCTTTCTATTATCACATCACATCACACGTAGGTATATTATGTATTATATCATCACACTAACATTATAAAGGTTTGTTTGTGTGTGTGTGTATGTGTATGTTTGTTTCTCCTTCACGCCACAAAGAATTAACCGATTTGGCTGAAATTTGGAATGGAGATAGCTCACACCTAGGATTAACACACAGGTACTAATTTTAATAATTAAAGAGTTCCCAGTGGAATTGAAAAACCTTAATCCACGCAAACGAAGTAGCGGACATCATCAAGACATGCGGACATGTCAAGTAGGGGGAGGCCGGGGTTCAAAGTGGCGGAGGTAGGTTGTTCCGATCCTATAGTAATTCTATAGTAATTAACCATGTCACGTTTTTAGTTAGTGACAGGTATGTAGATGGACTAAGTGGAGATAATTAATACAAAGTTAAAGTTATCAGTTAGATAATCATTACAACCACTTTAGTTCGAAGTATACTCTCTCCTTTACCTGAAGTCCAAACAGTCCCATGGCCACGAAGCCAATCCAGCTGTGAAGAGAGTAGAAGTTGTTGATGCCCTTCTTGTTGTGGAAGTCGAGGACGGCGAGGAAGCCGATGACGATGCACGGGAACGCCAGCGCGTGGAAGATGGCGTGCAGCAGCTTCACGTATATGCGTCTGAAGCACCGGCAGATGCGATATAGCAGCACCGCTGAAAGTTTTACAAGCAACATTTAGTTAAAGATCAATAGCCCAACGGTTAAAGGTGCGAACTCAAAAACTGAAAGGTCGCAGGTTCGAATCCCACCCGTTGCACTATTGTCGTACCCACTCCTAGCTCAAGCTTCCCGCTTATTTGGAGGGGATAGGAGGATATTAGTCAACCTTAGCTTGGCTAATATTCTTTTTAAAAAAAAAAAGAGCCAATTTCACCACTGTCTGGTAACGTTTAATCGACAATTAAATATTTTGATTTTGTTTTTGTTGACATCGACTGTCGAGGTCATATAAGATTAAAACAATTATAAATTAATTAACAACTCCCCCGGTGTATTGTTTATATTTTATAAAGACATTCGGAACACATATATCTACCTATGTATATTTCATAGCAAATGTTTTTCATTCCAGGCAATTCAATTTTATTTATTTGTACTTATAGATAGATATACCCGACATTCGCAGTGCAACGGGTGGGAATCGAACCTGCAACCCTTTTTATTTTAAGTTTTCAGTCTGCACCTGTAACCTATTGAGGCTTTTACGTTAGCGAAAACGGGCATAATTTAAATAGAAGATCACTTACAAAAACCACTAAAAGTAATGAACCCGGCGATCATAAGCGTAGGATGTAGGTTGAACTGCTTCTCGGGGATGTCGTCGGCCCAGCCATATCCTTCTCTGTAGAAGAAGGTCCAGAAGATGGTGAGCGCGGAGACGCCGATGAGCAGCACCGTCGCGAGGGTGATGACCAGCGCGTACTCGCACCATTCGCACGCGCCCCGCTCGTGCTCCTCCGAGTCGTACGAACGGCTGCGTTGGCTGGAACAATTTTTTCTTTTAATTCAATGACAAGATAGTCCTTGACTGCGATCTCAATTCTCATCTGATGGGAAGTAACGATGCAGTCTAAGATTGTAGTGGGCTAACTTGTACTCACACCCCTAATCGGTTTCTACACGCCATCTTGCCGGAACGCTAAATCGCTTGGCAGCACGTCTTTGTCGGTAGGGTGGTAACTAGCCACGGCCAAAGCCTCCCACCAGACCAGGCCAGGCACAATTTGGAAATTATAATTAACCAAATTGCCCCCGCCGGAAATCGAACCCATGATCTCCTAATTATGACACCACAGCGCTCACGTAGTCGTACGGAGGCGTATGGTGATTCCTTTACAGTGTTAAAACTGTGAAACGCGTTACCTGAAGATATTACAGGCGGGCTAAATCAATATTTTTATTAATACATTTATTGAGTTCGAGTAAACTTCCGCTGCCTAATCCTACTTATTAGTATGTATGTCTAGCTTATAGACATTTAAATGGTGTGTTGCTATAATATTAAATGTAGTAAGTCATACTGTGTTAACTAGTGTCAGTTTTTAAACGGGACAAACTGAATGGTTAAAAATTAAATATTAAGTACTTTCAATTTAATTTATCACAGATAAGTAAAAAATATCATCCACCTATTTTTATCGTGAAAATTCTACTGATGAACATTTTTATAACGTCGTAAATTGATATAATAACTTTAATCTATCTGAAACTATCATGAAGGCATCTCTCTGAGGGTTTAAACGAGGTTGGTTTTATTGCGGATTAAAACGTGGGTAAGTTTTGTAGAGCGCCACGCTGCGAGCTTTAATTTAATGAAGAGCTTTTATTTGCAGCCCGTACTTACTGCAGTTACTGCAATATATTATTTGCAGCATGCAATACAAAAGCATCGTTCGTTCCATAGATGATAAACAAGCTGTTCTAGTTTCGTTATACCACGTTAAACCCTACAGCTTTTATCTGCTTATATTTTTTTTTACTCCTGTGTAATATTAATTTATTGCATACCTACCCACTAATGAAATTGATGAGAAGTTTTTTAGCGTTGATATTATAATATTGAGTAGTACCTACTTATACGAATAAAATAAACATAGATCATAATTATTTTTTATAAAAACACATTAGTGGAAAATTTTTCACATCTTGATCATTCTTATTTTCCTACAGAGAAGACCTAATATATTTTATATGGTGCCATAGATAAAAAAAAGTACTCTTTGATGGTGCTTACTTTCTTATCGAATAGATACCTATAGTAAAAAAGAGTCTTTGTGACACTGACCAAATGACCACTCAAAAAGGTGCTATATAGATTCTGCTTGATTTGGGGCCTATGTCAAAATCTCCACGTAAACTCTAACTGACGAATTTTAAACAAGAAAAAAGCCATCGAAGAAAAAATTTACAGATTTCCAATACAAAATCTGTTAATACATCAGTTTTATTTGTCGGTTAAGCACTAAGTACTTAGTGAAATAGCTCCGTATACGTAAAACTTATTAATCGTATGCATTTTAAATGTAACCACATAAAGGTAGGTACATACTTAATCTTGTAACATTAGAATTAAGCGGACATCGTTGCGGTTACAAGTACCCTTGTAAAACTTTAGTTAGCGCTGCGGTTTCCTTCAAAGCACCGGAGCTTCATGCAGTTATCTGCATCCATTCAAACGGGTTCTGACTTGTCCAGGTTAATGAACAAACACTAAAGCACTACAAAGCTGAACTTTGAACAATTGTACCTGTTCACTGATTTTGCTTTGACTCGTAAGGTTGGAATTTCAAAGCGCGATTGTCTCGTAGGAGTCGTAGGCAAGCAATACCTACCTACATCTAGTATCTACCTACAGGAAGGTACTGCTAAATTTTCTCTGACTGTAGAATATAGATAATAGAAATAAGTAGTAATCGTCATTTATCTTACATCTATCTATATTTAATAGCTGGTGCCTATGTGTATGTGGTATGTAGTAGACGTATGTTTCTAAATCGACAGTATACCTATGCGCTATGGGCCAATTGGGAATTTGACTCTTTTTTTTTTATATACTTAAAATAAATGCTACTGGAACATGACGTCACGATTCAGTAACTCCATATACAACCTACCCTCCATACAAAAATTCGTTTTAAGGCCGCTGCATACATAACGTGCACGGGACGGGATGGGACGTGGACGGGACGGGACGTGGAGTTTTGGAAATATCGTTTCATAGAAAATGTAAACGACTGTGCATACGTCACGGAGCACGGACGGGACGGGAACGTGCCACGCGCGGAACGGGAAAAATATCGTCGGCGACGATGTTTAGCACGTCCCGTCCCGCACGTGCCCCGTCCCGTCCGTGATTCCGCTGCGTATGCACAGTCGCCCCGTTCGCTCCGGAGAGCTAAGTAGTGATGTTTGTGTATTTACCTACCAAGCAAAAATGGACGAATGGAAAAACTAATCGAGTGTGTACGATCACATCCAGCTTTGTATAATTTTGCAATCTTTCTTTAATAAATGAGGGCTCAGCTTATTTTCCAGTAAAGCAAAACATTCTTTTGTCATACGAAAATACTTATAAAATTGAGTCTCGTCATCCAAAAGTTCTTTGTAAAGAGTGTGGTATTCTCCTTCTTGTTCTCTTTTCTGCCATGTAGGATGTACAGAAAATCTTCTTTTCCTCTTGACCGCCGTAGCTTCTTCATCATCTAAAGCAATAGCAATTAAAGCCAATTCTTCAAATGAAAAATCCATCTTTCCTTGTTCACATCACTAGCACGTTAGTTCTAAGTTATTGCCACGTTGCGTATGCATTAAAAATTCCCGTCCGTGTTTACTAACCACGTTCGGGCCCCGTCCCGTCCACGTCCCGTCCCGTCCCGTGCACGTTACGTATGCAGCGGCCTTTAGAAAGAGACGGATACAGTCGCAGTAAATCAGCTTATAACTTATTTGTTTTTTGACCGATTTATTTTCTGTTTTTACATTTTGACAACAGTCAAATATCCAATTCTTTTGAATGATCTTCGATGCACAAAACGCACATTTCAGGTATCTACATAAGTGGAACGGAACTCCCAGCGCGTCGTCGATAGATCTCGCCACGGAGATCAAAGCTTTGAAATGAATTGACGACTATTATTATGCCTAAAGATTCTAAAACTACGTTTCACAGGATGGAAATCTAAGCTAGTGTTACTACTAATTAGCAGTAGGTATGCTTTGAGGCAGTAGGTAACCTACAACGCCAGAATATTTTTTCTACTTAATTCAAATCGGATGTTAAAGTTTGTAACTTGCATCGGCTTGACTTGAAAGAGCTAAGGCTTCTGAATCACCTTATTAAAATCATTACTCAATCGAAATTGGTCCTTTCAAACAGTCAATTGGTCGTCCAATCTATTTTCACAGTCATTTTGCGTTCGAAAATAAACCTAATCACCGCTATGGTTGCAGTTGCAAACAATTTCCGACCGTGACAAAAATCTTGTAAATGACGTTATTGGCACAAAAGATAGACCTGCATATCGATTCCGCAAAAATGATTGCATCAATGTAACGATCGCAATGGCCGTACCCTCCCGTTATTGGTTAAAATGCATTGATGCAGCAAGAATACCATAAATTCAGCCAATCAGAGGCCTCGTTGCTCTGATGCAATTATTTTTACGGAATCGACATGCTGCTGCATATTTTATTGGAGGTTAAAAAAAATAAGAGCGAACGAGGCAATGATGGTAAGTTTTAATTTGAACCGGCTTGATGTGGGAATTCATCACAACATCCGCCAACCGCACATCGTAAATCGTAGAAAAGTGTGTGACTGTTATGTATAATAGTCATTGCTTGTGGTTAAGTTAGTATTAAGTTTATTGTTAAGAACTCTTTTATGCATCAATGGGGTTGATATGTGGTGGTAACAAGTGTAAATTAAAAAAAAACACCTCGACATGTTATAACATACTAATCGCTAGTCAGTAATCGTTAAAATAAAAATAGGTAATCCGCCATTTTAAATTAAATTGTAAATTTAAAAAAAAAACACCTCGACATGTTATAAAATACTAATCGCTAGTCAGTAATCGTTAAAATAAAAATAGGTAATCCGCCATTTTGTCGCGGCTGCCATCTTGGACTGCTTTTCATCAAACATAGCTACGAACATTTCCGACTAACTCACTTTTCAAACAAAAAAAGAACGTTCGGGAGCTACGATGCCACAGACAGACACACACAGACACGTCAAACTTATTATAACACGCCGTCGTTTTTGCGTCGGTGTTTAAAAACAAATAGACAATAAAGACAAGTACATATAGTAGTAGGTATTGTCCTATACTTAATGCCGCTTGTGAGGGCCGCTGAGGTGTCAAGTAGCGATGAAGGCACCGGATGTCGGGGCCAGGGGAGATCTCGTGGGATAAATCGTTATATGGGCATTAGGTGCCTGTAACGGTTTATTTATGTAGCTGATAAGTATTTCTTTGGGTGTCACCGCGGTTATTATGTTATCTACTAGCTTGATACTAACACTATAGAATATGTTATAAGGCATGGCGTGGTTTGAGTACCAGTGGTGAAAATATTGTAAGGTTTATATACCAGTAGTGAGTACTGAGTGGTGAAATGAAGACGTGGCACTTTCGAAAAACTAATAATACACATTCCTCCTCCAGACTTTTAAGGCGTTTCTAATTTAGGTATAAGTACCTATCTAAAATCGTGGCAGGGGATTAATTGAATGTCTAGTCACCTTCCGCATTTCGCAACTTTTTAACTGATTTCTAAATAAGAAGGAGGTTCCCAATTCATTGGAATCTTTTTTTTTATGTATGTTCCCCGATTACTCGAAGACGCCTGGACTGATTTGGAAAATTCTTTTTTTGTTTGATAGGATATACTTCTCAGGTGGTCCCATTGTCATCAGGTCAAGATCTGATGATGGGATCCTGGAGAAATCGAGGGAACTCTTCAAATTTTATAGGCACAATTGATATAGATACTTTGTAGTGGCGTTTGAAGTCGGTTTTGTAAAAATAATTTTTACGTTTATGTTATGTACGGACAAATTAATTCTTTTTCAAAATAATTATGCTACGTTGTTCACGATAAAATTCCAATGGATCCGTTGCTCCGTTGCTGCGTTATTGAAGGACAAACCAACAAACGAACACTCGTATTTAGGTATAATATTAGCAAGGATAAATTAGCGGACATAACCTGTACTATTTATGTATTCTGTGGCATATGTAGCGGAGAATTTAATCCTTTTTAAAATTTTGCATGCATGCATTATTGCGGGATGCATTTTCAGTGAACAGCGGTGAGCGGAAGCAACACATTGTTCCTAGGGAAGTAGAATGAAATACGCAGCGAGCGTCAAATTAAATTGGCGTTTGTAAAATTGACTTAACCGCTGTAACTAATAGAATTCGTGAACCCTGTGTTCGTGAACAATTCAATTAAGCTCTTAAATAACAAAGGACATTGACCTACTTCGATGCACTACAGTTAACACAGCCCATGTGTGTAATTTTATGTTCTCAAATTAGAATATTTTGCGTAAATTTGAATAATGTGGACAAACGATCATGTATAATACAGCTAATTTAGGTGTTTTTATATTTCTGTGGTAACTCTGCTTTTCCGGCGTATGCTGTATCCTTCTTCAAGATGTAAGCGACGTTTTTTTTGGCGTCATCATTCGTTAGCGGTTGAGTCTTGAAAAGGAACATAATATGGACCTAACAATTAATTTTTTCTTTATCGGGAAATAGGCTTCAACTTGACGACAGTCATTATTCATGCATGCAATTAAGCAATAATAGCGATCTTGCCTAGAAGATTCACTCTTGCTTTGAAGGAGTTGAAACTTATTGCACAAAGCCAAAAGAATATAAGAATATATAATATGCTACTTAAAACTAAGTACCTATGCATTACTATTGCCTGCAGTTTTTCATAAGTCGGTTTTAAAAAACACAAAAAACTTCACCCAATTAAAACCCACATTTTCTCTTAACAAAGGCTCTTATTAGAACATTTCTCAGTGAAACGTTTATATATGTGCAGTATGTACTACGTACTTACCTTAAAACTTCCTTTAGTAAATACAAAATGAATGTTAAGTTAGCTTAGCAGGAGAATGTGGCAGCTTGGGGAAACTTAGATAGGTAGTTAGCTACTCACTTAATTTTAAACTCCTGACTTGCAGTGGGAACTTCATGAAATTTTAATTCGTATAAGTTACGAGCTTTTAATTATATACTAAATAGAACCTAGAGACAGACAAGAAGAGTATATTTGAAAATTACAATATGTCAACGCCTAGTTGGAAAATCTAGGTACATATCGCTGTTGGAGCAAAGGTCTGCAATAGACCCGCCGATTAGCAGCTTCTAGCGTCAAGAGGCCAAGAATCTTTTCGTGCAGGTAGATATAAGTAATTTTGAAATATTGAAGTTAATATGTACATAAGGATATAGCAGAAATATCATATACAGACTTACTTAATTCATACTTAGTGTTTGACTTCCGCATCGATAGATATAACCTGTCAAGGGTTTATTGTTCACTGAAAAGATGCTTTATTCCGTTAGGTTTTTGTTAGCCCCATTGAAACGTCCTGCCTCTGACAATATATCATTCTTTTATTATATATAGAAGGTTACAAGCAAAATGCTGCGAAGGAAACGCCAGCAGCTTTCAAATGTTCAGAGATTTTCTCGTATACAAAAAAGCGGCAAAACGAGTTGTATCATCTAGCTGTTCTACTTAAACGGTTGCATTGAAGAGGAGAAATGTGCTGTAGGGTCTTGAGCGGGTGTTGGGAGGGGGGGAGTGGGGAACGGTCAACGACCTTTGCGGCCATGGTACTCCTGGCCCACATGCGACATTCTATACTATCAATAGGATATCTAATTCGTCTGCCAAACTAAGCATATTTTAAATCGAGTAGATACCTACTAGATAGTTACCTACTACAACATAAATAAGTATGGTGGTATAGAAGAAATTAAAAAAATATAAAAAATATACCTAACTATACCCACATCTAATACTTCTTATAACGACACACGTTATGAATTGACACTTCTACTATGACTTTCCACTTGAAAATACAATGACCAAAAAGAAAGCGTTATGCTACTTTGTTTTAAATATGATACGTGCACGCTGCTCACTATATAAGTACATAGTTATATCATACCTACTATGAATATTGAAAAAACTAATTTCATATTTTGTTTCCGACGAATTTAGAAAGAAGTCCAGCAGTCCATCAATTATACCTAGGTACCTAATTAGAATTCTAAAATTTCAAATCAATGCTTTCACAAAATAATCACGCAAACAATAGGTACCTACCTACCTATCTTCAAAAGACGTTTGTAAGATTGCGTAACAATCTTAGCAAGAACCGTTGAATTAACCGCATTCATTCGAAAACTTCTCAGAAACTTCGCCTCTAGAATACGACCATCGGCATAGTAATGACCACACAAAATGAACAAGAGCTTTTGAAGCAGCTGCAAAATTAGTAACTAGTGACTCTACGTAGCTTAAAATATGGAATCTTTTCGTTTGTCGCGTTAGTAAAGGCGAATTCTATCAAGAGATGCAGGTTTGTAGGTTTGTACCTAATAGGAGGGACACTACCAATATTTATGCTGTTATGTCGAATCGTCGTTGGTGTTGTCACAAACTACATTAACATTTACTTAGCTGTCAAAATAGTGTCAAATACCGTGCATTCTTAGAATAAGAATAAAGAAATTAAACATTTTTTCTTTTCTTCTGTGATCGCTGTTTTTTCTTTAAAATTTTTGTGAATGTTCTACCATGAATTTTAATTTAATACCTAATTAGGTACTAATTTGGCAAGGCATCTAGCAACACTGAGGAAATAAATGAGGCAAATACTTGGACGATGCAGAACATCGTTCAAGGGCAAATACAATAATACCTACAAAAAGTCTAAGAGCAAAAATACCTACTTCCGTAAGACTTCCGGAGTCATAATATGGGTCCAACATCCGTAGTGTGCATGGGATGACATCGAAGAGTCAGATTAGTGAGCCTTATTTAATTAAGTACTAGCTGATGCCTGCGACTTCGTCCGCGTGGATTTACTTTTTAAAATACCGCGGGCACTCTTTGATTTTCCAGTATAAAAAGTAGCCTATGTTACTCTCCCGGTCCTCAACTATACCCAAGCAAAAAATCACACCGATCCGTAGCTCTGTTGCGGCGTTATGGAAGGACAAACCAAGAAACAAACACACTTTCGAATTTATAATATTAGTAAGGATTGTTATAAACAAAAATTGACGTTCCTTCTCTATAAAAATATACGTATAATACGTACCTACTTTATAACTTAGCAATGTATTATGTAGGTACAAATAAGATACCGTTATTTACTGTACTAAATAGCAGTTTGTACCAGATTTTTCGAGGACATTTAGAAGGACATTTATCTTCTAATCTGCCTTCTTAGGCAGATTTGAAAATGACAAAAACGGCATCTTAACGTTTACATCTCTTTCCTTTCATTAACGGCTCTCTAGGGCCCTCGACCGCTTTTCGTGTCTTAAAAATTATTAATTAAATTTAATTTAAGCCTCAATAGCCCAACGATTAAAGGTCCGGACTGAAAACTGAAAGGTCGCAGGTTCGAACTCCACCCGTTGCACTATTATCGTACCCACTCCTAGCACAAGTTTTTCGCTTATTTGGAGGAAAGGAGAGGAGAATAGTTCAACTTGGCTAATATTATTAAACTTATAATATGAGCTATTATAACTTAAGTTCACTTCAAGCACTCAATTATTTTTATTTCTCTAAAAATAATAAAGGTATTATTATCAGTAGATAATTCATTTGTAAGTATACAATGCACCCTATTTGGGTAAGTTTTAATCTATTTTAGGGTCTCTACTATCAATAATATCAACGAGTTTTATCGTCTTTCCCCTTTTTGTCACAAGCAGCTCATAATACAAAAATTCAATTCAGTATATATAACTTCCCAAGTCGAAGCGCCTTTTTATGTCTTTCATGACGTAAGTTTGAAGAAAGCGAAAATAAAAACGTAGAGAGCAAAAGTTTTTTTCTTATCTCTATCGCAGGTCTTGTTTTCATTGAATATAATAAAGCAAAAGTACTTAAGTAGTATCAAAAAAATTGATTCGATTTAAATTAATACAATTTCGCTAATAGTATTTTTGCAACATTAAGTAAGTATATTCAATCGTACATTTTTTCAGTAGGTACTTGTTGCCTTTTTGGGCATCTACCTCTATATTAACCCTTTAAGCGCGAGTCTGACTGTACTTGTCCGGTTTTATAATTATAGAGAATATGTATTTCTATTGAGTAGCAGTAATTTTATACATTAGGTATTCAAAGTTAGAATGTGATCTGGCACCGGTGCAGTTGTACTTAGGTAGGTAAGAGTCTAGGTAAGACTAAGTATCTAAGTACAACTGCACCGGTTAAGTGAAGAAACAACATTAGATAAACATTAAAATCATTTTAACGTGCTATTTACATAAAGTACCAAACAAGGCAAAAAAATTCTTAAGCAATACCTATCAATAATAATAATCGTATGCAATCACAATGTTTCATAGGAAACGATTATGTAGTTAGTCAGGAATCCAACTCTACAGGATACAGGTAATACTTGTACGGTGTACCACCTAGTTGTTTATACAAATTTCTCAATCTTTTATACACGATCATCTTTATTAAGGTAGACTTTGACTCGAAGTTTTTTATTACATTATCAAAAGGTCAATATCTAAAATAGTAAAAAAAACTGGTAAGAAGTCTATTCAATCTGCCTGTTAATTACGGAAAAGCAACAGCTAGGCTAGGAAATGACTAAAGTCTTAATTGTGGTGATTGGCTGAACTTATGTTATTTTTGCTGCAACAACGCATTTTAGCCAATAGTGAGAGAGTATCGGTAAATCAGAGGTGATTACGATATTCACACTGTAATAATCAATTTAGACAATCTTAAAGCAGCTTTCTCACTTTTCAGCTTTGTTCAATAGCGGATTTACCAGCAGGCTGAGTAATGTGAAGCCTAGGGCGGCTAGGGGATGTTAATAGCGGGAAAGGAGATAAAAATTTTGATAAGACAGATATTCTATAATGTGCGTAGTCGCGTTGGTTGCGGCGCGGGAACGTGTGTCATGATCGATATGCAAGACGTTAATTCTAACTTGTATATATAGCATATATAGCAGTTCACATGGCTATATGGCTTTTCTTGCATAAAACGAATGAAAAATTATCTATATCAATAGGGCAACAACATTTGAATAGCTGGCGGCAAATGTATAAATCCGCCACTGGCTTTGTTAATCACATTTGGTTGCGAATGTACATGCAGACTTTATAATATACCTAATTGGCTTCAAATAAACACGTTTCACGCCGAGTCAGCGGCAACTGATACACGAAAGCTGTCTCGGAAAGATGTCGGCACGCTCCTTTTGAAGCTAGAAAGTGTAACAAGTCCCCCGCCACTGCTAATGACAGCTATTTACTCGTACTGCTAAGAAATGTTTAGCAAACATCTCGCATAAATGTTCTTATCGCGCTAAAGCTGTAAGAGGCATTCCAAACGTAAAAACAAATACGTACCGTATACGTAGTGACTTTTTACCATCTTGGTTTTTTGCCCTTTTTATCCTCCGACGAAAAAAGAGGGGTTTATAAGTAGCGTAGTCCTCGTAGCGCCTTAACGAATGTACCGACTTTGATGCGGTTTTCTCTATTTAAAAGCTGACGTGGTCGAAATGGATCTTATAGCTAATGAAGATCTGCTTGACATGATTAAAGAGTTTTACACACTTTCGCTGGTACGATCGATTTAAAATTTGATGTAATGTTAATTCAGATTATTTCTAAGGCATAGTAACCTTGAGCAGTGAGTTTATGCTGCAGCATCAAGTAGTCTGCGTGATACCCAACTCCTCAGCAACTTACAGCAGACATAATGTGTTTGGGCTCATTGGAATGGTCTCAATGAGTGTGTGTTAGATATTTGATGACCGTCGAGAAGGATCTGATGAAGGAGCAGAAAACTGGGTAATAGGATGTAGGGTATATCGTACATAGTTAATAAATTCACATGTGTTTGAAATTTTCAATTTACACTTGTTGATATGATAGCTCTTGACTGCGATCACACCTGATGGTAAATGGTAAAGCGGGCTAACTTTGGAAGAGGGTATGGCAAATCTTTAAATTAACCCATACCCATTCCGGAACGCTAAATCGCTTGGCGGAACGATTTCGACGATAACTACTTAACTAGCCACAGACAGAGCCACCAGACAAACCAAGCTGTGATGTTTCCGTGATTATCAAGATTATAATGCAAAATATAAAAATATTCAAAGCCGTAGTCCGCCGTACAAAAGCCCCGGCCGTCCGCTTTAATGAGGAAGTGCTCTAGAAAAACCACACAACAATTATTGTTATGTAACGTCACCATTTTGAATATAATCTGTACTCGCTGGCTGCACAGACGCCGTAATGCACTGCCACTAGGTATTTTGCAATGTTGGGTAACCATACTCATTATGAATACGTTTACATTCTAATGTAAAATGCCATTCATTCAACATGCATATCTGACAAATCTTGGATCTTCCAAGTGTAGATAACTTAGAAGTTAGAAGTCATCGAAATCTATAAATGCGAATTTTGTTGGTTTGTCCTTCAACCACGCAGCAACGGATCAACGGATCAACGTAATTTTTTAGGAGGACATAGTTGAGGGTTTGGATACCTTTTTTGATACCTTTAATGCTGGAAAAACAGAGACTACCCGCGGGATTTTTAAAAACTAATAACTTTTAAATTACAATATTTTTATCGATATCAGGCAATCACCGATTCATTATATCTGAGATGGTTACGTGGAACTATAGCCTGTTCCATGATAGATGTTGGACCTCCATAATGGCACGTTTTTTAGATATAGAAGTTTAAACCCTTATTTTCTGGTTTATGGACTATTTTCACACGTGAACTGCTATGTTACTTTTATATTTTCAATACATATTAATGATAAGATGACAAGAGCATGATGAAAAATGAGATTAAAGTGAACATTGAATAAATTCCTTTTAAAAATGGAAGTACTGTGATTCCGTTTAGATCCAGTACTTCAGGGTCGATTTTATCTACGTAAAATAAGTCTTATCCGAACGTAAGTTTGACATTTTATCAGATTTATTCCTCGGTTAAATATCACTCTACTTTAGTGAAATCAGCACTTAATCAATCAAAAAGAAATCTTCGAAAAAGTTCATTACGTATAATTTGTTACCAGATAACCGTTCAAATTGTAGTTTCCGCCGACGGTCAAGCGAAGTGAAAACGACAGGAGCGGTGCCCCTATAATAAGCTTCATTGATCTTTGACCCTTGCAATTGGAATTAACAAGTCGCCGCTGATTGCAAAAACGATAAAGATGGTTAAAAGCGGAGCAAGGCAAAGCACATATTGGCTTCTACCGCCTGAGGTACCGCCTCTTTAGTAGCCGTAATTATAGCTTCTACAGAAGCTCAAGCTTTTCTACTGAAGCTATGTTCAAATGCTTTCGTTTAAATGAGATGGTCGGCGAATTGAACCGCCGCCTGCAAGCATCTTGAGTCTGAATAGAAGCGATCTACTCTATTCGTTTCGTTATTCGTTTTCTTGTTCTAAGCAATGATAGTGGTTAAAGTTTTTTTTTTAATCTAATTTATTTAAAGGCGTAAGATCACCTAGTGAGCATGTCACCCGTATAAGAGCTAGACTGTACAAAACTATCTAACATTAATGGTTATTACATCTACGTCTTAAACCAATAATTACTAGTCTGTACAGCATTCTTACCTGTTCTGATGCCGGAAAGGCAAGAATACTGTTCCACACTCCTATATATTAATGGGATCCACGTGTAGTAAAAATTCAAATCTTTTAGCTTAATTCCGGACACACTCAGCCATTATATGCAGCACATTCTACACTACATTGAATTCTGAACAGTTCGGTAATGGGACTTTGCCCATCAATGCCGCGAAACTGTTTAGCGTAATATGCCCAGATCGAAGTCTTAGTGCTGTTACTATACCTCGGTTCTTGAAACCACAGTCGTAGGTGGAAAAAATAATGGCAAAAATAGTACGGAAGGAACTAGAGAGGATGTTTTACACGCCCGGTACAAAAAGGCCGACTAATACTTGTAAAAGCGGATAACAAATAACAATAGCCGTGGGAGCCGCTTCGATGGCTAGGAATCAATTGTGTAAAGGCCACGGGGTCAATGTTAGGATGGGTGCTTTAACAGAATCAGGGTCGCATTCTTTGTTCAGAAATCAAAATAGCATTAGGTACAGTGTGTAGAAGTTATTATACAAATAAACTTGCAACTTGCAAGCACCGCTCAACGGGTGCATCCAAATTCATTTTAAAAGATTAAAGCTAGATTAGAGATCAGCAATTGATTCTCGAAAATCTTGATCATCATTATAATTATGGCCATCTTCAAGCTGAAACTTGGCATTTAGTCGGAGAAAAAAGTTCCGATCCTTTGCCATCTTCTTCTTAGAGTACTTATGTTGTCTTCTAAAAGTCCTAATAACAATACAGTTTACCAGAGCAGAATACTCTATAGTTAGGTATTGATTCATACACTAAAAATTATATTTTAGTTGCAGACCTTTCCGTACCTGACAGAACCTACTTTGATAAAATTTCAACTAACTAGCATTTGCTTTTTAAGTTAGGTTTGCAAAGGTCCCGCAGAAACTTTATGTTTTTCGGGATAAAGAGAAGCTAAAAATCATATAAATCCGTGCGCTCGTAAATTCTATTGCGACGTGATTGAAGGACAGACCAACAAACAAACACTCACAAACACATTTCGCATTTATAATTTAAGTAAGTTTAAAACTGGTTTCGTCTACGAATTAACATTTATCAGCCAATTAACATTTCACAGTCATGATCATGACTCATGAAAGATTCAATTTATTTTGATCTCAATTATTAATAGAAAATCTGTAGTTGAACGAGCGAAGCGAAGTTCTCTGAGTCAACTAGGACGCTTGCCTACTAGACAGAGAAGTGTGTTCGTCTAAATGTCTGTCAGAGCCCTATAACTTCTGAATTACTGAACGTAATTACTTCAAATTTAAATATAATATGTAAACTGATGGCCTTCAGCCGAACATTGTATAAAAAAATATAAAAAGCTTTATTTCAGGGGGGCTCTCATAGAAGCGTATTTGAAGTAAAATCTTGTTTGTTGCTCTACATAGACTTGCGATATATCTTTTTAAAGACGACTTTGAACAGAGTACAAAAATATATTTTTTTTTAATTTTTCCCTAAAAATTGACCAAATGGGGGGGTTTCAAAGTGGAGATTTTAATTTGAGCCATATGTCAAGAATTACTGAATATTAGAACGTGAAACTTGGTTGAAAATTCAGTTATATCCTGTACTTGAACAACAAATACTAAAATTAGATAAATGTTATAAAGAAACGAAATTATTTAATTTTAATGCGCCATCTATTAGCATTATTGTGAAGCTAATAGCTTCACTATAATGCTTCACTATAATGCTTCACTATAGATGGCGCTGTGTCAGTAAAACAGTTTTATGTCAACTATTATTTTTTTTATTGCGTCTAATGTTAAAAGTTAATTATTACAATATATAATTAAAACTTTTGGGAATTATGGGATATCGCGAGGTCTCAGTTCGGGGCGAACCACTAGTATAGATTCAATTTGACGAGAGAAATTATTGCTAAGTGATTGTTTAATTCGAGGTCAAAACAACACAACAACGAACATTTTGTGCAATAGACGTTTTGATAGACGTTACTGATACTGTTGTTTGAAGGACAGATGACCAACTTGATACACTTTCAAAATTTTCATTGTTTTTCAATTCGTTCAATCAATTTTGATGTTAAAATTTTGATATTTTAAGATTTCAATGCAATGATTGGTCTCATAAGTGGACGAGTAGGTATTGCTGTGTATACATATATAAGTGGCCTGTCACACAGTATAAGAATTTATATATAGTTTTTTTACTTGAAGGATATATTGGTTATATCCTTCAAGTTTCTTTAGCATAGTTTTGGGAAGTCGCTGTTGGCGTACCTAATAAATAAATAAATAGATAGCATTCACTACTGTGTCACAGTGAGGTCATTTAAAATCAAGTACAAGTATGTCGGTTAATATGTTGAAAATCCCATAACCCTAATGTACTCGTAGTAAGTAAGTAATGTGTTCTCAATAAATAGCAAAAAGTAGCCCACTACCTCCAATGTAGTGTACCTGCTTGCACTATACAATGTACACCTTTTGCGAATGTACATAAAGCGTGGGTACTTGTTGGTCAGACTGTGTTTGGTAACGGTACACAGCCACGTTTCTGAATGGCTGAATGAGTTTCACAGGTTTGCGGTCAAGTTGTGTATGTTGAAGCTTGTACTTAGGGTAAAACCGAAATGCCGGCGTATAGCGATTCATCTAAGGTATAGTCGCTATTCGCAGGAACGCCGAGAAGTTCGCGAGTTTTCAGTAAGTTTTCAGTCACAGACGTGGTATGTCTAAAATCTAAATTCTCAGTCTAAATATGTAAAAGAGCATAATGAAATCATTGATTTTCGGATTTTTTTTCTTCACTTATGTTAAATAATATTGATCAGTAAATAGACTTTTTCCGTGAAAATAATATGTTGTGAAAAGGTGTATTTTTTGATTGCGTTAGCGATTGCGGTAGCGCTAGCGGTTTTACTGTTTGGCAAACTTTCCAATAAACTATTGTCCATTTTGTCCGATTTTGTGCATCAGATTTTTTGAGTTTTTTTATAAACTTTTAGAACTTTAGTATTGAGTATAAATTTTAAATTTATGCTCCAAACCGTGTCAGAAAAAAGAAAAACTCGGACAAAAAGACAAACAGAGGGATATCAAAGAGATCTAAGTGTTCCGTTTTCCACTTTAAGGTACGAAACCTACTCGTAAAAAGGAACCCAAATAAGAGCTTAACTATAGAAAAACATTATCTGATAGAGAAAGAGGAAATGAGTCGTAAAGGTGCCACGTAATATATTACGATGAAGGTTAAACACAAAGACATTATCACAAGAGTTTTCGGATATTCTATGAATAGGTACGAAGGAAATATCTTGTGCTACTTTGTTTTAACAGTAGCTGAGTAGTTTTAATATCGCTATTCCTGCATAATATCTCTTATATTGAGAAAACAATCACATTCAACGTCTCCATCGTGAAGCTACTCTGGGCTTGGATGAACAAAATATTATATAACTTAAACGTAAAAATTATTTTTACAAAACCGATTTCAAACGCCACTACAAATTTCAATCGCTACTGGGTGAATATTCAAAGTAATGAAAATTACGTATTTCAGTGAATAAAAAATTGAAACTTAAGTTTAGACTTCATTTAATATACGTTTATCATGCACACCTACATACTTTATCGTGCACATGGTGTGTTTATTGAAATTTCTATGTAAATCACTCAGATTTTTAGTGAAAATAACATTAAAATTCATTACCGGCACCTGTTTTATTACTAGATATTTTATATTTAATAATATTTAGTAAACCTAGCACAAAAAGAATGTTAATTTGGCTACTGTGCCGAATAATTAAATAATTTTTTATTACTTCTTCATAATTTAAAATTAATTTTACAAAGAAATATATAGTCAAATATGTTTTTAAAGTTTTGTCACGATGCAAAGTTCATTACCGGAACCCTCCGGAATCATCACGGGAAACATGTTTTTACGTGACAAAATCTTGCCGCTACATAGTGAGCTCTCGGCGTCCCGCACCTCAGACCTCAGTCGACCGGAAAACGTAGCAGAAGGAAGACGTACGCACGAACTCGCGCAAAAAATTACAACTGAAAGTGTATTATAATGTTTTGTCACAGTTTATGTTTCATTACCAGTCCGCTTATATTTTGATAAATATTTAAAATTGGAATTTTATTGCGATAACAATACATCAAGTTCTCGTCTAGTTTAATTTTTAAATGATTAGATAGCATATACTGCTTATAGAAAAATTAATAATAAATTAAAAGTGCATATTTGTCATTACCGTGTCCTTCATTACCGTCGTTTACCGTAACCTTTTTGAAGTTCATTTAATGATTTTTACTGAAACTACATTATATACAGGAATACTTTCAAAGGGAGATGATTCTACAATTTGGTAGTACATGGAAAAAAAGATCTGGAGCACCTGATGGTCGAAGTGCTCCAGGCACCCAGGTGGTGGGGGTGAAATTGCGTTCGGTGGCGTGCGGTGCGGTTGTAGAAGTTAGAGGGCTCCCCGTTATATAGCCGATAGAGCACACAAAGCGAGCTTACATCTGCGGTGTTCCAAGCTTTCCAGCGAGTAGGTTAATTTGGGATTGTCCACAAGCCGAAGTGCCCTCTTTTGAATCCCAATGCTGTTGGTAGGAGTAAGGGAAGTGTTCTGAAAGAGAAGAGGCGTGGTAAAAGGGGCCTTTTTTGCGGTAAACGCACAAACTTGTGTTTTTGAAGGGTTAAATTGAACAAGATTTTGTGAACCCCATACGGACACTTTCTAGAGAGAAGTCTCAATGTCCAACACAAGTTTGGCTCTATTCTCCTCCAGCACTGCGCGAGAGAACTGTGCATGGCCTTTGTAAAGGGCATCAGAAGTACTGTCATCCGCATAACAATATATGCTGCTGTTATGCAACATATCATTGATATGCAGAATGAACAAAGTAGGCGATAGCACTGAGCCCTGTGGAATGCCAGCATTTATGGGCTTAAGTTGAGAGCAAAAACCGTCGACAGCGACCTTGATGCTGCGCCCATGAAGAAAGCTAGCGACCCAATGGCACAGCTTCGCAGGAAGTCCGTAAGATAGCAGCTTCGATAGCCAAGCCCTATGCCAAACCCGATCAAAGGCTTTAGCGATGTCGAGGCTGACCGCTAGGGCTTCCCCCTTACTGTCAATATATCCCCAATGTACCCCGTATATCACGCAAGGAGTTTTGACACCGCGGGATGGTCAGCGGTGTTTTCCCACCATCATCAAGCGTAGAGTTGGCAGCAAAGAGAGTGCCCAGAATTTCGGCTTTCTCTTTGGCAGTGTAGGCCAGTGTATCATCCGGTTTGCTTAAAGGTGGAAACGAGGAACGACAGAAGTTGCCTTACATGGCTTTCAACAGAAATCAGAAAGCACGGGAACCAGAAGGCAGTGAGACTAGTCTCTGCCCAATTCTGTCGATGTGCTCAAATTTTGCCCTGGCAATAGCATTTTTGTAGGCTCTGGACGCAATGTTAAAGATTTTCTTAACATTTGCAGCATTGGGATCATTGGTGCAATGTGCAGAGAGCCAGGACTGGTAGGAGTTTTGTTTAACTATAGCAGCCTTATTACAGATCCCGTTGAACCATTTCTGCGCGCGCTTCCCAAAAGGTATGAGGGAGTTTGGAATATAGCAGTCCATACCTTGGAGTATGGCATCAGCAACTGCTTCAGCACAGGTGTTAAGGTCGTTTGTTGAAAAACAAAGCTGTGCCCACGGATATGAGGCTACCGGTATTACGCGTGCGAACAGAGGATGGAAGTGGCACGGAAGTCTGTACTAGGCAGGGGTTAAATGTTCCTAGGGGAGCATCGACTGTTACCTGGTAGCCGGTAGGGTGAGTGGTAAGGAAGAGGTCCAATATAGAGGGAGTCTATTAAGTTATGGAAGAACTGCTTGATATTTTGTTATTTGAAACGATCTTACTCCAAGCAGTGACGGGCCCAACAAGGTTCTCGGTCGACGAGTGAATTACCAATTCCCTGTGCACGGCTGGGCACTTGCTTTTATTCGTACAAGTTTATTCAAATAGAGAATTCATAAGAAATTCTGCCAAAAGTATACATAAAAATTCATTACCGTATACAAGGTTCATTACCGTAGCTTGACATAAATTTCTAGTGGCAATAACTCTTTGAATATTTGAAATATATACGTGCCTTTCACTTGTGTATTTAATGAAATAGCACCAAACATTATAATACTATCAAAAATTAAAAAAAATGAAATTATGCTTGTTCCTAAAAAAATGCGCAAATATCGTCCAAATTGAATATTCACCCTACTGCAAAATTTGAAGAGTTCCCTCGATTTCTCCAGGATCCCATTATCAGATACTAACCCGATAACTATGGGACCACCTGGGAAGTGTACCTACCCTTTCAAACAAAAAAAGAATTTTCCAAATCGGTCTGTCTTCGAGTAAACGAGGAACATACATAAAAAAAAGATTCCGACGAATAGAGAACCTCCTCCTTTTTCAGAAGTCTGTTAAAAATAAGCCAAAATAGCAGTAGGTAGTAAAACAATTCAACAAAAAGGCTAAGGAAATTTGTACAAAGGAAAAACAACCCAAAAGGATTAGAGAATCAAAACTTTAGTAAGCCCGACCACCAGTTCGGAGCTTTTCAACTTCGTTGAAGCTTTTTGTTAGAAAAGTTCCATAATGATGTAACGGTTCTGTGTTGAGCAGTCGAAAATTCGAAGATGGGTATATCAGTAGGGTTAGTAAAAGATTTAATTCGATTGATCGTATTCGATGATATTAGCGTCAAAATAAAATGAACCTTAACTGTATTGCTTTAAAGTCACAAATTCAGTACAATCGATTTTACTTTGGAGTGTATCCGTATACGTGAACGTACAAAACTGCTTGCACGAAATTGAGCTCTAATTCAATGGTATTATGGTTCATTTTACTGTGACGCGAATGTCATCGAATACGAATACGATCAGTCGAATAAAATCTTATACTAACTCTACAGATATCTTCTTACAAAGTTATGGACTGTAGTTGTAGCCATACAGTTTAAACAAATGTATACCTTATTAGCAAAGTTATAAGGTTCTTTATTTCTTCATTTCTATGTTCAAATGGTATGTTTACGAATGATGTCGATGGGATCTGATACGCATTCTTTAATTAAGTTGCCTTATACACGTGTTATGGTGGTACTGGTACGTGCTTGATTTGATAAGTAGTTAAGTACATAGTAAGTTTTATGTAAGTACCTACCTAGTATAGTTCGAAATGAGTGTTAGAGTTTTGGGTTGGATTCCTGAGTAGGTACCGTATTTTTTTTTTCGTGGACAAGTTTGACCGCGATCTCACCTGATGGTAAGTGACGATGTAGTCTAAGATGGTAGCGGGCTAACTTGGAACGGGTATGGTAGTGTAGATTCAACCCACATCCTCTAATCGGTTTCTACACGCCATCGTGCCGGAACGCTAAACCGCTTGGCGGCACGTCTTTTACGATAGGGTAATAACTAGCCACGACTAAAGCCTCCCACCAGACAAAATACGAGATGTGTTGTTCTTTGTCCGTCTGTTTGAAAAGCTTATCTCCAAAACTAGTAGACGAATTTTCATTTCGTTTTCACACGTAACTTTGAGCGTTGCTTGGGACAGCAAACAGGCATTATTTCATGAAAATCGGCGTACGAAAAAATTAATCTTTTAAATTAAAATTTTAAGAGTCCGATCAGCTTAGTACAGTTTCTAGAAAAGTAAAAGATGCCGCTTCATTCGTTGATTTGATGACAAAGACGGGAACATTAGCTATACATACCGAAATACCTACCTATTCAAGTAGCATGTACATACTGAATTTCCTTTATAATGTAAAACAAACCACAACAGTTGTAAGTCATAACTCCTAAACTTTAAAAGTTATTGTGTATTGATGGTAGTCTTGCCTTATATAAGAGCCACAAGTTGGCCTACATCCTATTATCCTATTAATATTATAAATGCGAAAGTTTTGATGTATGGATGTTTGTTACTCAATCACGCCGCAACGACTGAACTATTTGGCTGTTTGGCACAGAAATAGATTAAGGTCTGGAATAACAAATAGGCTACTTTATATCCCGGAAAACTGAGTTTCCGCGGGAACAGAAAATCTCAATCCACGCGAACGAAGTCGCGGGCATCGGCTAGTAATTGCATAATTTTGCATTGAACGAATTAATGAAATACTTGTATTGTTCACCACGTAGGTAACATACCTAATACCTATACCTATAGAACACAAAATAAACAATCTAACTATATTTGGCGGCCTTATCGCTACCTAGCAGTCTCTTCCAGTAACCAAATGGAAGACATTTGGAATTTGTACCTACAAGCTCGCCACTTGAAAATGGTATCCACCAAGAACCACCTAATCAATCAAAACTATCTCTACCGTTATGATTTTTAACTAAACAAGATAAGGCAAGGTCGTTGTTATATAAACTGACAGTCAAAAGGCTGATAAATGATATTAATAAGATGACAACGATAATTTATCGCGACCTTGTTTGGAAATGGCAACGGCCATAGAGGTGCCATATGTAGAAGTCTATGTCCTCCAACACGACCTCAACCTCAAACCTGACTGAGAAAAAAGGAAGCAGTTTTCAAAAAGCGACACCTGAAAAACATCGCAACTCGCTTTTTAGCGATTTTGTGTTAGAATTATAATCTTGAGCATTATGATTGTAATTCAAAATCACTAAAAAGTGAGTTACGAATTAAGATGTTTTTCAGGTGTCGAAATTTTCCTAACATTTATTCACTTTGGCGAACTTTACCTACTCACATCACAGCATACAACCGTCAAGAGCTACCCTAGTACCCAATTAAAACAATTCCAGCACCTCTAAAGTCCGCAAACTGCATGTGAAGTAATATTAACAATGAATAGGATAATATTAGGAATAAATAGGAAATATCGAATATATTTATCATATTATGACCGAATGGTATTTATATATTATTGCAAGAACAAAGCAAATAGTTATAGTAGTAGTAGTTGCGGGAGTAACTTTTCGACGTATGATGTGTGGGGTCTGCATCTCTAATGGAGTATGTAACTCAATGGCTACATCATTTAAGGTGTCTGTTTACACGGGCTTACGGTGTTAGACGATACGCTGTGCGACACATAATTTGATTCTCTATCTAAACATAATGTGACGCACTTGGTTTCTATGGAATCCGGTTTTAGTTTAGATCACATTTCTTTTGAATCGAAGTTTAACCAGAATTTCGTTGATAGGTATAGTTCACGAATCACTATAAAGGTATACTCATATACCTTTGAGTTTATAAAAGTATATATACTGCACATTGCATAGGTTGCTTGTTCCTTTTGCATTTTTAGTGGCAAGAGGGCAGAAATAGCCTACCGATTTTTCTATTTAGTGAATCATAAGAAAATAAGTTTGATGTTCCTTGTGTATTGTCTTTTACTCGTAAGTGTGTCAATAGCACAGGAGTTAGAACCATTCAGGTACTGACGTCCGCGAATGCCTCCATATGGTTTATTCATAACCACATTTCGAACCGCGTGTGCACGTGAAGGTATTCTCTTATTTATACCACTACTACTAGTTAACACGGTGTTTCGAACCGCCCTACCTACAGTGGATGATCTTTATCAATTACTAGCGGACCCGACAGACGTTGTCCTGTCTTAAGTTTTTTTACATCCTCTTTGACGAAATTGGCAGCACGCATTCTGTCAATGTTATGTCAAACGCCATAAGGTTACATCAAAAAAGTTTGAATTGTAAAAGCGGTTACATTAGAAATAATTTAATATGGTGGTTAATATTTCTTAAATTTTCTAATTTTCCGCGCAATTTTCTTAATTTTTTCTTTCATAAGAACCTTCTCCTAACAATAACAAACACAATAAAAAAAGAATTAGCGAAATCGGTCCAGCCGTTCACGCGTGATGCGCTTAGCGATTCATTTTTATATATTAAGATTACTTGAAAACTCAGACTACAGAACTTATAGTAGCTAAACTATTACTTTAGACTTTTTTTTTATTACAATGTTAGAATGAAACTTGTAGCTAAACTAATCTAATTACTATACAATAATGCCTTTGTTCAAAACATGAGCCAGCCCTTCTGTCCCCAGATGAGGCGATTTAACTGCGGGGAATAATCTTCTCGGCTGGAATGGCTTTCCAAACCAGTAGTAGATTAATTTGACGATTCGAAAGCACTTTGTAAAAGTTTATTTGAATAAAAAATTATTCTATTTCTAATCTCTCGTAAACATTTTTTTTGCACTATTGCTGAAATTTATAGTCCGTAGTCTCACTCAGCTCAGACTCAAGACAGAGTTAAAACGAGACAGATTTATGTCAGAGCATATTTGTGTCTCGTTTTAATCTCTATTTTGAGTGTGAGCTGTGACAGAGCACGCTCTATAGATCTCAACATTAGACTCTATGGTCCCAGGGTCTCTACAGCAAACGGAACAAATATGTCACTCTCGATCAGAGAGAAATACTTCTGCTTTTTCAAGATTAAGCTATTTCAGCTGCGGCTCCCGGTCTTGATACTATGTCACTGATAAAACTCGGGGCCAATGTGTTGACGCACTTGTACCGGTACATAATATTTTCAAATTACACGGACGTTTTTACCAGAAATGGACAAGCATACTAAATCCTCAGTAAAACGGTGTTGATAACTGTTCTTTCTCGATATACGCACTTTTGTGATACATACGTACCTACGCATACATAACGTACTTTCGTTGTCTATTCTATAACTAGTCAACAAGAGTTTCGAGTTTAATGTACTTGACCAACAAGCGGAGTTACTTTCTATTATTACATGTAGATAGGTATAAAGCAGTGTTGAACATCCGATGGACCAGTCGGCATCTTGCAATAATGTGAATCGATTTGAAACTTACATGGAATCGTTTGAGTAACAACTTTTATATGGGTAACTACTATCTAGGAATTCGTGCACGGGTTTACTGACATGAGTTTCATTTCTACGAATTCAACGTGTAAGTTTTTTCTTTCAGGTCGCTTTTCTAGGAAGTCTCGTGTCTAATAAGTGCAAAGAATTTAAAGTACTTACCTGTTTTTTGTTTTCGGTAAGAACTGAAAACTTTAGGTTCGTACCTAATCCTAATTCTTCGAATCGGGAAATTAAATTTTTAACAAGTTCGTTCAGATCATGTCACTCAAATAATCATAATGACTTTTGAGTTTAATAAAAGGCAGTTATTTCGAAATCTAAGACAGACATTTCAATTTTATTAATTTATCATTATGATAAATTCTGTGATTAAAAATTAAGGTGAATATCATAGAAAGCAAATGTAAATACCAACAGAATGTAGAAGTTATCAGCTTTAAAATATTAATGTACTAGCTGATGCCCGCGACTTCGTCCGCGTGAATTTAGTTTTTAAAATCCCGCGGGAACTCTTTGATTTTCCGGGATAAAAAGTAGCCTATGTTTTAATCCAAGGTATAATCTATATCCATTTTGAATTTCAGCCAAACCGGTCCAGTAGTTTTGGCGTGAAAGAGTAACAAACACACACACACACACACACACACACACACACACATACAAACTTTCGGCTTTATAATATTAGTGTGAGTGTGATAGTGTGATGTGATTAGTGTGATGTGATAGTGTGATATTAGTGTGAAGTGTGATTACCTAATAGGTACCTAGGTAATAACTCGAAAGATATTGATATAATATATTTAATTTTTTCCGCATCAGAATAAGAATTTATTTATTGCATTAAACACTTGTAGCATCTCCTCTTCATTAAGGTCTTAGTTACGGAAAAGTAAGTTCAATCAATGATGTTGGATGTTAGCTATACCTATATACTCAAAGTGTTGGATGAATGAATATTTGTCTATAGAAGCAAGTTAAATACCCTTAGGGTAAACAAAGCGCAGCGAATTTTAAACAAACCAGTTGTTTACGAACACTTCTTGATCGATATGTTACATAAGGGATGATCCACATTATAGAGACCGGTTTAATATAATTTAACTGGACTGTGGATTATTGCTTTAATCTAAATACCAAGTAAGCAAGTAACTAACCTACAAAAATGTCGACATAGCTTAGTAATTTTTAGAGACGTACCTACCTACCTTCCACCACGTTGCGTTGATACGTTGCATAGGTAAGTAGGTATACCATATTTATTCGCAGCCGAAAGCATATAACTCTTACATTGCAAAACTAACATAACTACAGAAATAGCTTGGTAGCGCTAAGCTTTTTTTCTACACACCTCTTCACGCTTCACAGCCTAGGTAAGAAGTGATTTTTGACATCAAAATAATAAAGTTATATCTACCAACTCTTTCAAATAAATTATTATTTTAGTATAATAAAAGCCTCAATAGGCCAAAGTGGTCAAAGGTACGGACTGAAAACTGAAAGGTCGCAGGTTCAAGTCTCACCCGTTGCACTATTGTCGTACCTACTCCTAGCACAAGCTTTTCGATTATTTGGAGGGGAAAGGATAATATAAGTCAAGGTCAGCTTGGCTAATATTCTTTTAAAAAAAAAGAATAAGAAAGAAAAGAAATATCAATTATTTGGGAAAGCAAAGTTCACAGAATTAGAATACCAGTGTGCGATCTCCTTAAAAGGACGTTTGCTTTTGTAAGCCTTAGAGCAGCTTACAGTCGTATTGTGAGCGACACGCACACATTCATAGCTCGGGCCAAATCCGAGTCGGGCCTCAAAGTGGAGGGACTCTTAAGGAACAATTCTTCTCATAAAACCTATAAGTACCTAAAACCCTCTAAACGGGCGGCGTTTTAAAAACCTAAATCCACGTGGTCGAAATAGTGGACTTCAGCATAGTGGCTAGGCATGTGGCTATGATTTAAATGTAGAGAGATTTCTTGTTCGAGCATTAAAATAGTACCTACACTAACTTACGTTACTTACTGGGGCCGTATAATGAGTAACTATTAACAAGCTAAGAACTCGGAACATCTCACTTGGGGCTAGTATTTAATGGAGTAACTCGACTTGTTCACTAATTGCTGCTAACTCTACAATACAACTTACTGTATGCGTTAGGGGATAGTTAAGACAAACCTATGAATCCTTAGTACATTTTATGACAGAGGTACTTATCTATCTAACTATAAAAAGTCCAACTATTAAGTTATTCTTTATTAAATAGGTTGGCACCATTAGTAATATAAGCTCCTGATCTTTTGTTTTCAGATATTAAGTTATGTAAATACCTACAACTTTATGTGGGAACGTTCAACTTTGTAATAATAATTAAAAAATAATGTCGAATTCGGCTACGGCGGCCAATCTCCACAGAGACTAGAAGCAGGAGATATTATACTGCACAAGTATGTGCGCAAACACTGGTGCACGCTCCATTCCCTCACTCTCATAGTTCAATGGGACGGAAAATCCGACACGGCCGGAGACAGATCAGGTGCAGGAACGACAGCTTTACGTGCTCTCCGAGGCACGGAGGTGACTCACAGCCAACTTCCTAACTCCGGGCTAGTACTGAGAATTTCTTGACAGAAAAACCAATACATTTTTTGGCCCGAACCGGGAATGGAACCCGAAACCTCGTCATCCGCAGTTAAACTTGCTAACCACTTGACCAAAGAGGCAGTTAACTTTGTAATAGGTATTGTATCTACACGCAAAAATTTGCAATATGACTTGGTTATTTCATTGCATCTATGTACTTACATTGCAAAAGCGTTTCTTGGGACACAGATCATCATAGATTGTACTTCGACCATATGACCTTTGCACAGTCCAACAGTTGGCTAATAGATGCATCGCACCTTAACTTCGCCTGTGTACAGTTTAAAATAATAAAATCGGTCAAAAATTATCAACTTTACCCACATTGGTTAAAAAATTGAGGTTTAAACAAAGGTTTTAAAACTTGATCTAAGGGTTGAGCCCACGTTGAGCCTATTACTTTGTTACTCTAATCGAGTAGCCGTATTTATGATTCCTTCTTAGTTAATTCGTTATTAATTGCAAGTTGCAAGTTAATTTTTTAACATCTTCTAAAAAAGGAGGATGTTCTCTATTCGTCGAATACTTTTTTTTCCCCTCGATTACTTGAAGACGCCTGGACCGATTTGGAAAATTCTTTTTTTGTTTGAAAGGGTATACTTCTCAGGTGGTCTCATTGCCATCAGGTTAGGATCTGATGATGGGATCCTGGAGAAATCGAGGGAACTCTTCAAATTTTATAGGCACATTTGTTATACTTTGTAGTGGCGTTTGAAGTCGGTTTTGTAAAAATAATTTTTACTTTAATACGATGTTCGTGTCGGATTGTCGTACCATTTGACCATGAGATTGAAGGAATAGAGAATGCACCTATGTTTGAGTACACACTTCTGCACTATAATATCTCCTGCGTAGATAGCTAATTTGCGCCTCTGATGAAATTAGCTACCGTGACCGAATTAGTAACGGTGACATTAGAGAGTGGGCGGTACCAAAAAACGAAGATAAGCGCAGAGATATTGAAACATAGATATCGATTATTATTATTAACGACTGATTAAACCAACAACAACAACAGTACCAACCAACAACAATAGTGAAATTCAAGAGCAACAACATATTTCTCACGCTAACAAAGTTGCATGCATAATGTGTAAGTTAACAGATGTCCTGGGCTCAAATGATTTGTTCACGAAAACCTATCATTAGAAAACAATAGTTGTGAAACTGAACAGGCAAGGTAGTAGCAAGGTCGGTTACATAGTAATGTATAACAAAACTTGTAGCTTGCATTGTTCCTGCCTTCACCGGTCTACCTTGAATATGGCTTGAAAAGCTCTCATTGCAATTCTAGGATTGTCAAACATATTTCAAAATACCCGCTTGTTTTGGTGCAACCAACTTAACGATTAATGTTATATTCAACTATAAAGTTATCTAGCCTTTACCTCCATAGTAAAACATTTGAAGATTTACCGTTGAAGCTCCCAAGAGTACCTATCTACCTATTTTTTTCGCTTCCAAGGGCTCGTGAAATACTTCTTTCCATTGCATCGATCCAGTCGCTGGATTGTTTAAAAATTATTGCTACAGATGACGATCGCAATTACCTCGATTGGTCGACATTCTCTCGCTATTGGCTGAAATGCATTGTTATAGCAAGAATTCCACAAATTCAGAGCGTATAGGAAATTGATGCAAGTTTTCCACAATCGACCAATTGTATAGTTCTTACAATTCACGAGGGCGCGTGGCTCATGGTTGTATGTGTGTCGTATCTGTATAAGTGTGAGCGAGAGCTTGCTTGCGCCTGCCCGCTCCCACCTAGGCTCTTGAGAGACACGCACACTCGCAATGTGAATTGCAAAAACTATACCTATCGAATATCGATAAGAATGACGAGAATTACGCGGACAGTACAAAAAGTACGCGCTACAAACTTCCTAGGAATTGGAGCATAAGCGTAGATTTGCAAACTTTTCCCAAAAGGTAGGTACTTTACCTTACCTTGTAATTGCGCTCTTGTTTTCCTTGGTAATCAACAATTCAGAAGGGCTCGGGCCCTCTCTGTTATACAAAACTCCATTTCGCTACAGAGCCCTTGAAACAACAATGTGTACTTGTACTAACGTATCCTACTCTACGGCGAATTAAGAGTTGTTAGTTTTTACGCTACGCTGTGTGCTTATGTAGCTACATATACGTATAGCTATGCGAAGTAACTTAAGTAAGTCCTTTATTATATTAGAATAGAATAGAATAATTTTTTATTCTAATAAACTTTTAGAAAGTGCTTCCGAATCCTCAAACACTCCGCTTGGCCTTGTCTTTTGCAAAATTACTCGTATTTTTTGGAGCAATGAGAACAAATTAGTATAAGTATTTAATAAAAAAAATACTTACTTACTAATTTGTGTTTGGTAAGCATGTAGGTAACTATAGTTAAGCAAAAATATACATTTTTTGTACTTAATAGGGCTTAACAGTTATTTTGATAATTCTATTATTTTAAAAATCAAAAAATCATACCGTTTTTTCAAATTCTGCATAAGAAACATCAGATATTTCCCAAAGAATGGCAAATGAATTTCCGTCACTGTATGTTTCATTAGTTCAAGTTTATATTAAACCAACTGAATGACGTAGTTACACGTTAGAACTATATATACCTAATGATGTGTTTAGACGTTTAGATAGAATTTCCGGCAGAATGTTGTGAATTTCACGGTAATAAAGTACCTACTGAACAAATAAAACGAATGGCGGTGCAAAACACTTGTATTCACAAATTACTTGCAAATTACTGAGTTTGAAAGTGAGTGTCAGATTGCTTTATTGTTTAAAATGCCTGAACGAGGTGCTGATGCATCTTTTGCTTACTCGTAGTAGGAACGTATAGGTATTCTAGGTATGTCGTTTGTTGGTGGTAATTTTTTAACCGACTTCACAAAAGGAGGAGGTCCTCAATTCGTCAAAACTTCCGCCGGTTACTGTCACCGCTGTTCACGATCAAATCAAAATGACGAATGATGGGTGGAGACTGGAGTGTTTGACTACAAGTTGTTTACGAAACTGGGTTGCACAAGGGACCAAAATAGCTTTTTTGTAATTTAAAGATTCCGGACTCGATAAGTGTAATTTCTAAATTCAATCTGCCGCCCTAGCCATATTATTACAAGCCCGTCGTCTCTTTCTACGATCGCTCACGCTAAAGGATTAGCTTCCCTTCTGAGAGGATAAAAAAACTTCGGGAGCCCCTCCTGCTTTAACGTAAGCGATTGTAGAAAGAGACGACGGATTTGTTATATGGCTATAGGGTGGCTGGTCTTGTCTAGTGAGAAGTTTCGGTCGTAGCTGGTTCACACTCTTCTGGCAAAGCGAGTTTCATTCAATCAGGTGATTAAATTAAAGCTAAACTTACCTACCAAAAACAAGTTAGGTGGGTTACGCAAGTCGGTATTCGTGCCTCCATAGTTGAGGTTAACGGTTAAACTTTGATCAAAAATTAACAAATCCTTTCTTGTGCAACCCATAAAAGCTTTTTTTTTGTCTTTAATTTTAACACTAGGTAGGTATAACTTTAACTGTCTGATATACTACAATTGGCCCTTAGTGGTTTTAATCAAAATTGCCTTTTCTATATTCAATCTATCTATACCTAATAATCTGTTGATGATCTAGCAACCTTGTAAATTGTATAGACTTTTTTGACCGCGTTGCTAGGTAACCTATCGACAGATTGCAGCTATCTGCAATACATACACACAGGAACTTACTTACTTACTTTAGATGAGATCACTGTCTAAGTGCTAATATTATGATGCCATTGAATTAAAAAATGGGCAAAGCATATTATTCTAAGGTATGCATGACACAATCTTTTGTTATAAGAGTTAATAGTGATTAATTAGTATGCCTTACGGCGTATCATACTAAAAGATGATCCAATAGGTACATTAAATAATGTTTGTGCGGTTTTTAAACACATCAGTTTAATATGCAAATGCTCATTCGCTTATTCGATGCACGCTGTACATAAATTAATTTACACATTATCATTTTGAACAACACATAGGCACATTTCATACAACATTGCAATAGTAAGAATGGTTGACTATATGCTTACGTAATCGACAAAATTGGGCTATGTCGGAAAAGTTCCAATTTGCAAATAGGTTTTAATTTAATAGGTATGACTTATCAAACAAAACGTTATCGAAACAAACAATATTTATTTTTGGTTGTCTTTGTCTAATTTGAAGGGGATTGCTCAAGCAGAGACTGCAAAAATTAAACTAAGCATTAAGTGTGGCTAGGAAAAAGCCGCACATAAAAGCGTAAATATAAATACTTCAGCTATAATAATTATAGCAAGTGAGTAAATAACTGAGCAAAGGCGTAGGCTTACCAAGTAGCAGTTTTAATTTATTTAAGTTATTTATTTATCTAAATATATACAAAGCAAAGGTGACTGACTGACTGACTGACTGATCTATCAACGCACAGCTTTAACCACTGGACCGATCGAGCTGAAATTTGGTATACAGGTAGCTGTTAGAACGTAGACATCCGCTAAGAAAGGATTTTTAAAAATTTCAACCCCAAGAGGGTTAAATAGGGGGTTAAAAAATCGAACCTAACGTGAGCGAAGCCGCGGGTTAAAGCTAGTTTTTTAATATTACTGTTTCAAATAAATGTAGCTTGTGATTGCAATATACACAGTCTATCTAATATTTTCTTAGAAAGACCGTTCAAAAATATCAGCAATTTTGGTAGGGTTGACACAGGTGACAGGAGAGTTAAGATAAATGAAGGATAGTAATTTGTTTATTTTTTAATAATATGTATGTACATTGCATATATATTTTCAAGTACTCATGGGTATTTATGATTGAACACTTTTTTAAAACTTACACTTAAGAAAAAGAATAGTAAACAGATTTAAAAATCAAGTCACAACGCATCGCTCAGACCGTGGCGCTTGTCCACTGATAGAGCCAGCGTGAACCGATTTGCCTAAACGTAGGTAATATATAGCTACTTACTTACATAGTTATAAGAATCTTTGTCTCTGTTCGGTTGTACAGTCTTGAAGTAGTTAATATACAGTAGGTGTACGTATTATATTTATACCTAGAGCTGAACGTAATAACATCCTTTACTCGACTGCTGGTTCAATTCTCAAGCACTCAGTCCATTCCGCATTCCCAGCGAGTGGTTTGCTAATGTCCACTGTATATCTAACTTAGTGTGCGTACCTCCTACAGGTTTACGATCGCTTAATGCAATGTTCTGTACAACTGAATATGTTGCGTAATATTCAAACGGCGGAGTTATGGTGATCGCACACTAGAGAACAGACGATCCGTAGAAGGCTCAATACGTATCTCAATTCCATTACAACTATTGCAAATCTTCAATCAGTTAAAAGAACAAAAATTGGGTAAGCTTCTAATTGCGTGCAGGAAATTAATTAATATATATATAGCTACTCGTGCTGATTCACTGATTGACTGACTGACTCACTGACTCATTGATCACCTCTCCTGTAAAATTTTGTATGAAAAAATTTTTTTTCACTCACGGTTTCGTATAGAGGACAAAAATTCATTCGGAACAAAAATATGGAGAGAGCTGATGATTGAGGATTTCGGAGACGGGTGAGGAGCACCGGCCAGGCTATCGAAGATAGGTGGGGGGTGTTCAACCAAATGTCACTCGAAACCTCATCCAATTGGCAAAGAGCTGAAAAAAAACTCCAAAATGGCGGATTCAAGATGGCGGCCATACAAATTTTGTTTGTGTCTATCTCGGAGAGTATAAGAGATGGAAGAGTGGTTTCTTGGCAAAGGATGATCAGGAGCCGAAGTTCCACTTGGTGAACAGAAAAAAAATTCAAGATGGCGGAATTTATTTTTTTCCATACAAAATATATGCAAGACTTTAATACGGTTCCTTTTCAAAATTTCTGATGGTTTCGTAGAGAGGAAAAAAATTCATTTGGAAGAAAAATATGGAGAGAGCTGATGGTTGAGGATTTCGGAGACGGGTGAGGAGCACCGCCAGAATATCGAAGATAGGTGGGGGGTGTTCAAACAAATGTCACTCGAAACTTCATCCAATTGGCAGAGAGCTGAAAAAAACTCCAAAATGGCGGATTCAAGATGGCGGCCATACAAATTTCGTCAGTGTCTATCTCGAAGACTATAAAAGATGGAAGAGTGGTTTCTTGGAAAAAGATGATCAGGACCCGATGGTCTACGTGATGAATAGAAAAAATTCAAGATGGCGGTTTTTTTTTGGTTTTCATATAAAATGTATGCAAGACTTTGATACGTTCCTTTCCGCTATTGGTTTCGTATAGATGACAAAAATTCTTTTGGATGAAAAATATGGAGGGAGCTGATGATTGAGGATTTCGGAGACGGGTGAGTAGCACGGTCAGGATATTGAAGATAGGTGGAGGGTGTTCCAACAAAAGTCACTCGAAACCTCATCCAATTGGCAGAGAGCTGAAGAAAACCTCCGAAATGGCGGATCCAAGATGGCGGCCATACAAATTTCGTCGGTGTCTATCTCGGAGACTATGAAAGGTGGAAGACTGATTTCTTTGTAAAAGACGATTAAACCCCTAAGGTTTACTTTATGAATAGAAAAAAATTCAAGATGGCGGAATTCTTTTATTTTCATATATTATGCAAGACTTTGATATGGTTCATTTTTAAAATTTCTGATGGTTTCGTATAGAAGACAAAAATTCATTCGAAATGAAAATATGGAGAGAGCTGATGGTTGAGGATTTCGGAGACTGGTGAAGAGCACGGCCAGGGTATCAAAGATAGGTGGGGAGTGTTCAAACAAAAGTCACTTGGAACCTCATCCAATTGGCATTGACATGAAAAAAAATCCAAAATGGCGGATTCAAGATGGCGGCCATACAAAATTCGAAAAAGATGATTAAGACCTACTTGGTGGACAGAAAAACCGCGGTTCGCTTTAGCGAGCCGTGCACCCACGCGCCCTACTAGTATATATATATAGCTACTGGGGCTGATTCACTGACTCACTCACTGACTCATTGATCACCTCTCCTGTAAAATTTTGTATGGAAAAATTTTTTTTCACTCATGGTTTCGTATAGAGGACAAAAATTCATTCGGAGGAAAAATATGGAGAGAGCTGATGATTGAGGATTTCGGAGACGGGTGAGGAGCACCGGCCAGGCTATCGAAGATAGGTGGGGGGTGTTCAACCAAATGTCACTCGAAACCTCATCCAATTAGCAAAGAGCCAAAGAAAACCTCCAAAATGGCGGATTCAAGATGGCGGCCATACAAATTTCGTCGGTGTCTATCTCGGAGACTATAAGAGATGGAAGATTGGTTTCTTGAAAAAAGATGATCAGGACCCGAAGGTCTACTTGATGAATAGAAAAAAAATTCAAGATGGCGGAATTAAATTTTTTCCATACAAAATATATGCAAGACTTTATACGGTTCCTTTTCAAAATTTCTGACGGTTTCGTAAAGAGGACAAAAATCATTTGGAGGAAAAATATGGAGAGAGCTGGTGGTTGAGGATTTCGGAGACGGGTGAGGAGCACGGCCAGGATATCGAAGATAAGTGGAGCGTATTCAAACAAAAGTCACTCGAAACCTCATCCAATTGGCAGAGAGCCGAAAAAAAATCCAAAATGGCGGATTCAAGATGGCGGTCATACAAATTTCGTCGGTGTCTATCTCGGAGACTATGAATGATGGAAGAGTGGTTTCTCGGAAAAAGATGATCAGAATGCAAAGGTTTACTTGATGATGAGAAAAAAATTAAAGATGGCGGAATTTATTTTTTTCATACAAAATATGTGCAAGACTTTGATACGTTCCTTTCCACTGATGGTTTCGTATAGAGGACAAAAATTCATTTGGATGAAAAATATGGAGGGAGCTGATGATTGAGGATTTCGGAGACGGGTGAGGAGCACGGTCAGGGTATTGAAGATAGGTTGAGGGTACCCAAACAAAAATCACTCGAAACCTCATCCAATTGGCAGAAAGCTGAAAAAAAAACACCAAAATGGCGGATTCAAAATGGCGGCCACACAAATTTCGTCGATGTCTATCTTAAAGAGTGTACAAGTTGGAATAGTGGTTTTGTGGTAGAAAATGATCAGGCCCTGAAAGTCTACGAGCAGAAAAACCGCGGTCCGCTGCAGCGGGCCGCGCACCCACGCACCCTACTAGTCTAATATACTGTACCCACGAAAAACTGATTTTGAGAAAATGATCGAATATCTTTTTTTCATATTTCGAACATTACTCCAAAATTTTCTTGAAGTAGGTACCAACTATTTAGTGTTTGGTGTGGTAGTGTGTTATCAATTTATACGTAAGTTTATGAGATATTAGGCCCACTATGTTTTATATGTATAAGTATAATTATACATAATGAATATACAACGTGACTAGACAGAGGAAGGCAGGAACTTTTGTACCTGCCCGAATTGCGTAGTTTGGACTCATTTTGTGTGCTTTTTTTAGCTATTACTTTTAAAAGTGCGGCTTGTGGGCATTCGCAGCGTTTTCGACTTTTCGGCTCACCTCTAGTGTGCAATGAGCTTTAGCGTGAAAGTAGCGTCATTTTGAATGAAATAACAGCTACTGAAATGAGAGACCCGATAAAAACAAATTGTACAATCGGCGACCTTATCTGTAAGAACACGGTCTCAACCGGTCTGACGAGGGCTCATACCAAAGCTTACTGAAGCACTAATGATGACATCAGGGGCTTAGGGGAATAAATGAAAACGTAAATAAAATAAAAATATAATAATTATTTTAGTATAATAATTATCATTAATTACACAGGCCTGCGATGGTTTTCCCCTTTAAAAACTAATTAGCAATTTGGGTAGGTATTAGTTACTAAGCTACGAAAAAAATAATAAAAAAATTCCATCACGTAAGTTTTCTGAGAAAATGAATTTTCATTTTTCTTAGTATTACCGCGCATTACTAGCGTTAACTTCCAATTTCTTTAATAATAGTGCATGCTTGTAGAATTGATGACATTTAAATATTCACCTACCCTCATAAGTCATTGTTTGTTGTGATTGAAATCATATTACAATACATATGTATCAACTACTAGATGATTCCCGCGACTTCGTTCGCGTGGATTAAGGTTTTTTATTCCCGCGGGAACTCTCTTATTTCCCAGAATAAAAAGTAGCCTATGTGTTATTCCAGACTATTATCTATCTCTGTGCCAAATTTCAGCCAAATCGATTCAGTCTTTGCGACGTGATTGAGTAACAAACATACATAGGTAAATAGGATGATGCGATAGTTTTGTGATTTAATTCTGCTACCTCCACTTCATATTAACTTAGGTATTATAAAGCCACTTTTACACGCACTAGCTAAAGATGATACCTGTGTTAAATACCTTTGTGTTTTTAAGCATTTATCGGATTCCAAGATCAAAGAAGGCATTTTCTTGGGTCTGAAATAGGGAAGCTCATGCAAGACGCTACCTTTGAAAAAAGCTTGAATAAAATCAAAGATAACGCTTGGAATTCACTTAAAGATGTAGTAAATTTTTTTTAGAAAACATTAAAAGCCCAAATTATGACAATATAGTGAGTATTTTACTCAGCAACTTTCATAAAGTGGGTTGCAATATGAGCATAAAGTTACATTTTCTGCATTCTCAAATTGACCCCTTTCCTGAGAATCTTGGGGCTGTAAGTAAAGAAAAAGGTGAAAGCTTCTACTAAGATATTAAAATCATTCAGAGCAGATACCAAGGAAGGTGGAACCCAAACATGATGGCAGACTACTGCCAGATATTGAAGAGAAATAAACCTGATAGAAAGCATAAGAGAAAAAGATGAAATAGGAGTTTTGAAGGAAGTAGAAAAAGAAATAATAAGTCTTTTTGATTTATTTAGTCTCTTTAGCGCTATTTTTAAATAATACTGTCAGTTTTTTAAATTTTAAATTCGTTAATTTTTGTTTTTTTCATGAAGTTTGTTAAAATAACCTAAAATATGCATGTCATCTGATGTCATCAATAAAAAAAAATCTCGACGTGCTAGAAAAAAATCAAAGATGTATTTTAGTTTACCATGCCTGGATATTTAAAAAAATAACATAATTATTGAAAGGGGAAAAAAAAAGTTAAATTTCGCAGGCCTGTGTTATTAGTGTAATAATTATTACAGATTTAGTATGAAAACTACCAAGAATTTTCGCGCAACAACTAACTAAAGACGCGCAGTAAATTTTCAATTTCAAAAATTTTGCGTCGTGCCAGTTTCACTTTCAGAACGTCCAATTTATTGCTCGCTGAAACGTTATTTGGCAATGGTGAAACTGGCACCTTAAATGCACAAGAAGTAGGTATAATAAAGCAAACGTTATAGGTAATAAGTTTGTACAATACATATTTGGTACTACAGCAAATAAGCTACCTATTCGTCACTGTAGGTGATGATTGGGTGAACTAGATCAGACGACGCGCTCTTCAATTAAGGCCACTTTATGCAAATACCATGTTTGCATAGTCTGTCTTCATAATTTCGGCACGACCTAATAATAGTTAAGTTCACATCCTAATTTTGTTACGGCATGTTGTTCAATCCTGATATATATTTTTTTCTTTTTAGATTTTATACTCCAAAATAACTTGATTTGTCAACGTATACAGCACGTCACAGCATATTAGTCTCTTGCTTTTCCTCCCACTTTTCATGAAAAAGTTTTAACCAAAGAAAAAACAGAAAAACTGATAGAAAAAAAATTACGGAAATCTCAAAGTTCGCGTTTCTAAAAATTTATTTTTGAATATTTTGATTTATTACGTTTTGATTTTAAAATCGTACCTGCATGCATTCGCGTGAAACTCAAGGAATGAAATAACGATGTCCAAATGGTAGGTTATAGTTCCGAACAAAACAACGCTATTTTCGAAGCAGTGAAGGTTTCCTACAAACATCATTACGTGTTCTAAACACGGAACGGTGAAGTGCCTTCAGCACAACAATGTATGAATAGCGATATCTGTCTTCGATAGTTTGTCCCGTTAAAGGTAAAAAGTGAGTTTGTTAATCCAATTAGACAGTATAGAGTTTCTGGTGGGAGGCTTTGGCCGTGGCTAGTTATCACCCTAATGCCATAGGTTCGTATCGTTACGTATTCGTTCGAATTCTATAGATTGATTATTCCTGAATCAAAGTAATTGGTTCAAGGATAATCAAACACTACGTATATAGACGTATACTTTCGTCCATCCTTATAGTGAATATGCATGACTAAACGTGAAATAATTAAGTCAACATAATATAACGCAGCGTATAACGTGTAATCTCTTCATGTAAACAAACATTGTTGACACCTGAGATTGAAGCCTCCTGCATGACTCTTCCTTGACGATTATCGTTCGCTACATCGCTGAACGGTCGTGCTCCAAGGAACGCTATTGTTCCAACTCTATCTTGTGAATATGAATGTTACTTTCTTCCTATTGTATTCACATAAATAAACTTTTCGTTGAAAACTACTACGAAGCAACAACCTTAGATGTATGATGTATGACATTCGTAAACGTAAACGCACCCACGCGTTTAAATGCGTTTCAAATAACACTATCGTAAACCTTGACGTCATGCGCAGTTTTAACGATAGGTGTGTATAATTAATGCCCACAAGATGTTTTTATTGATATAGCTAAATTTTGTAACCCTTTTAAAAAGTGCCTTCTGGTGGTAGAGCCTTGATAAGAACCGCGGAATTAAATGAAAAATATTTACCGCAATAATGTTATGTAGGTATCTGTATTGTGAATTTTAGTTCTGTAGGTACATATTACTGTCAATGAAATCACTCATAAGATAAAAAACAAAAATTTGGTTGAACATGGACGCATTTATTTTTGTCTAATGTCAATAAAAATCTTACATGTTTTAATGTACACTGTACAGTTTATGTGCATCCTGCTACTGAGTGAGTAGTTAACATAATTAGTGGTTGTTCTAACATAATTATTAGCTCATTATAGTTGAGTAGTTTAGTTGCCTGCTCTTTCCAAATATTTGGAGCAGACGAGATATTTTAGGCAGCTCGAAATAAAACCTTCGAGATAGTACAGCCGTATTGATAAGCGTAAACAAATAGGTACGTACGTCCTCTGTTTGAGTTGATATCTCTGACGCATCGTGGCTCAGACGACAGCTGATATTCCAATCTCCGTACTAATGAGAGTAATCACCGATCTTTTTTCACATGAGCCATGAAGCGAAGTCATCCAACCATGCGGGCGCGAAGTACGGGCGGAGCGCGACTGATGTAATTTAATTCAAGTTCAATGATGCAGGTACCGAGGTAGTGAATGTCAATTGAGGATGTTTTAGATACTGCACAATCCGCGCGGAAATTATCGGGTTACTGTGTTATTAAGCATTAGGTACCGCAAAACGTGTATCGGGCGGTCGGCGGGGCGCGCGACTGTGCTGCGCGCGCGCACCTCGTCGCCTCCTCCGACATTAGCGAGCCGTATCAAACACTACAGTGCAATCAATTTATGCAAATTACCGACGGGATGGGACTGGACACGGATAAATTGGCTATCAAGACCGGCAATGGTCCGATATAATAAGTGCCATGGGGACATGAAACATAATCCTTTGCAAGCGCGCACGCATATCAAATACGTAGCCTGTAGTTACGTGATTGCCGTAATTTTTCTTTTGTATTGCTGTTACGAATCGTTTATTTAAAAGCTTGGTGAAAAATTGATTTTCGATGAGAGTGGAATTTTTAATTGCATATACGAATAGCCATACATTTATCTCTACGTCGATATATTATTATATCGACGCTCGATGATATGTCAACAACGGATTACGCATAACTTTTGAAAGCGTGTAGGTAATAATTTGAAAAGAATAATCGGCTGAGTTTATTGTCCAAACCACGAGAGTTTTGAATCTTTCGTAGTTATAAGTACGTTTAAGTTTTAGTTAATATTTTTGACCTATCCCTCATCTTCACTGTACTTATCTCTATTCCTACTATCGGTACTAATATTAAAAATGCGAAAATGTATTTTTTGTTGGTTAGCCCTTCAATCACGAAATACCGGACTAATGGATTCACGTAATTTTTTGCATCAAAGTCGTGGGCAAATGCTAGTTTTCGGATGTTTTTAACGATTCATTTTTATTTAATCGTCCCGAAGAATTTGGACAAGACCTGCAGGGTTAAGATGCGCGCCACGATAAAATTTGGCCTACACATTTACTCGTAATATCTGTGAATCTCGTGATACACTTCACTCGTGAATCTCTATAGAGATATTTCTAAAGTGTAAACAAAATTTTCTCGTGGTGCATATCTTAGCCCTTATCTTTTCGAAAATGTAACTCAACGCCTGAACGTCCACAACCACATAATTACTATTAATTATTATTTCTAAAAATATGTAGTAAGTACAGCTAACAGTTAACTGAAACTGTAGTATTTAAAAATCATATTATATAAGTTAAAGAGTAGTCTGGCGATTGCGTATTACACCACTATTCAGGTAGCGCCCAAATAAACGATTTCGTGTATTCTGTCAAAAGTGGAACACTGTCACAACACGTCAATCTTTTTGGTCGGCTGTTCCGCGCCAGTGCACCTGTTAAGAGTTACCTATCGCTTTGCTCAGTAACTGTTGACCAGTTTGAGTAACCCACGTAACTGAACTATTACAAACGTTTATGTTCTGAAGATTCCGTAGTAAATTTTAAAAAAGTGCTTAATCAAGCACGTCTTTAAAACTACAGGGACAGATCAGACCATTCAGACCCCATTATGTGCTCGTCAAGGCACAAGAATATACGTACCATCGAAAACTTACCAACTACAAGCGACTGAGAATTATTATTATAAGCCTATATCTTAATTATTTATGTACAATCATCCCACTGCTGGGCAAAGGCCTTCTCCTTTTTCTTCCACTCCTTTTTGTTTTGGGCTGAGCGGGGCCACAGTTTTCCCTCGAATTTTTCTATTTCATCTCTCCATCGATGTATAGGTCTTCCTTGTGTTCTTTTTAAATATTTTAAGTTATAAGCGACTGAGAATTAGGTGAAAGAAAAACCCAATAACTTCCTGTATTTCTTGAACTCAGATCTCGAAAACTCTTCAAATTCTGAACCTGGCAGTTGAATACTACACAAACGGGAACACTCAAAAATATCGTAAAAATATTTGTACCTAGACGAAATGAAACAGCATCTTTATTAGTATAAACTAGCTCTATATTAGGATGCCAAACGTTAATATGGAATGTCGAGGCCTCTTGGAGGACTCCTCTCAATTGATGTAGACCACAAATAGACTAATAGTCCAATAAATCTTCGCCATTACGTTGAGTGTAGCTTTATGTTATATTTTCTTAAACAAATCATAACTAAACAAGGGAATGACTTCAAATAAAGCCAAAGGTGATGAAGCTTTGGTGAAGCCGTCAATGCGACAGCGAATATCAGTCGATACAACATTGGAAACTGGATCACGTCGGTAACTGCATCACTGTCAGAGGAGTTCCGGTATTTGGCTGTTGCCAAAATGTAGATATTTGTTCCTTACAATCGAAAACGGAACACGCAAGAACACGCAAGAACATTTATAATAATAGAAAAGAAATTGGTCAAAAACAAATAACTTATAAGCTGTTTTACTGCAACTATAACCATCTCTTTCTAAAAGGAAATTTTGTATGTAGAGTGTATGGAGCTACTAAATTGTGACATCAGGTTGCCATAACGCTCTCTTTTTCTAACAGGAAACTTAAAAGCTCATATTTTCGAGACTAGTTGAGATATTAAAAAAAGAAGAAAAATCTTTATTTTAAGTGTATACAAAAATTTAGTCAAATACCCAATTTTGCTGTTGTAAGCTGACCTTTGCATACAAATGCGCAAAACTTAGAAGCACGTCTGCGAATGAAGAGATGTGGCAGAAGTATGGCCAAATGCTGTGCTCCATTAGGAGGAGGAGAGATGGTAGAGAAAGAGACGAAAAGAGGAAGAGGTGTTTCCCAGTAGAAAAATAAAAGCAAAGATGTCATTATTCTGATAATACAAGTAAGAAGGCTTTGAACCGTACCGAACACTCAGACGAACGAGTTTCCTGTTATCGCCAATAGAAACCGGTACAAATAGACTGTATAATTGACGCCGTCACTGGCAATGTAGTTGTACCTAGGCAATATGTATTAGACTGGTCTATGCAAGGCAAACCTCACATGCTACGGTCGCTTAATGCAATGGCCATCCGTTTAAATGTATTCTCTTGATTTATACTTACTTTGGAAGATAACTTTGATATCTGCAGGACTAAATAATTAAACTGTAAAGTGTGGCAATAACTTCAGCAGCTATGTCTTACAAAAGACGACTACAACAAACGGCGTTAGTCGTTAGTCCACTGCTTATTGTTGTGTGATTGAAGGACAAACCAACAAACAACCATTTTCGGATTAATAATATTATGTATTAGCGAGGATGAAAATACAAACGTATTCATTTAACATCAATTTCGTATTATTAAAGCAAGTAGGTAATCGCAAGTAAACCTCACGACCGAGAGAAAGGTGCCAATGAAAGTGATCGGTCGTGCCAATGAAATTGCTTCTCGAAACGGCACCATCAGCCGATACCACACAGTCGATACCGTGCCGAATAGGAACGTTTAAATCTACAGCCACGATGCGAAGTTTCTTGTCACCTTGTGAAGTTACCTCATTACAAGAAACGAAATAAATGTAACTACATAATAAATCTAACTACATAAGCCTCAATAGCCCAACGGTTCAAGGTGCGGACTGAAACCGAAAGGCCGCAGGTTCGAACCCCACCCGTTGCACTATTGTCGTACCCACTCCTAGCGCAAGCTTTCCGCTTATTTGGAGGGGATAGAAGGATATAAGTCAACTTCAGCTTCAGCAGCTAATATTCTTTTAAAAAATAAAAAACAAACTTTTTATTGTACACCAAATAAAAAAAAAAGTTAAATAATAATAATCCTTACTAATACTCCAACCTACTCGAACGAAAGCTTTAATTCAACATTTCTGATAAGAACCACTAAGGTGTGGAACACTTTTCCAGCATCTGTGTTTCCTGCCACCTATATTTGAGTACCTTCAAGGCAAGAGTGAATAGCCATCTTCTGGGCAAGCGCGCTCCAACCTAGACCTCATCAGTGCTATCCAGTACTGATTATCGTCAAGCGCAAGCTTATTTCGGATAAAAAAAAATTATAATAATCGATCTTCCGGGAGACAGTTACTTAAATATTATTTTCCAGTCACTTAAAGTCATTTTCAATAACTATCTAATGCAAAATCTAAAAAATAGTCGAAAAAATATTTAGATTTTGATTTAGACAGTTAATCCAAATCTGTAGCAAAGCGTTTCATTAAAATCATTCCACGTATTAAGATTGCAATCTATTTTCCGAATTATTAAACACTGTGCTATATCTGGATTAAATTTTCGACCTTCAATTAGATAGGTAGGTTATTGAAACTGTCTGGCCGATAGACATAATTACGCACAGTTTACATCTCGAAACATATTTAATCAAGTTTTCATCGTGAGATAAAACAAATTCCAGCTAGTAGTACCAGCTATTAGATATTAAGTATGCCTAACTAAAGATATTATCCCAAAATATCCATCATATCGTTATACCCGCTCTGTTTAATTTTTTCTTTATCAGTGTTGACCTTTTTGCATATCTCTTCTCATTACTCATTTTATTACTTGCTGCTTTAATACTACCTATTAAAATATTTGACATTTGATTAGGTACATATTATTTATATCGAATATCTAAATGGTTATTAACCTTATTAATATAACGTTATTTCTTTTAATAGAAAAGCGTATTAAATATTTTCAGTTCGAGAATGTGTGTATCTACCTAATATTTTAACTTAAATATTTACCGCAAATACATAAACTGACAAAATTACAAGCTAGATTTGATAGCATTTTGTCCGCGAAAAATCCTCCTCCCTCCTTGTGGTTGTAGTATGATGGCCCATACCACAACCCATGCTATGGGTAGCATGAAGATTTTCAAGTTGGTGAAAAATCAATTTTCAGCTCTCTAACTTGTTAATAATTTAATTGCAGGGACCGAGCGAGCGGAATTCTTCGGGTAGAGAAACTCGCGCAGAGTTTTCTATGGCGTTTAGTTCGAACAGATATGGCTAATTCTATAAGTATGTCAAAATTAGAGCGAATTTGGGGAAATTGGCGTACGGGGATACGGAATTCTGCTAGATTTTTTCTTGGTGTAGAATTACCAACCCTCTCTATTTGTGAGTACTACGCTCACATCGTGTTTTATTTTCAAGTTCTACGAAGAGCCAATTTCAACAAAACGCCGAATAGCGTTTAACCAAGGATCAAATTGGATGTTCTGACAGTTTACTTAATAACATATCTACGTTATTGTAAACATATTGACACACGTCAAAGTTAAAAACTTTTCTTTTCATACATGGATAATAAATGATACTGCGCTTCGACGCCACTCTAATAGTTTAGCTCCAACAATACCATATTTCCACAACGTTATTGTACAAAACTGTGGTTCGAACACGTTCTACGTCCGTTTAACTGAGTTTCCAATATGCATATTATCTTGGAAGTGAAATCCACTGTTTATAAAACCCCCGGGTTAGATGGAAAGTTAGTAATAACGTACAAAATTACTACATCCTCGCGGTTCGACGACCTCCACAATTGCATAGAAACTCGGTGCATTTGTCACTGTAACGTGATACCTATCTATTACTTCTATTAGTATAATCAAACATCCTTGCGTTTGTTAATCAAGCGATATCTTCGTTCTTTTCTTTTTTGTCTTTATTCGTATATTAGGTAATGTTTTTTCGAATACAGATTTGCACTTGAATGCAATGGCAGGCCTTATATATAAAGTATATTATGTAAAAGGAAAATGTAACTGACTGACTGATCCATCAACGCACACCTCAAATCACTGGACGGATCAGGCTGAAATTTGGCATACAGATAGCTATTATGACGTAGGCATCCGCTGAGAAAGGATTTATGAAAATTAAACCCCTAGGGGTTTGAAAAATTGAACTTAATGTGAGTGAAGCGACGAGTAAAAGCTAGAAAAGTATAACTTTCAAAGTTAACCAAAGTATGTAAGCGTATGGGTAAAACTTCATAAGCATTCGTTTAGACGTTTAACAATAAAATTTCACTTTTACCGATCGATTTTTGCAAGTCTCTATAGTATTAATCTAAACGTATCTTCAATGTAAGTCAGTTCACAAAATTAATGTCATAATGGATTTAATTTTTCAATAATATCTATTGGTTATACCCACGTCAACGCGATTTTCCGGCTGTCTGAATCTTCCGACCGAGACACGCCATTTGCGAAAGACATTTTGTAGTAGGTACAAAAAGTTATTACAATCTTTATTTGTCTTGTTGTTGAAGAGAGCCTCGCTTTTTTGTTTACTGGGGAAGAGATGTTAAAAACGAATTAAATAAACTTCGCTTATTTATGTATACTTGGTATGTACCAAAAAAGGTCGCCATTTATAGGTGATTTCTCAAATTGGTATAGTTATGTTTTAGGTATTTTATTTTATATTTATTTGGACTTTTTATATTGTTAATTGTAATTTGACGATGAGTCTAACATAAATCTCACCTTAAAATGAATGAGCATAAAAATGAGTGATTTCAGATATTGTAACATAGCTTTTATTCCAAATTCTAGGAACTGTCTTAGAGCTATGTTCGAAGTATCCTTGTGGGATCAGATATTGAGAGATCCAGAATGAGTTATCGACATAGTTCACGAGCTTTCACGAGTCGCAACTTGGGCAATGGATGGCCTAAATACACTTTGTATTAGATAAATACAGTCTCTATCAAATTATAAAACCTATCTTTTGATGTATGTAATTAAAAAAAAAGTATTTTAAAATTGAAAGTAAAGGTATGATTCTCAAAATTGTAGTCTATAGTCACTGAAATTTTGTGAAAGAGCTCATTACACGTTCCTATCTAATGTGTTCACGTTGTTAATTTACATGTAGATTAGGTTTAATTAGTGTATCAACTGCATATTTAAGCGGATACCTAATTATTATGTACCCAACTCCAACAGGTTTTGTGTTCATTCCATTACCATGTTCTATGTTCCAGTATCTAAAATGGTTTCACCTATACCCATTTTAAAAGTCAAAACCGTTTAAATACAACATCGCTTAAAACAACAAATTGGACTTTGGGTTCCCTTTTTCTCTCTATATTGTCTCGATGGGTCTATATTGCCTTCCTCAAGCTATAACGTCGTTAACCAACCAGATGCGGCCAGATATGATTTTTTAATGCTCTTTTACTTAGAAAAAAAATCTCTATCGATCCATCTAATCGGTATTTTCCTTACTACTGTAGTTTTTGATATAGTAACATGAAAAACGTCGTTTATTAGATAAAAAGTAAATGGCGTCATCTTCTTCTATCTAAGTATATAAAAGGCAAAGGTGACTGACTGACTGACTGACTGACTGACTGACTGACTGACTGACTGATCTATCAACGCACAGCTCTAACCACTGGACCGATCGAGCTGAAATTTGGTATACAGGTAGCTGTTAGGACGTAGACATCCGCTAAGAAAGGATTTTGGAAAATTTCAACCCCAAGAGGGTTAAATAGGGGGTTAAAAAATCGAAACTAACGTGAGCGAAGCCGCGGGTTAAAGCTAGTTTCTTTATAAATTGCCACTTTTTGGATCATAGTTCGCAATGTAGTTTTGGTAGTTAATGACATTTTAGCTTTATGTTGGCGGTATACATACAGCTGCAATGGTGCAGAAAGCTTTGTCAATGTACGTCCAGGTTCCGGGCTGCTGGATAATTAAAACTTTTTAAAAAAGAGCAACCGCCGAGTTGCTGGTTCTTCTTGATTGGCATTCCGCGCACAGTATAAACTTTGAAAGTTGTAAAAGTGTACTTATTTAGAATAAAAATCTTCTCTATATTCTCTTCTACTACAAACGAGTCTAGTGGCGAGTCCATCTTTTTTAATATTCCATTTAATTTATTATTTTCTTGAATGGTTTATTTTTATTGCGACAAAACCGTTGGCAAACCTGGGAAAATTAGAACAAAGGACACCATTACTCTTCGAGGATTGCCTAATGCCTATGTGACATGTGGTCATGTAGTTTTGTGAGTGGGTGTCGAAGATATACATTTATTTGATTAAGAGGAAACGCAGATTAGATCAAGGCTGGTGCAACGACAGATGTCCGTCTTACTCTTAATATCTTAAGTGGCGCACTAACTCTCCAATCTAAATGTTTATGCCTGCAAAAATGATGTACCTATATCTTTTAAGACAAAATGTATACTTAAATCGTTTGATTTATTATTTTTCATGACTGCGTACTGCTAAAAAACTAAATTGAATTAAAGTTCATGTAAGTATTTAAACGAACTTTGTATTTGAAAGGTTTTATTTAAACTTTAGAGATATTCTCAATATTTTTACTGTTTATGTGTAAGTAGGTGGGTATACTTTATTTGTCCATCTATGATCAGATAGGTAACTATTTATACGTAGTAGGTACTTACCACGAAAACGATTACAATAAAAAACACCTAATTTACGCGAACGTACAGTGATTTTCCATAAAAATAAACTGTCGTAAAAGTCACACCCTCATCTTGCGTGTCAACACACGTTACTCGTAGAACACCGGTGATAATCTGTGAAAAAGTGATCAATAACACATAGACAACATAGAGGGTTCCCGGCTCTACCACCCCTATACAACACTGATTACCCCTATCTGCTCCCTTACAATGAACAACCACACAATTGAAAATAGAAACGATGGTGCTATGGGTTTGCTTAGTATTGTTGGAATGATTAGTTCCTAGAAATTGATATAGGTATTCTAATAGGTATTTCGATTTCAAAGTTCTCAACCACCTTACAAGTACTTACAAATTATTGAAAAACTCAAATTAACTCACAACATCAATCAACTCAACCCACTTCTGAATACGAGTCTCCTCTTACAATGAGAAGGGTTCAGGGTGATTTAGGCCATAGACCACGCAGGCCAAGTGCGAAAAAATCCATTTAATTAAGTATAGTACCTACCCACGTCAGTATTATTTATTATTATCAATTCTGTGCTTATTACCATTTACCAATAACCAACTTTGTCAGTTAGCACCACTGAATTCACCAAATCAATTATTTTTTCATTATTCTCTGACCACCTGCTTACTTTACTTATAACTTGAAGTTGTAACATAGGTCCAAATGGAACTTTTCAAATTTACGTTAACTGTTCATAAAATCATTTTGTATGGACGAGAAAAGGAAGACAAATATTTCCGTTCCTCTTCTGTCCGTACTATTTGACACGCACAGTTAACGGACATTGTTCATTTTTTTTAAGATTATAAAAAGAAAAATAATAAAGACTTGTTTCCTTTCTTGTTCCAGGCGTTGACGTGAACTGATATAGGCACCTTCTTATATAAGAAAAATAATGTGATCTTCAAAGTGAGAGGAAGAGATCGTTTAAGCTTTGGATCTAAGTGCGATAAAATTTCATATCCGTCAATAAAATGTAACGTGCACGTACTTATGTATATCTCGAGAAAGTTTCCCGTTTCTAACATGGGAAATTACTTTAATTTCCCAGAACTATGCATCCGTAATGCTATCGATTTGTATGATCGTGTCGATGTCACCGGCGTGTCAGCACAAATAATAGCTTCTCTAGATGATACATCATGATAAATATTGTAAATTCGTTCCGTTCTTATTCGGTGAAAAATATAGACGTAGATGGCGACTCTGTTTTATAGTTTTTAGAGAAGAGACATAGAGAGAGTTTCACAACTGTCGTAATTTATTACGATATTTATGAAACTCGAGAAAGCATATATATATATAGAGATATATATCTATGACCTTACTAATTATGATATATTATTATAAATGCGTAAGTGTGTTTGTTTGTTGGTTTGTCCTTCAATAACGCTGCAAGAGAGGTACGGATCGACGTGATTATTTGCATGGGTATAGTTGAGGATCTAGAGAGTGACATAGGCTACGTTTTATGCCGGAAAATCAAAGAGTTCCCTCAGGATTTTAAAAACTAAATCCACGCGGACGAAGCCTATCTAGCATCTAGCATCAGCTAGTTAGTTATAATATACTTAGTTCTCACCCACGTTAGGGAGCTATAAGGGAACAGACAGACACACATGTCAAACTTATAACACCCCTCTTTTTCAGTAGGGAAATGGTAATCTTAAGGGAGTTGTTCACTCGTTGCTTAAAGATAAGTTGTTAAACGTAGAAGCACACTATCAGACTTCTCCGATTAATCCCCGAGGATCTCTTAAACTGCAGCGCTATGCAAAAGTAAAGCCCTCTCTAATCTTGCCACAGTCGGAACGAAGGGGGTCAAGCGTAGTCTGCTTAAAGTCGTGAACACACTAAGGCTGAAATCTTATAGACCGCACTGTCACTCAGCTCAGGCTCAAGACAGAGTTAAAACGAGACAGATTTTTGTAAGTACACTTTTGTGTCACGTTTTAACCTCTATCTTAAGTCTGAGCTGAGTTAGAGCAGGCTCTATAGATCTCAGCATAAGTTTATCAACGCCTTCATTTCACGCGCGTTTCTACACTTCATATTTTTTTTTAAATATTTTTTAACTACGAGTATCTTTTGCCTGCGAGTTCGTGTACTTTAGTTTAGTTTAGTGTAGTTTAGTTTAGTAGTTCACACTATATAATATTATAAAGCCGAAAGTTTGTATGTGTGTGTGTGTGTATGTTTCTTACTCCTTCACGCCACAACGAATGAACCGATTTGGCTGAAATTTAGAATGGAGATAGTTCATACCCAGGATTAAAACATAGGCTACATTTTATCCCGCAAAATTACAGAGTTCCCACGGAAATTGAAAAACCTTGATCCACGCGGACGAAGTCGCGGGCATCGTCTAGTTTAGTATAAATCCCCCGGAAAACCTTTGATTTTCCTGGATAAGCAGACAATTTCAATTAAGCAAAAATTGTCAAACGACATATTTAGCCATCAGTTAAACTAAACTTAAGAAATTTTTATTCTATCTGTAAGATCATCGATAGTATATATCTTTTATGGAGAGTGCCTACCTAATATATTATGTTTTAATGTAACATCTGCCATCGAACGATGAGATTGACCCAAAAATATCAGCCAAAATCGAAAAGAAAGTCGATAAATGTGTTGTTTTCGTTTTAAATTACAATTATTTTACTATAATAATTATGTAGCTTACGGCGTCTACGTAAACCTGTTTCCGTCAACCTGTAAAGTAACCGTAATATAAAAACGCATACGTACCTATTTGAAATAGGTACCACGACTAAATCGAATGTCAATATTTTATTCGAAAGACTAACAAGCAGGTAAAAACGTGATTGTAAGGTGCATTCGTTCGTCGTTAATATCGTAGGTAATTATTTATTAGTGAGGTAACTATGAAGGTAATTAATTGCATCATATTACTTAACATTGTAAGTAAGTAATAGCATCGGTTATGTGTATTGTATTCAATGTCTTCATATGCAGAGCGTACAGAATAATTACTTCTTTTATCATTATTATGCGTGCTGTGGTGATTCACAATACGTAGACATGAAAATAGTAAATACAACAACCTAGAAATGCTATGCTTTCTGTCAGTATTCACGGAAAATGGATGAAAAAATTCTCAATCCCTCTTTCGTCCGTAATAACTAAATGACAGATTTACACATTTAGTTCTAATGTAAACTTGAAAAGTTACTCTAGATCTTAAAATGTGTAATAATAGGTACCTTCAGTTGCAATTTAAAGAAACCCTGGTGGTCATTATTCGTATTTAAACTCAGAAATAATTAAAAATATCAAGAGATCCTAATTGTAAAGTGACTGTTACATAGGTAATATTTTTAAGAATTTTTTCAACAATTAAAATATATGCTTTGACGAAATTTTGCAAAGAAATGGCTTGTTGCACCCTGATGATGGAATTTCATTCATTTTAAATATCAAAATATTTTAAATTTTTTTTAAAGTAAACCACGCGAACAAAGTAGCGAGCTCTATAGATATTTCTAACGAAGCTTTATTTATTTTTTCGTAATTAAAAAAATGTTTAAAATAAACAATTGTCATAAAAACCAAATATTAAAAGATTTTAACAATACATATTAATACATAGTATCGCACTGTGGTATCGCATTTGTTTGGTTACACAATTTAAAATTGAGACACTATTTTGGAAGTTATTTTCTTCATTAGTTATTCATAGGTAGATAAGTATTTAGATTTTGTACCTGGAATTTAACAATATGAAATAACTCAGGCCATTTATAAACAGTCACGTAAGTAGGTAGGTATAACTTAGCGATAATATAGACACCATACGTGTAGGTACATTTACACAAGAACATTATAAACCCATCGAGAGATAGAAGGTTCGTGTGAACGCTGCTTATAAAAGGTACTTAAAAATGGCGGATGATCCGTCAAGTGCATAAGCCAGACCGACTCGTACCAATCTCATCGCTCTCAATTCTCAACTGGTTTTATTAAAAGAAGCAATTTCTTTCACACAAAAACAGTTTTATGACACTGATCTAGCAACATATTTTAGGTGCTAATAAGGCCTAACAACTGGACTGGATTGAAAGTCAACAAGACCTACTCTTGACAAGTGAATCGTTCACTCAGCGTCGAGAGAATGAAGATATAAACTACATACTATAAATCTCAATCAATCATTTTTAGAACAAGTTATGGTCGTAAAAAATTTCCGCTCTGAATGTGAAGGTTACAATAATTATTTTAAGGCTCGCTTCGTCGCAAGCAGAAAATAAAACATCCTCCTTTTTTTAGTTAAGTAGGTACCTGTTGACAATATGTACCTAACTACATACGAGATCTGAAGATAGACCACATTTTTGAAGTGGGAGGCTTAGGCTGAGGTTAGTTATCATTAGGGAATTCAATCCCTTAACTGCGGGGTCCCGCTTTTGTGGGAGGCCGCAAAAGCAGAACGGGATGAGTTTTGCTGGATCAATGATACGAGATTATCCAAAATACTATTTTTTGTATGATAATTTGCGGTCCCGCAAATCCCGCGAATCTGCGGGGTTACTGATCTTAATCCCGCGGGGTGAGGTTTCAATGCGGGATTGGATCCCTACCGTCAAAAACGTGCCGTCCAGCAATTTAGCGTTCCGGTACGATGGCGTATGTAAACCGATGAAGGGTTTGAGTTGCATTTACACTGCCATATCCCTTCCAAGTTAGCCCGCTACCTTCGACTACAATGGTAAGTGACTGCATCGTCACTTACCATCAGATAGATTGATAACTATTGATGATTTACCGTGACATTACAGTCAAGGGCTAAAATTATTAGCTAAGAAAATTATATAACTTGGAAAGTAAGAACTGAAATGCATTGAAACGAAACAACAGTCTCCTATTACAACAGCAATAAAATGAACAATACAGCGACAGACTAATTGGCTCTTTTCAAAACTATAATAATTACTGGAGTTTTAAAAAACGTGAAGCTTTACAAGCTGACACAGATACTAAATTGACGTAAGATAACAAGTGTAAATTATAATACTTATTATAAAAATTCTTTTTACAAAACCGACTTTAAACGCTATTACAAAGTATATCAATTGTGCCTATAAAGTTTGAAGAGAGTTTAGTTTAAAATAAACAATTCCCTTTTTATATTAACTTCTAAAGCTTTAATTTCTATAAAATTGTACCTACTTGTATAAAATTAGGATTTTCTTTTACTTGAAATTGCTGATACGCGTGGCCCCGCCCACTTTTCCGTTCTGTCTTGATATATTTCTGTGGGGTACATATTTCCTGACAACATGCGGGAAATGTGCCTTCCCGAAAAAGAAACAATATGAAATTCCTGACGAGTTTTAATCGAGTTACATGTTCGCATGCGGTCTCAAGCGGCCCCGTAGGTACGCGCGGAGTGCGACACTAAACGGCATCAATTTCATCCCATTTCCTGAGCGAGTCCCTGCGAGTGAGACCCACTGCGAATTATTAGAGCCAATAAAATTACTCTTGGAGGTCGAATCTACCCATATATTTCGCTCCCTGCTGGATTTTCAGTTCGTTGCTTCGGATTATATTCGAAAATTGGATTGGCGTGCGCCCGACCACAGAATAAAATACTCTAGTCCCAATTTCACCACATCGCCGAGTACCTAAGTTTAACCAAGTTTTTTTAAATAAGTATATAGTTAAATAAGTATATAGAGTGAATTCACTCTTGATATAAAGATACCCAAGTTATATATTTCGTTGGAACTGTAGTAACTTATGTATATAGCAAGATCGTGGAATTTGGACCACGTAGTGGTGCAGATTCCTACGAAGCCTTATAAATGCGAAAGTGTGCTTGTTTGTTGGGTTGTTGATTGGTCCTTTAATCACCCTGCAACAGAATCGACGTGATTTTTGCATAGTTATAGACCCGGAGAGTGACATAGGCTACTTTTTATCCCGGAAAATCAAAGTTCCTGCAAGGTTTTAAAACGCGCGGACGAAGTCGCGGGCATCATCTAGTATTTTATAATATAAGAAAAGTTGTAATAAGTACTTATCTATTTTAATAAAAAACGAAAAATAAAATAAAAATATATGTAGGTACTTAGAGCTTAAGTAGAGTTTCTTTAGATAAGCTGCAATAATAATGCATGAAATCCACAATTTTACGGTAAATTAAACATAAGTAGTAGGTATTCTATATAATAAATGTTGGTAACTAATGTTAGCTATGTACCGGTATTAGATAAATATGTAAGTACATAACAAAAAGTCTTGAATAAAGTCATGTATTATTACATCAATAAAAAAATTAATAATTATTATCTACCTAATGAACGTAATAGGTTTCAAAGTGAATTTTTTCAAAAAAGTATGAAATCTTGATTAATCCTTTTAATAAGCATAAAAACTATGTAGCGTACAATAAATAAGTTAAAATCTGGATTATTTTATACTAATTTGCTGAAAATTAGGTATAAGTAACTCTCTAAACTTTACACACTCTTAGATTTTAATATTAAGTAAGCGCTTACCTGAGTAATTTACTTATTGTGTATTGTGTGTTTTATCTTTTGTAAAAAAAATATTTGCATTATATCTTAATTGGATATAAGCATTGGTAATTTAAAAAAAAAAGAAACTTACGGAGATTGAGATTTTACGTGAGATTTTCTCGTCATTTTCAGCAAAGAATATTCACCAAGTCAATTAAAAAAAAAACACTAATAGCAATGTCTTGCTGGATTCCAAAGCACCAAACACAAACACACGTCGAAAAAAATAAAAATGTTCGAAATTAGAAATTTGGCGGCAATCGGTCACATGAGCATGTTTCCCTTCGCGATCGTGTCACCACTCTCCGAGATCGCTCCTCGTCCCTCGATCCGGACACGATATGCGCCCTACTTCAACTTTACGATAATACTACTTGTGTGATAGAGACGCAAATACTTTATTAGCTGTGCTAGAAAAAGACAACAATAAAATGAACTTATTACAAAATATTTTAATCAGACGAATTATTTCAATTTTAGGAAATAACTGTTGAAACTTTAGTCAACTACACTGCATTATCTATGGTCCTAGCGGTGCAAAGGAAATAGAGTTACTGTAAAAAAAGAAAAATCATACCACTAGCGCCATCTGCGTGAAAACTTTAGTACTCCGGACCGTAGCCAATGATGGCAGCACTAATACAACGTCCGGTTCCGTAATCATCGATTTTCTTTTTTGTTCACAGCTACAAGCCTAGATGGCGTTAGTCAAACTTTGTCTTGTTCAAGTTATTAATTTTTATTAATAATTATTATTAATTTAAAATATTATAATTTTAACCTTTAAGACTATAATCTATATCTTATTAAGTCGTAAATTATTGTCTACACACAATACCGATTGAATTTATCGTAGACTTTATTTGAGAAATAACATTAATATGGCGAATTTCTTTGTAAATATAATAAACCACATAATAAACCTATCCACCTTGCATTACTATCCGTCCACGTCAAGTTGGCCGTCGTTCACCGGTTGACAAGAAAATAATAATTGCATTTTTTACTGTAACCACAACTACGACGGAAGTTTTCTTCTCTGGCAATGCTTTTCATGGCAATCACATCTTGAATGTAGAAAGGCGTAATTTTTAATTTCTTATTTTTTTCCGCTCGAAAAAAAAGTAAAAGTAAACATAAAAAATATACTCACACTTTAAGCTTCTTGCCTTCCGCTTGGGAGATGGTTACGGGTGGCGGCGGCAGATCATCCATCGGGACTTCCTCGTTGGGCGGCGATGGTGGGGACTTATCGAACTCTGCGATCGGCGCTAATTCCGGCATTGGTGACACCGAATTGCTATCCATTGCAGACAATTTGATCGGAGACACTTTGACTGTTTTATTGACCTCTTAAACCTCCGGATCAGCCGGAGATACACCACTGTAAAGTTTTTATGAGTTGCACTTTAAAATCAAAAGTTTTAAATCACTTATCCACTTTTCGAGTTCACGGGAGTTGAGTCAAAAGTTTATGAAAAGTTTATGTTTACAGGAGCAGAGATAACAGATATAATTATATTATTATCGATCGTCAACTTTCGAGATTAATCCCAAACTTCGAGACCTGAAAGCAAATTATTATCTTTATTTACTGTTCTTTTCAAAGAGAGCTCGTTTCGACTTGTATCTCGCCAGATTACAGAATAGAGACTACATTTGCTCTGATTAAGGCTTCTTTGACCGGAAAATAAGGAAAAAGAACCTATTTGTTCATTTATTGGGTAAATAAATAAGAGGGGCAGATTGTGAATTCCATGGCAATAATCTGTACCTTCTGTAATTTATTCCTAACGAAGTATAACAGAAATGTTACATGAATTATGTACTTGATGCAGAGTGCACAACTCATATTGTACTCGTATAAAATCTGAGTAGGAACTGTAAGTTTATCATAATACTGAAAAAATTGCTATTATATATTGTTTTTTATAAGAAAAACTTATATTTTTTCCGAGGAATGAAACTAGGCACAACCTACGTGCGAATTACAAGAATATTATGAAAGATTGAAACTCGCAGCTGGCATTCTCGCTTCAATATGCAAGCTACGAGTAATCTCGTAGTAATTCAAGTGTGTGGTGGCACAGAGTGTTACACAGTAGCAAATCAGGATTCGAGCGTCTTGGCATAAAAAGTGTTAGTGTTGGTTTGTCGCTTAATAGTTAGTTTTAGCTTTAATAGTTTGTCTTTCAATCATGCAGCAATGAAGCAACGAATCAAACTCATTTTTTGGAAGTGTATTTTAATTACCTACCTGAAGAGTAACGTAGACTTTTTACCCCAACAAATAAAGGGTTCCCGTGGGATTTTTAAAAAACCTATTTCACTCCTAAAAGTTATTTTAATATTACAAGTAAGTAAAGGTGTAAATTATTGTGACACTATAACGGAAGGACAATGCCCTGCACCCTACGTATTATTATAAATCGTTCCACATGGCATCACGGAAGGGATTACTTTGGTGGATTGTTTCTACTGTTTACACAATTAACGCCATAGTTTTTGAAGAAATCGTTAGATTTTTTCCTACCAATCCTTTTTTTTTTTATTCGATGACAAGATAGCCCTTGACTGCGTTCTCATTGCTTCCTACTTATATTATAAATGCTAAAGTTTGTATGTATAGATGAATCGATGGATGGATGTTTGTTATTCTATCACGCCGCAACGACTGAACCGGTTTGGTTGAAGTTTGTCACAGAGATAGATTACAGTGTGGAATAGCACACAGTTTGGGTAAAGAACCCTAAAACGATACAAGTTACTTAAATTACTTAAATAAGCCAATACTAGAAATAGGTATTGGGGGCAAATGAAGCCGATTTTAAATAGGCTTAGTTTAGAAAGTGCTGAATGCTGTAAGCCAGCCGCTTGGCTGCTAACAGGATAACGAGCGGCCGACTCGATTAAGCAATCTGAAGCGAATTGTGTTTAAGAATTAATACCTTTATTGCTCTGACCATTACAGACTCCGACTAGATGCTTTTACCTAAATAATGTTCCCTACAATATTTTCGCATCGCTAGAACTTTTTTTTTAACTCCTGACGCAAAAACTACTACAAGACTAAGACCTACCTATTCGACTTTTTGGGAACAATTTAAAATAAATCCTTATAATAGTATAAAATATAGTAGAATAAAATAGAAGATTTTTTATTCAAATAAAAATGCTATTCCAACCGAGAAGAACCAGCAAGAAACTCGGCGGTTGCTCTTTTAAAAAAAATAATATGTAATACCGATATCATGTTGTGTGCAATTTACAGTGTAATATTCTCATTATATGCTTATGTAATCTTCAACTGTATAATATGCAAGTCTAAAATCGATTGTGAAATTTTATTATAGAACATCACTATCTAAAATATAATAGGGTTGGTAGACAGTTTCCCTGTCTAGACAACAGACACAATAGTTAAACAATAACCATGCTCACATGTGATTCATGGGACAGGGAAAGGGTTAAACTACCAACCCTACCATAAAATCAAAAATCAAAATCAAAATATCATATTTTATATTTTATATTATTACAATATGGACTTGGCTACCAACTCTATATTATACGTACGTATGTAGTGTTTGATCCACTACCACTCCATTACCCCAGGGGGACCCTAACCGCATTCCGAATCCTACATTCCGGACGCAAAAACAAATTACTGCACGCTTGCCGAAGCTGCTTTCGGATTTCGATCCTCTTAGGATTGCAAATGGACGCGTTGCCTAACAGAAGAGAAAATTGCATACTGAGGCACAATTCAGGAAGGGAAACATACCTACTTCTTACTACGCTTGATACCTATCTAATGATGATATATCCAATCATAACATGTAAATTATAAGCAAAATTTATAATATATATGTATTTTCAAGTCCTAGATATCCCCTGTAAGGTACTAAACATTCATACTACAAATCTAGCTTTTACCAGCAACTTCGCCCGCTACTTTAGCTTTGAGTTAGGTTTTAAACGGGGGAACACTTTATTTTTGCTAAGCAATCTATGTAGATTACTCTGGAATAGAATAGAATAGAATAGAATTAACCTATGTGTTAATCCTAGGTATGAGCTATCTCCATTCAAAATTTCAGCCTTATTATTTGTAGCGTGGAGGAGTAACAAACATACACACACACATACGAACTTTCGCCTTTATAATATTAGTGTGATGTGATAGGGTGCCGTTGGTCCGTGCCAACGGCACCCTATCTACTCTACCTTTTCCTTCTTTCACCTTCATTTTACCTACTAGCCCGGGGAAAAACCTACCTAAATATTATTTATTTTAGTACCTACTTATATCTATTAGTTTTGATTTTTTTTTTGGTTTGTATTGTTAACTTTTACAAAGTGCTTTCGAATCGTCAAGTGAATTTAACTTTTAAAAGCAATTTCACTAAAAGAAAACCACAATCATAAAATGGGTCAAGACACCAGATATTAAGCGCTATTCCTCCGAGGTAATGCGTACTTCGGATATGGCGCAGAGATACTTTTGTCCCTATGCATATTCCCTATTGTAGTTCTTAGTGCTTGTGATATAAAGATTATTATGGTATAAAGTTAATACTGCCCAGAATCTAAGTGGTAGGTATGCAGTCAGCCTGTGTCGAGCGCAGAGGGGACTCGGGACTGTTAGCGAATGAGGTCGGCTTGAATAAAGGTGCTATGCCAAAGTTAAATGTATGGCAAGATATAATATTGCACTAGGCATGGTGACAGTAACCAAGAGTCAATGAAATTATGAATTTTTCTCATTAAATAGGATTCATGGACTATAAAAAAAGGATTTATTTTTCTGTTTTGAGCGAGATTGATGTTTATTTTGATAAAATACAGTAATCCACCTGAATGTATTAAACACCAATCAGAGAAAATCGTCATTATATAAAATAGGCAGTTCAGGAGTATAAAATATGCTAATATCATATTAAATCAGAGAACTATAACGCTATAAACTAAAATAATTGAACTTAAAATAAAGTTTCCTGAAAATTTTCACACGTGTTCACTTCTAATTTCAACACTACGAATACGTATCAAGAATCAAGATTGCGCTGCTGTTTACTTATCACCAAAGTAATTCTAAATCGACATTCCATTTAAATGTCAGCGACCAAGTGGATGGGTAGCTGCAGCTGCGATATTGTAGAGCATGACTCTGAAAACTATATTATTTAAAGACTATCAAATACCATTACTCGAGCGGGTGAGTATGTTAATAACCTAATAACAACATCTGTTTAACAAATCTCTTCCTGAAATTAAAAATGACTCATAAAGAACAATAGAATAATCTAATAATATACTGAAGCGAAGAACCACGATACACATTTAAATATTTCTGAAAACCTAGTGAGTTTTCTAAAGTTCCATCCTATCTAGTTCTTTTATGGTTAGGTATACATATACTCAAAGGCTTTTATAGGTATGATATTGAATAAAGCTTTACAGGCTCTATAATCGAAATGTATGTATATTTATACTCTGTCACGGGACCGAAAACAATTTGCCAAGGAGATAGCTTGCGGCAATACCCACAGATTAAATTTTTTGTTCTTTAACCTGTAACCATATGACACAAAGACCGAAAGCTAACTTTTAGGTAGGATACATTTTTTTTTTGTAAGTATAAAAAAAGTATACCTATTACATTTGTTAAATGATAAGTACCTATGGGAAGTCAATGCTCTCTCATAATAAGCCTTACTAATATTATAAATCCGAAAGTTTGTTGGTTTTTTGGTTGTTGGTAGCAACAGAGCAACGGATCGACATGATATTTGCACGGGTATAGTTGATGACCTGCCCCCTGATTCTGTAACTCAGTGTAAATCAAAAAATGAAAGCCACTGACATACATTTTTTATCCATTGAAAGTTTACTATGAAATACTAAATGACATTTCTCTTCAAACTTTCAATGGATAAAAAATGCCTATCGTCGGTGATAGGCACTGAGTTACAGAATCAGGGGGCTGGAAAAGTGACATAGGCTAATTTTCCAAGAAAAATCCAGGAGTTCCCGAGGGATTTTTGAAAACTAAATCGACGCGAACGAAGTCGCAGACATCAGTTTGTACTTTAATATTTTTGATGCTTACGGCGTAAGCATTAGATGGGTGAATTTTTTAAGCTATTGCATAGCTTCTATCGCAGGCCAGCGTGGAGACCGAATCCAGAAATTCCGTAACGAAAATAACCTGACACGGGACTCTTCTACGGTGAGCCGCTAGATGGCGTTGATAAAAAATGCTATGCAATAGCTTTACCGCGGCAGTCCCCGAGTGCCACACGTCTTTTTTTTACGCCTGTGTTATAACGACGTCTGCTCCATGGTTCAACTTAGGGAAATTATAAAAATAAAATAGGTCTTCACGTATTTCATCACGTATCGCTTTGGACTTTAAAAATAACCTTGTTGCTAAAAATACACAAATAATTAAAAACCTTAACTATTCAAATATCAAATCTGATTTATTAAATTGTAACTTTCAAACTATTCTTGATATAAATGACTGTAATTTTGCTTCCGAGCAACTTGTTAATATGGTCTCATCTATTATAGATAAAAATACCAGTTATCGAAAAATATCTAAATGCCGAATACCACGCCAACCATGGGTTACTACAGGTTTATTACGGTGCCTAAAGCATAGGGATCATTTACATAAGAAAGCAAAAAAAAATCCTGATAACGAATCTTTTAAGGTTATTTACAAGAGATACAGAAATTTTTGTACTAATTTATTCAGGAAATTGAAGAGACAGTATGAGAGAAATGAACTTGAATTAGCTAAGTCAAGCATGAAAAAAACCTGGGAAGTTATAAATTCAGTCACAAATTTTAAACCTAAAAATAAAGATTCTCGTGTTTTACTTACGGTTTCTGACTGTCCATCTAAATCGGTTTCACTAGTTAATGAATATTTTGTGAATATTGGTAAAATATTGCTAGAAAAGGTGAAATTGCAATTAAATTTAGGAGATGACTCTTTGCCCGAACAAATAAATACTAAAACACCCTCCTCATCCTTTGTTTTACTTGAAACTGACTTGAGTGAAGTCCTGGCTCTTATAAATTCGCTAAAGACTACTAGTTCTGCTGGGATAGACAATATACCTTCTTCAATAGTTAAGCAAAATAAAGAAATTTTCACTGGGTTATTAGTCCATATCTGTAACCTAGCTATTCGTCATGGCCAGTTTCCAAGTAATTTCAAAAACTCTTTGATTACTCCTGTTTATAAACACGGTGAGCGTAAATTGATCAATAACTATAGGCCAATTTCTATCCTGCCTACTTTTTCTAAAATCCTTGAACGAGTTATTAACATAAGATTAATTAATTATTTAGAATCAAACAATTTACTCTCGCCAAACCAATATGGTTTCCGTAAATCAAGATCTACGGCTGATGCGGTATCTGTCTTCACTAATAGTATTGTTGAAAAATTAGACTCTGGTATGAAATGTATTTCAGTTTTCCTTGATTTGACAAAAGCCTTCGATACCGTATCTATTCCATTACTTTTGTTAAAGCTGGAACACCTAGGTATTCGCGGATTACAACTATCTCTGTTTAAGGACTATTTAACAGGTAGAATGCAGAGCGTCAAAATCGGGGAAACCACTAGTAACTCTCTTCCTATTACATGCGGCGTTCCTCAAGGAAGCATTTTAGGTCCTACCCTCTTTTTAGTTTATATAAATCAATTATGTAACTTAACTTTGAATAACGGGAAAATTATTGTTTTTGCTGACGATACGACTTTGCTTTTCTGGGGTGAGACTTGGGAAAGTGCTTTCCATTTTGCGCAGTTAGGAATAAACTTAGTATTAACATGGCTAAGAAATAATCTTCTTACACTTAATGCGGATAAAACAAAATACCTCACCTTCTCCATCTTACGCTCTTCGCAACCAGATCGTGATAATTTTTTCATTAAAGCTCACACTAATAACTGTATAAATTTAAATACTATTAACCCATGTAATTGTCCCCACTTAGATAGAGCTGATAGGATAAAATATCTGGGAATCATTATTGACAATCAGTTATCCTTTGAACAGCAAATTAATGCCTTGACAAATAGGGTCCGCAAGCTAATCGCAATTTTTAAAAATATTCGTCATGTAGCTGACAAGAAGTTAATGAAGACAATCTACTACGCCCTCTGCCAATCTCTATTGTCATACTGTATTGATTCTTGGGGGGGAGCGCCTAAAACACGGTTACTACGCTTAGAAAGGGCTCAGAGAGCAATACTTAAAGTTAGCTCATTCCTTCCTTTTAGATACTCAACAACACTGCTGTATAAAGAGGCTGAGGTGCTGACAGTTAGGCAACTTTTTATACAAAGCATAGTTTTAAAACAACATAAGTATGTTAATTTAGATGTTCTTCATAAACTACAAGAAAAGAGAAGGAAGAACAAAATTTGTGATATAACAAAGTTTAAAACCTTTTTCACCCATAAATTTGATTGCTTTCTTGGTGGTTTTCTGTACAACAAAATTAGCAAATCATTGAAAATTGCAGATTTAAATGCTTATAAATGTAAATCTACTCTTAGAAAGTGGTTGCTGGAGCTGGATTATGAAAACACGGAAAAACTTCTTGCCGTTCTGAAATAGTACATGCACTCATCAAAATACTCACACATTTTTTCACATAAACACTCACACACTCACTCACTTGCATGCTCATATTCTTATAATCATCAATTTTAGTTATAAATAGTTAAACTGTATTGTAAACTGAATTGTTAGCACTTAAGGATAATGTAAGGGGAGAGAACTGTTGCCTATATTACGAGTTCTGAACTTATTTTAGGCAGCTGTGTCTCAACCTAACAAAATATGGATCATTGTACTTAACTAACGACCTTATTTAATAAATTTCATTTCATTTCATTTCATTTCATTTCATTTCATTTCATTTTTATCAATTATTATTTTTATCTATTTATCTCTAGTTTCCTAGCTTCGTAGCATTACCCTCAATGTATCTCGTAACATCTGTTCAGTGAGTTATTAAAATATTACGCTCTTTCTTTTGGATAACCATGATCCATGATCGCCTTTGTTTCTTTGTCTGATAAGTTCAGACGCATCACATGTGTTCGCAGCAACTTAAAACAGTTTCATTACCCGTCATCCTCTCTTTAAAACTGTTCCCGGGATATCCACCAAGTGATTATATAGCTTGTGTTCTAGGATATAAGAGCAATTATCCGTTGTAGTGGTGCGAGGAAGAGGACAATTTGATATGGCCTCAAATCATTCCGCTGCAATGGGGAAGGCTATCCTACGCGGCTAGATCCGGGCCACCTAACTCCGATTTATGCAACTATTTGTCACGCTTGGCTGGCCCAGCATATGACGGTCAGTAACTTTACGTTCTAGTAAAAGTGTTTACACGAAATTAAAATAATATTGTATTTTTACAAAATAAAAACATTCAAGATAAAACGCCATACACACATAATATATTATAAGGAATAAAGACATTGGCATTGCCTTGCCTTAAAAGATAATGTATTACATATATCAAATTATATTCGGGTTAAATATTGGCTTCCCATTGCATAAAGGATCCTAGTTTGGGGGTGGAACTTTACTTGGCTACACCATGGTTTGATTTAATGTATAATGTGTGCTTGGTGATGACAGTATTTTTATGTACCTATTCAGTATTTTAAATATGATTTTGAGTATTGACCGTTTTGCGAAATTGAACATTTTGCGAATTGACGAGTGTAGACGAAATTTTCGTAGACTCTATTTCAAACAAGAGATTTATCTGACAACAGAAATGAAAGCCTTTCTTCACACCAAGCATATTTACCTAAATACCTAATAGTTACAAATGGAAAAAGGAAAAGAAGGTAAATGTGTCACCAATTACACAATCCAATTAAACATCGGTAGACGTTACTAGTTTAAGGAAAACTTAAAAAAGCATAACGTTTTAGTTTATCCTTCACTGAAATACTATATCGAAGGGTCCTTTCGGAGTGGGGTACAAGCTAAGTAATGGATTCTTCATAACTATAAAGCGACTGTAGATATGAGTCCTGTTATTGTCGTACCCACTCCTAATACAAGCTTTTCGCTTATTTGAAAGGGAGAGGACAATATTAGTCAAGTTCAGCGTGGCTAATAAAAAAAAAAGGTGTAGGGTTCCGAAGTTCCGTAGGTGTACCTATTATACATACTTAAACAGGAGTACATATGTCATTTTCGTTAAAAATAACTTTACAAAATAACAATCTAGATTTCAATTTATGACAAAAACGTCACTGAAAACTTTTGAAAATTTTGAAAATTTTTCACCGCATTAAGAGACCATTGACCTTTGTATTCAAGTTAAGTTATTTCTGAGAAAAGGGTTCTTGACACACAGACAGACGGACAACAAAGTAATCCTATAAGGGTTCCGTATTGTTTCGGAACCCCATAAACCGAAGTTTTTTGACAGAATGTTTCAGTGTCACACCATACCATATGTGGTAGGTATCGCTGTAAGGAGGAAATGGGTACACTGCCTCAGTAATGACTAATGATCCAGCGCACATTACGGGATACATTCAGACTTCAGTGAATGCCGGCAGTTATTGTGTAATAATTGCTTGCGAATTACGCCAAGATTCTTTAATGAACCTATAAAACCACGCTAAACTCAGTCAGTTGGTCACACGCTAACTACTGTAGTGCAAGTTTTCAGAATGCATCTAACGCGTGGGGCAAATATTTTGAAAGGTGACAACACAGTTGTCTATGGTGATAGTCTATCAATAAACTATTAGTTAAGTAACCGTCATGGTGTGCATATTGGTGTACTGTGTTGTGTTATACGATGTACCGAAAACTAAAACAAAACAAGCTTCCAAACTTAAGCATCTTTAAGCCTGGTAGAGATTGCTTTGTAGCAATAAGGCCGCCTTTGCATGCATAGTTTTAAGTTTTATTAATTTTTTGTTTCTTTCCTGTGTGCAATAAAGTTTTTATCTATCTATCTTTAATTCAAAAGCCTAACAAATCTTACGATACCTAGTATTTTAACACAGTATTTTACTGTCCTCACTCTGTGGTAGTTAGGAATACTATAGTACGTTTATCTCACGAAGTTACGAGCGCTTTTCTTGTGGTTACGTTGTGTGCATGCACATTGCGTAAATGTGTGTGCCTGTCAGGAGCCTAGGTGGGAGAGGCCAGGCGCGAGCATGCTCTCGCTCCCACTTATATAGATACGACACACACACAACCATGACCCGCGTACCCTCGTGAATTGTAAGAACCTATGTTTATGTTACTAATTACCTTTAGGTACTATTAGGTATTCTGTGCTAAAAGGTACTCTTTACGCCTCAAAGAAGTGACAAATGACACGCCTTTGGCGCCACACGGAATACGCTAATTTGACAGGAGACATGGGAAAACGTTATCTACATCATTAATTAATTAACATGAAATTAATTCCATTTAATACCAACCGGTATTCGCTTATGATGAACATAATAATTTTATACTTAATTATGGTAAGCGGTTTGAAAGAAATTATAGGACGTTTGTTAGTAAAATGTTGCCAGACAATAAAATAAATTATGCTTACGTGCAAAGGGCTAAAGTGATAAAAAAATTATATGCTTTTCCCTTAATTAATTTGTAGTAGATTAAGTGTACCTAATACGTTGCAAATAATAAAAATAATTACCATTGTATAATATTGTTACATAAGTAGGTTACTTAATTAACATTTTTAACACAACTATATTTTACATGATAAAATACAATAATTGTTGTGGTCATAGTTGAGGACCTGGTAAGTGACATAGCCTACATTTTATTCCGGAAAAATGGGGTTTTAGAAGGGTTTGAGAGTTTTAGAACTACGTGCTGACGAAGTCAACAGCTAGCAACATTATTATCTAAGTATAGTAAACGTTATTCAACCTTCTTGCTAAGTCGCTTAAAATTAATAATACATTTTCCTGTAATAAAAACAAATAGTTTCCTACATAGTAAAAGCTAAAGTTACAGAAAAAGCTGAGGAGGGTTATTAAGCCCTCCAACACCGTAAGGGTAAACATCAAAGGTAAGGGTCTCACTCGATTTCATCTCACTGAAGGCAGGCGGGTAAAGTATATAATTTGTTTAGCAAAATATATTCTATACCAAAGTGTTTACACATACATACTTTCCTACGTAGGAAATTGGTAGAAAGATTCCAATGCCTTATTGAATTTATGACCCAAATGTGGTTATCAAAATTTTTGCATTTTCCATTTTAATGGCTAATAAATAATGGACTACTTGTGACTGGAATATAAAATAAATGACTGTAAGATAACTCCTCTATACCTTTCCATTATTCCTATAAACTAGCTTTTGCCCGCGACTTCGTCCACTTTGAGTTAGGTTTCTAAAAACCCACGGAAATCCTCCGGTGGATTTTCCGGGATTGGAGGTAGCCTCTATACCCTTGCAAAAAATCACTTAGATCTATAGCTCCAAACCAACAAATATAATATTTGAAGAAACAGAGATCTAAATAAGGTAGGTAGGTTTTCATATAAAAAAATATATTGCTACATTTTAACGACCTTCACGAGTCCACAAATGAAATTCATCATAAATTCAGGGGATTATTATTAAAGGGACCGCAGTCTGCTTCAAATGAGTTCAGTGTAAATATTTATGAAAAGTCTGTGTTCCCCCATACAGCGGTTGTTTCTGCTGCTACTACGATACCTAGTTTCCCTTGTGGATTAGGTAGTTTAGTATTTTAGCTTTTAGTTTATTATAGCCACGACGCTCTTATTCTTTTATTTATTCTTTATTGCACCACAAACAGAAAAAAGTAAACTTAACAAAATACATTACGTAGGTATGTCAGTACAAAAAGGTATCTTTTATCGTGCATCTTGTATAATATTTTAATGTTATAAAGAAAAATGGAGATTTTACCAAAAATAAAATTTTGAAAAGTCTCGGGTATCCCGCCAGAAGCGAGGTTTTTTACGCCCTGTTGGTATATATAAAACTAGCTTTTGCCCCCGCGACTTCGTCCGCGTGGAATTAGATTTTGGGGTGGAATTTTCAAAAACTGTGACACACGTACTTTTTTATTTTTAACTGAAAGCTCAAATACCAACTTTGATGGAAACAGCTTGAAAAATGACGGAGTTTCATATAAACTTCCATCCCCTATTTAAACCCCTTAGGGGTGGAATTTCCAATAATCCTTTCTTAGTGTGCGCCTAAGTCATAAAAGGAACCAACTGTAAAAATTTCAAGTTTCTAACTTCAGTAGTTTAGGCTGTGCGTTGATATCTCAGTCAGTCAGTCAGTCAGGACTTTGAATTTTATATATATTATAGATTTATATATGTATATGCGCGCTGCCCAGCCAATCTAGGTATTGATATCATCGCAACGCTCGTTGATCTCTTTCTCTTTTTGCGAGTTAGGTCCCCATTCCAAGCGATCTTGTCAACACACCCAGTACTTACACCTATACTGTAATTGGTAGTATTTTTGTTAAAATATACCATTTACCAAACATACAACATGAAAGGGATTACTAGCCATAACTACGAATATAACTTAATTAGTGCTCTTGCTATTGTCAGATGTCAGATTGCTTTCATAGAGGCTCTATTGCATTAACCCATTAGTGAGTACGAACAACCTCTCGCCCACATACAATAAGATCTTTGTAATACACTTTTATAGGTGCTTATAGTGAATGGTACCTCCTTGTAACTCGTAAACGTGTTATATGGTCATAGCAGGTTAATAAGAGCTTTTGGAAAGTAGGTATTTCTTGAATTTAATTTCACTACCTATTTCATCAGTCTAAATACAGATGAAGAAATTCTCTTCATTAACACATGTCATCTCACATATATCACATAATATAGAAACTTGAAATATTTTCAGTTCTTGGAGATAGTTTTTATACAGACAGCTGCGGTGGGCTGTCTATATTATGCGTTGATCATGCAGTAACGACTGAACCGATTTGGCTGAAATTAGCACAGTGATAGATTCTGGAAAAATACAAATGCTAGTTTTTATCCCGGAAAATAAGAAGTTTTCGTGGGAATTAAAAACCTCAATCCACGCGAACAAAGTCGCGGCATCCGGCTTATATTTGCACCAAGACTCAAAAGTGTAGATTGCAAAAATCATCACTCTGCAAAAGACTTAAGGAATAAGGATGTGGCTTGTTAAAAGTCAAAAGTTGTTTAGAACTATGAACAGAAATTGTCTATTAAAAAGGTTGCTGGCATTTTAAACTGAACAGTGTATGTTCTATATTAGCACCAATACTCTAAAGTGTAGACTGCAAAAGTCGTCACGCTTCAAAAGCCATGAGAAATAAGGATGTGGCTTGTTAAAAGTCAAAAGTTGTTTAGAACTATGAACAGAAATTGTCTATTAAAGGTTGCTGGCATTTTAAAATGAACAATGTGTGTTCTATGCATATTTGCACCAAGACTCCAAAGTGTAGACTGCAAAAGTCATCACGCTTCAAAAGGCATGAGAAATAAGGATGTAGCTTGTTAAAAGACAAAAGTTGTTTAGAACTATGAAAAGAAATTGTTTATTAAAGGTTGCTGGCATTTTAAAGTGAACAAATGTGTGTTCTATGTATATTTGCACCAAGACTCTTAAGTGTAGACTGCAAAAGGCGTCACGCTTCAAAAGGCATGAGAAATAAGGATATGGCTTGTTAAAAGTCTAAAGTTGTTTAGAACTATGAACAGAAATTGTCTATTAAAGGTTGCTGGCATTTTAAAATGAACAGTGTATGTTCTATATTTGCACCAAGACTCCAAAATGTAGACTGCAAAAGTTATCGCTTCAAAAGGCATAAGGATGTGGCGGTCTACCAGAGTGGCGTATTACGCTCGCCCGATTGAAGCGTTTCCTCTGCGCCTCCCGCTCTTGAGCTCTCCCTGATATAGGCCGAGGCCAATACGTCAACGCACGTGGCGTCCCACATTAATATTTAAAACAATTTAGGGCGCAGTTGATAAGAAAGAGGCAAGGCCGGGTGTAGGCCAACAAGTGAGCGTAGTGTGGGGCGCCCCCCAGCAAAATGGACCGACGACATAAAGATAGTGGTAGGAAGTGGCTGGATGAGAAGAGCTGAGGACCGGGTGTGGCGGCGCCTGTTTGGCAAAGGCTTATGTTCAGCAGTGGACGTCCGCAGGTTAAAATGATGATGCTGATAAAGGGTGTAGAAAATAGTCTCTTAACACCACATAAGACGCGCAATCTAAGCTTCGATAGCCCAACGGTTAATGATGACTGAAAACAGAAAGGTCAACGGTTCAATCCCCATATAATACACTATTGTAGTTCCCTCTCCTAACACAAGATTTCTGCGTATTTGGAGGGCAGAGGTTTTTTTATAGGCAAGTTCAGCTCGGGGAAAAAAAGGATTAAAATCACCATAGCCATAAGCACCTAGGCCAACAGAATTCGATGCAGTGAGAGATCTAAATATTTACCTATCTAAATAGAGGGTCGTAGATAGGTACATGAAATGCTGAAATTCTTGAAGGGGAAAGGATTTTTATCTCAGTTCTTTTAAAGACAAAAGAAGAAAAATCACCGTAACCACAATCACCAAGACCGCCAGCATTTGATGCAATGAGAGATCTAAATAGAGGGTCGTCGATATGTGCATGAAATGCTGAAATTCTTGAAGGGGAAAGGATTTTTTTCCTTATAGAGGGTCATTGATAGGTATGTACAAGAAATGCTAGGTAGTATATTTCACGGAAATCTTTTCAGGTAATCCACACCACATTACAAAGGCGGGTTTCAACAAAAGCGTTGTAATAATGAAAGAATAAAGCTATAATGAATCCTTATTTAAATGGCCTTGTACGGAAAGCGCATTTCAGCAAACGCGAATTGGGGCGCGTGGAACCAACGAGCGGGGGTAGAATTATTCAAAACGACATGAAAAAAGAATTTAATTAGGACTTTTGGAGCGCTCTAACCTATTCTTGTTTCATTAAAGTGTTCAACCTGATTTACACGGTTTTTTTTCTCGGTTTTAGTTGGAATATTTTAGTGTTATGCTTTTTATTCGTATATAGGAGCTTTTGTCGACGTGTTTTTCGAAGAAGAAAAAGAAAATCTATTTGCATAAAAAAATTAAGAAATTGATAGTAAAATAATTCTTATAAATTTTCTGGGATAAAATGTAGCCTATCCATCCTGGGTATGAACAGTAACTATCTCCATTCCAAATTTCAACCAAATCGGTTCATTAGTTGTGACGTGTAGGAGTAACAAACATACACACACACACATACAAACTTTTATCTTTATAATATTAGTGTGATTGTGTGATGTAATTTGTATATATGTCATAACTCATAATATATTATGTAGGTTGTGCTGAAGTCAATATACGGAATAAACCTTGAGTACCTATACCTTGTCTCTCATCTGTCATATTTATGTGCAGGGCGTCTATATTTATTCTAAACACATATAATGTACGAGGCTATTAGCACATCTCCACCTCGATAACATAGCAGCGGAAGGACGACGTGCTGCATACATAAAGCCTGAAGGTTTCCGTACCATCGAACAAGATTTAACAGCTAAATATCAAGATCGAGAAAAACAAAAGTTTATTCGATGGTTTATTAGTTATATGGAATTTGGAGACCCTCTCCATTGTTTTTATTTTTTGTAATACATACAGCAATATAAATACAAAATTTCAAGTACTTATTTGATTACGGTTCATGATAGCCCGCTGACAGACAAACGGACAGATGCACAAACAGACGGACGGATAGCGGAGGCTTAATTATAGGGTCCCGTTTGGGTAGGGAATCCTAAAAATTACATTGACATGCTGCAACAAAGATGACACCTAGCGAAACTGCCTGTTCTAACGCTGATATGACTATGCATCTATTTCTTTTGTTTCCCTCATTCCCTGCTATGGTTTTACAGAGGAATGTGATGATGAATGTGCTACAGGCCTTATACGTTATACATATTTTGTTTTGCAATTAGGTACATATCAATTATTATTTATATTGTATAAAAAGCGGCTTTGATATGTATATTAAAAACTATACTTACCTAATATATACTTTTATACTTATTTACAATTTTATCTGCCTATCTAACGAATATATTTGAGAACTAATACCAAAACCAGGTCATTTCGTAATGCATTGAAATGTTAACAGGCGTGAAGCTATAAATATAAAATAAATTCACATGAAATTATGATTTTTATAATTATGAATCATACGTAGATATTCACGTCTAATTAACTAGGTAAGTATTCACTCTTAATTGAGTGAAAACTATGATTGGCGTAGATTTTAGGTACACAGTGTCAAGAGTATTAGGTTCTTCCTAATTCCATGTGTAAACGGTATAGATATTTCGAGGTTAACGACATAATTATAATGTGTTAAAAGGGTAAGTACCACGATAAATGTTTTGGTTGGAAAAATCGATTTCGATCGAATTGCATGAACTATGGCCCCGTCGCGTCGCCTCGCGTCGTGTGATTACGGTTCCTTCTTAATTAACGTGTGTGTATAACCCACACTTATCGTGGTAAGCACATTATAATGATGGTGTGACAGTGTAGGGCTTACTGGTATTCTCGTAATTTGTGTTTGTGGTATTTGTGTATGTTACCATAAATATGAACTGTGTGACTGTGCAGCTGGGAAAGTAAAATAGTTAATTCATAAAAAAATAGGTTGAGCACCTATTTCTTTATGAATTAACTATTTTACTAGTAGCTGAGGAAAGAACAAAATATTATTACATTACATTAAAAAATAGTTACTGGGGAATGAGAGATGAGAGAGCTATGCTTGAAGTATCCCTGTGAGATCAAATCAGTAATGAGGAGATCCATAGGAGCACCAAAGTCACCGACATAGCTCAACGAGTCGCGAAACTGAAGTGGATGGGCGGAGCACATACCTAGTTCGAAGAGTTGATGGTCAATGGGGTTCCAAGGTGCTGCAGTGGCGACCCCGTACCGGGAAGCGCAGTGTTGGCAGACACCCCACTAGATGGACCGACGACATCAAACGAGTCGTATAGGGAGCCGCTGGATTCAGGCGGCGCAAGACCGAGGCATGTGGAAGTCCATGCAAGAGACCTTTGTCCAGTAGTGGACGTCTATCGGTCAATAAAGAAGAAGAAGAAGAAAAAGAACTGAGGAAAAAACAAAACAAAACCAATAAACCGGTTATTGGTAAATGGCAGATAAACGTAAGGTGGGTGACCCAAATAAGGCCTATGTCCTAATAAGGCCTATTTTTTAAATTTCGCGCTACACGATTTCAAATGGCTGCCAATGTTTATAGAAGTGTGCGTATACATTAACTAGCGCACACAAGCACAGCGAGCGGCCTGTGCCGCGAGCGTGTTGGAAATTGCAGTTGAAAACAACCACGCCGCGGAGTGCACGCTTGTTTTTATAAAATTCTGGCAGAGTAAATAGTAAGTATTTTTATTTTTATTCGTACTTGGTGTGCTGTGTTTTGTCTATAGGATAATTATACGTTTAGCCATCTCCTCACATAAGTGAAAAAGCTGTATTATCGGTGTATTCCATATAATTGTTATTTTGTTTACCCATGTGCGATGCCCTAATAAAGCCTATAACAAAAATGTATAGGCCTTATAACGGCACAGTAAAATAGTAAACCCTTGTTTTCAGTAACATCATGGAAAACGGATCACCAGCTTCTACCACAAGGAAAAAAAGGGCTCAACGGACCTCGCAACAGATGGAAAACGCTGTTAACCAACCCTGCAGCATCAGGATTGAGAAATAGGACCTGGAGCTCTAAGATCTAGTATATGCTTAGGCCAAGCATACCAATTCGTAAACGACAGTTCCTAAAGGATCTCATTAGATTTAATATAAGTGTTTACAACGTTTTCTATTAATTAAGAAGTTGAATGCTTACTTGTTTTTATTAAGGCCTTATTAAGACACAGGGTTCCCAATAAGGCCAAAGTGACATTTTAGTTATTTGTGTTCATAAAAGTGTGATTTTTGTTTCTAAAGCAATTTTATTTCATTAATTACAAAGTTTAATAAATAAATATAAGTATTTTAAAATTACCAGAGCATTTTAATTATAAACCTGCAAGTTACGTAATAAAAAAATTAAGGTAGGCCTTATTTGGTGACCTTACCTTAGGTCAAAAATATTTACATTTACAGTTTAATAATATTTCCTACGAGTACCTACCTCATCCAACTCTGCTCCTTTTCTTACAAAGCCCTAGATTTTAGAAAGTTGGACCAGTTCCAAATTTAATAAGCAAGGATATATTCAATGCATATATTGAACACACGATACATAGGTAGGTATGATTGCAGTTCTACACGAACGTCTTTGAACATCTGATAAAAGCGATCAGTTAGGAATACCAAGTGTGCCCAGCTGATGCCTACTTCTTTAGAAATATACCTATATGATGGAAGGAGACTGACGACCAATGATATCACAAAATCCCAACAGCCACGACCACTCTTTCAAGAGTGACCGATTGAGAAAAAGAAGAGATGGATCGGACAGTCTGAGTCGTTTGTAATTATTGGGTATCATTCATCATTCATCGCAACCCGAATGAGAAAGCCCTAAGCCACAGTCCACTACAATTCTTCAACGCTAAGTGATATTTAATTGCTTAAATGCACATTACTCCAAAAACTCACAGATACGAGTCTGAGATCGAAACCCGGATCCTCAAAAGGAGCTGCCGAAGACGTAACCATAACCACCAGGCTATCGCCATCCCAACGTATTTTGTAGCTGCGATTGTGACATCTCGACTGTTTCGTAGAACAAAGTCACATCTGCTAAATTCACAACTTGAAATTTGAACCTTAAAACTGAAACTTGTAAGGCTCAAATCTCAAGTTATGAATTAAGTAGATGAGACTTTGTTCTACGGAACAGTCGATCTTATTTTACAAGGAAAACTTACAGCTAAATAGAATAAGTAATTAGACAAGAACTGAAGAAAATTAAAGCTAATAGGAAGTTTTAAGAAAGTAAAAAAAAATAACTTAACTGAGAAAAAAGAATAGAAGGAAAAAGTAGCAAAGAAAAAACAATAGGTAAGGAAAAAAACAGGAACAAAATCGGAAGCTGGCCAAAGAATTACTTAACTAAGGTATAAGCGATAAAGAATTCGTTGGCCCGAGTTCTAAGTAGGTACCTAGTAGTTAGTGGCAGTATTGCAAAAAGGGTCAAATTTTTATTATTTTTACAAATTTTATTAAAAGAGGATAAATCTGAGCACCAATGAGTTTTTACGTTTGGTAGGTATGTGGTGTGTCTTCACACACAACACATACCAAACGTAATTTGGGGACTTCAAAGGATAGCTTCTTTTTTTCGATGACAAGATATTCCTTGACTGCGATCGCACATGATGGTAAGTCATGCATCGTCATGCAGTCTAAGATGGTAACGGGCTAACTTGGAAGGGGTATAGCAGTGTAAATTCAACCCATACCCCTAATCGGTTTTGTAAATTACTTCCCAAAATGCGGCGCACAATTAACTGTGTTTTGATGAGCTAAGAAATATCACATATTTCTCGGAGTGGTCACTGGCAGGAGGTATTTAGATAATTAATAACTACATACCTTTTATTTGCTTTACTTCAATCCGTTCATGATCACAAAAAACAAACCACTACTTAAACCTAAACATTCCAAAATATGTTAAAAGAATTTGTAGTTAGTCTACTACATTGATGTTTGGCTATTAAGTATTCATCAATGACTCTAATAAATATGAATAAATAATAACAATTTCAATAAATAACAGTGGTTTAGTATCCGGAATTTTGAGTTCGAAGAAAAAGAAAGTGAGAATAAAAAAATAACGCTTTTTTAGTAGTGAAACTGTTGTTTTGAGGGTAATCGATTAGTAAAATGTGAAGCGCTTCCAAGTCTTCTCCACAAGCTTTATGGTATCATCGAACCAGCGAGATGATTGTCTTTCCATATTTCTCTTCCCGGTATGTGGAGAATTTTAAATGCACCCGGTCAAGTCATTGCATGTAAGTAAATCTAAAAAATCAATGAGTCGTTGACCGCCATATGCTTTGTAAAACCAAAAGTGATAAAATCGGATAACATGTTTTGGCGGTTCGCCAACGGGCGGCCACTTCTGTAAGTACCTACTTGGCTTATAGTAAATTCAGTGAAATCGAAAAACATAATAAAATTGAGTAGGACTCCTAAACAAAATTCGACCAAAGCGTGTAAATCTCTGACTTCTCAAATAAAGCAGTCGACAGATTACTATAGGTACATATACTGTGACTACATAATTAGAAGAAATCCGAGATCACTCTCAGAACCATACCTCATTAACAGTGTTCTTTGATTGACCGCTGGGCATCAGTTTTAAGAGGATGACATATGATAAGTCAGCTTAGCTGTACCTTCCTATTGAATGAAATCGACTTTTTTTTTAACTTATTGCATTAGCAAAACTGTGATTTTTAGTGAATAAAAAATAGGCATTAATTTAGTAATTAATTATTTATTCATCTCAACTGGCCCATTAGTTACTGGACACAGGACTACTCTGGAGCGAGAACAGTTAAGGCTTAGTTAAGGCTAGTCCAGTAAGTTATAATAAGCTTTAAGCATTTTTCCGCAGCTTTCTACAAGAAAGAATTGTAATTTGTCGATTACATTAAAGTTTTTCTATAAATTCACGATTTATTTAAAGATTTTTATCTCATGTAACTGCAGGCTGCATTCTTATTTGTAATGTATGACTGTTTGGTCTTGATAAGCCAAACAAATAATGCACGGCGCGTAACACTTTCACATCGCACGCGCATACTATATAGTAGGTTTTACCTATTTGCAATTTTGAACACGTGACTTTTACAAACGTGATCTTTAGTGGGGCCAAATAAATTATGAGAAAAACAAAACTTCGGTCGTAGAAATCGAATAGCAATGTGTGATTTGTAAGTATAGTACGTTTATCTCACGAAGTTACGGGCGCTTTACTTGTGGTTACGTCGTGTACATGCACATTGCGTAAGTGTGCGTGCCTGCGTGCCTGTCAGGAGCCCAGATGGGAGCTGTCAGGCGCGAGCAAGCCCTCGCTCACACTTACAGATACGATACACTCACAACGAGCCACGAGCCCTCGTGAATTGCAAGAACTACACCATAATAATACCAACGAAGAGCCAACGAATATTCGTTGAAAACTCTTGAGAAAATCTGACGTATATATTATCTATACGTAACGTAGTACGTGACGTAATACGTGGTGGTACTTGGATAGAAAATAAATAATAATACATAACTATCATGATTCACGATCAATCAACTTGCACTCGCACTAAATTGCATTTACATTCATAACGTTACTGCGGTGAGCTAACGCGGTAGAGAAGTTTAGCGTACTATTGCGTTTAATTAGTTAATTACTTATGATAATATACCTACCTGGCTACACTGTGTGTTATAATATGTTTTATCGGGTAATAGATTTCTGAGATACTAAGAGGACTCAAATACACCGCGCTGTAACATCTTGTTACTTAGAAAAATTACAAATGGTGCAGTTTCTTGGTGCAGAAATGAATTAAATCTCACCAAACTCGGAAAAACTGTGATCTTTCGACCTTTTCTGCAAATTCTACATTGCGAACCGGTGGTAGAGTCTCGACGGGTTATAAGAGCCACAGGTTGGCAAACATGAAATAAATAATTTTGAATTGTGAATTATTTTAATTTTATTCACGTAAACAATCGTCAATAAAAGAGAGTTCTTAGTAGGCAAAATTTTCAAACTTAAATGTTTTGCTGAGAGGGAGCGACGATAGAAAGCATTTATAAGATTCACCTTCTAAAAAGATCTATCATCAACTCTTTTGTAATGACCTAATTTTCACCCTTATACCACAATGTACTCACTCGAGCACATAACACCATCTCCCCTACTTAGGTTCTGTGCCTCTACACAAAATATCCACGTACAAGACTTGAATAACTAAGTTAATATTAATATCTCGGCTCATTTTCCACTTGTAATATCACCTCCAAGTTTAGCCCTGTAGTACCAACGTTCCGGTAATGAATCCCCGTGGCCTATTTGCTTGAAGGGTCCTTGTCTACACTTATAGTTACGCTGGAAACGTTGCGGGCTCATTAGCGTCGGTGTAATACGCGCCCGCTTTTAAATCAATTCCATTTATGTTGAAAAGGAAAAATTATTACGTCAATTAATGTAATGAAAAGGGATTATATATATTACTTGAGCATTTGTTATAATATGCTTATGTTATGTAAACTCGAATTTCAATAATTTAACTTAAATCTACCGATGCAAATTGTTTTATGGAATTACGAAATATTCAGGTGTTACTACCTACCTGCCAACGGTTGCATAAAGAATAATTTTAAAAAAGTTTGTTTGAATAACATACTTTTATATTTATATTTCAATATAAAAAAACTTATTAGTAGGTACGTAACATCGCACGCACGTCAGCTAGTATGTATGTTAGAACGAACCATTCTAAAGCATCATACAGCATCTTATTCTAGATTATGCAAAAAAAACTTCATTAATAAAACAAATATTTTTCGAGAAGTCGAGAACAAATCAAAGCGAAACCGCCAACACTCGAAGCTCTACAATAAAACGAATGGCTGTCAAGCTTGCACATCTCTATAGTTAGTATGAGTATATAGCAATGGGAAGGGATGCTGCGCGTCTCTGCCTCTCGGGCGTAGTACGGACAAAGCGTCCCGCCCTACTTTCCTTTGACAAAAAACCGCAACACTATCAATGAAACTGGCACTACAATTGATACTGGAGTCGAAACGAGCACTTCGATTAAACAATTAACAGTAATTTTTTACTGATAGAGTTACAGATATATGTGGGAACGTGTGTCGTACGTGTGAAGTCGACAGCGCGGCCCGCGAGACACTGTCAGTGGCAGCCTCCGAAGGGGGAAAAGGGGACGCGGCTGCGCGATCTACGGTTTCATTAAGGATACCCGTAGCACGTAGCTACGCCGCCCCGGCACGGGAAGCTGAGGCTTCCAGCTATCCGGGGGTGGACGCGAGTAGGTGTAGCTGCGCTTTAGGTATATTGTCCGCTTTGTTTCAATATATTTTATCTCTATTGGTATATATATAAGTACCTACTTGGAATATAGGTTTCGTACCTATATGTAGCGGTTCTGTGTCGCTCCTTGAATATTGCGAATCAAAATTTTCAATAATAATAATTAATCATTGTTTGAATTTTGTTAACATTACTCCGAATAAGTAGATATTTCAATTATTGCTTTAAGGTTAATTTTGAAGTAGGTAGTTAGGTGCCTTATAGTAGGTAATTATTTGAAATGAATACCTATTATTATGTCAATAGAATAATTTAGGTAAGATCTACCCTACCTACTCGTATTTAGCTATGAAACGCATTTAACAAAACATAGCTAGGTACCTATATAAAACTTTAAAATTATTTAACACTGACAGTGCTCGCTGCACCGCTGCCATTTCGATGTAGATTGGCTCAAAAATTTTTAGTCAAACTAAATTTAATTTTGAGCGCCAATTTCTGTGTCATAAATTGACGTGGCAATAAATCACATGCTTTCCAGGTAGTAAAAGTAAATATACAAGCAGACAGAAATCATTTTATTAGCACCTTGACTAGGTATTTCGTCGTCGGTCTACGTATTTCTTAAAATTGACCTGTTCATCAATTTTAAGAAATACGAAATACCTATTCAAGTTTAAAAGGTGCTAATAAAACAATTTCTGTCTGCTTGTATTTGTTACTAATATTAGAAATGCGAAAGTGCGTTTGTTGGTTTGTCCTGAAATAACGCTGCAACAGAGATACTACGGATCGACTTGATTTTTGCATAGGTATAGTTGAGGACCTGGAGAGTGACAAAGCCTACTTTTTATCCCGGGAAATCAAAGAGATCCCGCAGGATTTTAAAAACTAAACACGCGCATGTATGTAGTATCATTAAAGGAAGTAAATTAAGCAAGAATGATTAAAATATAAAACAAATCCATTTATTGTGTATTTTAAGCTATATTATGTATCATAATATTCATATAATATACATATGACAATATCAATTTGATGTCATCTTATTTTTCTTGAATGTTTTAGTTTTGTCACCGACATTCTGCTTGTTAGCCTTCTTGTCATTTAACTGACCAACTTTTTTCTGTTTTTTCTTCATTTTGTTCTTAAGCTTCTTTGCAGCTACGATCTGTAGTTTGTCTGTAATTTTGTCTTCACTTTTAGCAACCACTTTACCTGTAGCGATTGGAGTAGTTTGCTTATTTTTCTTTTTATTTCTATTCTTTTTCTTCTTCGGACTGTTATCGCTTACTTTATTAGGGTTATCATCGCTTACTTTATTAGAGTTATTAGTATCACTCTTGGCTATCTGTGGAATTGCCATATTATATATTCCCCTTGAATTTACTTTATTTCCTTTAATTTTCTTTTTTTGGGTAGTTTTCACACCCTCTGTTTTATTTTTATCAGTCTGATTTAGCTTAGCGTTATTTTCATTAGTCTTACTTAGCACATTTTCAGCTGATTTATTTTTGTTTTTCTTACGTTTCTTTTTGTTTTTTTGAACATTTTGACTTGCATCCTTATTCACAGCTACAGTGCTGCAATAGAATAGAAAAAAATAAATAGGTAGTAAAAAAAAAGAATTTTAAGGAATTTTAATGTGTACCAAGGCTACATAGTGCCTAAAAGTAGGTATATCAAATGTCAAACCCCACCTTTCAGTCTATTGTTGTTCCTACTCTAAGCACAAACTTTACGTATTACATAATCATGGTTTCACATTTCACTCGCGTGTCTGCATTCGCGGAGCTCCGATATCAGACTGCCTGTCCATACATCGTGTATATTATTCGCCTACCCACATTTGTGGTCAATACGCTACAGGAAGGCTTACTATGCCAACCTTCAATCCTACTTCCTACTAATATAAATGCGAAAGTTTGTGATGATAGATGGATGAATGTTTATTACTCCTTCACACCACAACGAATGAACCGATTTGCCAAGTTTAACACATTGGCTTCATTTTATCCCAGAAAATTGGAGTTCCTGCAGAAATTAAAAGAAACCTTAATTGACCGGCCGAAGTCGCGGGCATCGGCTAGTCAGTAACATACCAAGTATGCAGTCATACATGAAGTATGACTGCACTAAGTCTAAATGGAAAATCAGTAAAAACTACTTTTCACTCATAGATGACAAAGTAAACATTATTGGAGTGTTTTCACCTATTAGGTTTATTCTTTTTATTCTGAGGTTCCACTTCATTAGCTTCTGCAGATCTTTTGACTGGTGTTTTTGGCAGGTTTAATTGTTCTTCCGTTGATGCGTCGCCATTTTGTTTTACCTCAATACCTTCTGCTTCTGCTTCTTCATCATCGTCCTTAACTGGTTCAGGCTATTAAAGAATAGTAATTAGTAATTTATGTGTATCATATCATACCATATTATATTAGTACTAATATTATAAAAGTGTAATTATAATTTCGAAAATAAATAACCTTTAAGTGCTGAGATATGACAATCTCTTTCAATTGACATTTCTCAAACTTTACTTGTGGTCACGTCGTGTACATACACATTGCGTAAGTATGCGTGCGTGTCAGGAGCCTAGGTGGGAGCGGTCAGGCGTGAGCAAACACTCCCTCATACTTATACAGATAACACACACACACACACAACCATGAGCCACGCACCCTCGTGAATTGCAAGAACTATACCAAGGTAATAAATAATTGATAAAGCATAATAATCAATTTATACTTACAATAACATTTGAAAACTTCTTCAACTTTGCTACAAAGAATCCATCCATATTGTGAGTATGTGGATAGAAGCGCCTAGTTAGTTTCAATGACGGATGGAATCTATGATGCCTATACTTCATAAAACCTTCAGTTCCAAAATCAAGGCCTGTCGGCACCAGTTTGACGTTCCTTCGTTTTAACGCATAGTTCACCACCCATTCGTTTTCCTCGGGCAATATTGAACAAGTGGAATACACTATGTAACCCCCTGTGCTTGACTTTGCATTACAACAATCTATAGCAGCCAATAGAAGTTGTCTCTGTAGATTGAAACACCTTTGTATATCTATTTGGTCCTTTGTTGTTTTAACACTTGGATCTTTTGCTATAACCCCTGTACCCGTGCATGGTGCATCAAGCAGTACCCTGTCGAACCCTTTGATTACTTCTGGAAACTGTCTTCCATCATAGTTACATATTATTGCATTCACAATACCCAATCTATGGAAATTGCCAACGATAGCTTTCGTTCTTTCCTTATTTGCGTCATTAGCGAATAGAGCACCAGTATTTTTCATGATTGCGGCTATATGAGATGCTTTGCCACCTGGTGCTGCACACATGTCTAGAATCCTTTCGTTTTCCTGAGGAGCTAATGCCATGACTGGTAGAAAACTTGATGCTCCTTGTAAAATGTAGTGCCCGGCTAAGTATTCAGGTGTAGCACCGATCGGTACAGTAGCACTATAGATCACCAATCCTACTTTACTCCATTTGCCTACTGGGTCCAAATTGACCCCTCTGTTTATAAGTGCCTGAGCTAAATCCCTCCTTCTGGTTTTAAGACTATTAGTTCTAATAGTTAGTGGCCTTGCTACTTCGCTTGCCTCGAGAAATTCAACTAACTCCTGAACAGGGAATATCTGCATGAGGACCTCCATAAGAAATTCGTTATAGCTGTAATACATACACAAATCCTTGAGAAGCAGGTCTGTGTACTCACAACGTGATCTGCCTTCTTCCTTCAGTCTGTTAAAATCACTTAGTACTGTGACAATGTCTTTGATCCTTTGATGAATGTCTTGTAAACTTGTGGGATTTTGCAATTCATCTTCAGAAGGAAATGCGAACACATCCTGTTTAGCTATATTAAGTTGTAACTCATCATCAGCTAACTTTTTGTCGAGTTTCTGTTTCTTTTTCAATCTGATATTTGCCTTCTCAATAGGCAGCTTGTCGTCATCATCGTCACTATCTTTGTCATCTTCACTTTGATCACTGGAATCCGATGCATAGGTAATCTTACTTTTTTGTTCATCATCTGATTGTTGATCTATGTCTCCATCATCATTGTCAGAGTCTTCGAACAAATCATCAAGTTTACCAACCTAAAAAATAAAATTTATTAAAGTGCTAGGCAGTATTTATCCTGGACTTTTTTACGATTATTTCATTAAAAAAATCAAAATTTGTCCACGCGGAATAAGTTTTTAAAAATCCCACAGGAACTCTTTGATTTTCAGGGATAAAAAGTAGCCTATATCACTTAGCCTATAGACATAGGCTATTGGACATGATTTGCATGTTTTTTTTTCACTATTTTCACTCTTTTTGGGTAATATTTTCTGTAACTTACTATTTTATTTATCACCTAAACTTTATATTAAAATAAAGTTTATATCTTCAAGTATATAAATACATTTACAATTTGTCGGAATCTGGAACTTTTTTTTTCGAGTGTATGAGGGGCGGATTTTGGTCCTTATCAACCCACCTCCTTTTGGTACAGAAATAGATAGGAATCATCTAGTTAATAAAATAAATGCACATTATGAAACACACTTTGTATACTTATGTTGAATAACAAAATAACTAAAATACCTTATACTGTTCTTTGGCAGCTTTTGCTTGAGCCTTTTCATCAGCATCTGAGTCCTGCTCCTCATCAGATGCCTTCTCCAGTTCACCATCAGAACCTTCCTCTTCGTCACTGTCACTATCTGACTCCTCCTTAGATTTGTTTTTACCTTTCTGTTTTGGTGTTAACCATTCCTTGTTGTCATCTGTAAAGCCTGTAGAAACACAGTAAAATTTATTTTTTTATTAGCACTTCTTCCACTAGACTAACTGTGATAATTGTGTCTTACTACTTTACTGTAACATTTTGTATGTTTTAAGCCTTTATATAGTGCACTATACAACAATTATGCTAACAGAGTGAAAGTAGACAAAACAGCAACAAAAATTGTGTGATAATCCCATTCCTTTCCAATTGGCTGATACTAATTCCATTTTTGATTCGATTATAATTTATGGATATAATAGGAAAATATGACCCTAAAACAATTTTTTTTTTTAAGAATATTAGCCAAGCTGAAGTTAACTAATATCCTCCTATCCCCTCCAAATAAGCGGAAAGCTTGTGCTACGAGTGGGTACGACAATAGCGTAAGAGGTGGGGATTGAACCTGCAACCATTCAGTTTTCAGTCTGCACCATTAACCGTTGGGCTATTGAGGAATAGTGTTAGGAAAATGCATAAATAAACATAAGGCCCTAACCCTAATACCTAATATTATATATTAACACTAATATATATATCACATTACTTCTAAAATAAATTAAAATTTACCTTTAGCACTTTCATCATCAGACACATCCTCAGAATTTTCTTCAATTTCTTTTTCATGTTGTTTAGCAACATTTTTCTTTACCTCCTTTAAAAGTTTTCTCTTCTCTACTAGTTCCTTCTTCTTTTTAGCCCTTCGAGCTGCCCTCTGCTTTTGTCTATGGCTTAAATGTTTGTCCTCTTTTGTGTCATCAACTGCAAGCATTTGAACAAATTAACTTTTAGCTATATAATTAATCATTTGAGGTTATGATAGTTGTTACCTGGTTCATAACTTATCCTTTAGGCTTACAGAGATTACTGAATAGACTAGAAAAGTTTTTAATTCAAATAAACTTTTACAGACTGCTTTTGGAACGAAGTTCCTTATCGCGCGTTGTGAAAGGGGGCTAGACGGAAAAAATTCTTACGAAAAGTTGTCACGACACTTTTTGCTATAGTAAGCTATTGTAAGCTGTGTGGCGTCGCATGTTTCTCTGTCTGTCTCTCTCTCTCTTATAGAAAGCAAGCCAGATATTTTCATTTCTATTTCGCAATGAACTTCGTTCCATCCGGGTATCCCTTGACACCTCTCAAGTTTTTTTTTAGTTATCATCTAAATCCACCACTTATAAAACGTGAGGTTCAAGTGGCTTGATAACTCATGGAGTCACCACATCACCTACCAGCACTTAACTATGCTTATGTGTAGGTCTAGGTTTGCCCCAGTCCCTAAGGTTCATTGGAGTTTAGAAATTTCAAAATATAGTTTAGAAATTTCAAAATTTAGTTTTAAACTAAAACTGCAATGATATAAGAAACTTTAAATATTTTTCTTTAAAATATCGCTTAAATATAATCAATAATTTCCGTTCAAAACTAAAAATAAGCAACAGTGGAATTGGGGCTTTTAGACTTAGTTAGCAGCTACGTGACACTAGCGATAAAAGGTTTAGAGATCCACGATATAAGTAATCATAATTTTCAACTACATTACTGCCATAAACTCATGTGGAACTTAGTTTACATGTAAGAAATAGGTTATGTTATGATGTGTGTGTAGGTTATACCGATCAAGTTAAAGTGCAAGACAATCTAACAAAGAAATAATTTAAATGTAGAAAATTTTGTTATTATAACAGAAACACTCATGCATAACACATATTACTTATTTAACACTTACTGAGACCCTTTTTAAACACCGGATCACCCTGTTTACGTGCCTTCCTACCAGGCCCCTTTTTGACTTTTTTTGTTTCATCAAATTTTGCTTTACGACCCATTTAAATTGCTACAATATGATATTCTCATAAGAATGAATTATTATTTAATGTAATCTTTTTGTAAGTATTCCACAAATTATTTATTTTATATGAAAAAATTCATACACGTGCAAAACTTTTTACACTTTGACCACAGATTACTATCAACTCAAGAGAATATAAAGTATAAATAAACCAAAACCATTCTTAGAGGTGGAACATCATACATTGGTTTTTCGAACTATTGTGCTTCATTTTAGCCAACTTCATAAAAGTATACTACCAACCAAGGAAAGAAAGAAATAAGTATTGTCAAAGCCAAGGATGCAATGTATCGAGAGATACGTCTTATCGATATTTAGGTTTTATCAATATCGACAAAAAACAGACATTGTGACACCTTTATTGTTCAAACGTCAAGTTCAACATGTTGCGTATGCATAAAATAAAACAAGGTTTATTAAGTCTAGTATTTATTCACTTTAAATCATAATCACAACAGAATTAGTTATTTTAAACTGAATTATTTCTCTCTATGAGTTTTTTCAATGCAATATGCACTTAGTACCTATTCCTCGCAGTTTAGGTGGGCAGGACAGTACACTGCAAGTTGCAAGGTTGAAGAGTTCGGACATGGAGGATGATTCTGTAACTCAGTGCCTATCACCGACGATAGGTATTTTTTATCCATTGAAGGTTTGCAGAGAAATATCATTTACTATTTCATAGTAAACCTTCAATGGATAAAAAATGCCTATATGGCATATATTATATGCCAGTGGTTTTGATTTTTTGATATGCCCTGAGTTACAGAATCAGCCCCCTGAAGTTCAACGACATAGTCTATGTTTGGCACTTACATTTTCAATTCACAATCGCCAAAATGTCCACAGTTTAGGTGAGCAGCGCCCTTGCAGCATCAGGGTTAAAGAGTTGGAACCAGAAATTTTTATGGGACCATCTCGCAAATTTCCTCTAATCCCCGTTCCCTTTGTTGTTGGATTGCACTATTGTTGTACCCACTCCTAGCACAACCTTTCCATTTATTTGGAGGGGATAGTTGTTCAAATCATTCGAATATAATCAAATAATTTTATTCGAACACTTATTCGAGTAATTCAAAAATCATTAACATTTAACATTCGCCACCACACTACACTAATGCTAAACGTCAATTTGAAAGATTTTCATTTTAGCCCGTGGGCCGTGGTATTGAGAATTCGAAAATCATGATTCAAGTTAAATTAAAATTCATAACGTGCTCATGGTAGGTAGTGATTGATTTAGCAAGAATTTTTAAATTATTTATTTTAAGTAAATCAATAATCCTTGGATCCAGAAGTCGAGAACAATTAATCTAGTTTTAAAATGTTTTTTATAAATTGAAACAAGGACTGTTTATTTCATGAAAATGATTTTGTCAAAATGTTATTTATTCGGAAATCGAGCATTCTTGCCTGTCACTGCGATTTTAAGGTAAAAAAGAGTATAACAATTTTTATTGCTCAATGATTTGTAAGTTCGTAACTAAGATTCCGATATGTAATGCTGAATATTGCGATTTTAGATTTCATGGCCATTACGTAAATAATGCTCATTGCCAATGTCACAATTCGCACCAACAACGGCGCACTTTCTTCAACTTCTCTAAATCTAGTCGAAAACGAGAATATTGTGGAAGACAGTTAGTTGGGTAAGTTCTTGTGTTGTTACTTTATGATATCAAATTAACTCATCAGTACACATCAGTGTATCTTAGGTATTTTTGACTGATAACCTTTAGATCTCCACACCTAATGCTAAAGCAAATTTGCCTTTAAATGAGCAAGAATGAAAAAGCAATAAAAAAAAAGAAATAAGTAAGTAATATAGAATTTTATGTGATACATAATACCTTTTACTAACAAATCAATTGGCTCATAACTAGAATTGCTAATTTGTCCATGTGCTTTTAAATTAGGAAGAATTCAGTTAAAAGAACATGACAAACCACCATAGATCCTTTATTCCAAATTAGCTTGTTTACTAATAATGCACAAATTATATGATTATTTTTCACTGTTTTGTTTCAGTTACACTATGGAGCAAATGTATGAAGTAGTATCAGATGTGGAGAGTTACCACAAGTTTGTCCCCTGGTGCAAGCAGTCTATTGTTCGTACCAAAACCCCTAACAACCTCAAAGCAGACCTCATCGTTGGTTTTCCACCAATCAATGAAAGCTACACATCCAATGTGACTTTAGTGAAACCTTATTTAGTGAAAGCAGAATGTAAAGATGGCAAGCTCTTCCATTATCTACTAACTCTATGGAGATTTAGCTCGGGATTAAAGCGAGAACATCAGTCCTGTGTCGTAGATTTTCAAATAGCTTTCGAATTTCGCTCCACCTTTCATTCCCATTTATCGAATTTATTTTTTGACCAAGTCGCAAGACAGATGGAATCAGCGTTTATTCAAGAAGCAGGCAATAGGTATGGCACAGCTTCAATGCCACCGAGAAATCTTCTCCAAAGTGGACATGTGATAAAAAGTTGACAAAAAACTTAAAGAGGTATTAGTTACTTAGCAAAGATGTAATCTTATTTATTTATATAAATATAAGCAGCCATGAAAAATATGAAGGATTAGGTTATTGACACTAAGAGAAACAGATAGAGAATAAGTGAAAATGGACTGGATAATTTTATGAAAGAATGATTGAAGATTTTAAAGGAAATGAGCACACTTATACAATACATCCATAAAAATTGAGTAAATCCACAATAGCTTGAATTCTAAATTATGGGGTGATATCTAAGAAGATATAGTGAGATTACTTACATCAGAGATGTAAAGATATTAATTTTATTGGTTATTAGAGAATTTGTTAGCATATAAGCCAAAAAGAAGCAAATTGTAAAATGTCATAAACCATTTAAAAAATCGTTTATTACAATGTTTTCATCAATAACAAAGTTTTATTTTACGTGTTGAAGCAGGGTTTTAAAATAGAAAATACTAACCGAAAGTGTTTAAAAAAGATCATTTACTTACTTAATTTTTTTTTACAAACAAGTTAGTTACTCTTATTAATATTCAGTGAATTATATTACAATACAGGAGGTGAAGACCATCATTTTAAAACAATTGGCTTATTCAAATAAGAGTTGAGAATAGTAAGTAATTTTTTTCAAGAAACAAAGTATCAGGTCGTGTAAAAAAATAAATTTATTTTAAGCTATTGCATAGCTTCCAACGCGGGCCTTGAGCGCGGAGACCGAATCCAGAAATTCCGTAACAAAAAAAACCTAAGGCTCGACGGGAACACAGACTCCTCTCACCGCTAGATGGCGTTGATAAAAAATGCTATGCAATAGCTTTACCGCGGCAGTCCCCGAGTGCCACACGTCTTTTTTTTATAATTAATCAAACTTATCTCTATACTTCTTAAACTAAACAAAACAATGTGTGACACAAGTTGTACAGTAGGTACGGTTGCAAAATTACGTAATTTTACCGAAAAAGCTAGTAAAATACGGATATTTTACGGTAATTTATATATATTACGGTAAAATTACCGGCTACGTATGTATGCTGAAAAGTATAGCGGGGGGTGAGACGAGCGTGTAGTTGAAACATACTTACGTACTGCGAGTCGCGCGGCGCGACTCGCACGATGCGACGTTGCCGTTTAGTGCAGTTTTAGCCTTTATGTTTTGCGCTGTTGCCATTCCGACTGAACAGTGAGAATTCGGCAAGCCGATCGGCGATCAGTTGAATTGTTTAGACTGACTGCACTATTCGTGCATTTAGTAATTATGCCACGAAATCAAGCAAAAATGTGGGTCACAATAGTTTTGTTAGTAAGAGTTAAATCGTATTTTACCCAATTTTACCGTAATTTACGTAATTTATTTATATTTTACGTAAAATATGGTAAATTACCGAATTTTACGAAAGTAATATTACCGCTTTACATCCGTAACAGTAGGAAGTCACACTGAACACATGCTTATGCAAGCATAATTTGTAAGTATAAAAACTATAGTTTGTCAGCCTTTGAACCCTTTATATAGTTCATTGTAACTTCTGTCCACACATAGTAGTGTGTTGTTTCAGACTTGAAGATTGTGTCACATATTATGGGGCTTAAAAAAGGTATTTGTCTAATTCACCCTTACATTTGACCACATTGTGAAATCGTAACTGGTATTTTGGGTTTATTATTTGGCCCTGTCGGTACATTTTCTATTTTCCTCATTACCAACAAACCATCGATGACTCTGCCGAAAACCACATGCTTATTATCTAGGAAATTACACTTGGCGCAAGTAATGAAGAATTGACAGCCATTTGTGTCCTTGCCACTGTTGGCCATGGAGAGCAGACCTGGCGAATCATGTTTCAGTGCAAAGTTCTCATCTGCAAAAGTACTACCTCCATAAATGCTCATGACGCCTGTGCCATCCCCCTGTAAATAAATTAAAATTTAACCTTTATTATGTATTTAAGGGTTGATTTCACCAACATAATCCTATCTGAGCAATATTTTGGCAGATTCAATATAAAAACTGTCAGAATGCTCAATTTTGTCCTTGGTTAAACATCACCAGATGTTGATTGAAATCGGCCCTAAGTAGCTTTATTTCTAATATTTTTTTTAATAGGGCTACATAGAAAGTAAACTTATAGTTGCTTCTTTATTAGTTTGAATATTAAATTAATAGATTTATTTTTGTAAACAAATTCATGCAGCAGCATACGCTGGATTATAGTTGTTTATGGTACCTATTCAAATAATTAGCTAATATACTTAATGAAACCTTACATTGACAAAATCTCCACCTTGTATCATAAAATCTTTAATAACTCTGTGAAAGGTAGCTCCTTTGTAACCCAGAGGTACCCCATCTCTCCTATATTCACCAGTGCAAAACTCCCGGAAATTTTCACTTGTTTTTGGCACCACATCAGCAAACAGCTCAAATATCATTCGTCCTATTTCCTGAAAACAAAATTTTTTCTCCATTGATTTTCTAAAGCTAATGCTTCATGACAGGACCAATAAAAACCTGTTGCCTGTGAAAGTGTAGTACCTCTTTCTAGATATGCAATTACCAATACTGCTTGATCAAAAGTAGAGCTATGGCTGAATAAATAATCAGCTGAAATATACAATATCAAGAGGAGTATTTTCAAACAAATATGCCCTTGGCTTTGTTTATGCTCGTTCTTTATTTATCACAGCAGCTTCATCTACAGCGCTTGAATTAGCCAAATCCATGTTGTTTCAATTGCATATGCTTTTTGTGCACTATACACAATTTTACTTTGGGTATGAGTCCTCTCTGACGCAAATTCCACATACTGGTATTGTATTCCTAATCGAGAAATTACTTTATGGTAGTTCTAGTGAGACAAGATCCTTTGATTTGTCTCAAAGGGTTTCTAAGTGGCCGTCCAGAAACAGGTATATCATCTGATTGTGTCACTGACTGATCCAAAAGAATAGTATCATTGTGGTATGTTACTTTAGAAGATTCAGGTACAAGTGGATACTTGCTGTAGTACATATTATTCAATGTTTGAAGGAAACACAGCAGAAGCAAGTGTGTACAACCGTCTCATAATTGAATATATCAATGAAATTAGGTTCTTGAAGTAGAAGATGAAGGCTCAGACTTTAGGAGATGTCAAAGTACGGGTAACATATTTAGTAACAATTCAATTTAATAAGCAAGTAAGTTAATATTTACCGTTGTGCCGACGGTTATATCAAAGAAAACAACTGGGTTATTTGCGTTTCGTAACTGTGATTGAATTTGATTCCACGTCGGCATTGTTTAGTTAGATTATTAAAGCCCTAACAATTTTACGTTTTCGTTTTCTCTATTATAAAACATGTATAAAACAACTTAATTTAACAGAAGCAAACCAACCCCAAATGTTCAATTCAAACTTCAAAACATAGACCAGGATGACTAGGCTAGGCTGACTAGGCTTCAAAAAATAATAAACACAGATAATAAATAAAGTATCCCACAGATTGTGGCAGATTACTAGAGATATCTGCCACAGACCACAGACTTCGAATAACACAACCCAAGAAATTAGAGAATATAGGCAAGGGGTAGAGCTGTGGTTTAGAGGCAGAACTTCATACATTTGATTTTTGAGCCATTGTAGCTTAATTTAGCCAACTTGATAAAAAAAACAAAACTACCAACCAATGTAAAGAAGAAAGAATTGTCAACGCTAAGGATGAATGTATGTAATAGTCTTATCGATATCGACAAAAAACGGATGTGCCGCCAAATCTATTATTGAAAGGTCAAGTTCAAAATGTTGCGTGAAATTAGACAAGACGTATCGATATGATTCAAGATATGACTTTTACTATTTATTCATTTTTAATCACAATAAATACTAGTTGTTAAAACAGAATAAGGCCGATTGTCCATCGCCGCTGTAACCGGGACGTCACCGAGAACGAGAAGATAGATGGCGCAGAAGTAGCCATAAAGCTTGGTATCAAAAGAATATACTTTATATTGTATCGAATTTATTCGACGCGCATATCCGAGTTTCTCAATTATAAACTGGTCAACTATGAAATCTATGGTCAACGGTTCATTGCACATTGGATCCAATATCTGTGTCTAATACAGACCAAAAAGGTCTATGATACTCATTAGGTCTCAGAACATTTATTTTATACACTTCTTCTTCTTTATCAGCCGATAGACGTCCACTGCGGAACATAGGTCTCTTGCATGGAGTTCCACAGGTCTCGGTCTTGTTCTTGGTGTGTGCTGACCCTAATCAAAGAACAATGGGGTTCAAGCATAGAACTAGGAAGTACCGGAAGTTCTCTCCAAAAGTACCTATAAATGACTACAATACAATCATGGAGGAATCAAATTTTTTTGGTTTAGTAGGTACTCCCAGAATACAATGAAAAGGGGGCCCATACATGGTCAAAGGTGTTTGCCAAACAATTAATATCTTTACGTGTATTTGATAGACTATGGTCGTGTTTGTCAAACAAACGACGTGTTTCACAAACAAACGGAGTGTTTGATTGGGTGCGCTGGTGTTTGATAACCTTGTTCAAACAAAACCGTACCTACCTAACAAAAACACGTAAAAATACGTGTTTCACAAACATGTTTGATCGTGTATAGGTCCTCTAATGGTAGTGTTGTGGTGTTATTGGTCTTTGATCATTAATCTGTGGGTTTTAATTTCGCCTTCAACTGTCAAACATTACAATGTCAAATTGTCATTTGTCATGAGCAATTAAAATTCAAACTTTTTATCGTCCCTGCTCCTTGTTAACCTTGTTTTTAAAATTTATCGAATTAATGGAGTATGAGTATGAAGGACTATTAAAATTTGTTTTTCCTTATAAAGTAAGTTCAAAATGGGAACGACCACCTTTGTCGACTATTATAAAATACTCCAGAGTGATCGAGAAGCTTCAAACGACGAGCTAAAAAGAAGTTATCAACGTTTAGCTTTGTTATTTCACCCCGATAAAGTCGGCTATGGACAAGAGGAGAAATTTCACCTACTGCAAAAAGCGTGGTCGATTTTGAAAGACCCTGTAAGTCGGAAACAGTATGACGCGCTGCTAAAATGTAACGAAAATGATCAGCTTTTAATTTATGAAACTATATCTTTATCAGAAATGGGATATGATGCATCAGAAAATGTGTACACATATCAGTGCAGATGTAATGGAGTCTACTATTTGGAGGCAAGTGAACTTTCTTCTAATAAAGTGAATATTGGTTGCAATGAATGCTCATTCTCCATTCAAGTTAATATTTCTATATGATTACCTACTTTAATACAACTGCATGTAGATTCTCTAAAAATGATTGCATCTGTGTAACGATCGCAATGGCCTCCGATTGGATGGTGCCCGATATTGGTTAAAGTGCAATAACCATTGCGATTGTTACACTGATGCAATAATTTTTAGAGAATCAACACGCAGATTTAAAGTTACTTTATTTCATAGTTTTAAGCATTACGTAAACTATCTCCACAAATTGATTGATGGTTTGTCAAAAATAAATACAAGAAAATCACTGTTAAAGAAAGTGTGAAATATGTTAAATACATAATATTAAGTAATGACATTTAGAGCTTATTTAACTATCTTCAAGTAAACATTAAGCAATGATTAAATTTAACATTCTAACAGATCACCAATATAAAAACCCAAAATGTCAAATGTATTTGTCAGTTAAAGTTTACTTCATGATGGTAAAATAGGCCCTTAGCAAATAAAATCCCAAAGGAATTCTTAGATTTTCTGGGATTAAAAGATGATCTGTTTCCAGAACGCGAGCTTTGTCTGTGCCAAATTTGGCCAAGATCGGTTAATCAGTTACACCATGTTGCTCACAGTATCATTTCTTTTATGAATTCTTTTCTAGTTAAAATTTAGTCAAATACTGTTTTTACCAACGTTCTTTAACTTTTATGGGCTACCTAAGCTAAGGCAACACTTTCTGTCAATTTTGTTTCCACAAATTTTTAGGGAATGTAATGGTGAAAATGACATTGGGCAATGGATTGTGAGGGGTTGTATTTAGGGGCTACCTATGCAAACAGACTCCTATTTAGAGGATGAATTAGGAATAGTTGGTTAAAACAGGCATTAAGCCTCCTTGGTAATAAGGTTTTGCCAGAAAATATTTTTGGATTGGCATTGTCTTTTCTTTGGATGTATTAAATGGTATAAAATCTTCTGGAAAATATGATAGCCATAATAAAATCTGTTGCATAGAAGATGCAAGTGGTCAAACTGAGATGTGGAAAGCAATTTTTGGTTTTAGAGACTATTTTTCCACAAAGTTGTATTAATGTTAAATATTTATGTATAAGCAGTTTCTGCCTATTTTTTATTTAGTGATATTATTATGTTTATGTATTTTGCCATGTAGATTAAGTATATCTGGTCTTACATAATATAATAAACAGTTTCCAGCAAACTTTTTTTTTATTCTCGAAATCAGTACTCAATTAAACAGTGATACATAAGTATTATTTTTTGTGTTGAAAAGTGTAACTGCTGAGATTATTGCCTGCTCTTCTCACCAGCACAGCTTTCAGAACCTGTGGTAGATTCTTGACTTGTCATAACAACCCATAATTGGCCTACATGGAATAAATAAGTTTGAAGTTTGAATTTTTTAAACTGTACCCACTCACTAGAATACCAGGAGTAGGTTAGCATAGCGAAAAAATCTTGTGTATATAGGTTGTATATAAAGAGAAATATATATGAGCATTAAAAATTTTTCAGGGGTAAAATAAATGAAAGTTTTATGTATGTTTATTACCATTTATATTATGGTTAGGCTAAAACATAAATAATATAATCATGACAAGGTAAAATTATCATAATTATGGTTAACTCTTGTGAATGACTAATTTAAACCTAAAATAAAATTTTGTACAGCACTTTATATTACAACACAATTTTGATAGTGATTGAAGGAAATAAATTACTACATTGAATGTCAACATTTAAATAGGAATTTAAAATTTGTTTATTAATATATAATATTATGTCAAAGATCTAAGCTATCACATATCTATTATGCAATGTTTAATTTCATACCAAATTTTACAAATACTTAAGTGGCAAGATACTAGAATAAATAAAATAGCTATCCATAAATTCATTTTTAAATTCTATAGAGAGTGTGAAGAGAGATACATAAAAGTTTATAAGCAAAATAGCAATTTGCCATACTAAAATGAATAGCAAACTGACATTTCCAATTGCCATCATTACCACCACATTCAATGTTCTCTAAACATCGTAGGGTAGCAATCACTTGTCACATCATTTGTAAAATCTTTCACATGCACTCATTGAGATTACATAAAATATATTTACCATAATATGTTTCATCACAAACAATTTTAAATAGTGGCATACAGAAAATATTTACATGATTTTGCACACTTTTGTACTTTAAAATAAGAGTCACATAAATGGGCAACCAAAAAATTTAAAAGGCCTGCTCTCCACACACAAAATAAAACTTGCCATAATTTTTTACATTGGTTGGAAATGTTAAAAAACTTCAATAAAAAAATTATAAAATGATATGTGCAAGAGTAAAATGTATTATATTGCACCAAAAACTCCGACAATTGTTGTATAAGTGACTAGATTTAATCAATTGATTAAAAACAATAAAAATATACTTATGGTTTATGATATACTTGCAGTATTTCTAAATATCCTTGAATTCCTCAGGCAACTGTTACTATTATTGTTATAAATATGAAAATAAATATTAACTTGACCATAAACATAACAAAATTGTTTATGAGTTTCTGTAACATTTTTACAAGTTTCTTTGTTTGTGGAAATGCAGCCTGTCACAGTCTATAATTTACACACTCTGCAAGCACTTTGTTACATAAAAGTAGGTTTTGTGGCATAAAGTCACATTTTTCCATAAGCATCAGCAAAGTCTCACTTTATTTACACATCTGTCCATAAAATTCTTCTTTCTCTTTGTCTGCGTGGTTGCATCTAAAGGTGCTGGCAAGGAAAGTTGTGAGTGTTCATCCGACTCCAGCAGACCGTCGCAGGAAGGACATCTATGTGAGAACTGTTGAATTTGCTTACAGTCTAAATTATCACTACTTTCAGATAGTCTTTCGGGAAGACTGTATAAAGTTTTGACAGGCGAAGAAGTGCTACTACTAGGCAGTTGTTCACAACTTTTTGAGTTCGCTGAAGCCTTTTCGATTGAAGACTGCCGACTTCGCCGTGGTCTGGAAGGAAATTAAATTATTAGCTGTTTATTAATATTTGAATTCTTTTTTCAATTAGGGGTAATAATTGTGAGGATGGCAATGCGTGTTCTATCATTTCCTAATATAGTCTCTGCCTAAATAGTTACTCCTTATCGACCTCACTGGAGCAGTGGTATGTTCTGTGGTCTTGTGTGTCTTGTGGTGTTCTAGTTCTGGGATCGATTCCGGGCAATTTATAAACCATCATTTTAAAATTTTCTCGGAATTAGTCCTTTGTCCGTGGTAATTACCACACTACCGGTTAAGACGAGCCACTAAGCGATTTAGCGTTCCAGTGCAATACCATGCAGAAATTATTTAGGGATAGGTAACTACATATATTAATATATATTAATATATATATAGCTACTCGTGCTGATTCACTGACTCACTCATTGATCACCTCTCCTGTAAAATTTTGTATGGAAAAATTTTTTTTCTCTCACGGTTTCGTATAGAAGACAAAAATTCATTCGGAGGAAAAATATGGAGAGAGCTGATGATTGAGGATTTCAGAGACGGGTGAGGAGCACCGGCCAGGGTATCGAAGATAGGTGGGGGGTGTTCAACCAAATGTCACTCGAAACCTCATGCAATTGGCAAAGAGCCGAAAAAAAAACTCCAAAATGGCGGATTCAAGATGGCGGCCATACAAATTTCGTCGGTGTCTATCTCGGAGACTATAAGAGATGGAAGAGTGGTTTCTTGGAAAAAGGTGATCAGGACCCGAAGGTCTACTTGATGAATAGAAAAAAAATTCAAGATGGCGGAATTAAATTTTTTCCATACAAAATATATGCAAGACTTTATACGGTTCTTTTTCAAAATTTCTGATGGTTTCGTATAGAGGACAAAAATTCATTTGGAGGAAAAATATGGAGAGAGCTGATGGTTGAGGATTTCGGAGACGGGTGAGGACTGAGGAGCACGGCCAGGATATCGAAGATAAGTGGGGGGGGGGGGGGGGGTGTTTAAACAAAAGTCACTCGAAACCTCATCCAATTGGCAGAGAGCCAAAAAAAAATCCAAAATGGCGGATTCAAGATGGCGGTCATACAAATTTTGTCGGTGTCTATCTCAGAGAGTATAAAAATTAGAAGAGTGGTTTCTTGGAAAAAGGTGATCAAGACCCGAAGGTCTACTTGATGAATAGAAAAAAATTCAAGATGGCGGATTTTTTTTATTTCATACAAAATAAAAACAAGACTTTGATACGGAATTTCAAAATTTCTGATGGTTTCGATAGAGGACCAAACTTCATTTATGGAAAAATATGGAGACAGCTGATGATTGAGGATTTCAGAGACGGGTAAGGAGCACGGTCAGGGTGTTGAAGATAGGTGGGAGGTGCTCGAACAAAAATCACTCGAAACCTTATTCAGTTGGCAGAGAGCCAAAAAAACCTCTAAAATGGCGCGTTCAAGATGGCGGCCATACAAATTTCGTCGGTGTCTCTCTTAGAAAGTATACAAGATGGAATAGTGGTTTTTGGAAAAAGATGATTAAGACCCAAAGATCTACTTGGTGAACAGAAAAACCGCGGTTCGCTTTAGCGAGCCGCGCACCCACGCGCCCTACTAGTATATTATATAGTTCTTATAATGGATTTTAACCTTCCAACCTAACCTTCAACCTAAAGTCCTTATCCAAGTTAGCCCGCTCCAATCTAAAGCTGAAATTACCATAGAACCACGCTCTAACAATCTGTCTCGTTTCACGTCTGTCTTGAGTCTGAGCAAATGTAGATTATATCTATGTTATACAACTTGTCATCGTGTAAAAAACATACCTGACAGGTGGCAGAGTGTGTAACGGTTCTAGTCAATCCGCCTTATCGCTACTCCTGCTCTCTGTGGAGTGCATGCGCTGGTAGTTGGGCGGGCCGCGACCGATAGCCGCTGTGCCTGGCGTCTGCACGTCGCCGCGGCTGCGCAGCGGACCATCCATCCTATTCGCCAAATTTGATTTGCCGCGAAGGAAACTAGAACAGAAATTATTAAAATACTTTTTATCTGATGACCTGATAACAATTTCCTCATCCCACTTCTCCATAACGCTTTCCTATCCCATCAACTGTTCGCAACCGAAACCCAAGATGTGACAAAAAAAGTTAATTTCGGGACCATATAAAGTACATTTCCATTTCCTTTCATTAAACTTATCTATTTGTGAACTTGTCCATTTTTCCTAATTATGCTTGCATTCTATACTCATGTCTGTAAAATTTTTTTCGTTCGGCTTCTAACGGCTTAAACGCCAAAATCACGATTAATGCCACCATGCTCTTGGTTATGAATACTGATGTGTTCAGTCTTAAACGGAATAACCCCTTACCATCTTTGAGCTCATCGAGTACCTACGAGAATAGTAAAGTATATTTTCAAATTGAATTTTTGTAAGTAGGTACCTTTCAAGTTTCTCGACACACGCGTCTTGGTAGTCATGGATCCACCGCACGCCGTTAAAGTGGCATACGGCGCGCATGTCCTCTGGTAATTCCTCGGGCTCCGGCCATTCAAAGTTGTCAATAATTGGGACGATATTGCACTGTGATTGCAAGGCTGCCACTATCTCCTGTGTGAATTTATAAATGGAATATTAGTGGCAGACAAGTCATGTTCTCACTGGTAACTGTTAGTCGAATAATTATAAACATCGTTTAAATAATGATAAATTCTATTTCTATTTAACGAATGCTAGGGAGCCACTATTTTTTTGTTTTTTTAAGATACCAATGGAATATAAGTGGCAGACTAATATTTTATAGATAACTTTAGTCAAGTTCTCACATTAGCAGAATTAAAACCACTGTTTGAATACAAAATGATTAAATTTTATTAGAAGGCTAATTTTATCGCCGAAATAGAATTGAATCAAGTATCTACTCAATTTAAGGATTTATTGAAAAACTAGCTAATGCCCGCGGCTTCGTCCGCGTATAATAAATAAGGTTTTTAAAATCCCTTTAGGAACTCTTTGTTTTTCCGGAATAAATAGCCCGTCACTTTCCAGGTTCTCAACTATACTCGTGCAAAAAATCGCGTTGATCCGATATTCCGTTGGTGCGTGATTGAAGGACAAACCAACAAACAAACACACTTTTGCATTTATAATATTAGGAAGGATAAGTTTTTTTTTTTTGAGAAAAACACGACACTTACCCGATGCACCCAGTCTTTTTGTTCATTATCATGCTTGCATCTTTCTAAAGCATTTGGCGTAAGAACCAGCAGAAAGTGTTTTGCTTGCCGTATGCTTCTGAGCAGATTGTTATCGAACTTTCCAGCCTCTAATCTCTCTACGTCGATGAACACCGTGAAGCCTCGTACTTGTAAGTGCACTTTTAACAAACTCGCCAACTGCGAACCGTTCGATCTTCTATAGCTCACAAATACATCCAAGTTCTTTTCCAAACTTTCATCGCCTTTGCTAAGCAGATTGTCATACGCTGTAATTAAAAAATACCGTAAGTATTAAAAATTTAAATTAATGCATAATATCAGTGTCATTGAATCTGGAGATAGGTAAATTCTCTTTTGAATTGTAGATTGGTCTCACCTCGTATAGCGTTTAAAATCCGTAACCGATGTATGCTGTTAGCTATCCGGCATTCAACTTCAAGTTGTTCGTCGCTTAATCCTCTAATAGATTCTTTATCGACACCAGCGTTAAGCATAGAATACGTGTAAATTGTGTATTCTGGACCTATGCTTTGTAAAAACTCGTTTAGACTGCCCGTATCCCGTGAACTGTAGTCTGCCATTTTCTTTAATTGTTGAAGTTCTCTTGTGAATCTGTAAACAATAATTCAAATTCAAAATTATTTATTTAATGTGGGTCAATTTATGGCCCTTATGACAACTCGAGAATCTATCACCGGTTCGGAAGGTTGATTCTGCTGAGAAAAGCCGGCAAGAAACTCAACAGTTGTTCTTTTTAAAACAAAAATGTATGCAAAGCAGATTGCTATTAAATGTTTTTTGTATAACGGTAAATCTAGCAATTCTTTCCAAATCAAGTCAAATAATATTAGGTACAAAATCAAAATTTATATTTAATGTGTATATTATCATTAACTATTTGTACAAGGTCTAATGACTATTTAATGACAACTTAGAACGCAACTGCCGTTTAATGCATTCGAATTAAAATATTAATAGTTAACCTTTATTTTAATATAATAATAAGTATCTTACTATCATTTTAAAAATACCATACCTTTTACGCTTGATTCCATTATGTAATCCTATATCTTCTTTGAGATTATCTTCCGTTATTTGTAATAATAAATCTCCGTCCACTCTACTTTCGTAAAAATTTGTTGCAATATCAGAAAACCCTATTTGTTTCACCCATTCTCGTACATCTTCAATTGACCAAAGCGGAACCTGTTGTGACAGTTTGTGTGGAACTTCTTCCCCAATAAGTCTTAAGGCCTGGGCAGCATACTTTGATGCTACTGCATTTGGGCAACTAGCTACTTTTTTCAAGGTTTCGATCGCCCCTATTTCCCTAAAAATTTCAGTGTTACCTTGTTGTTTCTTAATTCCAGCCTCCATACAAAAGTGAAATGCTGCCAGATTTCGAGCTTCTTCTCTTTTCGAGCTCAATACAGGGACTAATCGTTGCAACCAATTCTTACTTTGACCATGGGCATGTGCTAAATTAGATCGAGCAAATTCAGATGGGTTGTGTGAGGTAACGAACGGTTCGACTAAATCCAATGTACCCGATTTCAGCACTGCAGCTTCTATTTCCTTATTTGCCACTAACACTGCAATAGCTAAACATGCGTAATACTTGATATTATCGTCGTTGTGAAAAGCTAAAGGGAATAGCCACATTGGTACTTTTCGTTTTATCATGGCTTCTTGGTTCTCAGCTCCACCATACAGTGAAAGATTCGCTAGCGCTGTTGCACAATGTCGCAAAGTTTCTATATCATTCTTTCTGCATTCGAATAAAACAGCGTCTAAGCCCCCAAGTTTGATTACATCACTACACGTGCCTTCACTGTGTTTAAACAGATGTTCCAATATTCCAGTGCCTATCCTTGCGTGGTCTACAGAATTTGCGTGTTTTGTGCATACACAAGCGACATTAACGACCTTTTCGAGTCCGTTTTCTACAACGTGTGCTCTATTTTCTGTTGTAAGGCATTGCTCAAGCAATTTCGCAGAACAGAACTGTAAATCAGGATTATTTGTTTCCAAGCAGTTCGCCATTAAGATATCTAGACCACCAGAGGTTCGTAGCGTATTGCATAAAGAGTAGCCTAATTCGTGTCCATATGTAGGAACGGCCCATGCTCTTCGCACCATTTCATTTAATTTGTGAAATTGTATACACGCATTTTTCATGTCGATTTGATTATTCTTCATAGCTGCTATAAATGCATTCATGCGATATGAATATTTCTGTATAGCTAACTCGACATCTTTTTGATTTGAATTTGCATCCAACCTATCTAAATCTTCAAATGTTAAGTTCGATAGATCCTCATCGCCAGGTTTCACGGTTCCGTTTAACAATTGGCTCATCTGAAACACAAGGAATATGTAGTATGAATGGTGTTTTAGTAAAGTCACACCTACGTCATAACAAATAATGGTTAACGTATATATGCAACATATTTCCGGAAGTTCGATGAGTGAATAACAACTTGTAACAAAATTCAAAATGAAAAGAAATACTTATAATTATTTCTTAAAAGGTTTTAATAAAAGCCTGAGATAAATTATAAGAAGTCTTACCTGTGAAGATAGTAAAGTTGATTTAGAAGATAGATTTTTGCTTGAAATAGTCATGTTGGAGTGCGCCACGCTTGAGTGTTCTTTATGACTAAACATGCCACTGGATGTGACTGTCTGCCTTGCCTGCGAAGAAGCCATGGCTTTTTTTTCGGCACTAAATGCTTCAGTTTGCAGACGAGAGCTAGAGGCAGACATATTATTAGCTTCTTGCGCTGTCACTTCACCAGCTTGTAACGACCGTTTTTCCTAAAAGACAATTTTTTTATTACTTTCACAACTTAAATATTTGGTTCCGAAATAATTGACACTTTTAACTTGCACCATGACTCAAATAACCATGCTTATCTCTAAATCACTTGTTTAACACAATCATACAGTATACAAATATTTGGAAATTTACTGGTATAATGATACGCAAATTAGGCCTAGGTCGCCTTTTTGAAGACATGATTTCTTATTCTTGATTTGATTTTGCTAAATTGAATTTGTGATCTCGGGCGCGGTGAATATTCGTTCGTCTCGGGACAGAAACTACTTTTACATTCAAAAGTAGTGCGCGTCATGGCTCGGATTGAACGCTGAATCGCTTCTATTGGATATAGGCCAATAGCGCGCTACTCGCGGGCTTTCGATGATAATTTTAAAGTTTGTATACAGACGTCACGTTTTAGAAGGTCGATAGTAAAATATTCCGGGGAAACGTACTCTCACCAAAGGATAACACGGCTTCGGGGAAAAACGCGACAGGACGCCTCTCCGTACCGGCCAAGGGGCCGAACCCCCACCAGAAGACATTCCGCTTCTAAAATTAAAGTCGTCGTCTATTCGTGTACCCCTGTGAACGCGCATGCGCGATAATTAACTTCCGCGTATGCTCGCACGCACGACGGTCAAACGTTGACTGAGACAAGCATGGTACGGTAAACGCTCCGATAAGTGCTTGTAGATAAATGTGCCCACCGCCCCCGGTGATCCTCCGCGCCGCAGCATCCTGGTCGTCCATGCCACTATACGTGCGGCCATAGTGCAGTTAACGTGCGTTAACAATAATTCTGCGGCGTTTTTAATTTTACATCTTTAACCTCTTTGATGTTATCAAGGCAAGGAGCCGAACTCGACTGAATGTTTTAGCGTCGCGTTGGTGAGACGCATTCTAGGATATCGATCGAGCCCGGTCACGCGAGGTCGCGTCCTTCGGCTCGCCTTGCTGGCGGCAGAGAACTAGACGTGCTTATATTTCGGCAGTTTACAAAAATTACATACACATACATTCCTATCAAAATAATAATATTCTTATGAACTCTTTTATATTAAAGTTTGGTGAAACTTACTTGGTGATATGCTGCATTTTGTTCAGCAGTAAGGCCCTCTGCTTGCAATAGTCTATGAGACGCCCCAGCAGCACTGTGCTCTGCATATTGCATATCCCCGTGTTGCAGTCGTCGCATTCTTGTGCTGTTTGCGGCAGATTTTGATGCACTGTAACCGTCCGTTACAACGCGCGTAGAGCTGGCCGATGTCATACGTGCGGCACTATATTTTAGCTCGTTCGCAGCATTAGAACCTACGGTTGCAGCATTAGGTGCTAAGAGACATTGTTTATCAGGTGGTGGTGTGTCTGATTCTGGGAATGTAACTAAGGGACCATCGCCAGCCAAATCACTCATGTCGCTCATGTCTCCAATATCGCCCATGTCACTGAGATCGCGTATGTCGGGAATATGTCTTTCCTTCTTTTCATCTTGATCTACTATGTTTTCCATTGAGCTTCTTAATCTGCAAGTGTGTTTTCAACCAAATGAGAATTTTTCTTCAAACCACATTGACTAAAATTACTTCTAAATAATAATTAGAAAGGAATTAATAATTTAAATGAGATTCACGGCAACAGTACTGTTTCTATTGTTTGCCGGCATTAAACTACATACAAACGGAGCGAAGAAAATCAGCGGAGGAGATTTGGCTTTGAGCCAAGGCTGCTCAGGTGGGCCAGAAACGGTGTAATCGTTAATACTCATTGACAAAACAATGTAAAATTATGTTATTACATAAACTCAAATACAAAAATAATGAACAGTATGAATCACCTTTGTCCGAAGTTCAAAGCGGCGGAATTACTGAGCGTTTTCATTTCCGAAATTGAGCTTTTCAGTTCGCTGAGGTCCGACTTCATAGAACTAGCGCGCTGAGACGAACTTTGGACCCTTTGGCTCGAGACAGCGCTGCTAGATGTAGTGCTAGACACCATCTGTAAACGAACGTTACGTCGTATTGCAAAAAGGTGTATTTTGGCGCAATTTTCTTTGTTTTACGACCGACACACTAGTCTTTGGTAATATGCCTTATAATATATACCTTAATTTAATTATTTCAGTTGACTGTTAAAGAAGAGTAAATAATATAAGCTGAATATATATGTAGTTTTAAATATCACAAAAACCAGTAACACTCGTCTTGATAATACACTTCGTTCACAGTCGTTATCTAGACAAGAACTGCTGAGTTCAGTGCCAATGCTACGGAAGTTCGTGCGGGCGTCACGCGTTTTGGCGCACTTGCGGCTGAATTATATCTATTATATTACAGTCAGAAGCAAGTATATCAATCTTAAAATAGAAATGTATAAAAATAAATTTCTATTTATATTTCTACTTCAAAACTAATTTTATCATCAACGAACAGTCACGGCTCAGTCATTCAAAATATTTCATGTCTAGAACAATATTTTTTCAAGTCTTTAGGTATTTGTTTATTTTGTATGTTAGTGCTCAGCATTAGGTACATTTAATTTAAATTGGTAACGAAAAAGTTTACATTATAGTTCCATGTAGTAACTTGTTGAATTTTAAATATTCTGTAATAAAAAAGAGATAGACACAAGACGCAGAGATAAATTATGGACATAATTTTGGCAGAAGGGCGTCATGTCGCTATTGGGAAGCAATACGAATGATTCAACAGGCGTGGGTGAGATGCAGCAGAAGGCCTTGAACCCCGCGGCCAATGTTTGTGCAGACTGTGGTGTAAACTGTGTTTACATTAAGACAAGAATTCCCACATAAAAAAGTTGTACTGAATATTAACATTTGCCTGGGCTTAATCTTGCATATCTTACGATGTTAGTCAATCTAAAAAAACCATCTAATGCTACTTCAATGTACATTTTAGACAAAAGCTTTTAAATTAATCCATTTAATAATAGTATTTAATAGACTTGCAAAAAATATTCATCACCACTTTAAAAGAAAATTGGGAAAAATTTTACGTTATGTGGCCAATGTACTCAAATGAGTACACACCCCTTCAACTTGATACGCCTGCGACTTCGTCTGCGTGCATTAAGTACCTACCTAAAAAGCATTTATATATCGCCGAATATTTTAAAAAGCCACGCAGACGAAGACATCAATAAATCTAAAAGGGCCAGATTAACCTAACAAACGTAAATCTTGTACTATATTGCGCTACCCCGCATGGCTGTTTGTTTCTATTCTATGGCTCGTTGCCAATACGTACAGACAGTGGTTAGGCGCAAACGCAGCCCTAACACTGCTGCTGGATTTATCGTAAACAGAACCCATAATTCCAAAGACTTTAAATTAAATTCGAATTAATAAAATATATTCTCTGAGTAGGAAATATTATGTATTGTCTGAAAACTGCAAAAGAGCTCGTATGGCAAACATTTTATCAAGGATTATTTCACTAATTTTTAGACCAATTGCAACGTTAATTTGAAAACAAAGACATGCTAAAATCTTTGTTCCCAAATAATTACGGATTCCGTTGACCTCGGAGCCGATTGTTCCAAGTAGTTCTAACAATAGGTATACTCATCCCATATTGTGTTTGGTGCCTCGTTGCGGCGCATTTACTTTATTTTATTTATTTTTCACGTAACTCGCGCTCGCCGAATTCAAAATAAACTGGTAATTTAATGGACTGACTGTGGCTGATGCCGAAATAGCCCAGAACCTATATTTAAATGTAAATTTCTATTAAAGCTATCGAAAGGGTTTGGAATTTATTTGAATTTTGGGAAGTGGAGCTAGAATTTGAAGTCAAATTAGACGTAACTCACACTAGGGTAGTGGAGTCGAGGCGCAGCATCTTTTTTGATAACAAATAAATCTAAAATCTATAGTTATTTATTATAAGTTTTAAGCCAGGATTTATAACTGTAGCTCGTTTTAACTCTGTCACATGTCGTAATCAAGTCAGGACATGCTCTAAAGATCTCAACCTAAGACTTGGTTTTATTTACTTTTACATAGTGGCGGCAACTGAAAGCGACGCATGACGCCTCTTTTTGCGCCGATATCTCCTCCATCATTTGTTTTCCTTATACCACAGCTGAGTTTACGCTATCATTAAAAGACGCTTTGCATCGGCTCCACTGGTATGCGTTAGGCCTTACAAAGCTTTTATTTTAAAATATCATTTTATAGATTGGACCCTAATGACTATATTGCTCAAAGACTCCAGTTTGCCTTGATCTTTCAAACCTTAAATCATTTATACTGTATAACTAAACAGGCTTTATGCAAGATTTTACGCACGTCAAAACCGATCGAAAACTTAATTAAATAAATATCAACTTAATTGTAGTTGAGATGAATGTTTCGCAACTTGCCGCTAGAGTAATTTCCGTGATTTTTACAACGATTTAAAAGTCATTACTAAATACCAATAGACTCGTTTAACAGTAAGACGTAGGTACAGATGGTGTACTCATTGCCCTCTTCAAGTAGTACATAACATAATAACAAAAAGAAAATTAGCGTCAGCCAAATCTTCTTAGATAATGCTATATTAAATTTCAGTCGTTTAACTATCTAAGCAACTAAGAGTGCCCAAATGTACTGGATTTTTCACATTTTTTCTATGTAACAAATGTCAAAAAAGCATTTGGGCAATTTTTGGATCAACGACAGTGGTCTTTTTGACCATTACAAGAGGTTTACTGCAGTCATTGTAAATTTATCACATAAGTATGTGTATTTTAAATCATTTATAATGCTATAAATATTCCTAATTACCTACATTAAAAAAATTGCTTTCGTGATTATGATAAGCTATGGACTTTATATTACCTGCCTAATAGCTGACGGTTTTGTAAACATCAATTTACTAACACCTCATTTAACTAATGAGTAATGACTTTAAAAGTTAATCTCATTTGGAACTCAAGAACTAGATAAAGCCATCGACTTCGTTCGAGCGGAATATGTATAAACATATTGAGTAGGAAATTTGATTTTCCGAGGTACCTTTCTGAACCTTTTAAAATCCTGCGAAAGCCCTCGTTAAAATCGGTTTATCCGTTCTGAAGATTAATCCAAACAAATCAACAAAAAGCTTAAGACAAAAAGGCATAAAGATGCAGTTACTTCGAAATCACACAGCCATTGCAATTTTATTTATTCTTATCTCCATCACGAATATTAGTTAACATTAGTAAAAGGAACTACATATGTACAGATAAATATTTTATCAATTACTTGTTGTTTTAAGGAACTGGTGACCCCTGTGTTCAGGCTCTGGTTCTGACGGGAGACGAGGCTGCTTTTTTTAAGGTTCTCCATTACGGAGGCCAAATCTTTGGCGCTGCCGTTGTGCTTTAGACTGCTTGTGCCATCCAAATTGAACTCCGGTATCTGAAAAAATAGCAATTCAAAGATTAATTTTAGGTTCGATTTCACAAACGCAAAAAAAGTCTTATCCGAGCGTTTTCATATTTTGGCTGATATTCAACACAAAAACTGTCAAGAGGAAGAAACTAACTCTTAACATTATCGGTCACAAATCATAATGAATATCATATAATATATCGGTTATATTATGTACCAAATGTACCTACAAGACTGTTTTTGATTGTTGTTTTGACATTGTGATTTGCAACTTCAAGGAAGACAACACATAATAAAGTGTCTAAAGTGATTATATGACCGTTCACTGGAGTAATTTGCTCACACGAGTAAATATTCTTTTTTAATTCCCAACGGAGAGGGGTGCTACAAGATGAACCGTTTTGTTTGTCTGTGTATCTGTGTCTGCGCTAAAACAGATGGATCATTTTGAATGTGCTTTTGCGCTTTTTTATTCCAAATTAATGCGAGCTTTTCATGAAGTCAACAATAAAATAGAATAGAAAAGTTTTTTATTTAAATAAAGATTTACGAAGTGCTTTTAAATTGTCAAGTGAATTGACCACTGATATGGACAACCGTTCCAACCGAAAAGAACCTGCAAGAAGTTCGGCAGTTGCTCTTTAAAAAGTACACATCTTACAGTCTTCTATTAAATCAATTAACATCTTTATTAGCTTTAATACGAATTACGAACCTTAGTTTTTACCAGCCGCGGGAAATTATGTAGGTACTAGGCAGGCTATCATCCCAAGTAACATTTTTTTCGAGCCTAGGTTGTAAATAATGCCTTTAGGTTATATAAGGGTTGTCAAAAGGTTAATGATTTACTATCTGGTCATATTAAGTATTTGAGAATGATTAGTAAGTCCTAAAACTGATTGTTTATTAAATCAACCATAGAGCCGTTGACAAGAGTTTAAATTAACGTTATTTTGACCTGTGTTTCAAGAGCATATAGTCTTAGGATCTAATAGCTGTCGTAGACTCCTGATTAAGTTCTGGAAAGGCTAACACTATGTTAAAGTGAGATCTAAAGGTTTAATTTTTAACTTTGATGTTACCACAAAGTTTTGGAATGTTGAAATCACTTTAGGCTCTATAAAAGTTGTCTAGGCGAACAAATTAGGACTACGTGGTGAAAACCCAAACCAATAAGCTATTGTTTATAAGCTGAAGGCATGATTAAAATCCTACGAGAATATTTTAAAGCTTTAGAGGTATCCTCAAGAAAGGACAGTTGTCTCCGCAACTTAATTTTAATACTGTCTAGTAATTTTCTAACGCCGCCATATTTTTTCACTGAAATAAAAAAAATCTAAACAAAAAGCAATATTTTAAATCAATAAGGCAAAATTAAGAATCTTGTACGATTGAAAATAAAATGTTTTTGTATAAATAGAAGTTTTATTAATTCTTACCACCAATCAACTAATTTTATAATAATTTTGATTGCAATTATTTCATTAAAATATGTTCAAAACTTTAACTTACGAAAGGCCCGTGTCGTATACAACACTATTATCCTAAAGTTTCACGATAAAGTGCCAGTCGCACTATTTTTTATTATTCCTGACTTCAACAAGTTAGTTATTATTTTTTAACAATAAAACTTGATATAATGACATTAAAAGACGCCATTATAAATTATTTTTATAAGTCCACGATTCTGCGTAAAAAAAATTTTACACAGAAACCTTTTAAAACCTGCGAGTCCTGGAAAGGCATGTATTCATGTCCATTAAAAAGGTTTCAAGTTGTTATAGGGTTACATCCAAGACTAATTTAGAACCTAAAAGCTGTGTTGCAAGGTTATATTAACCACAAATTAAGGTTGTGAAGGTTATATTTGGGTTCTCTGTAAGTAGTTCGGAAGGTTCTGGATTTAAGCTATAAGTTTTGCTGTCGCTCTCAGAATGGTTCTAAAACGAGGGCCCTTTTTGCACTCAGGAGGTCAATATAAGGTAAATATAACGTTATTGAGCCTATTAAGACTTACGAGCAAATTTCCATACAAAGGTTTTAGAACCTTTTCAAAACCTTCCTAAAACCTAAAATGTTACTTGGGATTGTTTATATCGATGTTACAAATCGTAATATGCAATAAAGGTACAATAGATATAACCTTCAGTCCCTGTACACCGGTTTTATTGTTTTCTGGGAACTGGTTTAGAATATAGCGCAAGGACAATATGCACTAAGTGAAACTTATGAATAGGGTCAAAGGAACCACATTGGTGTAATGTTTTATCTATGCGTGAGTCATTAGAGGTTCTGGTACTATCAATCAGTGATACGGCTCACGACAAAGGGTTATACTTCGAATACTGATTATAATGCCTACACTAATCGAGACTTGAAGACGCCTTTTGAGACTCCAAAATAAGGTTCCCATGAGTAATACAATAAAAAATATATATTCTGTCTGTCGCCCGCAACTTCGTCCAGGGAGTTGTTTTAAAATAGTGCCCGAACTCTGCTTTCTCTACAAAAAGTACCCATTGCTAGTTTTTTTTTTTATTTGATGACAAGATAGTTTTTTATTTGATGACAAGATAGTTGACTGCGATCTCACCTGACAAGTGACGATGCAGTCTTAAGATCATGGTAGTTTCTAGGTCTTTAACTGTATCCATGCTAAAAAATCTAAGCTTACCCGTTGCTGAGGAGTGTTTTTTTTAAGTTTCGATAGAAATCAACCGAGGAGTTAAATTACCCAGTATTATAGTTCTGACATTTCAATTCAAGTTAGAATTTTTTTATGCTTTTTCTCTAATATTCTTCTCCTATCCATAAATCTATACAAATAAAAATAAATAGAATTGAAGTGTATGTCTATGATTACGAAATTACTGCCTCTTATTAAGCTCATATGATTTATTTGAACAATAGTATAACGTAAATTTTATGTTTTAAAATTTTCGACGGGATTTTCTCGGATAGGTAGAACATAATTTATAAAAACGGCTTTCGGTTCATAGATGTCGATGCTACAAAAATCATTTAAAAAAGTTATTATTTTAGATCGACCACCAAATTAAACCAATTACTTAAATCTTTTTGCCTAGCCCTGAAGGGCCCCACTCTACAATCAACTGCACAATGGTCCTTAATCGATAACTCAAGATGCTCGTGCGTAACCGATTAATGAAGCTAAGTTATAAATCAAAACATGCAAAGAAAATTGTTACGAAACATGATTATGAGTTATGACGACAAAATTGAGATCATCGCTAAAATACAAGTAGTATTAAGATATCGATTTCGCAATCGTTAAGATAATGTAATATTTATATGTTAATTGGTTAATGACATGACGCTGACTGCATGGTACGGAGAATCCGTTGAAGATTCGTATGACGTGTCCTGACGTACGGCCAGCTGATGTCATAGCATAGCCCACTGAGTGCCGGCATCGGCTGAACTATGCGGCGTCATTGCCACACGAAACTGATATTGCCTATTTATTACCACTATATAAATGCTAAAAACAAAGTTTGTCTGTCTTTATATTGTAATCTGAAAAACTATTGAACGGATTTTCATCCGGTTTCCACTAATGGATAGCATGATTCTGCCATTAAATTATTATTATGTACTATGGGTTTAGTTTTTTCCTGTGACTTCGATAGTCGACAAGTCCTGAGTGCTTTGAGCTAAATCACACAAAACTAGGCTATCAATTGGTGAAAAGCAAATGAAAATCTCTAAAATAGTTTTTGAGATTACAAGGATAGGTAGGAGCCAACCCATGGCAAACGAGGCGGCTTAGCTAGTCATCAATAAACCTCAAATCATCGCTTAAGTAGGTGTGTGACGGCTATCACGATGCCAATCACTAGCTTGTCGGAGGCTATAAATATGTAAATTTATAGTTTGAGTAGATATTTTGTTTTTGAAAGCTACATACTTAATATTAAGGAAAAAATACTAACTATTAATTAATTATTTATTGATTGCTACAACAATACTTCCTGGAAAAATCTACAATCTAGATACAGTGCCTGCTCTAGGTAGGTGGTACTTGAATTCTTTTAGATGGAATAAATAAATGAAAAAGAAAATAACTTGAAAACGTTGAGTTCGGAAAAAGTTCTTTCTTTAAATTTAAAAATCAGATTTAATATAACAATCGAAATATAATATCCAGTAGGACTCGCGTATTGCATAGCTCCCATTACATAACATTTCATTGATAACTTGGATACCCTGAGTCAATGATGAGTAATACTTGCTAAAGCAAAAAACCGAGATCGGACATCAAATCAAAACAGGTCAATTGCAGATACCGCATGATTCATAGTTCACAGAAATGTCGTCACAATTCCAGAGACCTCACATAGGTTATGTCAGATCGACACGTCACACTAGCATCATATTGTTTAGAACACAACTCGTGCAATGACATATTATTTTATATAGTGTCGGCCAATTGAGATGTAACACGTAGAGTAGTAGTAGTTTTGAGAGTACCTACCTATTTATGTATATTTTAATCCACTGCGCTCCGTACTTTGCTTCAACTAATTCATTTTTTTACTTATTTCTGGCGCATCCGCTAAATCCCCTCCGCTTCGCAAAATTATACTTTGCTTTTACTTTTTTCCCTTGTTACTTTGATTAAATTGCTCGCGAGTGTACACAAGTACATAATGTAACATAACATAGAAATGTTAGATCGGTTTATTATTAAGTATTCGGTTTATTATTACTGATAAGACACCGCTGATAAGGCTTTATTATAAATTTTTAAGTTAACACTAATTGTGCGAATGTATATCAGCCCAAATTAAGTAACTATGGAGATGTCTAGGTAATCTATTTAATTAATGCCATGCTATAAAAAATCCCAAAAAATTTTGTATAAAACTTGCGACTTTTATCAATATGTAGATTTTGAATTATATTAGCCATAGTTACAGGATAAGAAATACGTGTCTAGTTGTCTACCCCTCTAGGTAAAGGAGTACCAAAGGTTTTAATAGTAACCCAAAGAACGATTTTATAGGAAACACTTCACTTGTAAATAGTTGGTACTAAAGATAAGAATTAATTACAATACCACGTATAGACAACAACAGCATTCAACGTAAATGTTGATAATAGAATTCTACCATGAAAGGAGTGAATAGTAATACAGCTTTTCTCAGTAAGGGCTTATAGACATTCCGACGTTGACACTTCTAGCATTAATAACGTGGTATTAGAAAACAACAAAAGACAAATAACCTATTCTCCCCATGCAAACCGTGCCCATTTCTTGGCAGAGCTTTCACAGCTGAGGCCATTATCTATACGCATTGAGTTCTAAATTGTCTGTTCCCAAAATTGAGCCTTGTGATTGGAGACATCAGATTTAAATTCGCGTGCTTTGTAAATCTCAGTAATAAGCACTGCGGTATTCTAGGTTAGTGCTAGATGCACTTACTAGCTGCATGCATACCTATTGAAAGACATTGTTGGTGAAGGTCAGTTTGGCATGCACAATAGTTCAAGTGATGATTTGTTATGTAATTGTTAAGTACCTACTGCGTCACGTGGACGTGCAGACTTGCAGTTGTTACCACATTGGGATTAAAGCCATATTAACATCATAATACAAATTATTCCAGAACATGTCTCTCTATTCTGTTCAAGACTCACATTTATTACCGTTCTTAATGATGTATTGTAAGGTAACGTACTTAGGTATGCTATATACCTAGCCTCTATTATACTTATAAAACCGGGTCTTCAATATTAATTCTATTTTAACATGTCTATAAACTTTTATCTTATAAGCGGAACACCTAACAGGTCCTTTGATTTAGCATATATTTACATATATGTATTATATAGTAAATAAGTATTTATTGAATAATTTAGTATTGAATTGGGTATGTAGAGCGGGATAAGGATAGAAACACCGAGATAAAAGTATGTAAGTACGCTTTTAATATTTATCAATGTTATGGTCAATAGCTACCTACTGTATGTTTGTTTAGATTTATCCTCACTACTTAATGCTAAAATATATTCTAAGTCTGTTATCCAGGTAGAGAGTTTTAGTTATCCTTTATTGGAAAATGTATAGAAAACAACTAGAACTACATTTCCAGGGTTTATTTTATTCTCTTCCTGAATTTAAATCTATTTAATTAAATCGAAGTCGAAAAAGCTCTACCTTTCGGCCAGTGGCGTAGCGTGCCTTGTCGGGGCCCCGTATAAAAATTTTTTTGGAGGCCCTTATATGGAGGTAAAGATTTTTCACAAAAGAAAAAAAAAAGGTATTGCTTTATAGAATTTTGTCATTTGTAAAATAAAATAAATTAGAAAGTTTTTATTCTTTTTCCTTACACACTTTGGGGGCCCCCGTGGCCCGGGGGCCCCGTATAATTGATACGGCAAATACGGCGGTAGCTACGCCCCTGCTTTCGGCACTTCTGAGTGAGGTCCAATTCATGATCAGTCACTATAGATGAATCTTGTGCAAACATAAATCTTATTGTTTTATGTTGCGGGCGGCATTTTATCGCAAATCGATTGCACTAATTACCATTTATAAACAATATTTCTTTTACAATCAGTGTAAATGCGCGGAAATTTCACTTGATAGCGCTGAAACTTTGAACGTTATTGTTTTGAGTTCTCTCCAAATATGTCAATGCAGTGTACTTGCAATGAAGACATGCAGTAAAGTATCCACGACGCACAATGGTGCTAGTTTTAGCAGTATACGAGCTGAGCATAATGGGATTACCTTGTGGTGCGCCAACAATTATTAGTATTTTGCATTGAGTAACAAGTCCAACGGATGTTATTCACATGATTCAATGTTGATTTACTTTAAAGTTTCTCGTTATCAATCGAGTGCACTGTCAATCACTTATCATCATCACAGGCGAGCCGCGTCGCGTGCTATGTTCATTTGCGGAAGATTGAAACACGTGTCAGCTTGTCGGCGGTTACGGCGTGACTGGCTGACTTCTCTATGCTAGCCGGCCGGCCGAATGCAAACTTTACTGGCGACCACAATGGCTAATTAGAATGGCGAGCAGAGCGGGGTGAGGGTTGAGAGGGGCACAGTCACCACCCACGGAACTCCGTATCCGCCTCATGGACGACTCTGATGAGACACTGATCTTATCCTTGTGAACTGACATGATCGAACTTACATCACAACTTATCCGAATTTTTTGTACTACCGTGTCAGCTACTACTTATCTCTAACCTGATTTCGGAACAAAAAAATTTGATGTCATAACAAGACTTAAAAATATGAGAAAAGAACTAAAGAAAGTCGGTAACTAATCTTATCTGTTAACTGAAATGTGCATATTACAGGTCTAGAATACTGTCAAGGGACTAGCATGAAGCTAGTATCCTACAACTCAACTAAATTAAAATGACTAAATCAGAAATTAGGTTATAGTTTATTTTTGAGTTGTGTAAACCGATTTGATGGGCTGTCAACATTCGGCAGTCTGCCTGTGCACCGCACGTTGGTCAGTTTTTGGTAAATCTAGAGCCAAAAGAAATACTCAGTCATTGCAGAACATCAAGCTTCCATAGCGTTATTTCTTGCAATGTCTTGGTAAAATTCTTCAAATTAAAAAAAATCTTCAAGCAATCTTGATAAATATTTTTATAGCTTTTCTACTAAAGAAAATACTTTTTGGGAAGTAAAGAATTTCATTTATTACCGATGCGAGAGATTCCACGGACAACGATAGTGTAGTTTTATAAAGCCCAAGTGAAGGGAGAGCTGATAATTATGTCGTGATGAGTCAATAACCTCTCAATGTCAGCGGGACGGTACGCAAATCATCGACTTGGATAAATAAATAAACAGTGAAACGCTTTGAATTACAATTATTACTGAAAAAAGTATAATAATATTCCATTTTCTCTTACTAGAATCTAGATTCTCTATCTATATCTGCATACCGTTTCTATATCTGTTGCCTTTTACTAAGAAAGCTTGATTTAAACGTACAATTTTAATAAAGAAATATAAATTACTAGCTAATAGTTTTTAAAATCCCGCGGAAACTCTGATTTTCCGGAATAAAAAGCCTACGTCACTCTCCAGGTCATTAAAACAAAACTACTTTCTTGGAAACTCAAGATTTCATAGAATCCTTAAGGATACACGTTACAAAAGCTTGCAAGTTTTCCTCTTTTCATTATATTTTGGTCATCTCTGTCTTGATAGAATCCTATTCGTCAAGAGCTTCTGTGTTTACAATTTCTCGTACACTCAATCCTGACTCACACTAGTTTTCAAATCTGTGACTTAATTAATTTACTCCCATTTAACGCGTGTACGATTAGACTGTACAGTTGCATATTAATTTTGCGTTTAAAGCTATGAGTAAGCGTCTTATTCATTATGCGGTATTGCCTCAGTAGTTATTGATATAGTGATAATAATCAAACCACATAAATTGAGGCATTAAATGAAAGAAGAAAAATAATGTAGAGCAGATAAATCGTCTAAAAAAAATACAGTTAAAGTCTTGATAGTTATCTTAGACCATTAGGTATCACAATTTCAGGGGCATTTGGTTCTTTTGTATATACGACGGATTAGATTTTTCAATCAATTTTAACAACTAGATTCTGACACAAGGAACTAGGAAGGTTTTAGGCAGAGAGTTGATGTCAGAAAAAACAAATCATTAGCTCGCGCGCTAGAAGTTGATATTAGTGAAGCCTAATCATAAAAATGACTGTTGATCATCTAGAAATCAATTTCTAGTAGGTATACCTACCACTGTCGCTGGATTTCGAACGCGGACTGAAAATAGAAAAGATTGTATCGGTGCGAATCCCATCTGTCGCAATATTTTCGTAACCACTTTAGTTACTAATGAAGGAAAGGGGTATTTTAGTCAGTTCAACATGGCTTTTTTAGAAAAATTGCTGTTTTCGAATTTTTAATATATGTGTTAAAATTTAACAAAAACTTAAATAAGTACAAATTGATTTGTAGGATTTGAGGATTGGTAAATGTTTTTGTTTACAATATTATGTTGATATTTACCTACTTAAACCACAGACCATTATTAAACTAATAATAAATTGTACGAGCAAATCTTTTTGGATTTGCTTACAATAATAATTTTGAATAATAAATAAGCATGTAATATAGTTATTTAGTCGTAGACATTTAATACGAAACATAGTTCAAACGTTTCTAACTACCTATCTAAAATCTTAATATGTTCTCGTGAATATTTGCGCTTAAAAATGTATATGAGAAACGATGTAGGAAATACCAGTCAGATAATACTGCTTTGGTATAGAAAAAATCAAAATAAGTGTTTTGTTGCAATATCACTGAGTCACATGTGCTGTAATACCATCCTACGATTCCCTGATGCTACCTATGACTAACTACTGACTGGTTTCATTCATAAATGAATTTAGTCACCTCATTCATTTCATTTGTAGAACTCAATAATAAAAATAATAAGTATCTAGGTAATTGGTGTTTTAAGTTTAAACATGTACATATTATACTTCTATACCTACCTGATAAAATCATTATAAACCTTGTATTCACCGTTATCTATTGGAAGCTTCTTATTTTTTTAGTTTTTTACAATGGTTTAGGAGATTACAAATTCTGATCTTTCAATTAGTTTCCCAGAGTAGTTAATACGTTACAATTTATAATATTATTTTTCATACCAAAATAAATTGTGTCAGCGGTAACATGTTACGCAGGAACTATCACAATTTACATGCAAACAACTGTTGCATTGTAGACATTTATTTTATACAAATCGATTACAAGTTCTAGCACCTGTTAATGTAGCAATTAAGTAGTATATCGAAAATATTAATCCACTATCGCACCTGCTGTGGGTGTAATAGGGAGCGTCCATATACATGGTAAAAAAATTAGTTTTTAAAGCTTCTTTCTTTATTAAAATCGAATCTTCCGCCCAAAACCTTATAGACCTAGTTAGAGCGGTGTAAAATAACCTTTAGATATATTATATGTAATGTTTTCCTACTCTACTACTCTTTTAATACCCGTTCACTACTAGCGCAGCTGACGTACCTCATGAGGGGAATGCGGGTATCTTAAGAATAAGCATATATATTAGCGGGCAATTAGGTAGGTACAACTTTTTCATGTACAACGCTATCTCGCGTACCTGCTATATATAGGACTCTACTTAAAGATAAGTTTCATGAATAATCAGGTAAGTATTGAAGTACCGACGTAACAATTTCCTATCATAGTGTCTTGGAATGATTTTATAAATTGTTTCGACACAGAAATGGAATTTTCCTTTAGTTGTCAATAATACCTATCAATCACGAACATTTTGTCTATAAAGTGATTTTATGTCATCATTCGACGCAAACAAATTTCATTTTTAATATATAGGTCTACCCACGTCTACATGTTAGATAACCACGTTATTTTTATTATAAAAGGTATTGCTTTTTCTGAGACATATTTAGGGAAAAATGTAGATAAGTAGAAGCTTATTCTGTTAAATAAACCGATACTTGAGGAAACATTTACAAACGATATCGATTCTTAACGATATCGAATTATTGTTCTTTTTTAATAGCTCTAAAGTCTAAACCAGTTAGGCTATGAAAAACCATACAGATTTGGTGAATAAAAATAACAGATAAAATTCGAGACTTGCCGATAACGTTTTAATTACTTATCTAAAGACGAATGGTAAAGCAATGCGCGTTCTTTCCGACGCGCAAAGTATGCGGCATGAATCATCATTCATTCACGTGGTGGCTTATCACCGCATAGTAGTGGTACAACATTGCGGCGCTCGCTGGATGGTACCTGAGCAAAAGTGACTCATGCATCCTGTTCCACCTTGGCTACTTTCACGAACTTAGTATTCGATAGGTTTTGTAGCCGATACTGGAACAAGATATAGAATGGATTCGAGGAAAAAGAAAATAAGGAACTGTTGAAATAGATAGAGACGACTATTCGAAAGCACTTTGTAAAAGTTTATTTGAATAAAAAATTATTCTATTTCTATACCTATTTATAAATAAAAAATGGAGAGTGTACTCCTTAAAAGCCTATTTTTTCTTCCACTGTTACACTTCATTTTGAATCTTACGAACTTAAATTATCGAAAGAAGACGGTAAAAATGATTGATAAAATCTAATTCGATCATTTTATCTTCAAAATTCAAATTTTGATCATCACGATTCGCAGATCATTCAAGCGTATACATATAATCTTCAAAACTTGTTTAATTTTCAATAAATGAGTCATGCTACTCGCTTAGGTATTTATTCATTGAGAAATTATATCTTCTCTAATCATACAAATATAAATAGATGGTGAAGTCATCACATTAGCAAAATAATGCAATAAAAAAGAAAAGAGATCTATGAAGTTAGTATTTGTATGCAAAGTTTGCCCTGTTGAAGCTGTTTCGCAACTTGGATTTTTTTATGAAAGTATAAATCTGTGATCAGTCTCCCGGCAGTTGAAGTAACGGTAGGCGAGTGCCCACACAGAATTTATATTGCCACATACGAGTAGATAATACCTTGCTCCCATAACTTTGTTTGTTATATTACATCTACTCTTTAGGAACATGACAAAAGAAATCCTGCAAAACCTAGGCAACAAGATTATGTGTCGAGCGACATTTTAAGGCGGGTGATGACATTATTTACCCTCTTAGTACCCACGGATATTTAGATGGCCAGATAAGTGATAAGAAGTTAAAGGAAACGAGCGCTATGTACTGTACATATTGTTGACAATGTTGAGTAATGTTACTAGGATAACTTACTTAAGTACATGATTTAATTATCTTCCACTCCAAACCTATCAGAAAATAATCTATTTATCTACTGTCTATATTTTAATTATAAAAGTGAAATATTACTCAATGGCAAAATCTCAGGTCCTATGAAGTCTACAAACTAGGTTCTTTTAGGGTGCATGCATCAGCAAAGAAAAGGTTTTGAGAAATACTTGACATGCAAGGTCGAATAGACAATTGCGCGAAACAGTTGAGTGATTTTAATTTTGAAATACCCCCTAATCAAACCATGAAAGTGAATTTCTTTTACCTGTTATGTCTGAAAAAATGAATACAACTGTATCGAGATAGCTGTTTTCTTTTGGAAAATTAGTTTTTTTCAGTGCAGTACCTACAGTAACTTTATTTTACATTTTGCATCTAGAATCAAGATTCCTTACTAGATAGATATTGCGCTTCAGGAAAACCCAAAGCATGCATTAGCATACCTAATCAAGGATACATTTGCGACAATGCCGACGGTAATGTAGTACCTACACGTACATGTATTAAAATATTTTTTGTTTGTACCTAGTTAGTGAGTGTATTAGAATTTTTTAAAAATGACAGCTTATGATTCTGGCCATTTCCTACATCTTCGAACTTAGATTGAAATATTGTAATCTTAATTATATAAAAAGGCTTGTCCTGACTGACTGACTGACTGACTGACGATCAACGCACAGCCTAAACCACTGAAGTTAGAAACTTGAAATTTTGACAGTAGGTTCCTTTTATGACGTAGGCGAGCACTAAGAAAGGATTTTTCGAAATTCGCCCCCCAAGGGGGTAAAAAGGGGGGTTAAAGTTTGTATGAAACTCCGTCATTTTTCGAGTTATACTCATGAAATTCGGTATTTAGGCTTTAAATTGAAAACAAAAAAGTACGTGTTTCACAGTTTTTAAAAATTCTACCCCCTAAGGGGTTAAATAGGGGTTGAATGTTTGTATAATAGTCCTTCGTTCTTCAAGTTATTTTTCAAGTTACGTTTATGAAACTTGATATTTTGGCTCTTGATCAAAAATAAAGAATTACGTATTTTACATTTTTTTTAAATTCTCCCCCCAAGGGGGTAAAAAGGGGGGTTAAAGTTTGTATGAAACTCCGTCATTTTTCAAGCTATACCCATAAAATTCGGTATTTAGGCTTTAAATTGAAAACAAAAAAGTAAGTGTTTCACACTTTTAAAAAATTCTACCCCCTAAGGGGTTAAATAGGGGTTGAATGTTTGTATGATAGTCCTTCGTTCTTCAAGTTATTTTTCAAGTTATGTTTATGAAACTTGATATTTTGGCTCTTGATCAAAAATAAAGAATTACGTATTTTACATATTTCGAAAATTCTCCCCCCAAGGGGGTAAAAAGGGGGGTTAAAGTTTGTATGAAACTCCGTTATTTTTCAAGCTATACCCATAAAATTCGGTACTTAGGCTTTAAATTGAAAACAAAAAAGTAGGTGTTTCACAGTTTTTAAAAATTCTACCCCCTAAGGGATTAAATAGGGGTTGAATGTTTGTATGATAGTCCTTCGTTCTTCAAGTTATTTTTCAAGTTATGTTTATGAAACTTGATATTTTGGCTCTTGATCAAAAATAAAGAATTACGTATTTTACATTTTTTGAAAATTCTCTCCCCAAGGGGAGTTTCAATATTCATAGTTAAGACAGGACAACGTCTGTCGGGTCCGCTAGTATTATATAGATCAGAAAGTATTTCTATCCGTTTTCATTTAAAACAATATTGTTAATTCGTCGGTTCAATTACAGAATTAAACTTAAGATATTTTTAATGTAAAGAAAGTTTATATTTTTCAGGGTATTCGGATATGAAAAAAATGATATCAATTTTGTGCCATGTTAGATTTTCTCTTAACTAAGCTTAACATATGGATCACAAGTCAGATATGAAAAGTTATTTTATCAATATTACCAGAAAACAGGCACGGCGTCGTGCTATTTGTTTAAGATATATGTGAATAGACAAAAAGATTAGAATTGATAACCACCGCAAACGACAAGAATTTTTGTACCTGTCACAAATGATAGTAATTGTCAGCCAGCTCCTATTACTGATGAAATAGTAACAATATCAATTCTTTGAAATACAGTAAAGCGCTTCAAAGTTTTAACCAATTTTTAGCAATACACTGGTAGTTATGGATCTGTATCTCTGTATACCTACTTATCTACGTCATTGACAGTTTATCTAGATTTCGCACATACACACCTATCTCTGGGTTTCTTACAGTTTTATCATACAAGTCAAATTAAATCTCGGAAAACATTAAAATGATTGGTTGACAATGACTTCCACTGTGGAAGTTGGTTAGGAAAGAATCTGATAGGACGCTGACAGAATTATTTTCCTTTTATTGGAATTAAACAAATTCTTAGATTCTACAGAAATCCACCTCCATATCTTTCAATCCATGGATTCTGTTATGAAACAGTATGAACTCTACTTTCACTAAATTTCACTGATGCTGACCATACTATGTAGGCACGAGTAAATCATATTGATGCTAAATAGAATGCCTGGTGCAAAGATTACTATTATTAGAAGTTACTTACCTAAGGAATGTGTAAGAAACTGAATAGGTAACATTATTATCTGATGTTTCTGACAACAGTTTTCTGATGTATGAAAGTTAATCAACCCTCCACCACAGATCAGACAAATTACATACCCATCGTGAACTTTTTGCTGATTTTTCCGGGGATAGCAGGGATTCTTCGGAACGTACCTGAAAATTGGAAATATTTTTTATTTAAATATTATTGTAATCAATGTGAAACGGGGCGAAGAAAATAAAAGATTTTTCGCTTTCGTGTAATTTTATCGTTGTATTGTTTATTGCCTTTAATAAAATGAAAGATTTATTTGATAAATCGCAGAATGTAGTTAAATAAATAGGATTCTTTTTAATCTCTGAAAATAATAACATCCGTTGTTACAATGTAAAAAATGTTCTGTCTTGTGTCTCTACAGGTATGATTTCGTCAGATCTTCTCTTATTGAGTTAAATATAAGATCATCCCATTCCACCTTTAATATTACCAAAAACATTACAATACAATATTTCTTTCTTATTCTCTTAATAGTAAATCAACCGAAACAATGAACCAAATAGTATTGGTGAACAGATGTAGCAGCGAGAAATCTTTTATAATTTATCTTTCATTTACTAATTTTCTACCGCAAATCATTATAATATAATCAGTGATTAAGTACAGATTTCAAAAATAGAAATATATTTCTCAAGGTCTTGAACAGCCGTTGATAAGGTTGGCACGTCGTAATACATTTTTGATAGTAAGTATTTAAATAAAAGGTATGACAATATCCTTAGGCTGAGTCATCGAATGTTTATGAATGGCTGACTCATAGTTCGTTTACCTTTCTGTTTATAGCTAAGTAGTTAATTCTTATGCCACAGGTTATGTTTTTAAATCGCATGTGACTGGACGCATCGTAATGCAACTCTAGACGCATCGGGACAACTTCTAAAATAGGTAAACACTTTTGAAAGGCATTTCAACTTCTATCGCTTACAAGCAGTTTATACAAATAGACTTTTCCTAAAAAGTCTACCTACTCTCTGTAGTGTCACTCTCTAAGTCCTAAAACTCCTATGCAAAAATCACTTTAAAGTAAAAACCAACAAACACTCGCCATGATACTATCTGTAAGGATATTATATTTATTATATTATATTTAAAGATATTATATTATATTTTAATACTTTAGACAAAGAAAACAACCCATCGTACAAAAGTACCTAACTACAGCGGTTAAAGCAATATAAATCGCCGCCGTCCAATAATTTCGATCCGAGCAATTTAATTCAGCTTAAGACAGTGCGTGGGAGCACTGCATCGTTCATAAACGCGTTATAAAACGCGATAAGCGTCGCGACAGTAGGCGGCCGGAAGAGTCGAGTGCGGAGTGTTAGTGGACTTCCTACTTAGACAGCTTGATGTTCGGCGGAAACGCTATTTTTGGCGCCCACAGCCGCTTCCTCCGAGGAAAGTCTGCCCGCCGACGAGTGACGGTTGAATACAATGCATGTGATACGATATTTTTTTTAGTTGCTTAATTGTGATGTTGAAATCGATTATGTAAATATGTAGGTAACTGGTATCGTTTGAAATTACTTAACATAACCTTTTCGATACTAAACACTTTGTCCTTTTATATTGGGTAGCATATTATTTCCTTAAAGTTGATTTTTATCAAACAAATAATATGAATGCGAAAGTTTTCCTGTTGGCTTTTCTTTTATTTAATCACAGAGTAACGGAACAACTTGAATTTTGCATCATGGATATGCTTAGTCAAAGACCTAGAGAGTGAAATAGGATAAGTAATTTTTATCTTAGGAAAAATGGTGTTCTCGTGGAAATTTTGAGAAACAATAAATATTTCGCGTGAGCGAAGCCGCGGGCAAAAGCTGATTATAATATAAAAACAACTTCGCTGTTACAAAAAAGCGTTAAAAGGTATGCGAGACAGGAAGGCTGGGGGAACATGCCATACCGCATTCTTTACCCAGTGCCGCAGAATTCCCATTATTATGCCACTGGCACGTTGGGAATTTATTGGGTTCGGATTTACGCACTAATCTACTGCTGTGGGTGTGTGGTAATCATTGTCAATCCAAGTATTTTAATTCATACTAATATTTTAAATGCGAAAGTGTGTTTATTTGTTGGTTTGTCCTTCAATCTATAGGTTATTTACTTAGATATTTTGTATGATTATATTATTATTTTGTGGTTCCGTATACTTAGTAAATATATTCTAAGTAATTGACCGTGACGGGAAATTTAAATATGAATTTAAATATATTATCACACAATGTAGACATGTCGGAAACAATATGAAAAGAAAAGGAAAAAGAGATTAAGTAAGTAAAGAAGTTCAAACACAATTTAGTGCAGGAGAATTGAAATAAAAATTCCGTTTTTAGAAAGTTTGAATGACTTAATTCCATCTTAATTCTATAACCACGACTAACGAAGAATATTGTCGAAATGATTGTAAAGAAACCATAAAAATATACATATATGACAATAAAATAATACACTAAACTTTCATCTTTACGCAATCCAGTAATATTAATTCATTAAACCATTTTCGGAGGACAGGTGTAGTACCACGTTTTGTACTTACATAAATTAACATACAAATTAATCTTAATCATGGCGATGTAGTTTTTTACACGTAACTTACAAGGTTATTTTATGGTTGAATTATAATGTTATGTGAACGACAAATAATACTTAGAATTAAAACTTGACCAAAGAATCAAATATAATTTTATCGTTTGATACAAGTCCATTCGATAAATGTGTCAAAATGGTCTATTTTTGTGCTAGCTTCTTCACGGCTGAATGGCTCAAAATGGAGATGATCTTGACAAAATTTAGAACATTTCTTGCCAAGGACACACAAATAGGATAACTACTCTTTATCCCAGGAAAAAATTGTTCCTATGGAATTCATAAACCTTAGGTGTAATACCTACTCATAGACGCAGAATAATATTATAAGAGTCGGAGAGACGTAGAATCCGAGTAAATTGAAATCGAAACAGTGAAATCATTGAAATTTGGCATCTTTAGACAAAATTGCATGTTACTAAGAGAAATTAATTCTCTCATGCACGCCCTCCATTCAAATAAAAAAAAAAAATTGAACGAGTAATTCTAATTTGAATATGAACCAATCTCCATAGTCACCAAAGTAGACATGCTCTAAAAACTTGTTGTTTGGACGTGTGATACGGAGTCTCATGCTAAGATCTATAGAGTATGCTCTGACTTGGTTTTGACTTAGATAGAGTTAAAACGAGACACAAATATGCTCTGACATAAATCTGTTTCGTTTTACCTCTATCTTGAGTCTGAGCAGAGTGAGAGTGTGGTTTATAGATTTAAGCCTAAGATTGAAATCTCAAGTCAGTGCCAAACCAACTTAAATGAAATTCCCCAGACAAGGATGATAACGCGATACGCAAAGTGCGCAATGTCCGTTATCTCGACGCGGTCGTATCAAAGGGAACAGCGATTATCACAAAATAGCCCTCACGGCTACATCAGAAGGGTTTAAAATCATTTGAATCCACAACAGTTGCAAGGACAGCTCTGCCCTTTGACCTGGTTCCTTGATGATCGAAAGGCGCCATCATACCTACGAAAGACGTTTAGTGCGATGTAATAATTTGCTTTTCACTGTTAAAATGTAGGTCAAAGATATTCTACACAAGATCTTTTTACCGACGACACACATCACATTACGTTAGGGCGTTTGACGAGGTTCTGTGTTTGTTTATGTGTTTTTTGGATTATACGCAACCAGCCTTTTCCAGTTTGTAGTTTATTTTTATATAGGTAAAACATAAAATAATTCATAACTCATTATGTCATATCATATTGAAGGTTTACTATGAAATAGTAGGTACATGACATTTCTCTTCAAACCTTCAATGGATAAAAAATATATGGCTTTCATTTTTTCATAGGCACTGAGTTACATAATCAGGGGGCAGGAAGCCGCAAATAAAACCTGTAATTGCCATTTTGATCTTGTCACCAGATATAACGAAATCAAACTACGCCTAAAGCACTTGTCATCGGTATTAAGTATAAAGCGGAAAACAACCGAAAATGTTTTTGCCATTTACTTAACTAAGTAAAAAATTTAAGGCAGTTTTTACTAGCGTTGTAGGCGGTATCCTTGTTCAGTCGTTTAGCTTATCGTTTAGCTGAAGCCTCCAAATATCACAGCTATTTCTTAGAACCGCGTCAAGGTTGAAGGTGCGAACGGCGAATATCTCAGTCGGTCTGAAGTAGGTCAGTAAACTGGGACGACACGTTACTGAATAATATTATTATGATGGAGACAAACGTTGTCACTGCATACGTAGGTCCAATAACATGTTATGTAGTTTTAATAAGCAAAATATAACCAAGTGTCGAAACTGAATTATCTACTCCGGAGAACACTTTATACACAAAAATATTTTTAAAATTGCATACTTACATTTATTATGCTGAATTGTATTCTTACTAATATTAAGTATAAATGCGAAAGTGTGTTTGTTTGTTTGTCTTTCAATCACGCCGCAACAGAGCTACGGATTGATGTGATTTTTTTTTTGAGGGCCTGGAAGATGATAAAATCTTCTAATTATTCCGAAAAACAACTACGGCTCCCGCAGGATTTTTAAAAACCTAACTGGCACTCGGATTGACACGCGGGAAAAAGCTATTTGCATATTAAAATGTTCCCTGTTATGTCAAACTTACAAAAATACTGCAGTATCTTCTTATATCCAAGATATTATGTTTCATAGATCGATTTATTTAACTGAATCTACTTATTATATTATTAGTTAAATACAATGTACCTACGAGAAGAGGCCCCAAAATTACCCACTAATTTTATTATGGTTGTACCAACATACCTAGTGGTAATAGCCAAAATGTTTTTGCTATCACTAATACCTGCTTATTTACTAGTTTTAATTATGCGGGTTTATAATAATTTATGTATCATTCATCTAGCGATTGTAGAGTAACTACTCTACTCTAAATATTTCAATGAATAATTCATTAGATAAAATGAAAATGATAAAAACGAACGTACAAAAACCTTTCTTTGTTGTAATTATGATTTATGATCGCCTATCGCGGCCCTAGTTGTAAAACGAAAATCGTTAAAATGCTGCTCTTGATAAAATATTCCTCTATTATCTAATAAATAATAATAATAGTACAAACAAAATTACCGTACCACTAAATTTGTATCTGTACATATCTTTATATTAGTATCTATGCGTTTAGTATCATATTGGAAAAAAATATGCAGCTATGTGATTGCTTTACACATTGTTGGCACTTGATAAAGGTCGTTCATAAGTCAAAACCCTCATCATAATGATATATTGTTCTAAATTGTTGCTTCCTCTGGTTACCTTTTTATTGCAACAATTTTGTCCGAATGACCTGCTGGATGAGTTAAAGTAGATAATATTCGCAAAATTTTCATTAATAAAATGGAATATTTGATGTCAGAAATTCTCCAATATGTGGAGGATGCGGTAACCAAAAAATAGCCCACGCTACAACTGTACCTATATAAGGTTAAGCAAGAATAAATTAAGAATTAATTACTGGGGCTGATAAACCAATATTTACTGAATTTAAATTAGGCAGCGCAGACAGACAATCACAGGAAGTTATAAATAAAAATACTACCAGACATGCAAATGAGTTTAATTAAGATCCTAGTACTTACTATAATTACTGTAATTACGAGTATGTATTAAAAAACATATAAAAAGTAGCCGTCGTAGGCACATAGCAACAAAAGTATTTTATCATTTAGACGGCCATGTTCAATTACCTTAACGGCTCATTATTTCAGCCATATTTAGTAACTAATAACAAGAAACTAACGGATGTAAGTATATAATAAATCCATAAATTCTGTATGTACATAATATAATCAATAGTAGAGCTGGTTATCTAGGTCAATAGCTAAAACAATATTTAAAAGAACGAAAAATCTATTCCTAGGTGCCAACAGATTTGCGATAACCTTTCGACTTAAAGAATACTGGAGCCCTAATTGGGTTAATTTCCTAGATAGGACCATCTATGTACTATTTTAAATCGATGGATGGGACGCTTGAATTTTGTTAGCCAACAACTCCATTCATCTGAAAGTATTTGGTTTTCTTTACTAGCATAAGTTCTTTGCCTAGTTATTATTATGTTGAACACATTTTACATCAATTGTATTGTTTCTCGTTTCAATATTATCTAACTGCGTACGTAGGTATTTATTAACGCACATGTTATTTAGGAAACATTTATGTATGGTGTGGACTGTGGAGGACGGGCATAAACATTTACTTTGTATCTTAATTATTATGATCGCTAATTGCAATTCCTATTTTGCACGAAGTTATTGCCTATACTCGTAGCTTTAATATTTCATCTTGGAGTACACCTACGTAAACAGTCAATAAATGGCCGTTCTCAATGATCAACGCTTAAGTCTGTGACTGTTTATGTTGTTTTTTTTTTTTTCTTAATGTGGCCATCAAAATTCCGTTCACATGTATATACATACTAGGTATATCCGCGTTTACTTCTTACCTTCTTTGGGAATAAAATTTTCGGTTTTCCCGTATAAGTGGAGTATGAAGCCATGTTGTCGATTTTCGTTACAACCATAATTTGTTTAAAGTCACTCAATCCGAAACGAGCAAACACAATTAGTGATTAGAATGAGGAATACTAAGTAAGCGAATTCTAGATTTTTCGGTGATCACGTGTCGTAACTTGAAAGTGATTTGATAGTAATAAAGAATCAAACTCAAGTGATCTCAAGGAAGCCTCTTGCGTGCAAGGATCACAAAGAAAGTTTCTTTTCGTTTAATTTTCGTCGCAATAAGCTTTTAATCCTTGAGACGCTTCGGTTCCACGTCACCGACGACGTTGCCACCGTGTCTGTGCTACGCGCATCTAATGTTTGTCCAACTGCTTTATTCACAACCAAAAAATTACAAAATATATTCGAACACTCATCACCTCTACAGTCACATTTTAGTATCGTCGCGGGTTATTTCGCGATCGACGCATACATCCACGCGCAAGCCTCGTTTCAAACTAAATTTTGGTCCGCTTAAACTGTTGCTTTTATCATTTCAGCCGATTCGTCCCTCCCGCAATCAAACCTCTCGTTCTCCCGCCAAATACGTACCATATGCATAAAAGAGATAGCGTACAACTCGCCTCGCAGACGATATAAATACGAAGATAATGTGTACCTACGTCTACTAACGACATATGTGCAAGACATGTTCTGTACTGGCATGTAGATATATTCAGTACAATAGAGCCTCTACAACAGACGTCAATGTCAAAGCTAATGAACTTAAATACATTGCATTCAATTTTAATACATTATCTACTTATTTAGAGATCATTTTAAATTTTATCTGACAGAAAAACAATTATACTGTACCATTAATGGAGTAAATAAATTGTGAAATCTAACTTTGTGTTGTGATAAAATAAGTAGCTGTTGGCAAGCCTGTATAATAATAATTATTGTTGTTTTCCTGTAAACATCTGTCTGAGTTTTACTTAACTAGAGAATGATAATACTAACATAATACCTAATTTAAATTGAAAAGCGCTGGTATAGTTCTTTCAATTCACAACGGCGCGTGGCTCATGGTTGTGTGTGTGTCGTATCTGTATAAGTGTGAGCGAGAGCTTGTTTGCGCCTGACCAATCTCACCTAGGCTCCTGACAGGTACGCACACTTAAGCAATGTGCACGTACCCGACTTAAACACAAGTAAAGCGCATTCGTACTACTTTATACTTTATTATACCTACTACCTACCTAGAGACACGTATTTTGAGGAATAAGGTATGAAAAAGATATTGCTATGATAATAAAAATAAAGATGAAAAATTTTTATTGCACTCCAAAAGAACAGAATACTTAATTAAAGAAAAGCAGCCTGATCACTAAAAAACCTCTCACATGGGAATAATAAATACTACCTTTAGGAAAAGAAATTGTGTTTAGATAGCATGTTTTGCAAAAAATAAAGAAAAAAGTTCCCTCAAATCAAAATGATAAAAAACTTGAAAGTACTCATCGTGATGACAAATCCACCGTTATGTATCATTTGATTTTGCATCGTCCTTTGTGAACAAGGGAAGGTGTTACCTAAAAGGAAAATCAAGATTTTCGAAAGGATGATTCATGACATAAGGCACCAAGTGTTTTGTTTCCTTTCCGTGAATAAAGTTAACATAAATTATTTTACTGCTTTTTTAACTTTATTCGAAAAAGATTTTGGTTTATTGAAAACAGGATGATAATTAATCTAGGAGTTATATTTTCGTAATGGACCACGTGGTCAGTACAATAATTAGTAAAAAGTGATGTAATAGGCAATTGTAATAGTTTTCCATTATCAGTAAATTAGGCGGTTTTTTTGAATTTACGAGATTTTAATATAGAGAGATTATCGTAGTGACGAAGAATCATCAACTCTTGATTCTTTATTTCTCTATTTTTTTTTTTTGTAGAGCAGATTTGCTAGTTCGTCTGTATAGTGAGTACGATGTTTTATTCCATGGCCAATTTTATGTAAAATGTCTAGTAGTAGAATTGTTTTTTTTTTTTAAGATTTCGTTTATAGAAATGGAACATACTTAGAACTCTACAAAATGATGCAAATTATTTAAAATCCGCAGACGTAAAATCTTTTTACTCAGAAGGTTCTTAAACTCGTTAATCTCTAGATCCCGGGGTGAACTGAAGTGTAGCCGTCATTGGAAATAGAAAGCAATGACACATAATTGTCGCGTCGGAGCGTCGTCGTCGGTCGTCCCGTCAACGCAGTCCGACGCGCGACGTGACGCCGAGTTTGTCGGCGCCTGCTAACTGAGACTTTATTGTAAACTAGCTTTTGCCCGCGACTTTGTCCGCGTCACTTAGGTTACTGTTGTTCCGGGGGTAAAAAGTCACTTTCCTTAGCACCAAAAAACCCGTTCAATACAAAATGTATGAGAAAATGAAATCACAACAATTTTTTTCGACAATTTTCCAATGTTTTTAATAGTTATTCTGCTATTCAGGACGGGGAAAAATACAGCAAATCAAAAACCATGAAAATCGGTTCAGCCGTTCTAGAGTTATAAGTGTTCGAGTAAACCCGACTAGGTACTATTTTAATTAATATCAATAATTTAACAGCTTCGATGTCTACCAGGATTTAGAAAGATGTGAAAATATATACCTACCTAGTCATAAAATACAGTTTAGAAGTCTTTTTAGTAGTTTTGTCTGGTGGGAGGCTTTGGCCGTGGCTAGTTACCGTCAAAGACGTGCCGCCAAGCGATTTAGCGTTCCGGCACGATAGCGTGTAGAAACCGATTAGGGGTATGAGTTGAATTTACACTGCTATACCCCTTCCAAGTTAGCCCGCTACCATCTTAGACTGCATCGTCACTTACCATCAGGTGAGATCGCAGTCGAGGGCTATCTTGTCATCGATTAAAAAAAAAGAAGATCTTCACGAGTCAGAATAGAGCTTAATTTGAGTATAATGTGAGTGTATTTGCGCATTGTTTTCAAATTTGCATCACCTACCTAATGACAAATCTAAATTTCGATCGTGTCATAAGGCGTAACAAAGAATTTCTGAAGGCATAGGCAATAAGTTCAGAAATTGTTAGTAATAGAACAAGTAATTTTGTAGGTATTCCTGTGCAAAATGGGTTAGAATTGTAACGAGAGCCCGTTTCAATAACGTAAAATAAGTTTTATCCGTAATAATTTAATAAGTTAAATAAACGAGCGTTTTAATATTTTTGCAGTATTTTCAATACAAAAACTGTAAGAACGCCCAATTTATTCCTCGGTGAAAAGTCACTCGACATTGGTAAAATCGCCACTTAGTATGAAGAAGAACTATAATGTAAACCCTATTAACTACATGAACAAAAAGAACAAACTCGAATAACTAACATCACCTGCTGAACTGCCTTCGTAGAGTACTTGATACAACACGAATTCCCACGTATACAGCATGCTAACGATTTCTTCAATTTCATATCACGCCTCAAACAAAACACTTCACTGTCCACGTACACAAAATCCGACCTTAGCAGACGTCTATTTCAAATAATAGAATATTGCGTTCTGTCGTCAAATGGGCAAGAAAAATAAATCCGTGCTGCACTAAGCGAAATCAGCAAAAATCATTTACACGACCGATTTTTTTTTTGCGATTCCGCGGTTACTATAGTATATCATGCAATTTAAATTAGCACAGAAGTTTCCATATTGAAGTTTGAACACACAGATTCGAAGAATTGTAAAACCAAAACAAAAAATTTATGTAAGTATGTTTCTCCTAAGATTTCGTAATTAGGTAATGAATTTCAGCATTGGTACATAAAATGAATTCACTATACCGAATAAATTATTTTTAATACGATCGGTGAGCTTATTTTTTGATTCCTCCATGACGCTGAGTGATAAACTTTTTTATCACTCAATAGCATTGATGATATTACAGTCTATCTCTATTGGCCGACCATGCAGGCTTTGTATAGTGAGAATAGATGTTGGATGTATTAAGACAAACCCCATGGATGAGTGATTTATTTCTTAAATTTTTAATAGAACTTACTTATAAGCGCGACTAGAGAATAAGAGATAGTAAGGGCTGTGGTGGATGTCCCGTTGCATCAATGCACGAGGAAGGCGAAGAAGTGGGGCTATGCGCCCCACTTCTTCGTGAAGCGTGCCACAACACCTAAGTGATGACCACGACCGCACTACGAAGAAAAAGATAAAACTATATCTACTTGCCTATTTATATATCAACCGAGTTGATAAACACATTATGGACCACCGTTGACGGACACGTCATGGAGGACATTATTATCATCAACGGTCCAAACGTGCTGGAGGGTACCCTACACTGCACATACAATAAAGCAAAAATGAAATAGGGACCAGGACATCATTAGGGCGGATCTAAATCAGAACTCCCATATCCTAGAGGGCTTAAATAAAGAAAACCTCAAAATTACGGTGCGCTGCAGAAAACGCGCCAGGAACGCACTTAAGAACTATGTGGTGATGCAGGTTTCTCCTCAGTTGTGGCAGCGCCTGACCGAGCAGAAGCCGGTCCATATTGACATGTCAAGTCGTTGCCTGTCGTTCTGGACCCGCCCCGCACCGGGGTTTTGACCAAACCCCGCTAATGCAATGCACAAGGTGCCTCCGCTTTGGTCACGGCAAGAAGCAGTGTGCCGAAGAGAAGGACGTATGCTCACGCTGTGGAGGCGACCACATACGGTCGCCCAGGCCGGGAACCCACCCAGATGTAGAAACTGCCATCTGCCTATAGTAGCAGTGGGTATGTTGATGTCAAAACTGCTAGGTATGATTCGGTCAATGCACTAATTGCACACTTTTTGACATCAATACCAAATCGCAGTGTTAGCACTAAAACCCGTGCACGGTGAAACTGAGCACGTATGCCATTGCGTATTGCTAATCAGAGTCCTGAGTTTAACTTTTCATATTATGTAATAGTTTAATAACTTTAACCCCACTACGGAACGGAATATTGGATATAGGCAACATCCGTCATATTGATTTTATTCGTGTACAATGTAGCCCATGTTACCCGGGCCATAACTAAGAATCGATTGACACCTCATATATCAAAATCGGCTCAGTAGTTTAGGCGCCCCGATAGAACATTAGTCACATATACATATACATTATACATATCCTTTTGGCTTAGCCATAGTCGGGTAAAATAATACCTAAGTATATGGGAGGCATTAAAATAAAAAAAGTTTAATTATTTATTATATAGATAGACACCTTAAACAATAACATGATTTATACATTCTATTATTGAATTTCGTAAGTTCCTAATAATTTATAGGCAAATAGGGGTATAGTTCATGTACTAGGCGTAACTTTTGCCGTGTAAATGTAAATGAGCCCTTTGATAGCATAGGATAATATCGGAATAGCGTTTATAATATCCTTAAAAGACAACAACAGCTGTCTTGCGTCATTTTGCCTCCAACTTCACGGCTTAAAACTTCTATCTCCTTATTAAATTTTTCAACCGATAAGTACGTTTAAATGCGAAAGTTTCGTTGTTTGTTTGTTGGTTTGTCCTTCAAACACGCAGCAACAGAGCAACGTATTGACGTGATTTGCATGGGTATAGTTACGGACCTGGGGAGTGAGACTACTACTTTTTACTCCGGAAAATCAAAGAGTTCCCGAGGCATTTTAAAAGTTAAATACACGCAGACGATGTCGCGGGCGTCAGCTAGTAAATAAATGAACTTAACATTAATTACAGCTTTTCCTTAGAGATAGTGTAGACTGGAATCAGCCATCTCAGCAGATCATACTTATTACTAAGACATGGCTATGATCTGCTGAGGTAATATTCGCTTAAGTTTTATTTTATTTTTGTATGAATGTCTTGAACAATAAATGATTTAAAAAAAAATGCAATTTATTAAAAAAAAATGTTCTTAAAACATCTCTTAATCGAAAGCGATAAATAAGACCTAACGTATTCTCAATGCGTCACGTTGTTCCGTAAGTATATGATTTGGCAGCCTGAAAGGTATCCTTCTAACCATTGAACTATTAGGTACATTACAGTTACATTGTTTAACACGTGTTTGGGATAAATTACTTATAAGAAATTGCGTATTTGGCGCCGAGCAACATGGTATCGAATGGAAACAACAGAAAATCGTGTATCGCTGACTGTTGTAATCGGAGACTTCGAACAGGTCCACGAGACGCGTGGGAAGCGATGCAAAAATAATGCAGCAGAGGGAATAAATGAATAATTTAAAATAAACAATTATTACTTACGTAGGTTTATATTGATTATTCTGTCATCTCACACAATCTCTGTAAATATAATATGTAAACTAAAATACATAGCATTAGGTACCTATTCCAATTAATTTAGTTAAGTTTAGAAGATTTGTTTTGCCTGGTGGAAGGCTTTGGGTGGTGCTAGTTACCACCCTACTGCAAAAAGGTGTGAGCGTTGAATACAGGTGGCGCAAGTCCGAGATCTGTGGAAGTTTATGCAAGAGACCTTTGTCCAGCAGTCGATTGATAAAGAAGGAAAAACGATTTAGCGTTCCAGTACGATGATATGAATACATACCCTTTCCAAGTTTTGACTGCAGCATCATCAGATGAGATTGCTGTAGGTTAATTTTGTCAACGAAAAAAAATATTAGTAGAAACTAACTGATTGATACTACCTGCAGACTTACAATCTTTAGTGTCTGTAGTTATGTACCACGTATTTTCACTTAGGTATATCGGCAGTCTCCATATTCGCGGATATTTTATTTTTACTGCTCTCAACTCCTATTTATCTATTCATTATGACCTTATATTATTACAGTGTGAATTAAGCATAGATCCGTGGCTATGTAATCAGTGGTTTTACGACTGTCAATTATTTGCGACATGTCTAAGGCGCCGTAAAATCGTATTTCATTACCTTGTACCATTAACTAGGATTACCTACTATTTATGGAGTCTGAGTAATTACAACTTAAACCTATTATTATTCCTAGCAATAACAATAATTGAACTTGATCTTTACGCTTTTATTTTACGATCTACCTTTATATTAGCTTTTGTCCGTGACTTCGATCGCGTAGCGTTAGATTTTTGAAAATCCTGCGAGGACCCTTTGTATTTGTGTGATACGACTCTAGAAATTATTGCTATTATGAAACGATTGCAATCGCCTCTAATTGTGCGATACTCAATCGCTATTGGCTAACATGCATTGTTGCAGAAAGAACGCGATAATTTCAGCCAACCACCACGATTGAGACTAGCAATGATTGATGCAGCTTTTACAGAATCGGCATATATATCTATATCACTCTCTGTGCCGTCAAATGTACATGCAAGAATCACGTCGATCCGTTGCTGCGTGATTGAAGGACAAAATAAACAACAAAAACACACTTTTGCATTTCTAATATTAGTAAGGATAAAATCAATTGCCGTTGTTTTCATTAGTATACAATAAGATAGTAACAAGTAGAGCCTTATCTATCGTGCTTTAGCACGTGCCTTAAATGTCAACACTTGGTGTTGGATTTCAACAAAGCCAACGCTGACAATATCCTTTCTATTAGGTACCTACTATTTTATCTAAACTTGAGTACCTACTACGGTTGTAAGGATGTACCCTACACATACTTACATACACTTAGAGCCAGCGACTTAAATTGTGCAGAGTGCTACAGGCATGATAATTCAGGTATAGTAATTTAAAACTACCGTCAATTAACTGGTATACTTTTGACTATTTTGACTTAGTTAAGTTTCAACGAGATAAAGAAAATAAATGCACAAATTATTTAAGTACTAATAATATTTTCAGAATCAGCAGAACCTTTCATTTGAATTCGATGGGATAGAATAAATAAACACACAACACACTTACCTACTATAATAACACATGCCTAATTGTCAAGCACGATAAATAGTTTTGTAACAATTTTTGTATCGCTACCATAGACTTAGACCATTAGATCGCTACATTTCTCTATCAGCAGAAATGGAGTCACGTTTCAATCTTGTTTTTTTTTTAATACAGCAAAATATCTGCATTTATTGTTAAAATTACTGACGCAAACACTTTATCGAAAACCTCGACAGTGTATTCATTAATAAATAATATACTTATATTTACTATTTTTCAAAAGAATATTCTGTCTGACCTGTTTCTACGCAAAAATAATGCGAATCAGCATGACTATCCATTTTGAATCTTTTAACCATTGCAAATGTGGTTCCACGAATGACTTTATCAATTAGAAGACTAAGCAATATAGGCGCTATAACAAGTCGGGCTAATAAAGGAAGAGCTCTGAAAGATGATACCTTTTTAGATAAAGGTAGTCCATATAATATCTGGCCGCACGTTCTATCGTAATTCGTAATAAATAAGAAATCGTATTTTGATTTTTCAAGTTCACAGTGATACTTAGATTAAGAATTGTATCTTGATAAAAAAAAGTTGTTTGCCTGGAATTATTAATTTTGGATGGAGAGAGCTATGCTCGGAGTATGCCTGCGCTGTTAATTTCGGAATCAGATCCGTAGGTGAATCAAAGTTAACAATATAGCTCAGCGAGTCGCAAAGGTGAAGTGGAAATGTACCTACCCAACACATAATTCGAAGAACCAATCCTTGGAGTCCTAAGGTACTGGAGTGGTGGATAGCGCACCGTTGGCAGATCCCTAATTCTATTAGGGACTGACGACTTCAGACGAGTCGCAGGGAGTCGCTGTATACAGACGATGCAAGACTCAGGCATGTGGTAATGTCTATCGGTGATAAAATAAAAGAAGAAAATTAGCTCTCCCTATAATATTGTGACTAAGTGTTGATTTCAACGTCAAATGACGTGTAACCGAGGAATAAATTGGGCGTTCTGACAGTTTTTGTTTTGAAAATACTGCCAAAATACCAAATTTACGCTCGGGTAACCCTTTTTTACGTTGGTGAAATCGGCCCTAAGTAAAATAAGTATTTATTACTTATCATGCTTAGGGCCGGATTGTTCCGGCCCTAAGCATTGTTGATGATGATCTTGTGATCAACTTGTAACATTTTCCAATGAACTTTTTATTGACTGGATATGTAATAGTAGATTGTTACACAAGGGACGTAAGTAAGCTATTACAGAACAAGATCCAATTTGGCGCCAGTGCGAGCGCAGCTCGCATAGGGCGCTAATGGATCGCGTGCACCCGAGATATTTAGTCACACGAGCGAGCGCAGCGAGCGAGGGTGAATATAGTTCGAGGGTGTAATAGCTACTTGCAACCGAGGTAAGCATTCTACTTTATATCATTCTTGCGAGGTAACTTTGGACTTATCCGGCAAAAGGTTTTGCATCATTTGTTCTGCTTCAAGCAAACAAAAATCAGGCTCTCCTCCTTTATAATCATCTGATGAAGTGCTTGACATTGTTGTAAATAACTTAAATACCTTTACGAACAAACTTCACAAACTTTCAGATCAAATAAAATGCCGCCATTTCCATTTTTTTTTCGTAAATAGTTTTCCATTTTTTTTTACGGCTCTGAGTTCCAAGGAGTTTTGCATAGTTTGAAATGTATGGAAATTAAATGCCGCCATGTTCAGTGTTTTTTTTTTTTCAGTAAAAAGTTTTCTTACCATTTTATAAGAAAAGAGATTGTTTACCAAGGAGTTTTGCATAGCTTGAACTGTAAAGTGAACATTACAATTAAAGCATAGTGCGACGTAATGTTGCCTTGAATTGCAAACACCATCTTACAAGGAGACTTTCCACCATAGTAATCCCTAGTTACTGAGCAAGTATGATATAAAGAAATATTATTAGTCACACACGTTTCCTAGAAATTGAGCAGTATAAATGTAGGTAATATAGTCCCACAATAACATTAAGTAATCTAGTTCGCGTGATACATTAACTATTATAGCATAATCTTAACAACTACTCATAACAACGACGACGTCTCAAAGTGGACTAAGTATTTTCTATCTACTTCTATTTCCATGTTTACATTTATCTCATCTCAACCGGAAATTAGCGCATTCCTACACATGTCTGCTTCTACCGATCCAAAACATCAAGACAAAATTAAAACATTTGGGTCGACTTCATTCAGATTACTTACGACCTCAATTTATTCTTATATCATAGCGTTTCAAATAAATAAAAATTAGCTTTTACTCATCAAATTATTTAATCCACTATTTTATTTGAGGCACTGCTTATCTATATTTTATTTTGAGTCTAGGTACTTAGGTTTAGGCACCGAATTTAGGTAGGTTTATATTTAGCTCTACACTATGTTATTGCAATGCTGAGCCTTCGTTTTCCAAATATTTTTTCTATGACCGCCATACTGTAGGAGCAAATCAAAACATGCCTTCACAATCGCTCTAGGCTAGCCTTATTTATAAAGTTCAGGGCACATTATCAAAACAACGACTAGGTTCCACGGTATCGATAGAGCACCTTCTGGATCGTGATTTGTTTATAAATATAATTCGATTAAGTCTATCTCACAGACTTCTCCATTCGTCTACGTGTAAGTACTTACCTACCTAACATTATTTTATATTAGCTGACCAGACAGACAGATAAATAGTTTTAGTATAATTCGGACAGTTACGAACGATTTTAAAATATAAAATAGCTGAATCGGTCCCAGCCATTCCAGTTGACGCGTTCACCAACAAACACTACAGCCATATTATGTTGGAAGACAAAGCCGAATTGTAATCAATATGACATTGGAATTCTAGTGTATGTGGGAGTCAATCTAAAGCCTAAATTGTTATTTGTAATTGTAGCCTTGACAACTGTGATGGAAATCACGACAACAGGCACAGTGCACATGTACATTTGATAGAGATACACCACAATACAGTTTCTAATTTTCAAATATAAGTATTAATGGAGAGATCTAGGCTTATCTACGTGATTGAATGAGAAATGGAGAGATCCATCGAAGATTGTAACTGAAGTAGCTCAACGGGTTGCGAAGCTAAAGTAGCAATGTATGGGGCACATTAATATATATATAGCTACTCGTGCTGATTCACTGACTCACTGACTGACTGACTCATTGATCACCTCTCCTGTAAAATTTTGTATGGAAAAAATTTTTTTCACTCACGGTTTCGTATAGAGGAGAAAAATTCATTCGGAACAAAAATATGGAGAGAGCTGATGATTGAGGATTTCGGAGACGGGTGAGGAGCACCGGCCAGGGTATCGAAGATAGGTGGGGGGTGTTCAACCAAATGTCACTCGAAACTTCATCCAATTGGCAGAGAGCCGAAAAAAAATTCCAAAATGGCGGATTCAAGATGGCGGCCATACAAATTTCGTCGGTGTCTATCTCGGAGACTATAAGAGATGGAAGAGTGGTTTCTTGGAAAAAGATGATCAGGACCCGAAGGTCTACTTGATGAATAGAAAAAAAATTCAAGATGGCGGAATAAAAAATTTTCCATACAAAATATATGCAAGACTAAAACATAGTTCTTTCTCAAAACTTATGTTGATTTTGTATGGAGGATAAAAATTCATTCGCAGAAAAAATATGGAGAGAGCTGATGATTGAGGATTTCGGAGACGGATGAGGAGCACGGTCAGGATATTGAAGATAGGTGGAGGGTGTTCAAACAAAAGTCACTCGAAACCTCATCCAATTGCCAGAGAGCTGAAAAAAACCTTCAAAATGGCGGATCCAAGATGGCGGCCATACAAATTTCGTCGGTGTTTATCTCAGAGACTATAAAAGATGGAAGAGTAGTTCCTTGGAAAAAGATTATTAATACTAGCAGGTCTACTTGATGAATAGAAAAAAAATCAAGATGGCGGAATTTATTTTTTTCGTATAAAATGTATGCAAGACTTTGATAGGTTCCTTTCCAAAATTTCTGATGGTTTCGTATAGAGGACAAAAATTCATTTAGATGAAAAATATGGAGGGAGCTGATGATTGAGGATTTCGGAGACGGGTGAGGAGCACGGCTAGGATATCCAAGATAGGTGGAGGGTGTTCAAACAAAAGTAACTCAAAACCTCATCCAATTGGCAGAGAGCCGAAAAAATTTCGAAAATGGCGGATTCAAGATGGCGGTCAAACAAATTTCGTCGGTGTCTATCTCGGAGACTATGAAAGATAGAAGAATGGTTTCTTGGAAAAAGATGATCAGGACCCGACGGTCTACGTGATGAATAGAAAAAAATTCAAGATGGCGGATTTTTTTTTTTTTCATAAGAAATATATAGCGAATTGGGAATTTTCATATGTTCGTTTTCAAAATTTCTGATGGTTCGGGGAAAAATATGGAGAGAGCTGATGATTGAGGATTTCGGAGACGGGTGAGGAGCACGGCCAGGGGATTGAAGTTAGGTGGGGGGTGCTCAAACAAAAATCACCAGAAACCTCATTCAATTGGCAGAGAGCTGAAAAAAAAATCAAAATAGCGGATTCAAGATGGCAGCCATACAAATTTCTAAAAAGATGACCAATCCCGAAGATCTATTTGGTGAACAGAAAAACCGCGGTTCGCTTTAGCGAGCCGCGCACCCACGCACCCTACTAGTTAATATATATATAGCTACTCGTGCTGATTCACTGATTGACTCACTGACTCACTGACTCACTGACTCATTGATCACCTCTCCTGTAAAATTTTGTATGGAAAAAATTTTTTTCACTCACGGTTTCGTATAGAGGACAAAAATTCATTCGGAACAAAAATATGGAGACAGCTGATGATTGAGGATTTCGGAGACGGGTGAGGAGCACCGGCCAGGGTATCGAAGATAGGTGGGGGGTGTTCAACCAAATGTCACTCGGAACCTCATCCAATTGGCAGAGAGCCGAAAAAAACTTTCAAAATGGCGGATTCAAGATGGCGGCCATACAAATTTCGTCGGTGTCTATCTCGGAGACTATAAGAGATGGAAGAGTAGATTCTTGGATAAAGATGATCAGGATCCGAAGATCTATTTGATGAATAGAAAAAAAAATTCAAGATGGCGGAATTAAATTTTTTCCATACAAAATATATGCAAGACTTTATACGGTTCCTTTTCAAAATTTCTGATGGTTTCGTATAGAGGACAAAAAATCATTTGGAGGAAAAATATGGAGAGAGCTGATGGTTGAGGATTTCGGAGACGAGTGAGGAGCACGGCCAGGATATCGAAGATAGTTGGGGAGTGTTCAAACAAAAGCCACTCAAAACCTCATCCAATTGGCAGGGAGCTTAAAAAAATTCAAAATGGCGGATTCAAGATGGCAGCCATACAGATTTCGTCGGTGTCTATCTCGGAGACTATAAAAGATGGAAGAGTGGTTTTCTGGAAAAAGATGATCAGGACCCGATGGGCTACATGATGAATAGAAAAAAAAATTAAGATGGCGGATATTTTTTTTCATACAAAATATATGCAAGACTGATAGGGTTCCTTTCCGAAATTTCTGATGGTTTCGTATAGAGGACAAAAATTCACTTGGATGAAAAATATGGAGGGAGCTGATGATTGAGGATTTCGGAGACGGGTGAGAAGCACGGTCAGGATATTGAAGATAGGTGGGTGTATAGGGGGGTGTACAAACAAAAGTCACTCGAAACCTCATCCAATTGGCAGAGAGCCGAAAAAAACCTCCAAAATGGCGGATCCAAGATGGCGGCCATACAAATTTCGTCGGTGTTTATTTCAGAGATTATAAAAGATGGAAGAGTGCTTCCTGGGGAAAAGATGATCAAGACCCGAAGGTCCACTTTGTGGACAGAAAAACCGCGGTTCGCTTTAGCGAGCCGCGCACCCACGCGCCCTACTAGTACATATATAGTTTTAAGAATGATTATTATATAAAATACATAGCTTAAAATTTAAATAAAGAATTAGATGTTGGAGTCAAATAGACCCGGAACAATGACGGAGTGGTGACCCACAGATTTGGAAGACCCTCCATGAGTTGGGCAGGCTACATCAAGTGAGGGACGAGGGAATCGCATGGAGCTACTGGATACAAGTGGTGCAAGACCGACTTGCAAGAATACAGTTTTACAAATATGTAGGGGTTTAAGATATAAAAGGAGTGAACTTTTAGAAGAGGTTTTGTCCGATTTTGATGTTGGGATTTGATATTATTTTCATTATTACACATTGGATTAAAAATATGAAGATGGCATTACAAAGCCTGAATATTTATTACCACACGACCTTATGTACCTAACTACGAGTAGTTTTCGATAAAAAATCAACCGATAGTCTGATGTGTTGGATACCATCTAAATGTATATCTATTCTTCTTTGGTGAGGTCAGATGGTCTTATCTTAAACATTGTACATATATATTACGTCAGTGTTAAATATTGTAAATACATTATATCAAACAAACGTCACAAGTGGTTCAGATAAGGCCTACCCATAATCAAGATTACATATTCGAAGAATTCCTAATCAATAAGCTGCGATGATACAATTTCCTTACACCATTCTGCTGATAACTTTGCTGATAATGATAAATAAATAATATAATTGGATTAGATCCGGATGTACCGAGTCTTACTCGGTAGGTACATCCGACTGACAAAGAAAGATAACATACAAGAAGCGTGGAAGTTTTATACAAATTAAAATCTGCTAAATAATGAAACATTTCTACGACAAAAGAAAGAATGTAACTAATATTAATCAACGCTCTCTGGTATACCAGAGAGCGTTGATTAATATTAGTTACCTTACTATAGTAAGGCCTAATTGACTATCCCGAATTAAACTTTAATCGACGAATAGACGAATCCCCTCCACCTCCAGTGGATCCTAGTTGTACCGTTTGTGTCCCGCAACTTCCTGCGATTCGTTCGTCGAAGTTGTTTAGGTAATGGGGGGTTTAGATAAGGAGGTTACCATGCCTCGGGACCCTAACTCTGACCTATGCCCTGCCCTTTGTCGCTTGTCGCAAGTTACCGTTTTGTCACTTGAGCTCAAGTGCGGCATGCGTGATTCTTCTTCATATTTCCTCATTTCTAGTTGAGAGAAACTCCTAGCATAGCCGTGTGACTATAGTACTTTACAATCTGTTCGCAGGCAGGACATCCCAATAGAGTCGGCATAAAGTTATTTGTTTAAGTTTAGAGACTGCCCACGTGCGCGGCCGCAAATTAGAATATTATGGTTTATTGCCTCTTATTCATTGAGCACTTCCCCCGGCCGGTTGACCTCCGTTTAATACGACATACGACACCGCTGAAACACAATATGTGTGCAAATTTAATTTATGATCATTCGGTAATAGTTGTGATTTCGTCTAGATTTTGTACCTAGATACTCACAATAACTAGACCATCACAAGACTTACTAGTAATAGATGACTATCATTTAATATATTATGGTGACCGTTTTTATGGTACTAAGTTAAATGAGGAAGAGAGAGCTTTAGAAATTTTCTTTGCAAAATATTAAAACATAAATTATTAACTTATTATTAAATTATAATAATTATGCTTGTTGATTTAAGTTTTGTGTTATCTTTGTTAATAGGAGCGTATTATTAGGAGCGCCCGCCACCTCGCCAACAAACTGGCCCACCATTTTGGCGATAATTACTCAGTTAAGATTATTTTCTGTTAATTTTTGTGAATAAATAAATTTAAAAAAAAAACTAATTGACTATTGTCGCTACTTCCTTCTCGTAGAAAATATTTTCAGGATGAAAAGTAATCCATGTCTTTCTGTCAAGTTTCAGAACAATAAACGATGTGCGAAAGCATAGACAACGAACAGATATAACTAATACGTTTAGAGAAGAAATAGAAAAGCATTTTGTCAAAGTAGCCCAGTCATTAAAGCCAAAACCCGAAAGTAATTAGTAACTTGATAAAAATTTGAGGGGGTTGTTAAAGAAGGTAAAATAACTTACCGTGTGATTTTGCAGTGTTGTGGGGTGTACGGAAAGGGTTGAAAAGGGGTGAAAAGGGTTTTTTGTTAATAACATTGCCAAAAAAATTAGTAACACGCTGCAAATTTATAATAAGGTTGTTCTTACCGTTTTGTAACGTTTATTAAATTTGCAGCGTTTTGCAACATACGGAACATTGTTTATTATTAAAAAACAATGAAATTTGTTATTAATAAGGGTAAAAAAAATAGTAACACGCTGCAAATTTATAATTAGGTTGTTCTTACCGTTTTGTAACGTGTATTAAATTTGCAGCTTTTTGCAACATACGGAACATTGTTTATTATTAAAAAACAATGAAATTTGTTAATAACAGGGGTAAAAAAAGTAGTAACACGCTGCAAATTTATAATTAAGCTGTTTTTACTCTTTTGTAACGTATATTAAATTTGCAGCGTTTTAGTAATTAACAATGTTCCGTATGTTGCAAAACGCTGCAAATTTAATAAACGTTTGAAAACGGTAAGAACAACGTCATTATAAATTTACATCGAGTTACTAATTTTTTTTACCCCTGTTATTAATAAATTTCATTGTTTTTTTAATAATAAACAATGTTCCGTATGTTGCAAAACGCTGCAAATTTAATACACGTTACAAAACGGTAAGAACAACCTAATTATAAATTTGCAGCGTGTTACTATTTTTTTACCCTTGTTAATAACAAATTTCATTGTTTTTTAATAATAAACAATGTTCCGTATGTTGCAAAACGCTGCAAATTTAATAAAAGTTACAAAACGGTAAGAACAACCTTATTATAAATTTGCAGCGTGTTACTAATTTTTTTGGCAATGTTATTAACAAAAAACCCTTTTCACCCCTTTTCAACCCTTTCCGTACACCCCACAACACTGCAAAATCACACGGAAAGTTATTTTACCTTCTTTAAAAACCCCCTAAAATTTTTATCAAGTTACTAATTACTTTCGGGTTTTGGCTTTAATGACTGGGCTAAAGTAAACTTTAACAAAGTGCTTCTAAATCGTCAAGCTCTATCGTTTTCAATTAAAGCAGTTTGTGTCTTTAATCAATTTTCCGTATGTTTATCCTTAAATTCTGCAAGAATTACGAATACTTGCATTACTTACAAGACGAAAGTAGTATTATGAATGGATGCGTAAGACTACGTGGTATAGGTACCTAGCTATAATATTTTTTTCTCTACTGCAGTTGATTCATTGCGATAGTACAATAATCAACTTTAATGATATGTTCCGCTGCGGAATTGTTTAAAAACTACCTTTTGCCCGCGGCTTCGCTTACATTAAATTCGTTTTCAAACCCCTATTTTATCGCCATAAGGGTTTAATTTTCAAAAATCCTTTGTTAGCGGATGCCTACGTCTTAATAGCTATCAAAATATTATGGTCAATGATAAGAAATAATGGAAACTAAAGAATCCTTTTATTTTTATAAGCCGCAAAAAAATTTAATACCTAGTGTCATAAAGATAAAATCGAATCAAACTTTTGTTTATCCAGGACATTTATTGTGGAGTTCCATTAACCTTCAAGCGGTCGCGCGGCGTCGAATCGACCGCACTTGTTACATTTTTGTTTATAATTTCAAACATATTCGTGTCAAATATATCTCGTCTCAAGTACCCTCTTCTAAGTTCATTACAAACAAAAACAACTACATACCTTCATTCCCCGCTCGTCCCATATTTAACAAATAGCTTTGGTTTTAATCGTGGCGTAGGCGTCGAAAAGACTACACGCGCCCGTCGTCGTAAAGGTTACGCGCGACTCTATTTGCGAGAATATTTTATCTTATGTATTGAACTAAATTTGTGTTTTATTGATAGTTTTTGTAAAAAATTACTCGTAGATTCGTCAGTCAATAAGAGATAATTGCACAACTAATTGAAGAAGACACAGAGAGTGACAAAGAGACTGACGAGGAAGAAAACTAAACGTTAATATATACCAGATTTTTGATCTCTAATTATAGGGATTTATCTTGCAAATTGTTTTATAATCCAAAAATTATTTGCAGAATGTTCATGGGCAACGATAATCACTTAACATCAGGTGACCCGCTTGCTCTTTTGCTCGCTAAAAATATAAAAAAAATTTTTTTTAAGTTTTTACTATATTGTTTGTTTTCTAATGATAATACATACGATGTTAATTTGTTTTGTAAGTGTTCAAAGATATTTATTTGATTTTATTTTAAGAAATGAGTAAGATTTATGTCCTAAAATTGAGACCCAACTCAAAGAAATATATATTTCTTTTAAATATTATTTTAAAGGCAATTACTTGGATTGAAATATTTTTCTGCATCTAAATACTTTCCTGACTAAAAGATAAATGTTTTGATTATAAAACATAAATGATAATTTAATGATTTGTCATTTTAAATCCCTAAAATCTCCAATAGGTCTTTTAGGTTACGCGCGACCGCTGCCGTTATAAATGGCCACGCGCCTGCTTGAAGGTTAAACAAGCTAAATGAATTGCAACGATCCAAGTTTAAAATTCCAAGTTTGGTAACGATTTTTTTAAATTACTTATGTCATTTTGTTGGTTCCATCCTTTTGGAGTTATAGAACGGAAAAAACAAGACGTACGACGTACATACGTCATAATAATGCGAGGTACGACTGATCATCAGCGTTTCCCGCATGCGTCGATTAAGTCCCAGTCTGATATCGTCGGAGATAGTGCAAATCCGCGTAACTAGCATTAGTACATTAAAATCCATTTTCATTCGTTTGTGGTTAAATCAAAACCGCGTAAGTGTCGTAGCGACTAAATTAAACACTTTAAAAGATATCTATTTTTATCAATAGAACACATGAATGTGTAAAAATTAGCCCAATAGCCGTAGAAATAAGAAATTTATAAAGTTTTAACCTTCTCCTGTAAAACTTGGACTAGTGTAGTTCCGCGGTTTTTACCTATAGTATATGCGCAGTTTTGCACTATGCCCGACGATATATTACATCTGTATTCGCATGCGGCCTGTAACACCTCGTAGGTAAGTCATCGCACTCTTCTCTGGTCGCGTTCTATAGGTAAAGTGCAGATTTCCCTTTATGCGTAAGTAAATGGCAAGTATAGGATTTCTTTTGTGCTGAGTCACTGGGTTATACGAAGAATCATCACTCACCACACTGCATTTGATACACTCACGATTTCAGACTTACCTGAAACAAAATGGCGGAAATCTTTAATAAATCTCGCATAACTGTTTCACCGGGTTGATTCATAATATATTAGTCAAGTTTGCGGCTAGACGACGACGTCGTAAAGCAATGTTTACGTTGTTAGTAAGACGTAGATTATCACATCACGCGCTATAGACAGCGAAACACAAGATACAATCCACTGGTAGCTGTATAAACAATAATTATTTATTCACAGAGTTTAGTGGCTGTTGTCATAGTTTTCAGACGGATCTAGGGGTCTTTTTCAGATATGCATAACAGCTAATTACAATGTAAATCGCAAAATGTAGGGAACCCCTAATGAAACAGAACCTTAATGTATCAGAAGTATCAGCGAAATTATTTTTTATTGATTCTTTGCAGAATCTTTTTTCTAAACCAGCACTGGTAGCATGGGCAGGAGATAAAAGTTTTATCCCCCGATTTTATCCACTGACAGGGGATAAAATTATCTTTTCCCTATGCTAAAGCATGGCGACAGAGGAAAAGGCGATATATATTTCTATAAGTATATCCACTGAGTGTTATTTCCACCGCTGTGCCCATGCTCGACGGGTGGATAAAGAAAAGCGAGGGGATAAACGTTTTATCCTTTTCCCGGGGATAAAATTTCTCCCGCCCATGCTACCAGGGCTGTGGTAGAGTATTAACTTATTATAAGGGCCACAGCTTGGCCTACATGAATGAAATGAATTACTTTGGTATTCTGTGACAAATCTATGGTAATACAATACAAGTTCTAGGTTATAGTCAGGTTAAGGGCATCTCTTCTTCAAGTATTTTTTTAATCGATTAAAGCAGGAAGCTGTTCATTTTTATTATTATTCATTTGCAATTCACGCCAATGTTTTACCGGGCTATGATGCAAAAGTAGGAAATACTGAACACCAATAAAATAAAATACTCAGGTTCGAGGTCGTATCGTATTATAGGTAGGTATAATTATATATTTATACCTAATAATTATACAATACACCACACACGCATAACGTTTTAAAATCACGCTAGTGAAAATAGCATGCTTGAATATTTTATTTTAATTGCAAAATTACATCACGATTCCCGACTACAATAAAAAAAATATAGTTAATTGTTAAAAGTAAAATAAAACTTAGCATGCAAGTATACGAGTATTTTGCGGTGTATAATACTGTTTATAGAAATATAAATAAATACTTGCCCACAGTACCTACTTGCCATTTTGTTCAAAGTTATTTTCGAGCTTGTCGAGGTTTTTTGAACAGTATTTTCGCATTTTGCAATTAAAATTAATATTTATCAAGTGACCACAAAATAGGTTAGAGGTACAAGCAATATTAACCACACAAAGAAATAAATCATCACAAAGTTTTTATTTGTTTAAAAAAATATTGGCCAAGTTGAATTTGACAAATATTCTCCTCTCCCCTCCAAATAAGTAGACAGCTTTACGGCTTTTAGGTAAAAATCAAACCGTCGTCGATTAATTTTCTTATTAATCCCACGCATGTTAAGGCCGAAATATATTAGACCAAATATAAATTAATAGTAGGTAAATAAATACGTAGAATTAAAAATAGTATTAGTGAGTAATACTAAAAATGTAGTTTAAGTATAAGTAAAAATAGTTTTAAGGGGTAAAATAGAGATTTTATTTATTTATTTTGGGGATGGTGAAAAATACCCATAAGCATAAAACAGTATAAATAAGAATGTCTTGCGAATAGTTCGTTCATATAACTTTTAGTCGTCGATTCGTCATAGACAAGTAAACCATAAAATGAGTAAACATAAGTCATGTAAGGCGCCTCGGTGGTTACACATTCTTCTTGATAAAATACCAATTTTATCAGTAATTGCAAATTATATCGTTATACCTAATAGGTAAGTATGAATACGAATGTACTATGCTACAGCTAACGTAGAAATTGTAAAAATTGCTTATGAATGGTTACATCTAGTTAAGCAATTTTATTTTAAAAAGTACACAATATTTAGTGAAATACAAGGGATTTTTCTTCTTTTATTGTAAAAAAGTTGAAGGTGGGTGTTTGGGACAAACTAAAAAAAATATATAAGTAGATTAAGTATACATGAACAATGGATAAAAATAAGCAAAACCAAGATATTTAAATCAAACTTGAAAATAGGCAATCAATACCTATTATAATGATTCATTTTATATTTCATGAATGAATGACCTAATATTATCGTCTTGAGGTGGTACGTAGGTAGGTACGTCCGATAGTACGGTCATGTACCTACGTCAGGTATGTCAGTACGAAAACTACAAAATTAGGTACCTACGTCGGTAACAAATCAAACAAACATCTCAACTTCGCCGTCCCTGGAGTAACTCGCAGACATCAAAGAAGGCCATAGGTTGGCTATATCTCGTGAGCGAAGATAATATGAGAGCCAATAAACTGAAAAAATCGGATGCATAAGATCGGGCAAGACTTTGCCAAAAAGCGATATTTTGGAATTTTCAATAGAAAAACGGTCAGAAGGCCTAATTTATTCCTCGCTTAAACGTCACTCCATGTTGGTGAAATCGGCACTAGTGGGAAAGCCATATAGCTCAGTCGAAGAAGTAGGTACACCTATACTGCCCTCGTAATTGAAAACACAGTAACTTAAAGGTAACTTCTATTGAACTTACTGTGTTTTCAATTACGAGGGCAGTATAGTAGTCAGTGATAACTGCAACGTCAAAATAACGTAAGTAGAATCTGTTACTTAGGTAAATCACTCAAATACATTTCGGTTTAAAAAAATGTACAATCTCGTTCTTGGAATCAATTTTCGTAAAATTCACGGATTTGAGTCTTCGTTTTCGTGAAAAAATGCGAATCATCCTCAAACAAAAATCGGTAAGGGTTATCGATAACCACAAGAAGACCCGTAAGAAGTGTAAAAATTGAGAAAATTGCTATTCCAATGGAATGTATGTTATCGCAAATCAAAACTTATGAATAGGTAAATGAACTTTGCCCTTTGAAAATTACTTTGCAGCTTTCTTACCTATTGTCCAAAGTTGCATTAGGTATAGCTACACTATACACTATACAGAGGTTCTAAACTTTTATACCTAGTTTTATTTATTCATTGACTTATAGATAACAGGATACAAATCACTACCATGTTTATTTTTGGATGTATTTTCATATAGTGGAATTTATAGGTATTATTATAGGTATGTATTGGGAACTGACCGATTTGAGCATCCGACCTTAAGCCACTAATGGGCTTTGCGGTCGTCTCTGATTTGCCTTAATCATTATTTGCTCCAAATCACACTAATATTATAAAGGCATAAGTTTGTATGTGTGTGTCTGTGTATGTTTGCTAGTCTTTCACACAAAAACTACTGGATGAATTTAGCTAAAATTTAGAATACAGATGGATTATACCCTGGATTAACACATAGGCTACTTTTTATACCGGAAAATTAAAGAGTTCCTGTGGGAATCAAAAAACCTTCATCCATGCGAAGTCGCGGGCATCATCTAGTAATAAATAATACGAAACGTTGGAGTATTTCGGTATTTTAAGCGTAAATATTGTTCTGGGTTTGAACAGAAATTCACTGTTTATTGTCGTAGTAACATATAGGTACCTACGCGTCTCGCCGGCGCCTACGGCTTAACAAAGAAGACATTGTTTTCATGTTTTCAATTTACTTACAAGGTTCGTTTTATTCTCGCATGTAAAGTTAAAATATTACTTCTAATAATATACCTATTATGGATATTTTATCGCGAAATATGATCGGTTACAATGTAATATTTAGTTCCAATTTATTTCAGCAAAACAAAGATAACGAACAGACCGACGGCATTGTCCATAAACGTCAAAATTCTTTTTACAAAACCGACTTTAAACGCCGCTACAAAGTATATCAATTGTGTCTATAAAATTTGAAGAGTTCCCGATTTCTCCAGGATCTCATCATCAGTTCCTGACCTGATGACAATGGGACCACCTGGGAAGCCCCTTTCAAACAAAAAAAGTATTTTCCAAATCGGCTCTCAATTGACTCGGACTTGAGATAGAGTTTAATCTAGGCCATAAATGTTCTGAGCCTGAGCTGAGTCAGTGTGATCGATACATTTCTACCTAATACCGATTCAAGAAGCAGTTTCTGCTAAACGCGACAACAAACAGCAGTTTCTACCTTAGGTACATATCTAAAGGTTGAGCTATAGCTTCTACTGGCTACATGAAAATTCATCTTGTAATTAGTAGCGTACCTGCTACGCTGAAAATGATAATATTTCGCGTTAAGTATCGTATGATCGCTCAGGGTTATTCAATAGGCAATGTAAGAGAGAGAGGATGTCTCTTTATTGCTAGAACGAAGATCTAGGAAGATCTTTGTTACTATAGTTACTCCTGTAGGAGAGTTTTAGAAAATACGCTCGGAGTAATAGTTGCCATTTCTGATTTACTTCATGTACGTTAAGGATATTCAAGCGCCTGACAAATATATGGTAGCAAAATGCCGTACTTTAGTAGTTGCATAAATCCCTAACATAGCGCTAAAACTTTAATAAAATTAAAATTTAATTTTCAAGCAATTAACTAATATGTGACAATTGTAAAATATCGTAATCGTTTAACCATGTATCAACACAAACCAATAAAATATTGTAATAAGTTAATAGCGACTTTGAATCATTCGAGCTAAATCTAAAAATGTTTCTTGAAGTGTTTTACTGAAATTCTTGACTGATAGGTAAATAACTTGAACTTATGATCGCCGAAGAAGTTAAATGAAGTACCTAATTGCTTAGAATTTAACCAATCAAATAAAAGTTTTAAATAAACGCGAACTAAGGCAGACGAGCGACGAATAAAAATTTTATAATTTATTTAGCGACTCCTCCATATTTAGGTACCTACAAAATACCAAGTATCTGCCTATACCAGTTCATGAGCTACAACCCACTGACAGATAGACGGATGGACGGATTATAGAGGCTTAGTAATAGGGTCCCATTGGCACCCTTTGGTTACGGAAGACTAAACATGAATGATTGTATTGTTTTTATAATTTTATAATACATTCTTTGCATTCCATTGGACACAAAACTATATCACTTTTACTAAGCTTTTACTCGTAGTTTATTGAATTGTTTCACACACTTCCTACCTAACCGGTAGTAATTATTTCACATCGAGCCCCAGAAAGAGACACTCGTCCATCTTTGTTTCCGTAGAACGTCGCCTCTATCAATCATACTTATGCGTAGTGAGTAGTGACATTTCGTAACATGTTGTCTTCTGGGGGTCAATTTAAAATATCCTCAGCTGGGAACCTTATTCTTTATCAACCAATAGATGTCCACAGCTAAACAAAGGTGTTTTGCAGGGACTTTCACAGAACTCGATCTTGCGCTGCCTGTATCCAGCTGCTCCTTGCGACTCGTCTGATGTCATCAATCCACCTAATGGGGAGTCTGCCAATCCTGCGCTTCCCGGTACGGGGTCGCCACTTCAGATCATTGGGACCCCAACGACCTGCTCTTAGAACTATGTGCCACGCCCATTTCGTCTTCAGCTTCGCGACTCGCTAAGCTATATCGGTACCTAACTTTAGTTCTCCCACTCCTAGGACCTCTTTATTTCTAGTACCTACCTACTTTTAGCTAGAAATGTCGCCCGCCTGTGATATGCCTAACGGAAAACGTCTCATTACTTCGTTACGGATTGGAATCTGAGTGTCTTAAATTCGACCGTAATTCGGTTGCTCGTAATTTACCGGTAACGTGCCGAATGTCGGCGACGAGCAACGAGGGTCATTGCCCGGCGACCGGAGTGGCAAGTGTTCGGGACAAGTTGACACTATCATATTACTCCTTTATTAAATTTTCCTGCGACTAAGCAAGACTGACGAGTGCGATCTAGAATGTGAGCTATCTTACAAGTAGGTACCTATTTACCTACTTGTGGTTAGGAACATGCGGTTTAGAAGTTTTTATACTGCCTATACCTAAGTACCTGTAACAGTACCTAGTCAGTACTTAAGACACTCTGACAAACATCGCACAGCTTCATTTTTTAGTTTTCTAAGTGAGTATACCTACTCTTGGAAAGAAGATGTCTTATACTTTTTTATTTTTAGGTTTCCGTACCCAAAGGGTGCCAACGAGATCCTATTACTACGCCTTCGCTGTCCGTCCGTCCATCTGTCTGTCTGTCTGTCACCGGACTGTATTTCATGAACCGTAATAGCTCAATCTATCTATTTATTATATTGTATCTTAAAATTGTCACAGAATGTGACATTAGCCGAGTTAAAATTGACTAATATCCTTCTATCCCCTTCAGATAAGTGGAAAGCTTGTGCTAGAAGTGGGTACGACAATAGTGCAACGGGGGGATTCGAACCTGCGATCTTTCAGTTTTCAGTCCGCACCTTTAACCGTTGGGCTATTGAGGCTTAAATGAAGTAGATAGAGGATGGATATTTTCAAAATTTAATCCTTATAAGGCCACCCTTATGTAAAAACATTTTTAAAAATCGAAATCGTCGTATATCGTAAGTTTGCACATAAGTTTGTATGTCATTTTAATTACTGCTTAAAAGAAGTATTATGTTTGAATCTTCCGGCGTCTGTAAAGAAGCTTGCCAAAGCAACACAGCTCATCTTACCTCTATGGGTCTGGGATTAAGGCCAAGGGCACCCAAAACCGTCTTTTGTGGTGGTTCAACTTTAACTTGTTAACCTTAATTTAACCGCTTTATAACTGGCTTTTAGATGACAATAACACTTGCCCGTAGTCACAAAAGTCATTCATAAGTCGCAATAAATAACTACAAGCGTAGAAATTAATGTTAATCGCTTTTATGAATGTGTACTGAGTAGAGCAACCTCGGGCGCCATTATAGGTGTCAAAGGGTGATAATTTAGACGCATCATCGTTGGGACCACACGCGCTATGTGAAAAGTCAATTGGGTAATTGAGTGGCTTGAAAATAGATCCATTGTTTTATGCTTACGACACGATATCGACACGGTTTTGATTTTTATTTAGTAAGCTTTGCGGGAGTATTTATTTTTTACTAAGGCTTATTACCGTTACCCTTACCTACCAAATTCACATTATGTACCGTTATTTTTCTAAAGTTAAATTTATAAAAATAATGGTAAAAAAGAATAACGTTAATCTGGTATGAGAACAATACATACCATTACCAAGTTAACCTTAAAAGTATCGTTACTTTTTTTGTTGTTTGTGCGCTGTTGTTAGCCCACATAGGTATCCACGACAGCCGCCGAAATAAAAAGATACAGAACAAAGAGACTGAAATTTTCGTTATAATTTAACAACAAACATAATGGTAAAATGTAGTGTTATCAAGCTTAAACGTTAATTCTCTTAACGTTACCTATGTAGATACAATGTAACGCTACCCAAGTTTTAACGTTAAACAACCCCTGACTTATGCTGTTCGTAGGTACTTATTATTTTATACTCAAATAATAAGTACCTATGAACTTCTATCAAATTTTCTAGATTCTAGAGTATTACGGCTCTGTTCCACACATGTTCCACCTAACTAAAAGTTCCAAATTCGGGACTCACCTCTTGGTTTTGGAAATAGAGGCATAACTATGGCAGAGGGCAAACTGGCTACTTTTAGCGGCATATTTTCGGCGTTAGACTATGACTTTTTGGCGATTTTCAGTCACTGTCCGGAGTTTCTCGTAGTTGGGCATACATTTTCATTGTGTAGGTAGGTACCTACGTTATATTTAGAAGAGAATTTCGTCGTGGGCGGTTCCCGTCATAATCTCAATCTAACCGTTCTGAACTATTTTTGACTAAATAGTACAATGAGTCATTTATAATGGAAATTGAAAAATTAAGCTCTATCTATTCATGCGAATCTCAATGAGCACTTTAACTAATCCGAATTCTTCTAAACTAGTTTTGTAGTGTAGTGTCTGTAGACAATACAACACGTAGCGATTCAATAGAAATAAATACTTATCTTAACTTTTACCTATTTTCATTTATTTATCTAACACTTTTGCCCACGACTTCGTCCGTATGACTTAGGTTACTGTTTTTCCGGGGTAAAATAACGGGGTCAATACAAAATGTATGAGAAAATGATTTTTTTTCATAATTTTTTTACGTTAAATCCGACATTTTAATAGTTATTCTGCTTTTCGGGGCGGAAATAAATCCAACTAATCAAAAATCATAAAAATCGATCCAGCCGTTCTAAAGTTATCTGTTCGAACAAACCCGACTTTCTTTTATATATAGAATAGAATAGAATAGAATAGAAATATTTTTTATTCAAATAAACTTTTTACAAGCACTTTTGAATCGTCAATGAATCTACCACTGGTTCGGAATGCCTTTCCTGCCGAGAAGAGCCAGCAAGAAACTCGGCGGTTGCTCTTTTCAAAAAAATCAAAATTTTACAATTGTTATTGAAACTATGCTATGTATTCAGTGCTTCCACGATGAATTTTCCTGAGTACAATACAAGTAAAAATAAATACAATACAAATACAAATAAATACAATTCAATACATGTCAACACAGGCAGGCAAAAGCAGACCCATTCCCGTTGGTGGCACCCGTTCACGAGCATGACGCATGATCCAGCCATTGCTTCGCTCAACCATATTTGAGGGAACGTAACAACCCGCAAATATTAAGTTTATGTTTACAGTTACATATACATAGGCAGTAGTAGGCTAGGATGATACATACAATAATATATAATTATATCGTATGACTTCCTCATTGGTATTACATATTATCTCTTCATAAAGTAGGTTGCCGTAATCCCGACTAATATTATAAATGCGAAAGTGTATTTGTTCATTGGGGTTTTCATCAATCACGCAGTAACAAAGCAACAGATCGATATGTTTTTTTTGGCATAAGGTACACTTAAGGTGCCAAAGGTAGTTCCTAGTAAATAATTTATTTTAGTATTGATTCGCAGTAACCTGGCTCAATTTATTATTTTACGCACTCTTTGACTTCGTTTCACAAGTAATATAATTAATGATGATTTCAGAATACATTTGGCGCGGTGCCTGTTGAAAATGCGGCACCTACAAACTTCGTTCATTCGGTCAATCTAAATTATACGTATCAAAGCAAAATAATGTTACACTTCCCGAATAATTACTGATTCGGCATAAACATAATAATAACACAATAACTCAAGTTGCTGTTTTGAAAGCCATTAATTTTGGTGTTAAATTTTTTTTGTTAATTCTGCATTTTCCAGGAATCTAAAACCATTTTCACGGAAGACAAGAAGCAGAAGTGGCTAACTTGCCAGTGACCAAAATATCTTAGAAGGTTGGTAAATTAATTACAGGTGAAATAAATGATCTATCTAGTCCAAAACCTAGATTGAAGGATCTTAAAATCAAGAAATATACTAAAGTGTACCTAAACATAAGCAGTTGTGACAGACAGACGGACAAGCCGACGAATTGCACCGTAAGAGTTGCTTGTTTTTACCATTACAAGTAAGGAGCCCTAAAATATCAGATGTTCTATACCTAAAAATAAAATATAATACATATAAACAAAATAAGTTACATATATAAATAAAATAATGTCAACTGTCAGTGTTTTCGAAATAACTGTATACTTAAATGCTACTACTGTTAAGTATATAGCTCAAAATATGACAATTTCAACGATTGTATAAACTAAGGTTTTTATGTATTTCATTCTGTCTGACTGTTTGTTTGGGCTAATATTCGGATCAGCTGGGCTGCTGTATCGCTTTTGTTGGAACTTTTGTTTTCAGGCAGGTAGAGAACTATTAAGTAAGTAGGTACTAGGAGTGATGTAGACTACTTTTTGTCCAGAAAATATTTAGGATTCCAACGTAAAAAGTTTTATATACCTACGTGACTTGAGAACATCCTCCTTTTGAATTAAATTATGATATACTTACATTCATTGTCTTTTATTTTTAAAGGCTGAATCAGTATTAAATAAAAATAAATAAAAACATCTATCCACGGTCAAGCGCAAACCTGTTTTTTATTTTAATAATATTTTAATCGTGAGGCAGCCGTTTACATTAAAATAAAATAATCGTCATCGCACATAAATAGATCGAACTCACGGTTCGCGCGCGAAAACATTATTTACTATTTATCAGTTACTTATAGCGCTATTAAAACGATTGTGGCTATGAGTCATCATAGGTCCATCATCGATCAGAACATTCAAACTAACGTCACTATAGGTAGGTACATAATAAAATAATAAACGTAAAAATTCCTTTTACAATACCGAATTCAAACGCCACTACAAAGTATATCAATTGTGCCTATAAAATTTGAAGAGTTCCCTCGATATCTCCAGGATCCCATCATCAGATCCTGACCTGATGACAATGGCTCCACCTAGAAAGTAGGTGGAGCCATTGTCACACTTTCAAACATATAAAGAATTTTCCAAATCGGTCTAGTCGTCTTCGAGTAATCGGGGAACATACATAAAATGAAAATGAAAATGAAAAAATATTTATTTGACAAAACAATATTAACAATTAATACGATAATATCCTTTTAAATATATATTAAAAAAGAGATTACGACGAATTGAGAACCTCCTCCTTTTTTGGAAGTCGGTTAAAAATAGTGATGGGCGAAAAACTTGCGAAAAGACCCCCAAACGTCGTGTGTATATTCGAATTTCGAATAATCAATCTTCTTTAAACGCAATTCATGTTTTCATGATTTTTAATTTGTCAAGTCGATGGTAGAGTTGGTAAAAATATACGAAACGGTGGTAATTCTTACAAAATAACGATATACATTATACATATTAAACCCAGTAACGTCTGATCTATAACTACTTAGATATTATTTACTTATAACTCAGTTCAGTAAAATAGAAAAATATTAAGGTCAAGGTTCGAGCGAGAATCAATTTTTCCTCGTCTTCGTCGTCCTCAACAGATAAACTTCTACAGTCTACACGCAGCCGTCTTGTCTATTCAATTTCAATCAAAGTATTTTCCTTCACTGTGACAAAATACAAATAGATTCCTTGACGTAAAAACACCTGTTTCGTGAATTTCAGTTTAGTTCATCTGTTTTAATTTTCCCTATGGTATTTCTTACCGATAATTTAGGTGCCTACCATGCTCTTTAATGTTATTTAAAAAAATTGTGCGGAATTTTTTGACAAAACATAATAGTAGTTTCTGATAAACTTAGGGAGGGACTACAGATAGATTGAAGATAGGAACCGGGCCTTATTTGTAAGTATATTGAAACCTAGACTAACTACATAGTTACTTTTTGTCATTGTGACATGAAACTTTGTGTCAAACAAATCTTGATAAATGATTAGATAGATAGATAGATAAAAACTTTATTGCACACAAGAAAGAAACAAAAATGGATAAAACTTAAAACTACGCATGCAAAGGCGGCCTTATTGCTACAGAGCAATCTCTACCTATATGATTAGTAACTATGCAAACCTTGAATAGAGACTTTAAACAGGCCAGGATCAAGAAAATTATGAAGAATCGAAAAGGTGTTCGAATATTTTAAGTTCATCCAGCCCATCACTATTTGATAGCAGATTCTCGAAATACCTACTTGAGATTTAGGTGCGGCCAAGCATACTTGGCGCATATCGTCAGTGTGGCCCGAGATTTATTTACCGCGATATGACGTCACGACTCACGCGCCATTGACCTCCGCGACTTCTTATGACTCCGAGTTCTTATTAGGTCGCATGTTTCATCTAATAGGTATCATTAGATTTAAATTTTACTATACTACGGCAAAATAGCAGCGATAAGTGGTTAAGATTGGTCTCCTTTTTGGGGGTCTGATGTTCGACTCCAAGCACAATATATCTTTGACTTTCGGACGTACATGTACGACTAGATGATGGCCGTGACTTCATCCGCGTGATATTAAGGTTTTTTGATCGAGAATTCTTTAATTTTTCGGGGTAAAATGTAGCCTATGTGCTGTTCTGATGTATAAACTATTACGTTGTGAAGGTTCAATAAAATCCGTCCAGTAATTTTTGAGTGAAAGAGTAGCAAACACCCATCCTCACAAGTCACAAACATTCGCATTTGTAATAATATCTGAATAGCTTCTTGTGGATTGAGCGTTTTAATTCCCGCGGGAACTCTAACTTTTCGGAATAAAAAGTAGCCTATGTGTTATTCCACACTATAATCTACCTCTGTGTCAAACAGCCAAATCGGTTCAGTCGTGACGTGATTGAGTAACAAACATCCTGTTGTGGAAAGTTAATGGTTTGGCCTGGAGGACGAAAGTATCAGCACTACCGATAAATGAAGGCTTCATTTGTCTTTTGTGTAGTTATTTGGGCTTGTACTTAATTGAAGGAATAACAAATGAACATACTACGGAACACATCCATCTAAACTTTGGCATTTATTTGGCATTAGGAGTAGGATCAATAGGACTAATAGGATTAGTAAGGGTCACTTCTCTCAAATCTTTTTCAATGAGAAGAGTTAAACCCTTTTCATTCGAGAGGAGTTCTGTGCCCTGTCGTGGGTCGGCGGTAGTGGCTAGAGACTAGAGAGTAGAGGCGATAACGATGATGACGGCGAAAGGAATGTTGATCACTCTAACAGTAATAATGACGTTTTGAAGAACATTTCTCTTTGTTTTTTAGTTCTTAAATTTTTCTTTCCTACTTTTTTATATTGTATTTCATTTAGTGAATGCCATACGCTTGGCATTTTCTATACTGAAAATATGTACGACGTCATGAAATGAGTATTCCTTTACGAACCGCACTTTCGGCTGCTGCCGTCATCCGCATTTCTTGGCCAATGCAAAAGTCTCGCGAATTGTTCATATTCATTTTAATATTCTAATAATGTAGAACTATGGCGTCTGTCTGTCTGTTAGCTTTTCACGTCCAGACCATTGAGCTGATCTTGGCACAGATATAGTTTACAACGAGGATATGACCATAGACTACTTTTATCATAGACAACGATTTATGTATTAAAAAAACAAATACCACGTGGTACATGTCACGGTCATCGAATGGATAATAATAATCACATTAATGATGCTGTAATGAGTCATTACCGTAGACCACCCACTTATCTACATACTTATAAAGAGAAATAAATATATACCTACTTAATAATTAAAAAAACAGTAGGTACCTACTCATATTATGTGATTGAGTTATCTCTGTGATTTATAAATAATTAGTGCTTACTTTTTTTAATTGTTATGATTATTTGGACAATACTTCTCTTTGTGTTTTTTTTTTAAAAAAGTCGCGAGCATATTTTCGTAGATACATAATAAATATTGTCGCGTATTGAACAACAGCGCGCAAGTCATTTTGCCAAATTTTATAGGAGGGTGAATTATTAATTTCAAGAGCTTATAAGTTAGTTTTAGTTCAATAATATGTTCTTTTCAATGGATGACAAGTACTCGTAATATTGAATGCTAACTTTTCGCGCTTTATTCAATAACATTCAAAAGTAAAAACCGAAAATTTTCGACTTACGCGACGATAATATGATATTTTAACCTTCTCCACGAGACGCTACACATATTTATTAGCGTAAACTTGAACAACAACATTTCAGTATTTTTTTGAGATAAGCGCTATCAGGTTGACATTTACTTTGCATTGAAAGATGATAATGGCTTCTAATCTACCTTTAACACCAATGAAGATGATCGCATATGGCGCCAGTACACATTGGAATAGGCGTGTGCAGACCACTGTGCTTGATCGTTTGATGTTTCTTTGAAAATCTGATAAAGTCTCAATAAGCCCAACGGTTAAGGTGCGGACTGAAAACTGAAAGGTCGCAGGTTCGAGCCCCACCCGTTGCACTATTGTCGCACTCACTCCTAGCATAAGCTTTGTGTTTATTTGGAGGGGAGAAAAGAAGTCAAGTTTAGCTTGGTTAATATGCATTAAAAAAAAGTCTACAAGCTGAGCTGCGCTGGCTACATTCGGAAAATGCATCAATTATTGCTACAGTTTCAATTGTGGTGATTGGCTGAATTTATCGCATACTTTCTGCAACAATGTATTTTAGAGGATCGGCCAAACAGAAGCGATTGCAATCGTCACATTGTGACAATCATTTTTAGAGAATCGCATAGCAGGAGGTTGTCATGCAGTCAGTTTGAATGGTACTTTCGGTCGACAGAATCTCGTTTGTAGACTAGCAGAGGGTACCGCGTCTGTATTTAGACGGCGCAAGATCGAGAAGGAAGTCCATGCAAGAGACCTATGTACAGCAGTGGACGCCTATTGGTTGACAAAGGTGAAGCTACTCGTAATAATAATTACAACAAACGCAACTTTCGTAAGAGCTATACCTAACTGGCGTGACGGTGCCTGTATGTGCCTTATCACTTAGCAATACATTGCTAGCCTTGAAGTCTGCACGGATTTGTGTTATCCAACGATATTGTATTAAGTACTTTTACGTAGATATTGTAAGAATATACTTAGAAAAATAATATATTTTTAATTCCTACTCGCACAATAACAGTTGCAATAGCTTTATAGTAAAGATTTTCGATTAAATTTCGGAGTTTTGTGCGTTTTAAGCAATTAAAATATTTGCTTTAACGATGTGCCTAGGACGAAATCTTGAGGATACCTGCCTGAAACCTGAACTAATTGGCTAGCGTGTAATTCCTTCTCTTTCTGTAAGGAGATCCGTAGCCTAAGAAAGTTTAAATAACTTTCGAATAGTAAATGCCCGCGATTTTGTTCATGTGGATTTAGTTGTTAATCATCCCGTGGGAACTCTTTGATTTTCAGGGATAAAATACTCTCCAGGTCCTCAACTATACCTAAAAATCACGTCGATCCGTTGCTCCGTTGTGGCGTGATTGAAGGACAAACCAACAAACATATAAGTACACTTTCGCATTTACAATATTAGTAAGAATTAATAAGGCTTACTGTTTTAACTCGAAACAGTTGTAGCCATCATAAAACAGAAGTTATAACACTTTTTTCTTGAGATCACTTCACTATTATTTTGGTGAATATTTTTTAAACAAATACAAATTAAAAACCTTTCTTTCATTCAAAACATTAAAACGCGGTCGATCTACATGTTGTCTGGTAATGTGCCAAAAACTCGATAAAGCAACATGTACATGAGATAAGTGCGTACTCGTATCTATTTGGGTAAAGACCTTTCAATGCATTCAGTTTTTTCCCAAACGTTTTTATTCATGAGAATTTACGTGCAATAAATAGTGAGTGAAAACAATGCGGTCATAAATTTTACAATTTATTGAGTGTCTATACGAGTATTGAATTGTTATGCAATAGTAATAAATTATAGAGGCGGAATCCTCATAATGCAGAAGAACAAAGGATACCTACGTAAAATATTCAGAATTCCTTTAAAATTATAGTTAAATCGAAGTATGATCTGAAGAAACATAAATAGAAGCAAAATACATTATAATTTTACATTTCGTAGTTTCCATTTTTCAGACCACACTGTATAGATATTGGATTGGATAAAACTTCAGTAAGTAATAATTTATAGATCAGAATATCACATAAAGAATTCCCGAGGGAATCGAAAACCCTTATTAATCCGCGCGGACGAGGTCGAGCGCTTCAGCTAGTTTTAGGTAAATATGAATGTAATTAGTCTTAATTTTTACTTCACTTTGACCACAGATCCATAATAGTACTGCAGGCTTTAGCTACCAGAGTCGCATGAATTTTCAAGAATATCTTTCTCGAAAATCGGTCAATAAAACACTGGCTCATTCGTGTCAATAGGGCGGCAAAATGAAACGCATAAAAGCAGTTCAAACTTCTCGTACAAACCAAAACGCTCGTATAAAATCTCGCACCAACTCGGAACCGCGTTTATTTCAGGAATCGGCTGGATCTGCTCCAAAAACAAGTATAATCGGAACCGGTCGCTTTTTCCCGCTGATTCAACACGTGAGTAACTCCGATTCCCCCCACAATCCGCGATTTCAATGACTCTCATTTCTAATGACAACGAATTCACGAACGGCTATTTTTACTTCTATCTCCAAACTATTTAAGATAATTGTGTGAAAATTGTGATGTTGAACTAATGGGACGTGAGGTACGGTGAGAACTACTTTTATTGGTCCTTTTCTTCATAGCAGATTAGTGATCATGAGTGAGGATGTGATTCGCTTTGCCAACTTTGTCTCGATTCCCTACAAATTATTGCATCCAGTGTAGCGATCGCGATGACCTCTGATTGGTTAGTACCTTCCCTCTATTGGTTAAAATGCATTGATGCAGCATGAATGCCATAAATTCAGTCAATCAGAGACCATTGCGATCGTTACACTGATACAATCATTTTTAGAGAATCGACACGTTTTGTAAAGCTCGCCTCGAAGCCATTTGAAGAGAACCAACCCTGGATGTTGGCGCAAATGAGTTCAAAAATACTGTCTATCCAGCGGGACACCAATCTACTTCTTCCGTTTACACGGGCAGTTTTAATGTAGAGTTTGAGATTATCGGGTCTTAAAATAATATAATTAATATGGAGTAATGGGTACTAGGACTACTAGGTACCTACTTACAAGTTTATGGAAATAAATCTAGCAATTTTGTTTTTAAATGTTCAAATTAATTTATAACATTGATAACATTGATAGAGTGAAATGGTTTGATAGAGCATAAATAGTAAAATAGTTATTATTTTTATTTGGCATTTTCATTTATGTTTGTAAGGATCTATGGGATAAATGCATAAATCGAATGCAAACCAAATATTCAAAAATTATTCCATTTACAAATAAAAATACATTGACAAGTTAAGTTATAGAATAGATTTTATTCGAATAAACTTTTACAACGTGCTTTTGACATCGGAAGTTTATTTAGTTCTTAAAAATTTTAAAAATACCTGATACAAAACTTTGGTAATTTTTTCTTTTGAATAGTTTTATGGGATGTTTAATTGAAAGGACTATTATGAACGCTGATCCTTCAGTGCATGATCGATCAGTCACGTCACTCAGCTGTAAGCTGTAAGCCTGGCTCACTCAAGATGTTCAAACAATTGAACTTGATGTATCCCAGAGGCAATGTTATAAGTTATGACTAAATAAATAAATGCTTCGGATAAACAATCTGTTGATTTCACACCCTCTTTAATTAGAAAGATGAATAATATGCTGCTATACCGAAATATTCCAGAATTTAATATGTTATTTATTTATTTTTTAAGTTATTTTATAAGATTCGAAATTCCATTTTTTTCATTTTGATAACAGGTCTCATCAAATTTTTCTTAAATTATAAGATTTGTTTATAGATAAAAATGAATAATAGGTAGGTATGCATTATAATAGAGATTTTAAAGATTTTTGTTTGCTTATATTTTTTATTTTTTTGGCTTTATATTTATAAGATTTGTTTTTAATAATTATAGTTGGTAAAATAAAGTGTATTCCATTTAATGTCATTAGTTTTGATTTAATATTTTATATTTTTAACCTTTAACACTTAAAGACATTTAACCGCAACTTACTAAGAGTCTAAGAGAGGTCACGATGGTATCCTTGATAGCTAATCAATGCACATTAGATCATCACGGAAAACCTGTCTAATAAATTCAAATATTAAGTAAGAACCATTTAATGAATAACTCGAGATAACACCATACCATTATAAACAAACTTTGCGTAACCAAGACATGATTATTAACGTTATTAACTGATATTTTTGCCTCGAAACTGTGTTTATGAATTCATGTGCGTTATTGTTAGTCAACTTAGTAACTTTAGTAGTAGTAGTACCGGCCATATATGCTTCAATGTAAACACTGTTATACTGATTTGCATATGCATAATCAGAATCACCGTCACCTTAACTGTGTAGGTACTTAATTACACAAAACGCAAGTACTTACTTCATAGTATGCGAGTAGTACAAAATTGCGTCTGAGTATAGGTAAATAGATACGCACGAACATCGTTTTGGTGGATGATTACTCTCGAGATAAGATAGAAATTGTTTTAAAGTGGTTATCATTAGTAGGAACATTAGATGATGCAAAGCAGAGCGGCCTCTCTGAGCCAGACCGATTCGTTCCGCTACGATAAGAGGATTAGGTCGTTCCGGTGAACGCTTGCCCCACGCTTCATATAATTTTACAGGAATCAAACGAAAATAAATATGTTTCTGTACCTGACCAAAGAAGCGTTCCCTTGCTGTTGCCATGTTTTCATTTTTCTGTGTGTCACTTTCGTCCGAATTCGCTTCACTGGGTTGTGTCCTGTTTAATGACTCCTGGGATTTGTTCACTGAATCCTCGGGAGCCGGAGAGGTTTGCGTCTGCGCCGCCTTCGGCGCAGCTCGCTCGGAAGTGTCCTCCGCCACCGTGGCTACCTTTTGAACACCCTCGTCCACTTTACCACCACCAACCCCGTTAGTCTTTTCACTGTTCGCCTTCTGTTTTTTCTTGCCCTTCTTCTTGTTGTTGGGTTTCTTGGGAGGTTTGCCCTCGTGGAGATCGCTGGCGCAGCACTGCACATTACCCATGTCGAGGCGCGAGCATATCGCGACGGCACGGTCGGCGGGAGTCGGATCGGTCGGTCGTTCGGAGCGCGTCGGCGTCGGCGCCGGCTCGCGGAATGAGCGCGCCGCGAGTCCCCGGCGTCGTGGCGCCCACCCACCCCGGTATTTTTGACGTAAACTATGGAATCGCACTGACCGCCGATTACGCGGATGGCGTCCGCGAAGGATCGCACCCGAAAGCCGAAACGCGTGCCGGCCGCGCTGGCGTCATCGCGCGCCTCGGCCCCCGCGCCGCAAGGTCAAGGCGCACTCATCACTCCTGGGCAGCCGTCCGAACCACTCCGCCGAGCGGCGAGCGGCGAGCGCTGCTGAGAGACGCCGTCATCTGACCGCACTCGCTACTGTAGTCCTCGCTCCTCACCACTATCGATCACGCGATGTTTACGTCTAGCTGCCACGGGAACGGCCAAGTTACCAATGGCAACCAATATTTACGTCAACCGTGCATTTAATTAAAGCCGGTCATGCACAGAGTAATCCCTGATCGAGACTTGACTATTTTAACCGACTTCTTAAATGAATGAAATAACATCCAGGTTATTTTCAAGACAACAAAGCGTGTGATGATTTAATTGGAATAAACAAGTGTGTACCTAGTGTAAGTATGTTTGTCGTCGTGATTATGTGTTATCGTCCCTACGAGAGCGCGGTCTCGCAGTATACTGGCACGGCGGCAAGCAGGTGCGTTCGTGCAGTTGCGCTATATGCAACGTAGAGTTAATTCTATCCGCTTAGCTACGACTAAAAACAGAGATAACATCATTTTTATGATCTCTTACTCTGTAAATATATTTTTTGTTAAATAGTTTTATAAATGAGATAAACTATAGCTCTATACTGCAACTTCTCCTGTGCTTAATAGTATTTTTAACAAATAGAATAAATTAAGAACAAATCGGCCCAAATATCCGAATATAGACTGCAACTAAGAACACCACAAACGCTGTCTAACTATTTCTAACAATTTTAGGCTACTTTAGACTAGGTACAGTTACGGTTATTTTGTATTAAATTTGGGTTCTTATTGCAAAAATGCTACTACATCACGAACTGACTTAGGCAATCCTATTTACTTATTTTTTGGGCAAGTTTAAATTCAACGGAAACTTTACTTACCTAATGCTTGTGTGTGCGAGTGTGACAATGAGTAAATGCAAGAAATGTAAGTATACCTATTAATGAAAAATAAAATTCAAGATATCAATGGCAAAGTTTCAAATAAGATTAAAAATAAAAATAAAGTGTAAGGTTAAACTTGTCCATCAAAAAACAAGCAAAGTAGGTTACATAAATTAGTAAATCGGACCTCTATATCCTTCGGATCCTCCATTGTTGTGATTGATTTGTTCAACCGAAAATAGTATTTTTGGTGATTTACTTAACCATAACGCTAATACACAATAATGTAATCCCACTTAATGCAAATTACCTACGTTCCAGTAGACCATAAGAATTCTATCGTAGGTAATTTTGATAATAAGTATACATAGAACATCGCTTGAAATATAATTAACATGCTGAATTTTTATATGACGTCTATGAAATAAGATCCTTATAAACAACGGTATCGATATTAGCACTATAAAACACTATTATAATTTTTAAATTCAGTGTGTAGACTGTAGACTCTGGTATGAAATAACCTGTGCCATAAAGGGGCCTAATCATATTGACTGTCATGCACACTGGCAATCATATTTATGGAAGCTTAGTTTATTAGTTTTTCGTCCCATATTCTGAATTAGACCTCGTAATCATCATTTTTCATTTATTAAAAAAGGTGAAAGAAATACAAAAAAAAAAATGACTCTCGGCGGACAGGATAATGGGACGGACAGGAAAATAGGAGCATGACGTCATATGCGTCGCTTTGCTATCCGCCATTGTTTTACGGATTTCAAAAATATTTGATGCGCTAACATGAATTCGTTTTGAACATAGATTAAGTATTGGTAGTCACTACGAGCGTGGTTTTTTTTATTCGGTGACAAGAACAGCAATCTCTCCTGATGGTAAGTGATGAATTGTTACCAATTCTAAATCTATGGGTTTGAATCTGTTTTATATATAAGTACGTAATTTAATTTTATAGTATCAACACCCCGATACCCCATTCTTTACACCAAGGATCAATCGCCAAAACTTAACGACGTAGTACGAGTATTTTAGCCTTTAGCGCCTCAGCAACTAAAATATTCTTAACTGAAATATCACAACTCAAAATATTCCATAACAAAATAATAGAGGTATTTTTATGCCCAATAAAAAGTTGACTCTTGACTCTTCTGAGATATATTTAGGAGAAGATATTTGATCGTTGGGCAAAAATTGGGCCGACCGCGTCGGTGTCGCAACCTTTGATGGGACGTAAACTGGGCCACGCGAGCTTTTAACGTACTCTCGAGACCGCCTTTCACACCGACACGCAACATCGATAAAGGACAACTTTCGGTGGCATTTTCGACCGGCTCATTTTCCCATCTAGGCATGCAGAGATTTTGTAATTTACGTCAATAACTTTGAGAGAGTTGATGGATGTGTATTCTTAAATGTCAAGTATTTTTAAGTAAGTACATGGAATTAACTGTCATTGTTAATTTATAGCGCAACCGAACTTCATATCAGTGTTCTCTCATAACTTTTACTGTGTCGACAGTTTCGAGTTGGAGAGCGAAACTCGACGTCAAAAAATTCATATTGCGATTCCAACGATTGCAATATTGAACTTAGAAGTCAGCTGTTGTATTCTTTTATAATTTTGTATAGTTTGACTTTTACCACATCCAATTATAATATGAGGTTTTTTAATAATTTTATGTTTCAATATGGGAATCGGCATTTGTAGTTCTGTCGAACCATGTGATTTTTAATTCTCATAAAACTAGTAATTCCATGATAGCTTGTGATTATGATGTTCATTTTCAATATAACTAGAAATTGTTGCTTTTCGGTGTAGAGAACGGTGAATCTAATCTCGAAATATATGGAAGTCGTAAACAAAATGCGGCGCCAAACGATGTTCGGCTGCACATTATGGAGGCTAATACATATTTATGCATATTTATTTAAGTTGACACGCTTTAGAAAATACATGATTGTTCTGCCAACAATGTTGACAGTGAGGTTGACAGTAACACATTATTTTTAATCTGTGGGTAGTTATTTACAGAGAGGATCGAAAAATTATGAAATGTAAAAATAGGTACTTACCTGAAAATAAATAATATAGAAAAATACTGGAAAATAGGCTATAACTGACTATTAACGTGAATCTACCTATGTTTCAGCTAATTACACATACATACACACATAAGTAAGAACCATATTGAACCATTCAGCTGTAGAATATGGTACAAATATTTATGGATTTCAAATCAGTCTACCGGAAATCGAAATATGTAGTACCTAGAGCTCGATTGTACAAGCATAACATCGGTGAAATAGGAATATAGAATTAATAATATTGTACTAACCATTATATCCGAATCACTTTCCTCAGCAGCCATAGCAACTCCTCTCTTCAAGAGTTCCTCTGCATCGTCCAACTCCCTGTCGAGCTCTAGGCTCTCTAGCTCTAGAGGTGGTGATGTCTGCAACTCCTCGATGCCTATGGAGTCCGTATCGGACATAGGCAGTAGAGTGTTTTGGCTGGGCATCCTCACGATCAGCGGACGGAAGTTTAGCCGGGAAAACCCTAGAATAATACAAATGATAATTATTTTCTATTGTGAGTTAGCACGTACAATAATTTTATTATTTAAATGAGTAACTGAATATGAATTAATGTATAACTGATTTTTAATAAACCAACCGGTAGAAATCGAAATGTTCAAAGCATGCGTTTCAGTGACTGTCAAGTAGACAGTGTCAACGGTCATGACTCATCACAAAAATTAAAAAAGTATTAAAGAGACTATAGATCTGACCATTTTGTCAGATCTATGGTGGTTTCAAAAGAGTTTTATTTAGCTTTACTTCTTACTATCCTACTATCCTTACTAACATGTTACTAACGCTCTTCAGCAGCAACGGAGGAACAAGTCGTCTTGATCTTTTGCGTGGGTACTGTTGAGGACTTGGAGAGTGGCACCTAGGTATGTATACTTTACTTTTATCCCGGAAAAACAAACCCAGGATTTTTAAAAACCTATCCCCACGCGGACGAAGTTGCAGGCAAAAGTACTAATTATTGCGACGAATTTTGTTTAGAATAAAAATATTTAAATTCATTATAGTTTCATTGAAATTCGATTATTCAATTCTAGTTATAAAGTATTTTTCATATATTTTCAGTGCAATGCATGCCGTCCTTCACATTCTGTAATAATAATCCATGACCTTACAATTACTAGATATGCTTCATACTCGTACCTATTAGCCATGAAATTAAAATAGAGTTGAATTTGCGTAGGTTTCACAACTAGTTCTCGTTGCTGAACCTTAACCGAGATATGTCTCTAAATCTTAAAATGCATAATGTAGGCATGTAGCCCATGTACCTAATTACTTACTTTTATTTTCAGCGTTTTCCCTTTTTAACTTTTTCTGCGCCTCCCGGGTTCCCTGCGGTTGTAGCATGTTGGAAGTTATCGGTCTCATGGATACTCTTTGGAGACCACTACCCGGAAGTAGAGTCGTGACTACTCTTTTGGGACCGTCACTATCTGGGCTTCTTTGATGATGGCCATAATTGTCTTCATTGGTCGCATCAATGTCCAACAATTCTTCAAAATGTTCAAACGTTTCCAAATCTGAGTCCACTTCACTGCGAGAGTCTTGAGAATTCGGTTGACAAAAAGATTCAGAATCTCGTCTGCTGTTCGACTGTTTAGATTCGGGTGACGAGAAGCTTCTTAGAACGTAACCTTTATTTGGGCTGCTCGATTGGATTGGATCGTTTTGAGGTGCGGGTGAAGAGTTGCTTCTGGGCAGATGACTTTTAGGACATTGCATTTTGCGTTGCTGCTGCTGATTGGTTCTCGTCGCGATCAAACTTCTGCCACGTCCACTTTGAATGGACGGTGGTTCTCTTCGCGGCATCACAGAATCACTTGTTGCAACGTGTTTCTAGGACCTCTAGTCACTTGGAACTGGGAATTGATCGTATGTAACTCTACCAACTTACGCTTTTCCAGTTCTTCATGATCGAATTACCATATCGGATAGCAAGGCCGGATCCAGTTGATATATAATCTGATAAGCACTAGTGAGCACGAAACATGGAAATATTGTTGCTTCACATTGTAACTTGATTAGTCTGTTAGATTTTCACCAACGCAGATGTCTGGTGGGATCAAAGATATCAACGTTTTCAAATCCCACAGTCGGAGTTCTTACACTAATATGTATTGGAATAACAAAGATTAATTCACAAAACACAATAATTGTTAAGAGTTTTGCGCAATTGGCCACACGTGTTTAAGCGTATACTACTGCGTCGTTCAATGGGACGGAGCTTACGCTACGCTTCGAAGACGCGTAGGTTCAGGAGGTGGGCAGCTTTCTCTTTTTCGGTGCCTTGAAAATAATTCATTTAAGCCTTAACAAATATAGAGAACCACATGCGTGACACACCCACAATCAGTGCTGCAATAATGATTTTATCATTTCGTTACTTAAACATGATTTATGTCATTTTGATCAGCTTATTAACGCTTTATTTTGTCAGTCAGCATGATAGATTACATTTTACTCTTAAGGGCGATATTCTAGCTAACAGGATTCTAGTATTCTTATTAAGTAGGAGGATCTCTAGTATTATAATTAAGGTCAGCGAAGACCGATCGACCAAGCGCGAGAAAATGGTCAAGCACTTTTCCCATGGTATCTATTACTTATTTGTGTAACAAGGGGCCAAAGTAATATTTTGATCCTTTAGGGCGTTCAGAGGATCAGAAGGAATAAATCTCATACTCCCATATTATGAACAAAATTGAATTTGGCTCTCGCTATTCTCTAAAGCCAATTTTTTTGAACTAAACTCATATTCCGAACCGTTATCTTAATGGTACATTAAATTGCTTGGTGGCACGTCTTTATGGATATGATAATGGTCGTATAACCACAGCCAAAACCTCTTAACTAGTAAATGTTTATAATATTTCCCTAGCAAGTAATAGAATTGTGGTCCTCCTGGTTTAGGTACCTACTTTGATATCTAAGCGCTCACCACTGTGCAAGGAAGGCCATCGTAGCATGCAAGATAGTGCATCTTTCTATAGTAAATAATAATTATTATTATTATACTGAAACAACAGCAGCAGCAGGTAACGCCATCTTTGTAAAAAGTCGCAAACTAGTGGTTAGCGAGGTGTAGAACGTCGCTCTTGGAATTGGAACTTCAGAGTACTTACGATGCTAAGCAATTTCTGTTTATGCTAATAGATGGCACGGTACTGACGATCATTCATAAAAATGTAATACTACTCGATCATTGGTATTAGGCCATACTGCTGGCAATACTATGTAAACAATGGCATCGGTGCATCTTTAGCAGTATTAGAGACTGTTGACGTCACAGGTTGATGTCATATTTTATTTTGGACTTGCTGATGATAGCGTGGATTTTGGTCTTTTCGTAATTAACTGGGACCTTTTTGATTTGCTTAAAGCCTTTGTCAATCTCCGGATTGAAGCTGTCTCCATGTGATAAGTAGTTAGCGGTTCCTCAAGTGAAACCAAAGACGTGTTTAACTTCAGAACTGCTTTAACCCGTTTAACTAAAGCTTAGAAACCCGATCTTGCAAGTACCTAGTGGGTGAGCTAACGCCTACCTATCTACATACAGCACAAAGATTCATACGAAAGGATTATTCAAAACGTGTTTTACTGCTTTAAATACTGTTTTGTTTGCAAATTAAGTTAAAGTACCTACGTATTTTGTAGACAAACGACAAAAAACTGCCGCTTCTACTCTTAGGTTTAACGAGCATTATAATGTTTCTTGGAGAGCGTAGCGTATTCGTACATACTATACCTATTGTTATAAATCTGAAACTGTGTTTCTTTGTTGATTTGTCCTTCAATCACGCAGCAACGGGGCAACTGATCGACGTGATTTTGAAGTGCATGGGTTTGGATAGATACATAGGATACCTTTAATCCCGGAAAACTTTGGGGTCCCCGCGGGATTTTTAAAACTTTTCCCACGCTAACGAAGTCGCGGGCAAAAGTAAGAACAGAATTTATATTATACCAGAAAGTACTTTCGCTAGGGATTCGTAAGGCAGTGCAGGAAAAGTTACCTATCCAATACATACTATGTTAGTTGTAATAAGTTAAGTGTTACGTTAGGCCTACCAGCCTACCCTCATTCATAGATATGTAGATATATCGCTCATTCGATAACACGATTTCTCTAATTGGAAGTGTGTTGGTTAGACGAGTTCCATACATAACATCGTCGGTAGAATTGACGTAACCTTATTACCTTAATGGGCCTACTACCTCATCAGTTGAGTGACTTTCTTCTTCGCCTGCACATAAAAGGATCGGAAAAAAAGTTATTAGGATTGTCTACAGACAATCCTAATAACTTTTCTCAGTTCTAAGAAATTCTCAGTGGCAAAATAGCCATGAGTCTCTCGGAATACTGCACTTTCGGTGCGCCCTCTATTACCTTAGTAATGATCCGTCGACTTCAGACTAGTTGCAGGGAGCCGCTGGACTCAGACAAGACCGTAATGTAAAAATCTATACATTACACATGATCTATTAACTAGAGACTGTCATAAATTAATGACACCATACTATCGTCTGCGTAAAGTGCAGTAGTCCTTTGTGGGGTCGAATATGCGCTTTTATAACTTGTTTCCGAAAGAATTGGCAGATTTACCATTACATAAATTTAAACAGTGTGTAAAGACAAATTTAATAAGTAGAGGTTATTACACAGTTAATGAATTCCTTAATGACAAAACTGGAACCAATCTGCTTTGCTTCAGCTGTCCACAAGATGGATAAGCTATTTTTTGTTTTGAAAAGAACAACTGCTGAGTTTCTTGTCGGCTCTTCTCAGCAGAATCAGCATTCCGAACCGGTGGTAGATTCTCGACTTGCCATAAGAGCCACAAGTTGGCCTACATGAAATAAATAATTTTTAGTTTGAGTTTGTACAACAGAGACCCATGACTGCTGGTCATGGAAGTATTTAACCTTTATCGGTTGATAGAGAAGACAACCAATGGAAAATCAATAATTTATCAAGTTCTCTGCCATGGTGCTAAATTCCATTCGAGTGATATCGTGTCCGTCTTGCTTGACACTTATGCAATTTATTTTACCGTTTCTATTGACACTCTGACCTTAAAACTGTTGAAATTATATTGTGCCTATAATTTTCTTGCCGACAGTAACATCTTCACCGATCCTCCTTGTCAATTTAAGACCTCAGATGTCTAACTATAAGATCTATAGAGCGTGCTCTGACTTAGCTCTAACTTAAGATAAGAGTTAAAACGAAACACAAATATGCTCCGACATAAATCTGTCTCGTTTTATCTCTGTCTTGAGTCTGAGCTGCGACAGAGTAGTCTCAATAGATCTCAGCATTAGATTGATAAATAAGTACGAAATATATTATAAATATTCTGTGAGATGAACTATTGGGAAACTATTTTAAGCCAAAGCCAACGAGATAGGCGTTGGGATTAGTAGCAGAAGTAGGTAAGTACTTTCGCATTTATAATAATATTCATTGTCTCTACGCGTCCTACGCTGCAGCGTTTACAATTAATAAATAAAATTCAAGCATATTTCACGATTATTTACCTAATCCTTCCAGTGTTCGCAACATAGGTTCGCAAGTCATAACTGACATTAACAATTTACACGAACTCAATTCGCAAAGTAACACGCAACGTCCCTACTCAAGCTAGACGATAGACGGCCGTTATACAATATACAAGCAGTTGTTCCGCGCTCGCGCAGCGCTAGTACCGCGGCAGACGATCGGTGTTACGGAAACCGTGACTCGGTAAGCGAATTAAATACCTATTATATTATTTAGATGCAAGTGCATGAGAAACAAGTAAATATTACTAAGAGCGCCACCTCGCCAACAAACTGGCCCACCAGTTTGGCGAGATAGTACATAGAAAACATGTTTGTTTTAATTATTATGATTAAATGAATAAATAAAAAGTTATGACTATCATTAACTTTAATTATTTAACTTTGAGTAATTCAAGTTTACTATACATTTTTACAAAACTGAAATTTAAATTGTTTGATTTGTTGTCGTATTTAGTATACCTACATAGTTAGTATACAACATTTTCAAAACGAAAGTCAGCTGTGAGATTTTCCGTATGCAGAAAAATACAGGCGAAATTAAACTGGAAAACTGTATTGCAGTGTGGAAGTTATTTCTAAGCTAAGTTATATTTGAAAATAATAAAGTTGTTGCGTTCTGAGCAGAAAGTATCGATGGAAAAGTGTTTACGAAGCGTTACGACTACTACATTGGTATTGTATTATGTAGGTACATTACTTCATCATCAGCCCACATGCATCCACTGTTGGACATAGGCCTCTTTTAAGTAGCGCCAACTTTGCCTATCCTCGGCCTTTCGCATCCAATCGATGCCTGCCACTTTTCGGATATCATCGCTCCATCTAGCCGGGGGGCGCCCTACACTCCGTTTGCCAATACGCGGTCTCCACTCGAGGACCTTACGACCCCAGCGGCCATCAGTCCTCCGACAAATGTGACCAGCCCACTGCCACTTCAACGTGCTAGCCCTGAGAGTCAGTCACCTAGTAGTGTCGTAGTGTAGTGTCGGTCACCTTAGTTCTTTGGCGAATCACTTCATTTCGAACTTGGTCCCTCAAAGAAATTCCGAGCATAGCTCTCTCCATAGCACGCTGAGCGACTTGAAGTTTGTGGGCTAGCCTCACTGTCAGTGTCCACGTTTCAGCACCGTAAGTCATCACTGATTAAAGGACGCACTGATTAAAGACTTTTGTCTTTAGGCATTGTGGTATTTGCGACGAAAAGACCCGGCGAAGTTTGCCGGTACGTTACTTAATGTCTCTCAATACCTACTTGTCATGAATTAAAAAGTTAATTAACGTACTCACTGAAAAGAAGAAAGATTCACACAATAATTCAACGTTTACTTAATTATAATCTTGCACATTACTTGAAAATATAATTCATGCAAATAGCGCTGGTTTACAACTTAATTATCTTGATGGAAATTATACTTATAACTGTACCTATTCCTTGATGAAATGATGAACACTATTTTTGTACATTTGTGCTTAAGTAGGTACATGTGTATTGTGTAATGTCTATTTCAAAAAGCATACTCGGATATAACTTTGTTCTATTGTTATTTTTTGCTCATTAGGTACCTCTCTAATTTGTTTTACCAATTTGTATCCAACTTAGTTAATTTCGTGCAATTTTGTCTTATCGTTTAGGTAATTTTTTTTACAACTGTAAATACTCAGTTTTAAAGTACCTAAATTTTAATTTTTTTGGTAAAATAATAACGCAATTTTACCACACAGGTTATGGTCTAATTACAGCAGTGTTAACTTCATGTCCGGAGTACGGTTTTCGCTTTCGAATCCTTTTTTTTAAAACGGCTGGATAACATCGAGAGTCAATCTGCTCGCCTGATAGTTCCCTATTATGTTCTCAATGGTGTGTAAAGGTATTCCCCTCCTCCTCACAATAAGTAGAGGCCCGAGACCAGTAGTAGGCTGGCGATGGGTTGCTGTGATGATGATGTTAATGATTACTTAATTTTGTGTGAATCTGTAAGCTATGCGAATCGTATTGTTATATCGCTAACATTAATGTGACTATGAATATGTCATTTGTTTTTGTGTAACAGCGGTTACAGTGAGTTTTCGTCAATAATGTTCGTTGTTTGAGAAAAGTGTTTTACTTTTTAGTTACAGGCTTGTTGTCGGTGTGGATCTATCTTTAAACTTTGCCTTATTTAAGTCTTTAGCATTTTTAGCTTTCGTAATTTATTTTACAAGTTCTAGTTTTGTTCAAATTTGTCTTTTTTCGTTTAATGTTGCCGCATTTGTTAGTTAACTTTCTTATAGGACATTCTTGTAACGCTTTGTCTGTATCTGTAAGTGTAACAACTTTTGCGTAAGATCTGGGTCACAGTTAGAGGTATTATAGTGGTTGCCAAAGTTCTTTTGTTTTTTTTGTTATAGGTGGTCATTTATTTTGGAAGAGGCAAGTTATTCCTATATATTTACTTATTGAATTTATTGAAATAACATAAACATTAAATACTATATAGCTTAAATCTAAATTAAAACAAAATCCTAAATGTCAAAAATAAACATCAAAAATGTCATCGAAACCACTGGAATGAGGAAATACGCCCAGAACACTGGCTGCATTACCCCGATGAATGGTCAAACTTATGTGTTGGCCGAGGTAACTTCCAGCCCTCCTGTCACCAGTGGACTCTATGAGATGGGATGATAGATTCTGAAAAAAGGATTTAGCATCCTCGCCCCTTTGAGACCCTGGGTTCAACACCAAACACCAGCACAAATATAAATTCTTTAAGTACTTACCTTATTTTTGGATTTTTTTTAATTCTTTTCAATTATGTATACCTTTATAAAATTGTAGTATAATGTAGAAAACTGAATTATATTGAGGGACGTATTTTTATAGAAATTGTTCAGCTTTGAAACTCTTCTCTCACCAAACTGTTTCGGTTTCTGTTTATTAGCAGTAATATTTTCTTACACTAAGGCCAAAGCTTCGCCTCTATCTTTTGAAGCTTTAAGATAAGCCGCGCTGATAACAGTGTTTTCTTGTTGTGATTGCTTTATTAAAAAATTTACTTAATTAATAGGGACCTACACATAGGTCGATGTAATTAAGATAGCGTCGACAGATTTGTCCGTAGCATTTGAAATTCGTTTCACTGCTACGGTTTTACGTAATCCACGATCCGAGAAATAACTAATACCTAAAGCGTTCGATTTCGTAACCTGATGATTTTCTCGGTAACAGCATTGCATTCCCGCTTAAGGTTCTTTTTAGGCGGGTTTGTTAATGTTAGGTGACAAGTGGTTCATTTGTTGATGAAATTAAAGCTGGTTTAGACTGATTTCGTATGACATTAATTGAGAAACATACGTACGAATTGCACGAAACCAATTGTCCGCTTGAGGACAGATACTAGCCACTTTTCAGTTAAATATATGGACATACATAGGTGCATTTCATCGGGTCAGATTTAACATACATTAGTTGATCTTGGAAAGAGGTCTATGTATTATTTGTGCATGTAGTTCGGTTATCGGTATTAATGAGCATTGTAATTAGTAATTATTAAGATACTAGATGATGCCCGCGACTTCGTCCGCGTGGAATAAGGTTTTTTAATTCCCGTAGGATTCTTCCATTTTCCAGGATAAAATTAGGATTTCCAGCCTATGTATGTAGTAAAATGTGTTTTAATCCTAGATTTGAGCTGCCTCTATTCCAAATTTCAGCCAAATTGGTTAATTTGTTGTGGCGTGAAGGAGTAACAAACATACACACACACACACAAACTTTCGCTTTTATAATATTATAGGTGATACCTATACAATTACATAGATAGATTTAGATTTAGATTATCAATTTCGACGGCAATGTTGTAAGGAAAAATTCGATTGAGTTTATGTTTACACCAAACTGTAACATCGCTGTAAAAATTTGTTTTGAAATAAATACTAAGTAATAAAAGAAATACCTAAATGAATTTGATGCTCATGATTTCATTCTATTGAATTTAATAAATGTACCCATATTTAGTAGTCTTTGATTATCCGGGATGAAAAGTACCTTATGTCAGAAACTTGGTTTCTACATAATATGCAAAAATCACATAGATCCGTAGCACTGTTGCGGCGTGATTGAAGGACAAACCAACAAACACTTTCGAATTTATAGCATCAGTAAGGATTAGATGTACCTAATAGGTTCCTACTAACTAGGTAGGTACAACGTTCGCACAAAACGCAATTTCACTGAATATCCGCAACTTGCATCATCTGTTACGAAATACATAACTAGTTACTTGTAACAAGCTTATAACGGTCTCGCACTGAGCCTAGGGAATTACCTAGTTATACCTACTAGATAAATATCTACCATTTACCACAGACTAATTGGTCATTTAAAAATTATGAGCGGTTAATTGTACAGAAGTAATTTTTCTTCAAATAATTAACAGAAGTCCTGTTTTATTGTGGTCTTATGTAAGGTACAAATTATGAATACCTTCATAATTTTTTTTTCTCCTGATTCTGAGCACTAAAGTGATGCTCAGTACAATTACAATGTAGCCTTACTTGACTAATTATTCTAATCATACTAATATTATAAAGGCGAAAGTTTATGTGTGTGTGTGTGTGTGTGTGTGTGTGTGTGTGTGTGTGTATGTTTGTTACTTCTTTTCGCCACAACGAATGGACCGATTTGGCTGAAATTTTGAATGGAGATAGCTTACAACTTAGGATTAACACATGGGCTACATTTTATCCCCGAAAATTAAAGTTCCCGCGGGAATATAAAAACCTTAATCCACCCGGACGAAGTCGCGGGCATCATCTAGTTTAACGTAAACTTATAAATTACTATCTTACATACTAAAAGATTGTCCTATGACGCATTTTAGTCTTTCTTTATAATAAATGTCTTTAGAGACACTTTGTTCATGTGTTCTTTCAGGCAACACTTTCACTACACTATCACTATAATTCACTATACGCCAACGCAAATAGTTTTGTTCGTTTTAATCTTCTCACTAGCTCCATTACGTCAAGCAACTGGATTGCCTCTACGTTAACGTGGCGGTGAAGCCGTTGTTCGTGGGCTTCGGCAAATTTTGAAATAATTGAATGAATGCCGGCAACGCATCGGTGGTGCCTCTGTACTACAAGTGTTCATGGGCGGCGGTAATCACTTTACATCAGGTGACCCGCCAGCTCGTTGGCCCGCTATTCATATAAAAAATAAAAAAAAATTGTATCGACAAAACCTACATCATGATAAAAAAAATTCCTGACCTAGGTACTCACTGACTAGACTGACTCATCAACGCCTATTTCGACCGAAGACCTAGAAAGCTGGAATTTTGTACAGAGATTTCCTTTATAATGTAGAGAAAGAAGGTGCTCGATTTATTGAAATTCACATGGGATACAGAGCATTTATAGTTTCGCTCAAAAGTTGCTTTATTTTCGAAAGTTTAGTTAGACTTCAGGACCTCAGAATTCAATAGGTATGTGGGTAGGTAGGTAATTATAAGAATGCACGTTTGATTTTACAAATATTGCTTACATGCGCTAGCATCTGCATACTTACTTGAATTCAAGTAAGTATGTAGATTTGATGTATGGATTCCCAAAGATTTAAAAATACGTCTCATACGGGGCTTTACCTACCAGTCATAGCGCAGATGCACTTTTTTTGTGGAATAAACGCTCTCTTTATGTCCATGGAATTTCCCCTAGCAGAATTCCCCCTAGTATTATTTAAGAATCCATAGTATGCATTAACATTTTTTAGAGTAGATGTCCTTCGTAACTTACCTATTAAGAACATAATAATACAATTACATACAACTTCAACATGCGATTTCCAAGTAATTTCATTTGATTCTTCAATTTTCTGTTCCTTACGAGGAACAGATTTTTTTTTTTTATTTGAGAACTGAGCAAAAGTTTTTTGTATAGAAATCGTTTTACCCCTACCGAGATAGTCATGCTTACATACATCTTTAGCTGAAAGCATAACCAACATAATATACATAAATAGTCTGCATCGTCACTTCTGTGAGATCGCAGTTAAAAAAATTAAATAATTTCGTATACCTTTGAAATGTAAAGCTAATTAATTTAATTTTCTTTTTTGAATGCAGGTACTTACATAAAAATGGCTTCGGAAGTGAACGAGTGGTATAGAGGCAGGAAGGTCCTGGTGACGGGTGCCTCGGGGCTGATGGGCAAGGTGCTGATCGAGAAGCTTCTATACAGCGTACCCGATATCGGGTGTGTGTATGCCCTCGTCCGTACTAAGCGAGGCAAGACGCCCGAATCGAGGATCGAGGATATGTGGAAACTGCCAGTACGTATTCAAAACGCCTTGTCCAAAACATGTGCAAATTCCGGTAGAAAATCAACCAACGATACCGAATGGTTGATGTCGAAAGGTACACTTTGTGGGTAGGAACGGCACGCATGCAGTAGGTATATTTTTACATCAAGTGTGCATGTGTAAGGAATAGTGAAAACGTGAGTGTGTGTGACTCCACCAGTGGGATAGTTACCATTTTACAGCTTTAGATCGTTGAACTCTTTTCTATAGGAGCTTAGGTGAGCTAAAACAATTACTTAGCCAGCTTAATAAGCTACTATATAAAATGTAGGTACAGACGTAGTAGACGCCCGGTCACTAATGAACTAGAACGTAGGTACATATAAAGAACTCAAGGTTAAGTTTTGTCATACAAGTTCTGTTAATCTTTTTATAATAACAGCGAAAATTCTCAGCTATTTGCGAAACAGAACATCAAGTAACGTTTTGTTTTTATAATATAGGCACTTTAGAGCTTCAATAGCCCAACGGTTAAAAACTGAATACTGAAAGATGAAAGGTCTCAGGTTCGAACCCTGCACTATTGTCGTGCCCAATCCTAGCACAAGCTTTCTGCTTATTTAGAGGGGATAGAACCCCTACTAGTCAACTTCAGCTTGGTTGATATTCTTTAAAAAAAATTTTTGTTTGATTTCAGTTGTTCTCGCGAATAAGGGAGGAGAAACCGCATGTAATGAAGAAGCTAGTGCCAATAACAGGTGATATATTGTATGATGAACTTGGCATTGATAAGGCTCAGCTAGTGGAAATTTATGATGAGGTAAGGGACTATGATTATTCTAGTGTAAATTCTTAAGTAAAGTAAGCCTCAATAGCCCAACGGTTAAAGGTGCGGACTGAAAACTGAAAGGTCGCAGGTTCGATCCCCATCCGTTGCACTATTGTTGTACCCACTCCTAACGGAAGCTTTCTACTTATTTGGAGGAGACAGGAGAATATTAGTCAAGTTCATTTTAATGTTATTTAAAAAAAAAATTAAAAGGACATAATATGTCGCTGTTAATTTATTGTTTATGGTAATACCTAATGGCATAGGTATTGTAGGTATTCTGTGCTAGGGGTTACGATTTGGCCTCCTTTTGGGGTCCCTTGAGGCACGCCTATCGCTAGACAGGCGAACTTTGATTGATTTGATTTGATCGATTGATTTCACTGCTCCTATGTATTAATTCGACAGATCAATTAAATTATCTGTCATGTTTCTTTTAACTTTTAAGGTCACTGTTACCTGTTTTTGCGCTCGAACGCAAAACATTGAAACATTAATAATGTTATGAATTGTAAAATAATATTATTATTTTTTGCAGTTCCTAGCAATATACCGTCCCGCCCATATTTTATAGGGTATTTAGGTTATTCAAACTTTTTTTTATAATGGGTGTATATCTACATTTATTAAATTTTATGATGTTACAAAACCAATTTTATGTTGTATAAAATTTATACAAAAAATACAATGACGTGTATAAACCTGTTACTGGTACAAAATTGCCGTAAAATACGCGTTTCAAATCAATAAGAATACTTAATAAGGTTGAATAAGTTGTATAGTTCTTTCAACTGACGAGGGCGCGTGAGCTTTACTTGTAATTACGTCGTGTACGTGCACATTGCGTAAGTATGCGTGCCTGTCAGGAGCCTAGGTGGGAGCGGTCAGGCGCGAGCAAGCTCTGGCTCCCACTTATATAGATACGACACACACACAACCATGAGCCACGCGCCCTCGTGAAATGCAAGAACTATTAACACAATTCTACACAATTCAACGAACAAGAAAAATATTTAAAAAATCTATAACCTGTCTACGGAAAATTGGATGTATACATCCGTATATATTGATTTTTTGTGAAACATACTTTTTTAAAAACAAAAAAAAAATAGCTTATGTCACCCGGACTATAATCACGAATCGATTGGCACCTTATTCATGAAAATCGACTCAGTAGTTTAGGTGGAACATACGTTATTATATACAGAAATACATATATACCTACATGTTATGTAGACTGTAAAAATTATCACCCCTTCATTTTAGATTTGCTCTAGTTGGCTAAAAAGGGTCTAATATAATTTTTTTAATTTTAACAAGGATGGAATTTATTTTTTAGCAAAATTCATTAAGTATCATAATATCTGTGTCTTCTTTAAAGTTATATATTATAGGTAATTGTATATGATATATGCATATAAAAACAGACTTTTTCATTTTATAATTGTATTAGTAAGGATGTTATAATATTTATGTTGTTGAAAAAATGTAATGGCACGACAACGTTGATAATGATAAATGATATGTTTTTTCAAGACTTTGACCTAACTACGTAAAACAATGACACGTTTTCCTCTCTTGGTTATTAATATAAATAATACTTATGTTTATGTTAAGATCAAAAATTGTGATAAAACTGACTGCGAAACCTTTTTAATGTACCGCTAAAGTACTGTGGGATTGTTTCCTTCATTTATTTAGGGGCTTTTATACCTTGGTACATGTATACTATACCTTGCCTAGTACTGTGGGATGTGGCTTATCTAGCAGTAGTTACGAATAGGTACTTACGTCGTACAATGTACGCGAATCTACTGTACCTTTACTGTAACGTAACGCGCAGGTTACTTACTGGCGGCAAGTAACGGGTGAACTAAGTGAAAGCCGTTAGCTGTCTTATGGCGTAGCTAAACCATAACCAGGGTTGCCAGATTTTTTTTCAGCCTATAAGGGACAAATGGTTAAATGGGCAAAAAAATACGGGATTTCAGTTTTTTACCCGGGACAAATAAAAAACAAAATTATTTAGTGTCATTTTTTATTATTTTTTATATTTTTCCGAGGATCGAGTCAGTTTTAACATTGTCATTCTGACACTAACACTGTCATTGGTCGATGCGGGCTGCGAGTGCAAGTTAGTAACGAGACGAGTACGTTTTACGAACGTTGCGTGTGTGAATACGTACTCGTAGATCGATTCCATAATGAAAAACAATTCACAACACAACAAGACGTACAGTTCAAATACGGGACAGAGTCAGTCCCGCCGGGACATTTTAAACTATGCCTAAAATACGGGATGTCCCGGGAAATACGGGACGTCTGGCAACCCTACATATAACTCACATTTCTCATAGATATGCCGTGCAAAAGGAGTGGAGCGAAATCGCGTTGATGCAATACCTAATTGCGTTAGATCACTTAAAATTACATATATTTGTATAGCCTTAATTTATTATTTTTACGACTTGTCATGGTCTTGTTGAAATTTAAATAGTCATCTCATTTCTAAATCGATGATTTTCCAAACAGTATGGCACAATCCAAAAACGCCTAGCCTATTACATTGCCCAAATCGGTGATTATGGATTAATTAGTCTATTGTATTTGGCCCAAATCGGTGATCATAGAGTAGTCAGTCTACTGCAATGACCTAAATCGGTGATTATGGATTAGTCAGTCTATTCCATCGGCCCAAATCGGTGATTATGGAGCAGTCATCTTATTGCATTGGCCTAAATCGATGATTATGGATTAGTCAGTCTATTGCATTTTCCCAAATCGGTGATTATGAAGTAGTTAGTCTATTACATTGGCCCAAATTGGTGATAATGGAGTAGTCAGTCTACTGCATTGGCCCAAATCGATGATATGGATACCGTAATTGATTTCTAATTTTGATTTACGGTTCATGAGTTACAGCCCGCTGACAGACGGACAGAGGTACAGATGAACAGCGGAGGCTTAGTAATAGGGTTCCGTTGGCACCATTAGGGTACGGAACCCTAAAAAATATTAAGCTTACTCGCCTCCACTATCTAAGAGTTTTTTTTTAATCTCGTCTTTCAGGTATCAATAGTATTCCACTTCGCCGCCAGCCTCCGGTTGGAAGCGCCTCTGAGAGAGGGACTCGAAATGAACACAAAGGGAACGCTCCGAGTTCTAGAGATGGCGAAGAAAATGAAGAAACTCGTCTCATTCGTGCACCTTTCTACCGCTTTTTGTTATCCTGATTACGAGAGAATGGCTGAAAAGGTATATTGGGATATTAATGACTTTCTTGTGAGTATCCTCATTATAAGAGAAAGGGCATTAGGTTCATTCATAGATTTACTGTTCGAAGATTTTAGTCTTCCGGCACTTTTTTGTGTCTGGTGGGAGGCTTTGGCCGTAGCTAGTTACCACCCTAAAGTCAAAAACGTGCCGCCAAACAATGGCACGATGGCGTGTATAAACCGATGGGGGTGTATGGGTTGAATAGGTATACACTGTCATACCCCTTCCAAGTTAGTCCACTATCATCTTAGACGGCATCATCACTAAACCATCAGGTGAGATCGCAGTTAAGGACTATCTTGTCATCAAAACTGAGGAATTTTTCACGAGAAGACATCTCAAAACCCGAACGCTGCCCAGCGGAGTTGGATTAGCCTTTTTAAGAAACCAAAATAAGAATCGGATCTTTTGTGTAGCCCCATTATAATCTTCTTAAAAGAATCAAAGCTTAACAATTTCTTATCTATGTTTAGGTACACCCTCCTCCTGCAAATCCCCACGAGGTGTTGCGAGCTGCGAGCTGGCTGACTGACGACCAGCTCAACGTCCTAGCGCCCTCCATAATGCAGATGCATCCCAACTCTTACACGTACTCCAAGAGACTGGCCGAGGCGTTGGTGAAGGAAAGCTACCCGGACTTACCCACGGTTGTTGTTCGACCGAGCATAGGTATTTTATAACCGTTATCTTTATTCGTCATACAAGGTGTTCATACAATAGATAGATACCTATTGTAGAGAGAATTTGGCAAAACCAACGCAATCGCATCGAAGAATTACTATAATGAGTGATAGGCTCGAGATCACTCATCGGAGCTATGCTCGGAGTATCCCTGCGAGATCAAATCAGAAATGAAGAGATCCGTAGAAGAACCAGAGTCACCAACATAGCTCAGTTGTGAAACTGAAGTGGAAATGGGTGGGGCACATAGTTCGAAGAGCTGATGGTCGATGGGGCCCCAAGGTGCTGGAGTGGCGACCCCGCACCGGGAAGCGCAGTTTTGGCAGATCCCCACTAGGTGGACCGACGTTATCAAACGAGTCGCAGGAAGCCACTGGATTCTGGCGGCGCAAGACCGATGCCTGTGGAGGTCCATGCAAGAGACCTATGTCCAGCAGTGGACGTCTATTGGTTGATAAAGAAGAAGAAGAAGAATGAGTGATAAAACAACAGAGTTCTTGAGTGCTGACTTCGAGAAATATCTCGGTGTTATAATAAAAAAAGTTTGAAAAAACTCGCTAGATAGTGACAATCGCGAGCGTTACGTTGCTGTCTGTACTAAATGGGTCTGACCTGAAGTGCGGTGCGGTAAAGCACGACGCGAGGTAGCGGCCAATTTGCAGTGAACGTGGAGTACGTATACATGATCGTGAACTTCTTGCTGGTTCTTCTTGGTTGGAACGGCATTACGAACCAGTGGTAGATTCATTTGACGATTCGAAAGCACTTTGTTAAAGTTTATTTGAATAAAAATTATTCTATTCTACTCTATACTGTGATTGATCGCAGTGACCCCGGCGCACAAGGAGCCGACGCCGGGCTGGGTGGACAACCTGAACGGGCCGATAGGGCTGATGGTGGGCGCGGGCAAGGGCGTCATCCGCACCATGCACTGCTACGGCCACTACCACGCCGAGGTCATCCCCGTCGACATCGCCATCAACGCCATCGTGCTCATCCCTTACTACATTAACACCAAAATTGACAGGTTTGATGGATTTTCTAACTACCGGTATTAAGAACCTGATTGACTGAAGAAGCAGACGACTGTTTCTTTTTTATTTTCTGCCCTCAATCCTGAAGGATTAAGGAGTTGGAGGACAGTAACTATTCATAATCGACAGCTCCGACAGTAGAAAAACACAACTCCTTCTCCTCCTTTTTCGAAAGTCGGTCAAAAAAGTAGCCTATGTTATTGTCAAATAAGCGGAAGACATGCGCTAGGAGTGGGTACTCGTACAATAATAGTGTAACGCGTGGGGTTCGAACCTCCTGAAAACTTTTCAGTTTTCAGTCCGCACCTTTAACCATTGGGCTATTGAGGCTTCAGGCAATTATAATTTGAGATATATATTATATTGGTATAGGTAAATGGCCTCACAATTCACAGTATAATTACAATAAATTAATCTTTGTGAAACAAAATATTCGTCTCTATAAACAAAGAGATGAAAAGATAGATAAAAACTATAGATTCTTTAAGACCTTATATAAGGTAAAGATTGAGTATATACTCAATCTTTGCGAATAAACTGAATTGAATTGAAGAAAGTGATGTTCAATTGCCTAAATCAGTTGCATCAGGAAATGGATTTGTTTCAGGCCTTCAGAAATACCAGTCTTCAATCTAACCTCTGGCGATGAGAGGGACACGACCTGGAAGGAGGTGCTTGACGTGGGTAAGGCCACAGTGAGGAAGTACCCCTTCGAGGGTCCGCTGTGGTACCCCAACGGGAACATCCGACACATTAAACTAATACACGAACTGTGCGTGTTCTTCTACCACATCGTACCTGCTTATCTAATAGATTTCCTGATGCTTATATTTGGACAGAAACGCTTGTGAGTATTTCATTTTAAATACCCAAATTTTTTTCATAGGTAGATATGCCGTTATGACAACAAAAAAAGGGATACCCCATACAAAAAAAACGTGATTTTGTCGACGTTTTTTGGTCGAACTTAACAATCGCTGTTATGATGGTACGGAATCCTTCGTGTGCGAGTCAGACTTTTTTTTTTTTAATAAAGAATGTCAGTCAAGTTTAGCTTGATTCTCCTCTCCCCTCCAAATAAGTGAAAACTTGTGTTAGGGGTGGGATCGACAATAGTGCAACGGGTGGGGATCGAACCTGCAACTTTTCAGTTTTTGGTCTGCACCTTTAACCGTTGGGCTATTGAGGCTTGACTGGTTATTTTGTAGTGATACATTAGATTTGCTCTATTTAAATCTCAATATTATAACACAAACACCATTAATTTTTATTAATTTTGGTTACAGCATGGTGCGTATACAGAACCGTATATCAGTGGGGCTGATGGTTCTACAATATTTCACCACACGCGAGTGGTGGTTCGACACGCACAACTTCAAGGCTCTGGCGACCAAGCTCAACCCCACGGACTTTGCGACCTACCCGATGAACCTGAAGATCATCGAAGTGGGACCTTACATAGAGAGCTGCATGATTGGCGGAAAACTGTACTGTTTGAAGGAGAAGATGGAGAATCTACCTAGAGCAAGACTGCAGAATAACATGTGAGATTTATTTTCATCAATATTGAACTTCGATAACTACAGTTTTAAATAAAATATAGAAAACTCTTATAGTTCTTTCAATTCACGAGGGTACGCGGCTCATGGTTGTGTGTGTGTCGTATCTATATAAGTGGGAGCGAGAGATTTCTCGCGCCTGACTGCTCCCACCTAGGCTGCTGACAATCACACACACTTAGGCAATGTGTATGTACACGACGTCACCACAAGTAAAGCGCCCGTAACATCGTGAGATAAAGGTACTATACGTATAAATTACATACATCAGTGCTCCAGTATTCATCATAAATTAATTACAGAGCTCAGTGATCTTGGACTAAGGATGTTTAATTTTAATTCAAAGTGACCACTTCGATAAAGTGGCAACTTTACACTTGTTAAACTGCATCCATTTTATTTTTGATTTTTCTGTTTGTTTCAGATTATATGTTTTGGACTTCCTAGTTACCTTATTCTTCCATCTAGTGCTTGTTTACTGGATGGTCCTATGGTTCGAGCCTCTGAGAAATCTGCTCTCATACGGTGGACCCTTCGTTAGACATTTACCTCTAGTCGGAAAAGCAGTTTTCAGGGATGAATGAAGAAGCTGAGTTATAATACTTACTGTGCATTATATTAATATTATACTCATCGCCAATCGTATGTAAAGTAGCGTATGAGTTGAGAGTATAGATGTAAAGCCGGTATTTTACCAAAAATGCAAAACGGTATAATACGAAAAATACCGTATTTTTCGGTATTATTCCATTTCTCATGGTATTTTTCGTATTTAACGATTATCTTATGTTTTTCAATGTAGATACGTTTTGTTTGTAAAAAAATCAGCAAGGAATATAAAAAACGTGGTTCTGCGTTTAATTTTATTTCATTAAAATGATTTATAAACAAATTAGAACATAATGATTCAAACATAAATTATTTATTAAAAAATCTTTGACTTAAAATTTCTTATAATTAAATGATTTAATTATAATCATAGAGCGTGCGAGCTCACCACCACTCACCACCACTCATCACCACTCATCATCACCCATCACCACCCACTCATCACCACCCATTCATCACCACCCACTTATCACCACCCATCCCCACTCATCACCACTCATCACCACCCACTCATCACCACTCATTACCACCACTCATCACCACTCATCACCACCCACTCACCACCCACTCACCACCACTCATCACCACTCATCACCACCCACTCATCACCACCCACTCATCACCACCCACTCATCACCGCCCACTCATCACCACCCACTCATCACCACCCATTCATCACCACCCATTCATCACCACCCATCACCACCACTCATCACCACCCATTACCACCCACTCATCACCACCCATCGCCACTCATCACCGCCCATCACCACCCATCACCACCCATCATCACCCACCCACCACCACTCACCACCGCTGACCACCGCTCCCCACCCCTCACCACCACTCACCACCACTCACCACCACTCACCACCACCCACTCATCACCACTCATCACCACCCATCACCACCCATCACCACCCACTCACCACCACTCATCACCACTCACCACCACTCACCTACTCACTAGTTATTCAAAATATACCTATTATACATTTTATTACATTGTATGACAAAGTATTCATCCACCCGCATCAGCACCAGCAGCAAGCGGCGGGCCAATTCTTTATTAATCTGATTAATGATCACCAAGCAATAAATATTCATTCAAAAACACGTCAAAAACAAAATTACAAAAAAATCTAACTATAATTTTGTATGAAAAAATAAAATACCAAAAATACCAAAAATACGGTAATCTATTGAATTATACCGGAAAAATTCACAGCCATTTGGTATTATACGGTATTTTTACATCTATAGTTGAGAGTCGAGACGCTCGCTGCGATTGTTATAAGAAACTGTGACGTAATGAAGCTTCGTCCCGTGGCATCGCCCTGTAGCATTCAAAAGTTCTCAGAATAACGTATTCCGACCATTTTGTCACTTTTTTCCTTCTATCTATTCATGTATTTAAAAATAGTGATATTATATACTTATTAACATAAACAGAAATCTGATTTTGTTCGATTTTGGACTCTTGTGTTCTGAGCAAAAACGGTCCGAAGTAGTTAGGTATAGTATCAAAAGCATATTTTCAGTATTTTCACGAATTTGGATTAAACTAAGATCCGGTATAAGAAATTTATACCCTCATCTGTTATTTACTTGTGATAAGAAATAAATGATAGATAAGATACTCATCGACATATGGCGCATAGGTTGCCTAGCTAAATTGCGTACGGATAATATTAAACAATTAAATTTTTAATTAAATTTATTACGTCTACTTCCCTCATTTGTTATTTAAAAAAATTATATACTAGATAAGAGAACATACCCAACGGCACGAACTTTTTAGTATGAAAAAAGTAAAGCAGTCCACTTACTACCTATGTAGGTACCCATACCTACCTACGGACCTACCTATGTAGGTAGTACCTATGTACTTAATGAGAGTTTTTTTTGCATCTATGGTTGACATAATAGTTTTAAATAAGCTTTAATTGTTGTAAGTTGGCAATTTTCGAAAGTTAAACTTAAAATTAGTAATAGCATAAGCCACTGTACCTAATAAAAATTATCATACCTATAATGTTGTTTTGTTTCCTCTTTTAACAACGATTACACTCTGTCATGAGGTTATTTACATCCTCAGACGCACTTATAAATATTATTGTTCGTGCTGATTCACTAAGTGACTGACTGACTCACCGATCACCTCTTAAAAAGGCTCAATAGATGAGGTTTAGAGAAACAAAAATATAAAAAATAACTATTTTATTAGGAAGTATCAAATAATATCACAAGCGTATACTTAATTGTTTCTGGAAATAAATATATTGGGTAAGTACCTAGTAGGTACGTACCTATACCCTACATTAAACTTATATTAGGAAACTATTCAGGCAGTTGTGTCATAATTCTTAAATAGGTTATTTCTTTAGTATTAACTATACAAAAATTCGCATTTGAACCTATGATATACTAGTATATGTATAAAAAGAGGACCGATTTGAACATTTTCCGCCACGGGTGTTGCCATTATTTCCTAGAACAAGAATAAATTAAAATTAATCATTGCGAGATTGCTAGGTACCTACACGAATACGAGATACAATATCTAAAACACACGTCAAGTGCAACTCGAACTCGCACCCAAAGGGTACTAAGGTATTTTGTGAGGACGTGTAAGGTTCGTACAATATATAGTTTAACATCAGGCAATTATTAAGATCGACCAAAAACAAATGTTTGTTTTTCTTTATTATTTGTTGTTATAGAAATACATCTGTCATATTATATCTATGACAATATATTACTCTGTACCGGATTTCCGTCTCATCGAAGTATGAAAGTGAGAGTCACTATATAATATCTCCCGCGCAGATTTTCAGATTTTAGATTTTAAGTCCTCATTACCATTGAAGTAGTGGTGCTGTTGAACGAACAGTATATAGGTAGGCATTTGCAATACTTTCTCAAATCCAATGAAACCAAAACAGATAATATTTAAAGCACTTTTTATTAATTATTATTAGAATAGACTGAATCAATTATTTTATTATTCAGAAGACTATGCCGCACAAAACTTCCAGTTAAAAATACTTTGTTAAAATCAGTGTTTAAACCTGAAATAAAAAATACATTATTAAAAACTGATTTAAAAAATAAAAAATATTATGGTCCCGGAGGTAACATTGAAAGCCCCGTCATGCATGATCAAAATTTCAAAATTTCATTAAAAATGATTGGAAAATGTGACGAACAAAACAAGTTTGGTAAAAACTGAAAAATGAAAAAAAAAAGTTCTTATTTCTGAAGGTCTAGAGAAAAGAACTTTCATTGATGGATTAAGTAACTGACTTTTGATGATTGTAGGTAGGTAGTAACTCTTATGTACATCATTATAAGAAAAATAACATCAGCATTATTGATGAGTACGTAGGAAACGTTTTTAGCTATGTAAGTTAATGCTATGTATGATCTATGAAATTGGAGTCTGTAAATAAAAATGAAAAATGTCTGTGACTTTAGTCTGTGATCTATAGATGATAAATAATACTTTAAGAGGTACTAAATTATTACCGTCTAATGTTTAAGACGAAACGCACCTTATTAAGGTATCGGAAATAATATTAATTTATCCACCTGCCCCTAGATGTCGCTCTATGAAATTACAGCGGGCTAACGGGTTACAATCTAAAAAAAAATAGTATAAGAAATGCATGTAATGAAATGAAATGAAATGAATACACTTTATTGCACACCACACCACACAAATAAGTATGTAAGTGACTAATATTGCGATAGATGGCGCTGATGTATGTTACCTCGCGCATTTCTTTATGTATGTTAAAATCAATGTAAGGAAGGCATGTTTTGTTCAATGTGTGCAGCAACCAATATACGGTTGGGTGAATAGTATGTATTTATTTCACACTACCACAAACGACGCACTCGCGTTCGACTTCGACCAGTACGTCCGAAATTGTTCAATATACTTATAATATATTATATAGAATATAGATATAATATAAGGTCCTAATGTATAGACACTCTTCCAGCATCTGTGTTTCCTGCCACTTATAATTAATTTGAGTACCTTCAAGGCAAGAGTGAATAGGCATTTTCTAGGCAAGCGCGCTCCAACCTAGACCTCATCAGTGCTATCCAGTATTGATTGTCGCCAGCCTATTTCGGATAAAAAAAAAGATAAATAGGAGGTGAGGGCAGTAAAAAATATCCGCGAACAAGGAGACTGCCGATATAAATTAGTAAGTGAAAATACGTCGTACATAACGAGAGCTGATACTATAGCTGTACTGTTATTACAATTTCAAGTTGGACAATAAATCGCAGAGTATACTCATAGGCATAGTGACTTAGGCTGAAATCTATAGACCGCACTCTCACTTAACTCATACTCAAGAGTCAAGACAGAGTTACAACGAGACAGATTTATGTCAGAGCAGTCAAATGACTAATCACCTAGTCTAGTCATCTAATCATCTAGTCATCTATCATCTAGTCATCTAGTCTAGTCTAGTAGTATTATAAATGCGAAAGTTTGGATGTATGTTTGTTACTCAATCACGCCGCAACGACTGAACCGATTTGATTCAAATTTAGTACATAGATAGATTAGAGTCTGGAATAACACATATGCTACTTTTTATCCCGGAAAATAGAGAGTTCCCGCTGGAATCCAAAAAAAGCTCAATCCACGCGAACGAAGTCGCGGGCATCATCTAGATTTAAATAAAGTAAAATACACTAATTAGCTATTAGCGAGCGATGAGCGTTTTTGATAGCTCTATTGAAATTTTTTAATTTTCGTTCAAAGTGCAAGGGTAAGTAGGTACTTGGATATAATAAATGTGGGGGGAGAGATCACTAGTTAGGTACTTGGGTTATCAGTAAAGTTTATAATAATATTATGAATTTAATTATTATATTGATACCTACTTTGTACGATGGTTAAGAAGCGAGGAAGCTAGTTTGTAAAAGTTTGATCTCTGCAAATGCTTTAAAAAACTATTTTTTATTGAATATCCGCCTAACTAAATATGACTAATATTCCCTTCCCCCCTATCCCTCCCCTTATATTAAAGATGTGGGTGTTGTAGGGTTGGAGATGTCTACTCGTATATAGAATGTCAAAGAATGCAAGCCAGTTCTGTCTAATGTAACATGCAAATATTTGATTCAGAAAACAAATGATAAAGACTTTGTATGAAAGTTAATAAGATCCAACCCCCACTTCTTATAAGTTTCAGTTTTTCAAAAAAACTGAAAGTTAACTTATTTAATACCTAATTATGAAAATGAATTCTGAAGAAGAAAAAGAAGTGAAATTTTGATATTTGCTTATAATTTCATGGCTACTTAATAATAACATAATAATATAACTACTACCACACTCGAAGACAATTCATTAATCATAAAGGTATCTCTTGTATGACTTACTTTCATTTGTACCAAGTATTTACATAATTCTGAAAGTGGAATATTTTAAATCTATACTTAGGAGATTCTTCAGTAACGATTAGCATAAAATCGGTAAATGCATTAGATATTATTTTCACTAAGCCTTCATATTGAAATGACGATGGTTTTTTTATTATGATGTATTTATACGATAATATATTATACCTACCCGATAAATGTACCACTGGATCGATCGAAGTATCGACAGTTTCAACTAAAACATTTATCGTAGTATGTGCTCATATTATTACTATGTCAATAAAACCACGAAATAAGTCTATAATCATCAGCTCACAAAGGATTTTTCCCAATGAACAATATCTTTACATATAGGTACATAACGTGAACAAGTACACAAATGAAGGCGAGAGGTTTAATTATAAATATATTATCCATATTTTAGGTATTGGATAATGGATAACGAAACCTTTGCTAAAAGAAAAATAATAAATCGACTCATCTACCTACATAGCAAATATTACGAAAAATATAAGTTATAAAATAATAAACTTAATTGAAACTTCAATTTGCTAAGGAATATTTTGCTTCAAAATAATTTATTCGCTATCATCTTGTTCAACTATGTACTTATTTATTTTTAAAACGTTTTGTAACTTGTTTTACGAATACATAAATGTAGATAGGTAGGTACTTATAAAAACGGCGGATACGTTCGACGGCGGATCGTGGAGGACAAATGAATTCTCGAAAAGTGAGCTTTTTCTACCGGAGACGTACAAAGGTTATGAAGCACGAGACGTAGCTGGCATTAGAAGGAAGTTCAAACAACGCTATATTTATTTACCTACGCGTATAGGTCTATCATATGACGTGCAGTCTGAACTAGTGATTTCATTTTTGAAGCTTCATTTTGGAAGCACTGTATACATAGCATAGCTTTGTTACCTCTTGTAAATTTTTTTTAAGCTATTGCATAGCTTCTATCGCGGGCCTTGAGCGTGGAGACCGAATCCAGAAATTCCGTAACGAAAATAACCTGACACGGGACTCCTCTCACCGCTAGATGGCGTTGATAAAAAATGGCGTTGATAAAGAATTTCTGGATATATATGATTTCATAGATTAAATAGTAATGAAAGAGATGTAAAGTGGTTTCCACAATGTCTAAAGTGGCGCTTCGAATTCAACCATAATTTAAGCTGTCATTTGTATAGGGACAGCAAGTCCAGTGTTAATCGTTGATTAAATATAGAGATCAGAGAACAACTCTTCAAACAATGTACCAATATGAGATTGAAATCATGCTAAGTTACTCCCAACATGCTATGCTTGCGGCTTAGCGGGTACGACAACATTGCCAAACCTTAGAATTTGGGTCATGGCAAGAATATCAACTTCGTGTTCGCATATGAAAAATAGATTTCGTCCGCAACTGATGTCGTTGAGCTGTCCGTTGTAGAACATCGAGCCACACTTTTCATTTTCACCGCCATCGGGTTGGCCTCCGCCCCATTTTGAATATCCGCTGTCTCGTAATGTCGTACCTAAAAGAGACATTTTAAGCGTGAGCGTACAGTGTACCTCATTTTCTAATAAGGTGCTACAGGCCACTACGAGCACAAAACATTTTTATTTGTTAACGAAGAAACGTGAGGAATCCCGCATGCATGAGATTACTCAATGGTTATATCTGGTTATGAAGTCTGCAACCAATACTTGACGAGCACAATGGACTATCAGTACTAAATATACATTTTCCCCGATTACTCGAAGACGCCTGGACCGATTTGGAAAATTCTGTTTTTGTCTGAAAGGGTATACTTCCCAGATAGTACCATTGTTATCAGGTCAGGATCTGATGATGAGACCTTGGAGAAATCGATGGAACTCTTCAAATTGTAGTGGCGTTTGAAGTTGGTTTTTGAAGTTGGTAAAAAGAATTTTTACATTTATATTATAAAATCACCTCCTATTCCTCCTCCGGTTCTCCTTTAAAATGAGAAAAGCTTAGGTCATAATATAATCTTTTCTCTCTTCTAATTTTAAAGGAAGACCCGTGCCCAGGAAATGGGCTGGGGATTGGTTGAGAGGTCATTGTCGTTTTTTATAAATTCAGGCGACTAATAACGCGCGACTATTTCAAATTTTATATCTTCATAACCGAACGCAAATATCTGAGACAATTTCGTCCGAGTTAGTTTTTTAAAGGGAGGCGAGAAAAAAAAGGTTTAAAAACTATACCCCGAGTCCCGGCTACGTCATATTTTGCTCGTCTTTTTATAAAAATACCATTTCTTCGTCTTCTTGAAGTGCGTTCTTCTCTCCGACTAGCGAAGGTGGCAGTCAGCTTTGTGCTGCGCGAGGCGAAAGAGCATTTACTCACCTCTAATAGTCTTCCAGACTTGATGATTATCATTCTTGAACCCTAAATGAACTGCGCCGCGTAGATAGTTGCCTTCCACCGTGTCCTTTGGCGCTCTGCTGGTCAAGTCGACCAAATACGTGGCCTCATCCTCACTGTTGATCACCGCCAGGTACGACTGCTCCGCATCGCACACTTTGTAGGCATCGGTCCAGTTCATAGGGGTCAGATGGAACTTGTAGCATCTGCCTCCATTCTCGTAGAATTCATACGCTTGAAAAAAAAGTGTAAATTTAAAATTTTAATCGCCCCCGATATGTCAATCATAGTCTCTATGATATAGTACCTGACATTCTGTAATCCATGGTTATCCACTACTAAAATGTGACTACAAAAATTTAATACTCGATCCACCAGACGAAAAAATGTTCATATCATATCCCCAATAATTCTGAAAGACCTTATATAGACCTTATATTCCATAGAATCTAAGAGTAAAAACCTTGGGTAGGTTTACTTTACCCTACATACCTTACCTTACCTTGGGTAAACGTAGTATTTTTACTCGTAAACAAGCTAAAGGTACATTGCTATCTCCTTCCAAGTTAGCTCGCTACCATGTTAGACTGGATCGTCACTTACAATCAGATGAGATCGCATCGCAGTCAAGGACCTTGTCCTTGAAGGAAGGATCTTGTCATAAAAAGTGACGTATAAATCTTACCCATATCAGGAATATTGCAATGATTGTTCCACTCCAAGGAATCCAGAGTCTTCTTGCATATGAAGGGGAACTTCTTGGCGCAGCTGTCATCGTTGAGAGTTCCGTCGCGCCGCATCACCACACAGCCTTCCACACCGCCGGCGTCGTTGGGCTCGCCCGGGCCCCACCGGTCGTACACGTCCCCTATTGGAGTACCTGGAACATGGACTTTAAGTTACTATCACTACTTTTTTTTATCCAAGATAGGCTTGCGCTTGACGACAATCAATACTGGATAGTACTGATGAGATCTAGGTTGGAGCGCGCTTGCCTAGAAAATGCCTATTCACTCTTGCCTTGAAGGTACTCAAATTATAAGTGGCAGGAAACACGGATGCTGGAAGAATGTACCACACCTTAGCGGTTCTTATCAGAAACGTTGAAACGTTGTTTTATACTACATAGTATAAAACAAGTCGCTTCCCGCTGTCTGTCTGTCCCTATGTACCTATGCTTAGATCTTTAAAACTACGCAACGGATTTTGATGCGGTTTTTAATAGATAGTGATTCAAGAGGAACATTAATATGTATAATACATGCATAATATAATAGAGAAACACTGATAATAATTTTGGAGGTTTATAATGTGATGTCGTAAATAAACACATTTTTTATCACAGTTAGAAGGGAAAGCAGATGCAGCCTGCTTATTTTAGGTCTTTAGGAGGCTTTGGTCGTGGCTAGTTACCACCCTACCGTCAAAGACGTACCGCCAAGCGATTAAGCGTTCCGGCACGATGGCGTGTTGAAACCGATTAGCTGTATGGGTTGAATCTACACTGCCATACCCGCCCGTTAGCCCGCTAACATCTTAGACTGCATCGTCACTAACCATAAGGTGAGATCGTTGTCAAGGACTATCTTATTATCGAATAAAAAGACCCTTATTAACCGACTTCCAAAAAGGAGGAGGTTATCAATTCGGCCGGTATATTTTTTTTTAATTTAGTAGATGTGAAACTTTGTCTTTTTGCGAAGTCTATGGAAATCAAAGTTAAGCGCCAAATGCAAACAATACTTAGGTACATAGGTATTCTATTAGTAGGTACTAATAAATGTTATTATTATATTATATTCGACATATTGTGTGTGTGTCTGTGAATAGCCTCGTGATAACGTCCGGTATGGTCAACTTTGACCTCTTAAACATAACTTTGATACTTATTATTACTGCGAATGAAATGAGAATTCCTAGAAAATACTTGTTTATAACACAGGCTAAGTATAAAGTAGAAATTAATACATTTTCTTCTGTAGATATAAAGGAACTAGCCGATGACCATCACTTCGTCAGCGTGGATTTAATTTTTACAATCTCGCGGGAACTCTTTGATTTTACGGGATAAAAAGCAGCCTATGTCACTCTCAAGGACCTCAACTATTAATACCCATGCAAAAAATCACGTCGATCCGTAGCGCTGTTGCAGCGTTATTGAAGGACAAACAAACAAACAACACACTTACGCATTTATAATAAAAAAATATTCTAAAAATCTATTGAGACTCTTCCTTTTCAGAAAATTTTTTAGTAGCAAGAATAGCATTATGGTACGAAATAAGTTACGCTGTATTGACCCGTCACCCGCACCATGCTGCAACGACAAGCGTATTCACTCACCATCCACGGTTTCAAACACCTCTTTGACATTAGGTGTGGACACGCCAATGAATATCCATTGGAAGGGCTGCGTTTTGTTCAAATAATCCATGACCACGATAGCCTCGTCGCCATCATCAGGGTAGAACAACTTGGCTCCTTCTATTTGACATCTGAAGTTCGCATCATCCCACGTCTTGTGCAAGGTATGGATCTTGTAGAAAGCCCTCGTTTGGTCCAAATAAACATAATCCCTTCGGAAGAACTTCGTATTCGGTTGGGAATCTTAAACATGGACTTTTCGTAAATATGTCTTCAACTATAAGACTTTTATACAAGTACTTGTATATTTTGTATGAAGCTTTTGATGCTTATCTTATAAGCAGGATATCAAAAGCCTCATACAAAATATACGAGTAGGTACGGTAACTTTTTCAATGAACTAGGTAGGTAGCTACCTAGTTCATTGAAAAAGTTACCGTGACAAAATGAAATCTCAGCATTAATCTTTTTAAAGCATGTAGGTACACTATGGCATCGTGATACTTGTTCACATTCGCTTTTTCACTAAAAATACTCATAGGTTCACAATCGAGGATGAGCACTTATATTTCACGAACACTTTTTGAGAACTGACAGCATAATATCTACACAATATTCATCGAAGCACAAATTCAAAACCTTTGTAAAGTGTTAATTTTCAATTTAATGAATTAATTGGCTAGAAATTATTAACTCATAAAATACCTAAGTGTATAAAAATAGGTCGAACAAAGGATTTGCGAATCGCTCTTAAAAACGTATTTATTTATCATGTTAATAAAACACTTGTTTACTTACAAGTTGAATGAGAAAAATATTGCACGAGGAAGAATATACACAATCGGTTACAAGATATCATTTTGAGCGAATGGTTTACTACAGAGACGTGATCGAAACGTTGGCGCGCTTACGAGTCAAGCTGAAGACTAGTAATCAAACTATAAGAAGATTCACTATACACGAGAAACAGGAAAATATTTATTTTAATATAGCTAAACCGAATGAATGCACGTTTGCAAAATATATAAATCGTAATTTTATATAATATACTCACAACTCATATATCATTCACTAATATAATATTTTGTTCGCCTAATGAGGTTCGGTTCCTAATAAAGTACATCCTTCTCCCGATAGGTACTAAATAGAATAATATCTCGCAACGATGTTCCTCAAAGCGCATTGGCAACCGCCGAGTTTCTTGCTGGTTCTTCTCGGTTGGAATGGCATTCTGAACCAGTAGTAGGTTCGAAAGCACTTTGTAAAAGTTTATTTGGATAAAAAATCAATAGCTAGTAGAATAAGTAAAAAAAAATAACCTATTTATAACAACTAGATACTAATTGAGCCCCAGAAAGGGACAATTCATCTACCTCGAATTCGTTGATCGTCGTCTCTATACTGAGACAATATTCTCTACGATACCTAAAGCCCGTCGATTTGTCTGTAGTAGGTAGGTACTTCGGTCTAGAATTAATGATAAATATAATGCCTTATTTTTAAGATGGTCTAAGTCTGTGATGGAGCTACTCAAATTCTTGAAACAAACTGTATACTTACTATAGTTGGGTACACGTTAAATGACTAAACACACAAACTCATGCTCTAAAATACGCACACACACACACACGCACAGGCACGCCCGCACGCACACACGCACAGGCACGCCCGCACGCACACAAGCACGCACGCGTGGACTACCTCTTTTGTCTAATGGTTAGCATGTTCGACTGAGGATGACGAGGTTACGGATTCGATGCCTGGGTCGAGAAATTCCTATCGAATTGGGTTTTTCTGTCAAGAAAACCCCGTGCCTCGAAGAGCATGTAATCGATTTGGCTGGGCATAGAGATAGATAGATTAAAGTCTGGCATGACACATGCTTTTAGAGAGTTCCCGCGGGAATTACAAAACTCAATCCACGCGAACGAAATCGCGTAAGCTAGAATGTGTATTTGCAGGCATGCGATGACGCCTTATCGACTTTCCACGATAAAAATTGTTATTAAAATATTTAAAAGTATCAACTTCAACTTAGATATACCGGTCATAGGTACATACGTACATGTCGGTATGCAACATACGATAGGGAAAGAACCGAGCTTCGCGTCTTTATCCGTGAAGAGCATATAGATACCTATATACCTACTATATAACTCTACCTAAGGCCTTCCACAGACGACATACGGTCGAGAACCCGTTGTGTAGTACTATTTAAACCAGCCACAATAAGTACTTACTATTAGGTATTGCGCGCTACAACTTAAATCATCTCGGTTAAACCCGCTTTCTGTGCAATTATGCGTTTCTGCGTTATTATGTTGCCATTTTTAGGAAAACACTGAGCCGATTTTCATGCAGTTTTTGTGCGCAAGCATCACTTCTAAGAAGGTTCTTAGATTACTACAAGGGGATGCTGGAATTATTTTAATTTAATTTCTAACAATTCCCTCAAAAACTAGGCACGTCGTGGATTTTTATGCGGTTTTTAGCATTATACAAGACTTTGCAGGTTCAGAGATTATATTTTAAGTTCGTATGAAGAAAAAAAGACAATACTAAATCTCAAAGTGTAGTTCGTAAAGAACCTTCAATAATAAAAAAAAAAAACAACGTAACTACTTGAATGACCGCTCGCATATTCACGGCAACTCTATCTTTATCAATTTTGTTCTTATTGTAATTTTCTTGAATTAGTTAGGTAATTACTAAGGTACCTATCAATCAATCTGGTATGATATTTCTCTCCACAATATTCTAAATGCGCAATTGTTTGTTGGTTTTTCCTTCAGTCACGCTTCAACAGCTGCGGAACGACGGGTAGGATAGTTGAGGACCTGGAGAGTGACAGACCATTTGTCCGGGAAAATCTAAAGTTCCCACGGGATAAGCCCAAAACCACCCTGACAAAGTCGGGGGCATCAGCTAGTATCTTAACAAAGTTTGAGCATGTGAAGTAGTAGAATGAGTGACGGTAAAGTATCTAACTAGCTAACGTTAGAAATTGGCAGACACGTCGGTCTCTGGATTCGTCTTTCGTAGGAGTCGTATGACATTCGAATCTAAAAAATGCGATTCAGTTTTGGGTTGAAATAACCCTCAAAATCAATTTTTACTCAATGAGATATGCCAATAAGACCTAGAGTCGGTAAGACAGTAGTCTTACCGACTCGAGTAAGCCGCGACTACATCCGCGTAGAATTTCCGATTTTCTATCATGACTTTACCGATGCAAGAATTGCAATCGCAAATTACTTGTACTTTTTATTTTTTTGAAAATTTTCCTCCCTCAGGAGGTGATTTTCTAAAAGAGAGAGATTTTCTAAAAGTTAGAGAGGACTTTATTATTTAGATCATTCATCATCATCAAAACCAAATTATGGATTTTCTCAAATCTGTTTCTTAACTCTCTAGAGGGAACCTATCTTTCAAATTTCAATTTTGTAGGCTTTATAGTTCCTGAGATTCCGTGATTAGTTAGTGGTAACTCTTCTTTGTATATTTAAAGATTAATTATTAGATATTTTTTAAGTGTTGACAGTAACACTAATCAACAAGAAGTTGTTTAGCGTTTGGAACGCAGCATACTGCGTACATCATAATGTATGATATCAGTTTTTAGAATAAATAAGTAGAAATAAGGGTTAAAAATAAAAAGGCAGAAATATTTTATATTGAGGTGTAAGTTTATTCGCATAACAATGTTTCATACAAATTTCCTCGTTTTGTACACACCTTTTCACGTTTGTTTTGTAGTTTTATCTTTTATAAAAGTTGACTCTAAAATTTTAACATATCTCCATGTCTGTTCCCTATATCTAATTCGCTTCACCGATGTTAAAGTATACATAAAAAGGGTTCTAAGGCAAAGTATTAGGAAGGGAATAAAACATAGTTAATCGCTGACATTGAAGAATTAAGAAATTATTTAAAAAAAAAAAGTTTCCACAAAATCGGAATGGGCTCTTAATTTTGTAAAATCAGCCTTGCAGTGTGATTCGCCGTGGCACTAGATTAATAAGGATTAAAAGCCTCGCCTACCGCCGGCCGGCCCAGGAACATCGAACGAAAGAATACAAAAGTACAAGCAACTCCAGTCTTCCAACCAGTTTGACAGCTGAAGACGAAATGCAATTGACAGTTTCATGTATTGGAAATCTGTGGTTTCGTAAATGAACACGCGTTTAACGCTTTTCACAAAATGTTTTCTATTGCATGTACTCGTATCTGTGTATTTTTCTGTTTAATGATAAAATATACGTGAAGAAATATAATAATGTTCGTATGCATTCGTTCAATCTGCACGACCCGAGTAAGTGTGCGTTTCCAGCGAAGCGGTGGTTAGCGAGCGTTAACGAGATAGTGTTATCACGAACGTCTGCGCTTTGCTACGCTACCTTCCGATTTAATGGAAACGCAGCGATAACCTATGGGCGGAGGGCGAGACGGGGCGTACGTTACAATATGCAGGTATGTATGTATACAATTGTTCTAATGGACATTGCACAAATCGCACTGGTATCAGTGGACTGGCCACGAGGCTGCCAGTTACACCTAAGAAAAATTCGTCACTAAATAACAACTAAAATCACTTTAAAATCAATTCAAAATGTACATTATTCATCTTATCCGAGTAAACAAATCTAATCTGCTACAAAAAATTAGCAAATTTAAATACAAAGATCACCTAGTCCGTCCTATGTAAAATTAATCACTTAAGTATTAGAAAAACGATAGATGCGAGCGCGCGCTCGGCGCACTTGTGATATAACTTATTATGCCTTCCGGTGTACATTCAACGAACGAATAGCGAAATATATTGCGTTGACACATTAAAAACTAAAAAATTGACTGTACATTTAATATTTTATATGTAAATATTTGTACATATTGCACTCTGAAGTAACAAAAATTATTAAGAAAAATCTGTCCAAACGAACAATAATTAATTAATCAATTAATTAATTATTATATACGCAGAACAAAACATATATCGGTAAATACAATTAATTCAATGTAATCAATTATTATTAGTCCTCAATCACAATGTTCGTAGCTCGTATATTAATCTAAGTCCCTACGGCTTACAAAGCTTAGAAAAGATAAATACAGAGGTCATTTACAAAAAAATATACTTCTACCCAAATAATATAAAAATAACAACAGCCATCTGTACTTTCTTAGATGAATAAAATTAAACATATGTCAAACATATGACAAATAGAATCTAAAGGTATATATGTACAAGTCGCGAAGCGGGGCGCCTCGCGACGACTGGACGTGCCCGCGGTCACCGGCGCGGCCCGAACGCGCGCGCTCGGCCCGCCGTACTCGCATCCGATACACAAATAAATACAGTTAAAAGGCAAAAGGGCAATCGGTTGTGGCAGCGACCCTCCGACCCACCCGTCCGCTCGCGCAGCCTCGTCGACTCGTCTCTCGTCCGGCCCTTCTCACCGTCGCGCATCGCGACACGCCATTTCGAGCGATATAAACTTATTTTCGTACTAATATTCCATTATCAGCTAAAGACACAAATTATATTAGGGTATTTACTTATTATTTTCTCGTGCGAGATTATTACGTACTTAATAAATCTATTACAATTTCGAAATTGAATAATATGTATCAAATACGACCGGCTGTGCACCGACGGATACCGTAAACTATGAAGCTATCCGTTATGAATCCCTACGCGTCAAATGATGTATAACAATTTACTTATCGAATGGCAGTAATATTTGTCACAAACTTGAGATGCAAAGTATATGCGGGCTATGAGGGTACGCGTTGTGGCGAGCGACGGGGACGGGAAAACCGCGCGGCGACATTCGAGAGACCAACTCATTTGCATAGACATCTGTCGCGACTTTCGGGTAATTTGTTCAGAAATATTTCTAGAATCTTCAATGTTGGAAGTTGACTAGCTTCGTCGTCTCGTCCCAATCGCGCGCTGTCAGACCTTTAGCACATCTCCGACGCGAAACCGTAACAGCGTAAGCAAAGGGATAAAAACAAAGTCAAACACTGTAAAACAAAATAGTTTCACTGCTTTTTTTTGAAATCGTAAGTCGCTATGCTGATCATTATTTATATTCCCCTCTGCGCTCCAAATAAACGTAAAGCTTATGTTACGAGTGGGCAGGTAAATTACAATAGTGTGACTAATGGAAATTGAACCAATGGGGGTCTGAAATCTGAATACTCAAAATGTAAACTAAACAGTTTAAGTAACTCGCCTGCGAGCTAGCTTAATGAGCTTTTAAATCGTGTACTAGCCAATCTATTAACAGATTTTAGCATGTTATTCAGTGTATACGAATAACAAGTGTGGAAGAACTTTAATTTCTTTATTGAACACCAAAAACACCTTTGTTCAACACACAAATATCATAACTGCCTGCTCCAGTGATGAAAATTTGACTACTCTATTATTCTATTATTTGTTCTGCTGGTTTTTTGTCGCGCGGAGATGTGCTAGCAGCCTCAAGTGTCCCTTTAAGTTCGAGCACTTACCGGCGCACGGCGCATCTCAGTTATAAGGCATCGTATCATAGCGTAAAGTTGCTTGTGACGGTTAACCCCTAACTCTCCTAGACACATAATCCTAGATACTTATAGATGTCATATAAAATTCGCTATGACCACAATCGCACCAATTCGCACATGAACATACGCATAATGGCAGTGTGTGTTGTCGATGAGCCCCTTGACAGCAGAGACACGTAAGACACTCCAGTGACGTTTGTGCTTCGTTAACTTAACTTCCATCCGAATAATCGAAAAAGGGTACGTTTTTTTTTTTGCCCGCGAATTTATCCGCGTGGAGATCACTCTTTTAAAAATCCCGCGGGAACTTTGTTTTGCAACAAACACATTTTTGCATTTATAATATCTCAGTATAAGATGACGCAAAAATCCTTTATTCAAAACAGATTTTTAACATGCAAGATTGATGACGTTTGTCTTGTTATTAAACGTATTGGATTAAGTATCCCGAATTTCTCTTATTCAGATAAATATGTATGTGAAAACAAGGTTGAGAAACGTTTGAAAAAATGCACGCCAAAATCTTCGATTATTATCAGAAGAAGTGTTGTGTTTACGAGTTATCTGACGATGCTGAGGGTAATTCCAATACAATCTGATACCAAGACAACATATTAGAAAGTCCGCTAAAAATCTGTTTGCATCATTCTCTATGAAAAAAAAAACGGACCCTGTTCAAATTTTTTTGATGAGAAGTGTAATTTAGAAATCGCCTACTGCTACAATAAAATTATATACAAGTCGAAAAGATGCATTAAAAGCGGACTAGCGCGCGGTCCGCGGTGCAAGCACGATCGTCTCACGCTGAATCTTTTATACGTATATTAAGAAATGCTTCCAAAAACCTCAGGCATACGTATTATGTAAATTTACAACACAGTGGCATGTAAAGAAGACACATTCAACACGCACCAGACAGATACTTAAATTTATACCTTAATCGCATTAAATGGTAATGGATGGTGAACAACAGGCGAGCGGTGAGTGGTGTACACCTAGAGTGAGCGTTCGCGACTCGGTGTTCGACTGACTCCCTTAGCACACCTCTTTCGCGAAACATTAGCAGAAAAACCTTCATGTTTCACATGGACTTGTCTGTTGTACGACATACGAAAACTTCAGAAATCTAACCTGAGGGGCGATTCAGACCTGTTCGATAACATACCGTGTCGATACGGTTAGATATCGATCTCGTATAAAAATTTTTTGTCGTGTGATTCAGAGCGTTTGGTTTGAGGATACGATTCGGTATCGACTACGTTATCGACATCGACAAGATACATTCGATTACACGAGCATTTACGAATTGAAAATATATGTTATCGTACGGTAACAAACCGAATCGGGGGGCTGATTTATACAGAGATGTGACAGTAAGGCTGAAATCTACTGACTCTGATCACTGAGACAGATTTACATATCTCTCATTTCAATTCTAGTTTAAATCCGAGCCAATTAAGAACACGCTCGTTTCGGCGTTATACGCTTGTCAAATCTCCGCATTCAATTTGCCTTGAAAGAGTAGATGTGACGGGTGTCTTGAGTACAATCGTCAAATCCGCGTGCTGTATTAGAAAAATTAGTTTCGCTGTTCCGCATGCCAAAAAGCAGAGAAGCCGTGGCGGAACTTCAGCGGTTTCGCGGCGGAAGTGTGGTAAAACAGTCAGCGCTACGCGCGAAATGCGAACGATAGGTCACAACGGACAATGTACAAGTCACAGAAGATATCGCTTGAAGGTGTCTCGGGATTAAAACATCAAATTGCCCAGCGATAAACGGAAAAAAACACGCTTAATTTACGCTTCAACAACGCTTAACGGGTAATTGAGATCGATAAATTTTAGGTTCTATATACTATGATATTCCATTCAACAATGTAGGTACACAAGTACAGGTAACTCGAAATAAGGCATTTCGTATGTGTTTTAAATTTGAGTATAATGGGCAGTTTATTTACGTAATGTGACGTGTTTGTAGTACACTGTTTTTATTTTTAATGATTTATCTTACAGTACCAGGCCTTTAGAACATTCAGCTTCAGTTTGAAAGCAGCGGAAACTGCCGAGGGATTGTCTAAAAGAGATTGCTAGTTGCTACAGTGATCGTCCAATGATCGCGATCAGAATCCTCGCGTTTGGTTAAATTGCATTTTATAATGTAAGAATACCATAAATTGCGCTAATCACCACAATAAAAATAATAGACTGTAGCAATGATTGATGCAGCTTTTTACAATCGCTAGCTGACTGTTCTAACGCAACGAATTGATTTGAATTTATCTCTTTCGTTCCGCTGCTGCGGATTTTCCGCTGAGATGTGCTAAAGGCCTCAAGTTGGGGACAGATTTGGGTGTTAGTCTCTGCGTCACGCTGCGCGCATGTCTACTATCGTTTACTTTTATCTATACCAATATTGTTCCCATAATAGTAAGCTCGGCCAAATAGTTCAATAAATTATATACAAATCAGCTGCCGTTAATTTGGATTGCACTTACATTTATGTACACGGGAATGAAACAATAAATATTAACAAAAAAAAAAAACGTATTTACATAGGATAGATTAAAAATAATGTCAAGTATAGGGGAATATATAATATAATATATCTCTAACATCGTACCTACATAACAGCTGCCTGGCAACATGCCCACAATGGTTCAGAAAGCCTCAGTTTGACAGCTACTTTGTGACACAATCACCTCTGATTGGTTGACTCTCTATTGTAAAGTATTTATAATATATAAATAATAAATTACGTTTTAAAAACGGAACAAAAACCAAAAAGTATCCAAACGGTGATCCAGATAAGGATGCGGACGAAGATTCGTATCCTCATCCGCGTGCTTAAAATCACATCCTATCCGCAACCCTGGGTGACTAACCAGCCAGTTAAATTGCACATTTCATCCAATCAGAGGCACTGCATTGCATCACACTGTACCTGTCAAACTACAGCGCTGAGCCTGTGGTTATCAATAACATTCTAGCGCGTGCCAACTTTGCACGTGACAACGAATATTTACTGGGATAAACCAAATCTGCCCCCGCAAATAATTTTAAAATAATTAAGGCTTGGACAGAAACAGCGTAATGGCAGCAACGCGCGATGCCAACCGCACGGAAAAACAATACACTGAACACATACGTACGTTTGTAATACCAGCAACTGTATGAGGGCCAACAGCGTGGACCTGTTTTTTTTATATGAATAGCGGGCAAACGAGCTGGCGGGTCACCTGATGTTAAGTGATTACCGCCGCCCATGAATACTTGTAGTATCAGAAGCGCCACCAATGCGTTTCCGGCTTTTCAGAAATTTATTGGTCCGCCCTTGAATTACGCCATATTGTAATTAAGTGGAAACACTGTCGAAGGGAGATGATTCCACAATTTTGTAGTACGTGGAAAAAAGTTCGTGGTTGTGGGTAAAGCCTTCATATTCAGTTTTTTTTACAACTTCCAGGAGTCCCGCTGGAAAATTCACCGACGCGCACCGCTGCCGTCACGCAATGTATGTGTCCAAGCCTTTTAGTGGTACGAGTACTCTATTTTGTTGGTTGTGAACCTAAACATTAGTGCCTACGACGATCTACGGTACATTGCACACCACGGTAAGAAATCATCCTGTATACGACACGAGAACACTCAGTTTTAAGTAACGGACGTACCAGCGACAAACATCCGTCCCATGAAAGAAAATTTTACACATACCTTACGTCTTAGGATAAGTCAGAAAACTCATACAAAATTTTGAACATATTCTGGAGCAAAATTCTGTTCACGAGACCGCAATCGTCTAAAGTAAAATCGACTCAGGGCAGTGTGATCATCGATCATAATAGAAAATGAATCACCCTGTATATATAAATATATACACTCAACATCAACTATCAAAAACCTCCGAAGAAGAATCTACGGCCCAAGCACGATCAATGCGACACGTGTCTCGCGTCTTACGTCTTAGTTTTGTCGATGCAACACGCGCGAGAAAGCCTCGTCGCACTGATCGTACTTGGGCCGCTTGGCGACGCTTTTATGAAAGCTACTGCGACAGTAGAACATCTAAATGTAATAAGACACACTTATCTCAGCCTACCTAAGATACTTCAACATGTATAAATGTAATCACAGCAATAAATTATAATTATTCGTTAAGTCGAGGGACGCGGGCTCAGGACAATGGAACATGAGTCGGAACTAAAATCGACAGGACACGTTAACACGTCTCACATAAACTATATATAAACAAACACGGAGCAGACATTGATAAGTGATATAAGAATATACGCCATATTGGATTTCTGTCCTGCTCAGCGAAGACTCGCGTGAACAAGACAGAATTAGAAAATGGCGGTTGAACATTTCTATTATAAATTATTATCTTGTACGCAAATTCGTGAAATACAGACGAGAAGAACCACTGAAACTACTTTTTGTTCTTATTTTTAACACTGGTGCTAATTAAGTTATACTTTAAAATAATTGACAGGTCTAGTGTCTTTTGCAGGGACTATCTGCCAACTACGTTTGAACGAATTATCACAAAGCTTCTTTGAATACAATCGATATTTGACCGTTTCTAATAGATTTATAATCAGTTTTCCTGCCAAATTAAAACATGCATATTTGTAAAGTACGATACAGAGCCTATAGTTATCGTTTAATCACAATTCGCACGTCCCGCGTGCTATGTTATTTACTGTACAATGAACAACGAGTTTTCGATAACTTGCAGTATGTATACTTACAGTGGATTATTTTATGTACACTGCTGCATGTATACTTGTGTATATTCCACATCACCTATCAATGCCAGCAAACGATCAACAACGTCCGGGCGCTCGCGGCCCGCGGATCGTCGGCGGACTTCACAATACCCATATACATAATATATAAATCGAAAATGTCAATCAACATACAGTTAATTTTGGTAAATAAACACAACTATCAACTTTTTTCACCCAATAGAAACATCTCTTCATATATATTATTACTTTTTTTTTTACTCTTTATAACTCTCATACGCATATTGTGTCATTTAGGAGGGTGTACTTACAGAAGTCTTATCGTACGGTCGTATCCGAGCGACCGACTCGGTATCCAGTCGTATCTAAACTATCAACACTAAATATATTCTCGGAACGTTCAACAGCACATATATTCACTATACTCGCATCGCGGTCGGTCACCGAACACGTACTCTCAGGTACCTCGGTACCTTCACTAAGTGGTAAAACTCACTGTCCTTATAAATAGTTTGATCACGTCCTTCAGGAGTGTCCGAGCACTTCACTTAAACTAGCCAGTCTATGAGCTTTCTCTCCGGGGGGCGGCCTCGCACGACCCCGTCTCGCACCCTGCGCCCTACCGACGTACACCGACGTACACCGACGTACACCAACGTACACCAACGCTTCAATTCTCTTCCGGACTGCTACACTCCGAGCCGGTAACGAGTCCGTCACACCATCACTAAAACCTCAGGCGCCGCCAGTGTGTAAACGCTTTCTAGTGACGCATCCGCGATGTCGAAACGATAGTCTGACCTTTACCATGTAAACGTGTACAAGCTACCGTTTCAAGATTTCTAAGAAAGCGTTTATACATAGTTTAATGGAACGGTGTCTATTCTCGTCGTTACCGACTTTAGCAGTGTTAGTAAGATGAATTGTCACAGCCATTATTCCCGCATTTCCTCTCAAACTCTATTTTATTATTTTTACACGTTTTCGTCGCTAGTCATGATCATGTAACAGAATTATATTTTGTTATAAACGAGAGTTTGTGTTCACGTTTTGTGTACTTACTATTTTATAAATAAATAAAAAGTAATGAATAGAAATATCGGGGAAATGATAATAATAATTAATCTAAAATGGTAACTGTGACATTTCTCCTTATCGTATTGCATCGACGCGGGATTTGCACCGAGGCCGTTCGAGTTGCGCTTAGAGGCCGCGCGGGGTGCGGCGCGGGGTGCGGCGGGGGCGAGGCGCGCGGGTGCGGGGCGCGCGGGGTCGGGGCGCGCGGGGGCGGGGCGCGCGCGGGGGCTAGAGGTCGGCGGGGTGGTCGAACACGGGCGGCGGCTGCGTCGACGTCACGTCCGCCACGTCCCAGATCTCCTCCAGGAAGGGCGGCAGCTTCCTGTTCTTGAGCTTCAGCGAGATGCACATGTTGGAGTTCTGCATGCCCAGCGAGCGCAGCTCGGACAGGATGGTGAGGATCTTGCCGTACATGACGGGGCAGCGCGCCGAGCCGCTCTGCTGGTTGAGGATGTACACCCGCAGCGTGTTGAGGTAGTACCGCTGGATCTCCTCCACCAGCTGCGGGTTCTCGAGCCCTGGCCGGTCTGGAATTACAATAAATTGAATTGTTAAAATCGACCCCTCTGAATAATGTATCGGAGTTTTAAGAATTATAATAAGTACTTTGCGTGGCGGAAAAATACGACTATTTAACGCGAGCCAAGCGATGTCGCCGCGGCAAAAACTTTATAACGAGATATTTCATCGCGGGGTTCCATAGGGGACGCGAAGGGGACACGATGTCGGCTCTATGCCAATGAATGTGCCCACTTTCTTAAAATTTATTCGAGCCCATTGCACCTTTATCTCATTTATTTTTTCTCCAAAGACTTGTAATTTTAAATTTGATGACACTCTACAGTGAACATTAGCTCGAACACATCTCGATACCTCCCACGTAAGTTATTGTATGCCACAAAATTGGCATTTTAGGATTGTGGCACTTATCATTTTTTTATCTATTTTATGAGTTAGTTTAAAAAAAAATGAAAAACAGCGTTCTTTAACATACTTTCAAGATGTATAAAGTTGTATCGTTATTAAAATGACGGCTTAAGCCATTGTATTGACCTTCACAACAATTAACGCGTCACGCGTTTTGGGGATACATCGACTCACTTGGGAGGTATCGATCTATGTACACGGCAAGAACTAACCCGAGAAGATGACGATGGCCGTGAGCAGCGCGTAGTGCACGTTGTCCCAGGACATGGCGTACATGCAGCGGCAGAAGTGCAGCAGGTTCTCGATGACGTAGCCGAAGCCCGCCTTGTTGTAGATCTCGCGCGTGTACGCCTGGTTGGTGGCGAACATCACGCTGTCCGTCGACATGTCGTACCGCCGCGACACTCGCAGCATCATCACTTCACTCGAACACGCCTGGTGAGCGACGGAGCGTGTTTACAAAAGGTACGTAAAACGAAAGGTACGTAGAAAGGTAGCTAGAACGGGTGCCACCAACGGGAATGAGTCTGCTTTGTCTGCCCATTTTGACATGCGTTGGATTGTGTGTAAGCCTCATTGTGGAAGCACTGTGGTAGTTTAGTTACCTATTGTAAAATATTTTTTTTGAAAAGTGCAACTGCTGAATTTCTTACGCCGCACATTGTGAAATTTTTCCCAAAATCGGACATCCCTTTTTTATGATACTAATCGAAACTTTAAGCTTTTTTTAATGCTAGAGTAGAACACCCAGAAGTTAATTCTGTTTAGAACCGGAGTTATAATTTTTTAAAATTTTTTTTATGGTTACCAGAAAAAAACTAAGAAATACTGTAACTTTCTACGTAACGAAAGTTTTCAAGTTTCAATTATAGCATGCTATAAAATCAATTAAGTGCTATTTTTGGAAACATATAATTAATTTCTAAGTGAACAATAAAGGAAGATATGTTTTTTTTTAACTAATTTTGAAATTAATTTTTTTCTCATCTTGGTATAGATATTAGCATCTAATTTTCACATATTGTATTTATTAGTGCTATGTTAACCCGCCTGTATAATATCAGATACGTAACACTTAGGACCTCGGAGTAATATTTTTTTTTAGAAAATTCTGTATTTTCAGAAAAAGGCGAAATAAAAGAATTGCATATGATATTTATACAATTATTTATAGGGCAAAGTGGCATTATATACAGGGCATTTTATAAGCTAAACAAAATAATTTTAGTATTAATAATAAAGTAATTATTCTTAATTTTGTGATTTTTACATTTTATTTTTTTTCTCATAAACCATTTACGATTAGCAGTAGATATCTATCTGAAAACATACCTCGTAACTGTATTGTTACTACTAAAAAAAAATCACACAGAAATCTATGAGGACATTGGAGATATGAGATTTTACAATTTCTATGATATTAGGATTGTCACAAAGATCTTAATTACAAATGTACGAGAGAAAATTCTAAAAAAGTGGCTGAAAGAAAGAATTTTTATCCGACTGTAAAAACGGAGGGTTATGTTTTTCAGGGATTATTATTGAGTTGCATAAAATGAAATTTTTAAAATTCAATAACTCCGAGGTCCTAAGTGTTACGTATCTGATATTATACAGGCAGGTTAACATAGCACTAATAAATACAATATGTGAAAATTAGATGCTAATATCTATACAAAGATGAGAAAAAAATTAATTTCAAAATTAGTTAAAAAAAAACATATCTTCCTTTATTGTTCACTTAGAAATTGATTATATGTTTTCAAAAATAGCACTTAATTGATTTTATAGCATGCTATAATTGAAACTTAAAAACTTTCGTTACATAGAAAGTTACAGCATTTCTTAGTTTTTTTCTGGTAACCATAAAAAAAATTTTAAAAAATTATAACTCCGGTTCTAAACAGAATTAACTTCTGGGTGTTCTACTCTAGCATTAAAAAAAGCTAAAAGTTTCGATTAGTATCATAAAAAAGGGATGTCCGATTTTGGGAAAAATTTCACAATGTGCGCCGGTAAGAAATTCAGCAGTTGCTCTTTTCAGCAGAATCTGCAATACCGGCGCGATGGTAGATTTATGACGTGTCATGAGAGCCACAGGTTGGCCTACATGAAATAAATGGAATTTGAATTTAGTATGATATAAGTTACATATACAATAACATGAGGAGGATACAAACAAAAAGTGTGTTTTTTGAGTGAGTGAGTGAAGTGAATGAGATTTGCTGTTTCCATTTTTATTTCCTACACCTCGATTTCTATCTACCCTAGGTATGTTTTCGAATCAAAATGTGCTAAATTAATAGTCTAATCTTAAAAGATAAATAAAGATCCAAAAACTTTTATATAATATGTTTACCTTCACGAGTAATTCTCATTTTCCTTGAAAAAAGTAAACATATAATTTTTAACTTTTTGGTCCTAACTTTCTCAAATATAGATGAAAATTAACATATCAGTGCTTTCTTTAAATAGCTTCGGTTTCGTCATTTCTTTTACATATTTTAAGCTTTTGAACTTTTCAGCATCAGGCTAACCTAACCTGACACTACTTTCAAAAGTCAGCCACAGCAAATAGACATTTAGTTTAGACAAGGCGGTCACTGAAAATCTAGCGTTGGGACACCTGGCCCCCACAACTTTGAAACTTGGCGGCTTCGCCAGTTTCAGGTCTGTGAGGCTAGGAGCCCCAACACAAACTAAGTGACTCACCTTTTGGTAGCGTTGCACTGCTGTCTAAAGTAACGCTATCTTATAGGTACCTATCATAGCTGTGTTTTTAAATTTTGATTTATTTTGTATATTTTTGTGTTTATTGCTACCAATAAAGATATTTCTATTCTATTTACCTTTAATAGTGTAATTTGATCAGGCTGGGAGATCTTCGCGAACCCTGGCAGGCCTTTGGCGAACTCGACGATCAACTGAACCGTCAATATGGTCATCTCTGTGATCTGACGGAACGGCAGGTCCGACGCTTCGCCGCTGTCGTCCGATTCTGCCTGCCACGTCTAATAATAACAAAAAAATATATTACAAAAAGAATAATTTTACACAAGAATCTTTAAAAAAATATGGCTATCGTCGCAGAATTTGGAGTTCAACATCATTATTGGTATCATTCTAGAGGGTGGTATATATGAGAGAATTCCATGACATGAATTTGCCAAGATTCTGTAGAACGCAGTATCAAGAATTTCTCTTAAACATGCGAGTTCTATGTACGGTTTACACTAAAACGAGTTGAGTTAGCTGCTGAATGCAAGCGGTGTAAGACAGCGGTTCATGGAAGTCTGTAAAAGCCATAGCACATTTAGCAGTCAAATCTAAGGTTTTTTGATGTACGGAATATTTAAGATGTTAAAGATTGTGGGTAGTAGTAAAAAAAGACTGTAGTTTTAAGACTAAAAAAGAAGATTTTTTTAAATATCCTTTAATCAACTAAAAAGACATCATATAAATTCATTAGTCAAAATGTACGGAATATTTTGGATGTTAAATCTTGAGGGTAGTTGAAAAAAAATTAATTTGTAATTTTGAGACATTTTTTTAAATATCCTTTAATCAGCTAAAAACACATCATAATATAAAGAAAAAAATTTAAATAACTTTATATATTTTTGTGTGAACTTGAACTTTCCAAATGCAACAAAAAACAAAATGGCGGGAAAGAAACAAACTCTTGTATTACATCGAATGGGAATGTAGTTGTTTGGTAAACGTGCGATGCTTTCAACCACGTTTCACTACTCACTCACCTGTGTTACCCTTTTGAGGTCCTCCTCGGAAGGTTGGTCGTACCCGTCTTGATACCACACGAGCCTCGCGATCAAGAACTGCTGGTTGGGCGTTAGTGGAGGGATGTTCTTTAGCCTGTTCTGTTCCAGGAGCTTTTCTGAGAGGAAGCGCGGCACGACTTCGTGCTGCAAACATTCCAGCTTCACGTAGGAAATAACAAATATTAATCATTTGTCGTCGGTTAGTTGTACACAGGTTGTGGGTGTGCATGCTCATTTATGGAGGGAAACAACACTCTCTACAGCAACAAACAAACATTCCGTTAAACTGTAAAATTGTCTTGATTGTCAAAAAACTGGCTAAGTGCGAGTTGGACCTGCAGGCGAAGGGTTCCGTAACAGTGATTGTTAAGGACGCCGAAAAAAATCACGTTTCTGGACCTCCCTTTATTTTTATTATTAGTTGTTATAGCGGCAATAGATATACACATTATGTGAAAATTTCAAGTAGGGGAAAGGAAGGTAAAACGGACCCTGTGGGCAAAAAGGTCCAGCTTAATAATTTTGAAACGTGTAGCGCCATCTATGAATTTGTTACGTCAAAATATTGGCTGCCATGTTCCCCCTCTCGGTCAGTGTACTCGATTCCAACGACCGCACCTGCACTGATTTAGCAAGGTAAGTTAGTTTTTTTAGACTTTGATGTAAAATTTGCATTTTTCAATTAGCCTACATTTTGGTTTGGTTTGTGATAGTGTGTTCTAATGATTACTGTATATAAACTGACATATGATTAAGCTAATAAACAGGTATGCCGACTATACCTAAGATAATTAGCTCAAAATTTTTAATTTTTGTTGTATATAGCAAAAAGGCAAAACGGACCCAGGCAAAACGGACTGGGGTACATCAACATAAAATGCTGGTGAATCAACACTTTTAAAGCCATAATTTTTTGGAACCAAAGTGAAACGGAACCTTCAACATCTACCACAATTATGACTGCCAATAAACGTTGCAATGTATTTCATTTTGCACCTAAATATATAATGCCTTTTTCGAAAACAGAAAAGACTACAAGAGCTACGTCGTTGAAATAAACAGGCTGAAAAGATTAAAAACCTACTTAGTTCCGAGACACAAAATCTTCAAATAAAAACAAAAGAGAAGACCAAAAAAAGGAAAAACAAAAGAGAAGACCAAAAAAAGAAGACCGAAAAGGAAGAAAGTGAAAATAGAACAAAAAATTTCAAAAAAGGGGAAGGCAAGCAAAAAATCTGATATAAAGAGATTAAAAACTAGGAAAAATCATCCAGTACAGACACTCAGTGTCATCGTCACTGACACAGTACAGACACTCAGTGTCATAGTCACTGACACAGTACAGACACTGAGTGTCTGTACTGTTTTTATTAATTTGTACTCGGAATCATGCGGAGGTTGGGTGCAATGTCCAAATGTCGTGTATGGGCACACTGCGCATGCGCAGGAGTAGAGGATGAGGATGATGAGACAGTATTTTTATGTGAAAAATGTGATGAAATGTGTAGGTCCATTTTGCCTTCATGTGTGGTCCATTTTGCCTCCATCATGAAGGTAAAACGGACTTATTGAAGGTATTGGAAATCATCTAATATCTTCGTTGTTTGTAATTTTATCAAAGTCTGATTCATATGTAATGTAGAGTTAATAATGTCGATTATTTTTTACTTTGAATTAGTTTAATAAAATGAATAGTTTCTTTTCTATACTTGTTTTTTTGTTAAGTGGTCCGTTTTACCTTCCTTTCCCCTATCTACCTATTACAGTTCATGAGATACAACCCGCTGACAGACAGACGGACGGACGGACAGCGGAGGCATAGTGATAGGGCCCCGTTGGAACCCTTTGGGTACTCTACCATAAAAATGATTGCTACAGTGTGACTATCGCAATCACTTCTAATTGACCGACACTCTCTCATTATTGGTAAAATGCATTGTTGCAATTGAGACTGTAGTCACCATAGACTACAGGCCCTACTACAGGTACTACTGTTGGTACAGCTTTTTGACAGTTTCATGATAGGATAGCGCTCTCTAAGGCGCCATCTCCACGGACAAGAGAATCGTAACGAGTCCGTCCAGAGTCACTTGTCGTATCGCCGCGATACTATCGCCAGGCCTGGTGCACTCCGCAGTAAACTTCGGAGCTACAAGTACATGGCGTACCTCTTCCAAGGGCCTAAATTCAAAGAGTGCAAAGGGATAAGAGTTACGTAAGAAAGAGAGAAAAGTCTAGGTGAATAAGACGGTAGGTAAGTAGCGCTGTGTCAACTAAAATTGCACTTTATTGAGTGGTAATAAGAGTCGCTATTTGATTAAATCATTTTGCGGAGTGAATCTTCTGTAGGTACCTTTAGGTACTATTAGGTATTCTGTGGTATCGCTCTGTGGAGATTGGCCCATAGAGTTTGTATCGAATTTTGTAACATGGCAAGACTATCGCCGCGATTCTCTCGACCGTGGATATGTCGCCTTACAATATATTATTATTTAATAGTAAGGGCCGATTTCACCAACGATAAACATGTCTTACCCCAGCATTTGATATTTTGGCAGACTTTTTATACAAAAACTGTCAAAACGCTCAATTTATTTCTCGGTTAAAAGTCTCCCGACGTTGATGAAATCGGCACTAAACGACTTAAATAATATTTCATGCAATCGAAAAAAAATAATACATCGAAAGGATGCTGAAATATTTCAATAAGTACGTAATTTGCTTCTTAGTAAGAAAGCTGCTGTCCTACTTTGTTTTGGACCTACTTGATTGACGCTATTTTTGCGACGTAAGCACCAAGCAGGTACGAGTTTCTCTGGAACTAATCCTACTAATATTATATCCATATAAGATGACTGAACCTATATGTAGATAGTCTGCAATAACATATAGGCTACTTTTTATCCCGCAAAATAAGAGAGTTCCCGGGAGAATTAAAAACCTCAATAGTAAATCTATGATTTCATTGTTGTTGTTGTTTGAATTCATAGATTAAATAATAGAGGTCGGTGCGCCATTTGCAATAATATTATTAGTTCCAGAGACATTCGTATGTCAAATGTGGCGCTCCAAAATCCATAATTAAGCTGTGATTTGTATAGAGTCAGCAAATTAAAGCTTAACTATAGTGATCAGTGCACTGTACGGTGCGGACTGAAAACTAAAAGGTTCGAATCCCACCCGTTGCACTATCGCCGTACCCACTCCTAACACAATCTTTCCGCTTATTCGGAGGGGATACGAGGATATTAGTCAACTTAAACTTGGCTAATGTTCTTTTTAAAAAAAAAAAGAATATGCAGGCAACTTACGATTCTAGCGGCTTCAGGTGGCGGCGGATCGCACTGCATGATGGGCGGCATGTGGTCGTCGACTGTCGTCGTGCTGACCGGCAGTTTGTCCTTTTCCCTCTGCGCCTTCTTTTCTTTCCTCTTTATCGCACACTGGTTCTCTGGCACCACGCACTCGGGCCTCATGCCGACCGCGAGACATTTCTTTAATCTGCACTCCTGACATTTTCTCCGCATGTACATGTCCATTTCGCAGGCATGGCCGAATTTGCATATGTACACCGCATTTTTAGTAACACTCCGCCTGAAGAAACCTGCAATTTCAAATTAATAAGTAGGTATAAATGCCGATCATTTCACAAACTAATCCTAAACTTGTATCATACTTTAAAATTAAGTAATATTAAAATCTAGTAGAAACTAGACTAGACTATCTTGTCAACGAATAAAAAAAAATGAAAAGTATCACGTCATCCGACGTCATTCCAACGCTGCGTGAGCGAAAGACAAATCAACAAACAAACACACTTTCAGAATTATAATATTAGTAAGGATTCCCGTCAGACAAAAAAGTCGAAGCTATGTATAGGCGTGAAACATTCCTAAAATCAAACATAACGAGGGACGGCGTCGCAACGCAAACATAGGAAATTTTGTCAAATTGTGTATTACATGCGTCGCCCGCGGCGTTACAACTGACATTTTACTACTAGAAAAACGTTTTTTGATATGGAAGGCTACTTGTATGGAAGCTCATTGACTATTGTCGCCTTAGCTTCTCTAGCGTCATCAATCATTATTGTTTAAAGGTTGTTTAAAGAAGAAACTTAAGAAATAAAATTATAAATTAGAAGACATAAACAAGCCTAGGGTAAGCAGCTGAACAGGCACATAAGCCAAATACTAAAAGCGTTCAGCCGAAATAATCTCGTATAAAAAACAATAGGTACTGGCTATCCATTAGGCTGCTTTAGTTTAATAACTAGGTAAAAGAATGCTTTGCTGAACAGCAAGTATGTACTTTAGGCTGAGATAAGATAGCACGAATTATGAGAAAGGTTGTCTTAAGGGCATCGGCCATCGACTCGAAGCAACAAGGTGAACGTTTCATAACATAAACTCGTAGTTTAGAGGTTAAAAATAAATAATTCGTATTAGTGCACGTAGGTATAATAAACTAACCGTATGAACAAATACCCGAGTTCAACAAATTAAACATCCTTACCAATATTATAAATGCGAAAATGTGTTTGTTTGTTGGTTTGTCCTTCAATCACGCAGCTACAAACGGATTGATGTTATTTTTTACTTGAGTGTGGCTGAGGACTTGGAGAGTGACATAGGCTACTTTTTATTCCGGAAAATTCCTGCGGGATTTTTGAAAACTAAATCCACGCGAATCACGACGAAGTCGCGGGCATCAGTTAGTAGGCTATTTTAGCCCAAAAAATGAAAGAATTTCCGCGAGAATACGCGCAGACGAAATCGCCGGCATTAACTAGCAAACTTTAAGCAAACTATAAGAAATCAGAATTAGGCTAACTTGTGACTCTTATGACAATTATTGAAGATTCTACCACCCGATTTGAAAAGTAGATTCTGCTGAGAAGAGCCTGCATTACTACAAGCTTCCGTCAACGTGAAGTAGGTATAGCATTGACGCACTGCCCATTACAGGATTAAATTTTCAAATATCGTTGTTGATAACAATACGGGAGGATCGGATGAATTGCGGCAGTAGACGCGAGTAGACGCTCCGCAGACGCCCATTGTGACGTGTAGTCTCGACTACTACAATGTCTGCCCTTAGCTAACAGCCTCGATAAGCGACACAATGCGCCAATTCACTACTGAATTGGAACATTCGTGGGCGCTTGGGCAAGGGCTTCTGTCACATCGTTTAGCGTATGCAAATTACACGTTATAAAAGTTTACGCCAGTTGTACGAGTATTGAGTGCGATTGCAGTCGTTTTGTAACAGTTCTCGTTGCAACTCTGCCAAGCGATTATACAAGAAGTGCATTTTAATGCCGCTATTTTTGCAAACTAATCTACGTGACTGGTTTGTTGACGTTATTACTCTATACAAGTATACAAAACCGGCTTCAAACGTCAGTCCAAAGTATGTATATCACTTGTGTCTATAAAATTTGCAGTGTTCCCTCGACTCAAATTCTCCCTCGAATCACAAAAATTGAGGCTACAGCAATTATGGATGCAGCATAAACGGTCCGGCGAAGGGTTGAGATGAAATGCCTTCAAAGTACGTACCTTTACATCCTTCACACGTTAGGGCATTATAATGGTATCCGGATGCTCTGTCGCCGCAAACGAGGCATAATTCTTCTTGTTGCCGAGGCGCTGGACCTTTCTTCTGCCGCCTCGCCTCGCCGTCTGTACTGCAGCCGTTGACGCTCGACGCTGGTGATAGCTCCTCGCGACCTGGAAAGAAGACATATACTTATTACTAAGTATCTTGAAATTTTTTTAATAAATTAGATGGACAGACGAAGGCGTCGAACGAGGAGTCACAATAAGAGCTACACAACATCCTGGAGTTAACAAATTCTTTCAAGAAAACTTTGTCCAACCCAGTCCAGTAAATCGACTCTAGTATCTCTACTAAGTTAATCTTGACAGGCCTCGTGGCTCTCGGAGTCTGTTTAAGCAATAAAATATCACTAGCTTAATGGCGAAGGAATTAGGAATCTGCATGCCCGAGAGTTCTCCATATTCCATAATGTTCTCAAAGATGTTGAAAGCAAACTGGACCAGTGTGATGGATCTACCAGTCCAGTGATCCAGAATATCGGGTGGTAGCCTATCTCATTCTGATGAGTTGAGCCCAGTAGAAGGCCGTCGATGGTTTGAGATCATGATCTATACCAAGTGCAGGTATAGATCAACATCTCAGATGCAAGTGAAAGACTTAGTTTACTTTTAGCTACCAATTCAGAGTGTGAACCACTTATTTCCTAAAATTTGATACCACAATATCGCTAACAAGTTTTAATGCAACTGCGCAATAAACGAAACTTGAGTCCGATGGCCCAACCGGCGCCGAGTTGAAAACATCTAAAATCGGACGCTATAAAATTTGCATACATTTCACGCACCATTTATAGAGTCGGCGGACGGGTAAAGATCATTTTCTTTTCTTTTTAACCGACTATGCCAAAGCCGGGTTATGATTTTAACCTATTAATATTATAAATGCGAAAGTTTGGATGTTTGTTACTCAATCACGTTGCAACGACTAAATTGATTTGGCTGTTTGGCCCAGAGATTGATTATAATCTGGAACAACAAATAGGCTACTTTTTATCCCGGAAAATTAAAGAGTCGACAAAGTCTCGGGAATCATCCAGTTACATTATATTTTTTGATGCAATGTCTCTTTTATGAGATGTTTTGAGCCAAGTGATTTTCGGTGGTAGTTTGAACGCTTCCTGCCCAAACAAAAGGTGGCTAGAGTCACTGTCCGCATACAAATGAGTTTTGGCACCAGTTTTGTATTCGACGTGCACGTAGGTGTAGGGTATGCGATGCGCAGTGGAAAATAAATCGGCAATTGTCAATCAGGCAGTCGGAACTCCTTAAAAGTCAAACAGGGTGCCGGGTGTGCGACGTTAATGAAACTTTTCTTCGCCAAACCTTCTACATACTAACAGAAATAAATTGTTAGAATAAAATTTTATCCTGATTTTTATTTCAATTTCAGCCACGGCGCCCGAAATTCGCTCAGGATAATTTTTTTTGCTGCAAAGGCCGACGATATGGCTTATGTCCAACAGTAGATGCATTTTATTTGTCATCGGAAACTAGGCAAGTACGCGGAAGATATTATAGTGCACAGTGCGAGCGAACACACAGGTCCTCTGTCGCTTATAATCCGAAGAATCGGCGGTGATCCAACACGATTGGAGAGAGATCAGGCGCTGAAGCAAAGACTTTTCGTGCTCGCCCGGCCTCTAAAGTGTCACCGCCACCTCAATAACTCCAACTATTATTTATAATACCATACTCCACCCATACTTTGAATTTTCGATCGATGAAACCTTATTTCCCGGAAATCAGGAAGCGAGGATCTCATAACAAAGCTACTAAAACCAAGGCAGAGACAGCCGGAACAAAAATTGCCTATGTAGCAGCTAACTTATCTTTCTAGTGTTATAGGCAATTGAGTTGTAGGTAGTTAGGTAAAGTGGTAACAAAAATAGCCTACAAAAAATTTACGTCGGAAAAAAATTTACGATGGAAAAAAAACAAATCAGAAGCCACATTTGTGGATTTCACGTATAGCGAAACAACCGACCCGTGCAAGGTTGTTTAGCCTCTCTACTAATTAATTTTTATATACCTACATTTTATTATGGCCATTAACCAGTTGACGCGGGTCGGTGGCCTTTACCGCGATTCGTTGCGTAACCGGCTGAAATAAGTGCTGCCAAAAAACTAGTCACACGCGAGATCGCCGACGCCGTGTCAGGGGCCAAGCTACAATCACTACGAACGATATAACTCGTCAAATTAAAATATTTCTCCATAATTCTTCGGTTCGCTACACTATAATTTAAATGGAAATACTTTTCAAAAACCCGACTTCAAACTCTACTACAAAGTATCTTATCAATATCGCCTATTTGAAGAGCCGATTTCTCTAGGATCCCATCATCAGATCCTGACCTGATGGCCACGGGACCACGTGCGAAGTACACCCTTTCAAAAAAAAAAAAAAAAAGAATTTTCCAAATCGGTCCAGCAGGGAGAGCACGGGCAGGAAACAAAAATTTTATCACCGATTTTATTCGTCCGGTCAGGCCTCGTCGTCCTCCAAATAGTTCAATATTTGAAGTGAAAGTTTTTTTTTTAGAAAGTTTAGCTTAGAAATACATTTAGTTAGACCATAGACCATTTATTTAAGGCATGTAATTAAACGAGCTTCTATTTAATACCATTATTGGCTTCTAAATTACTAAGTCAGCTTCAACTAGTGAGCCTCTAAAAAATATAATTTTAGCATCTATATTTATAACTTAGCTTCAAACCGTGAACTCCTAAAATACTTAAATATTAGCATCAAATAATACACCAAATCTTCAACCACATTTTTAATTTTTTTTTTGTGAGAAAAATGAAATAAAAAAATGTTTCTAACTAAATAAAAAAAAAATTAAAAAAATAATTGTTTTTAAATTTAACTCAAGATAAATACCTACACATAACATTATAACATTTTTGAAAAAAAAAAATCAAATTTTTTTTCAACTTTTTTTTTAGTTTTAGGTAGGTTTACGATCCCAACAGAACCTAAGTATACCTAAGGGCACCTGAATATTCATGTATAACCCTAACCTAACCTAACTTTAGTTTAAAGAAAAAATTATACAAAAATAATTGCAATATTAACACACTAACAACAGAACAACAAAAAAAACAAATGCATGTTTTGAATGGCGCTCTCTGATTGGTGCAAATAGCCATAACCAACGAGATCGTGCAAATTGCCAGTCGCATCCGTCTCACTCGCACCAACGAAATCGTGCAAATGGCCAGTCGTATCCATCTCACTCGCACCAAATCGTGCAGTGGCAGTGGACAATAATAAAAATAGTGGCTCTTTATTTGATGCTTTCTTTGGAATATTTTGTGGCCATTGTGAAGAAGCCGAGTTAGTATATTAGAAGCTTCATCATTTTCCCGTTGCTGAGTTATTAAATTAGAAGCTAGGTTTTGATGCCAAAAAATAAATTTTGTTGGTCGACTTATTATATTCCTTTATTTAACCTGTATTTAACTTGTTTTCAATAAGAAGACAAGGCTTCAAGGGCTAACCATGAGTTTTAGATACAGTTGTGAAGATTAATGGAAAATAATGTTTTGAATATAAGCTTACAATCGTTAGTTAGCATTTTTTGCCACTCTTGATACGATGTTTTCGACAGTATTGTTTTTTTATTTATAATATCGTGAACGTAAACAATAAAATACCAACCTATCATTAGCAAAAAGGTTAACAACATCAATTACAAGGTTGTTGTTCAGGGTAACAACAAATTCACAAAAAATGAGAGATTTCATTTGCTTTTTATCGAAGTGAAAATAAAGTATAATGTTGAAACAGATTTTGAGGTTATCAGAAACAGTGACCATTTCACCTATTTTTAAACGTTTCTGTTATGTTATTAAAGTTAAGAAGTAGGCAGTATATTATATCAATAACAACTTTTCAGTAGATAAGAATTACTTAATTAAAAATGAGACCAAATAATAACTAAGTATACTTAAGTAGGAAGGTAGGACAGTAGCGTTGTTTTAGGTAACAAAATGGTCTGGATCGTATTAATGATTATGAATTTATTGAAGTGTGAGTGTGAGTTGTGTATGTATTCAGCCGTTGTGACAATAGCTCGCGCATCAAAGTAGGTACCTAAGTAAGTTTTAGCACGCTCTCGAAACAAATAGGTCTAAGTGTATTTTTACTTATTTTTTTACTTGCTATTAAGTACCTACTACATATTAAGTATTTCAAATGAACTTAGCGCAACGACTAACTTTTATACTTAATTATATTATGTAATATTATGTAAAAATTAATATATTATTTAAATACCATTATAAAATGGCAAATTTATGAGTCATATGTGATGGTTTGTAAGTTGTAACATTAAATAACATGTAGTGATTAGTGGATTATTCCTAATGGCCGATATTATGATGACGCAACGGCTCATGAGACGAGGTGAAAGTGCTCGAGATGGCTGAACTTATAACAGGTTCGGTCCATCCAACAGGCCTGGATATTGACAAACTGTGACAAGCTTTAATAGCCATCTTTGATTACAAAGTCTTCTTCCACTGGCGTTTTGAGCTTGAACAGGAATGTTGTTTTCAATACAAGATAGGTAGGTCCGATATCCTTTCCTAAGAATAATTGAATTCCTCTGTCTAAGTCTCAACTAAGATGTTATCCTGCTTTTACTTGATTTTTTTCTGCAATTAGATAGGTAGGTACTTAGCTACACTTTTTGAGGCGGTGAATTACTGACGCCTCAAAAATGTTAACTTAATTGGTTTGAGTACTTAGTTGTAAGTATTAAAATTAGTCAAACAAATTAATTTGACTCAGAAATAGAACGATGTGACAATATCGTCACATCTACGGTAAACTTACGTATCACTACGTGTTGAAATTCTGTTTTTTATTTGATGCTAGTAATTACCTAAGCAAGGTAAGTAGGTACTCTGCAGGTGTTTGAATGTTAAAGTGTTTTGACCAGCTATACCTAACAAATTATAAAGTATCCAATTATTGTGTTAACGCAACAAAATGCAAATCGGCAAGCATTCGGCAAGCAATATTGTCATAAATATGTCTATGTCAAATCAGTGTTCATGAAAAAGAAAGCCAATCAAAAGTTGAATGCACGGATGACCGAGTCAGTGTGTTATGTTGTTACGTCTCAGCTGTTCTGCGCGGGCGCTTAGAAGGTCTAGTTCGTGCCGGTTCGGCGACCGTTCGGGTTCGCTCGGCTGTGGGAGCGAGAGGGCAATGCGAGCGACAAGTGGGGCGCGAGCGTCGACCGGGGGCAGCGTGCGGCCTTGACTCTTGCGTCCCCCGCCCCTCCCGCGCGCCGCCCGCACGCCCCTCCGCTGCGCTCACCGCTCCGCCACATTATTTATGATAGCATCTGAGCTCGGAGCAAGCTCGCGATTCTCTATAGCTAATAATAACCCGTTTTTCCTCTCACGCGATGTGACTTTTTCACTTCTTTTGGATGTGTTCTCTGAAGTAATACCAAACTTGGTCTTAAGCTATGTGAACAGGCAGAATCGCTTGTGGATATGATTGTTGGTTCGATTTAATCGTTTCAAACTTGGTTTTACCCATATTACCTTATCGTACGTAATGTAATAGGTACAGCCGATGCTCTCGATATCATCCGCGTATGGACTTTCCGGGATATAAAAAAGATATCTATCCCATACAAGTACTTAAGCCATTTGTCTTCGGACCTTTCTTCAAGATTAATTTAGCGGTGGAGCCACATGAGGTGGCGCCGGAAAAGATAACAATAATCAGACTGATAGAGCTTCATAATTCATAATTCATAATTTCATATTTTAAGTATCGAAGCATAAGTAGGTATTGAATATTGATACTCGTTGATAGATCTACAAATAGAATACAGATCACGTAGGTAACTATGCTTTAAAGACCAGGAAAATATTTCCTCAGTAACTAGATAAAACTGGCAAGACGTAAAACTGTAGTAGGTAGGTACGTAATTTACTCTAATTTATGGGTTCACTAGCTGTCGTATAAACGTCCGTTCTTCTCTGATCCTAATGAAATATTTACAAACATCACCTGCTCAGAGCAATTCATTCATTCAGTATCACAAACGAGCAGGAATTAGGAACAGATATTATTTTGGTCATAAAATGCAATGATGACTAAGCCATACTACTCTATAATGTAAAGCGTCCATTAGACGATATTTGGTGTTATTTTTGCCGGTCATTGCTGTGACTGATGGAAAACTTTACGTCTAATGTGATGACGAATGCCTTGCATCACCAATATCTGGAACATTTTCACCATGACCATCACTCATAATTGACAAAAGTGACTGTTTGCATACCTATCGTCTACTGAAACCTTTAGAACTTTAAAAGTGATTATCTCACGGAAACGAATTAATTTATATACGAATGAATGCGTGAGAAAAAACTAGATAGGTACTAATATAAAACGGTACATAGAGTAGATAAGCTACAACTTAAATCGCATTTACATCCTTGTTTCGAGGAAAAATACCAATAGGTCCCATCACTGACGAAGTGTTGATGACTTTATTGTCGATTTCGGTAACAGCGACTGGATATCTGTTAGTTTTGGTCTTTAGCGTTCCAGCACGATGGCGTGTAGAAACCGATTAGGGATATGATTACACTGCTACCCCTTCCACGTTAGCCCGCTACCATTTTACACTGCATCGTGATTTACCATCAGGTGAGATTACAGACAAGGACTATCTTGCCATCGAATAAAAAAAATTGAGTAAGGGCTACGCTCGTGGGGCCTTATGTGGCTGAAGTATCTTCCCTTTTTTTGCACGAAATAAGGAAGAGGACAGACTGGTTACTTTTAGCGGCAGAGATCGGCGTTTTTGTGGCTTTTAACGCTAACGTGGGCACATAATAAACGCAGAAATCAGCGTTCAAAAATTGCGAAAACGTGATGCAGACCCAAAAGCCCTTAAAAACGCCTATCGCTGCCGCTTAAAGAAGCTATGTCTGCCCCTAACCGCGCGCAGTGAGAACATGATAGGGTTCCATCGACGTAATTGTCGTTTGTATGGGAGGGTGGTGGTACTTTTCAGTTACTAAAAAGTAATACATTGGAAAACTACCAACTAAACGAAGACTCGCAAAGTGATGTCGATTGAACAATACCAACTTTCACTGTGACCTCACAGCGGGCGGCGACGCAATCATTTCGCAGGCGCTTCGCGTAATCGCCCACTAGCCAGTGAAAGTTGCCCAAACTTAGGTATTGCACAAGCCTATGCTATGGCACACACCTCATTGAAATTCGGGTGCGGCGAAAGTAAGCATAACAGCGACACGCCTCTTATACTAAACAGCTACCGACTAATGTGCCCACCATTGTTATAGAAATAGATAGATAGATAGAAAATTCTTTATTGCTACACACAAGAAATGATGTTTACAATTGAATCTAATTAATTAATGTTGGCACATTGGTGCGCAAAGGCGTTGCGATCTCCTCCAGACAAAATAATATGGTTTCAATATGGTGAAAATATTTATGCTTCATTGTTCACGAGTTAATTGCATAGCAAGTAAATTCATTGTCAAAAACTTCCTCCTCTTTTAAACTACTTTAAGAAATATAGAAAAAACGCCTCTTTAGATAAATTATTATTATCCATAATAATTTTAACATTAGAAAGAAAAAAAAAAACCGGCCGAATTGATAACCTCCTCCTTTTTAGGAGTCGGTTAAAAAGAAAAGAAAAACTCATTAACTTTACTGTCGAAATCGGACACATCAAGTGAAACTAGCAGATTTCGATACTAGAATAAATAAACGAGGAATTAATTAGACGCCGCTCGGTGCGAAAAAAAAGTGACGCATAAAAAAAAGGCTACACGTGATCGATGCATCGGTCGGGCGGAGATCGGATCACAATATTACTTTCTACAATACTTTCTAGCAAGAGATGTGGGCCGAAGCCGCAACTGGAGCGATCGGTTTCTCCGCGCGCCGGGAAAATTGGATTGAAATAGAAATCGCATGCGGTGAAAATCGCCATTTTCGCGTCACACGCTAACTATATCGTGGAAACTTCGATTAGCTGTTACATTTTTAATCTGTAGTATATTATGTCCGCTGTTTAGTTCATTTATGTCCATTAATTGAGGGCAGTATCTTGTCCTTTGACTGGCTAGTCACCTCGTCGCCTCAATAGCCCAACGGTTAAAGGTGCGGACTGAAAACTGAAAGGTCGCAGGTTCGAACCCCACCCGTTGCACTATTGTCGTGCCCACTCCTAGCATAAGCTTTCAGCTTATTTGGAGGGGATAGGAGGATATTATACAACTTCAGCTTGGCTAATATTCTTTTTAAATAAAAAAAGACGTTCCGCCAAGCGATTTAGCGTTCTGGTACGACGGAGTGGGTTAAAAATTCCCTTCCAAGTTACCCAACCGATCTGAGTTGGACCTGAGTCCCGATATAACTAGGTAATTACTCGACATAGGTGTGAAATCAAAAAATGGGACACAACCTGAAAATAGCAAATCGCAATAGTTTTCACCGGATGACTGCCGAGCTTCAGTTCGGAGATGACACCACGTCATTTCACACCTACTATTATATAGCACTTTTAGAATTAAGCTGACCTAAATCAAACATTGCAATTTGTGGGAAATGAGCAGAAAAGACTTCAAAAAAGTATAGCGTTGAGTAGGTAAATTTGAATGTATCTCTGCCGTGTTTTATTGGAAGAAGTTGATTTTTTCCACATTTATATACTGCATATTTTATGTATGGATTGGTAATTTAAATGTATTTAAACAGAAGTTACAGGAATTTTGTGTTAGGTCACTTTAATTCTAAAGGTGCGATATACCTTGTTCAAAATGAATGTGGAAAATAGCTACTTACCAGTTTTATTTGCGGTCTAAAAACAAACCATGCCTACATTGTGAAAGTGATGTGGCGAAGAACTTTGTATTACCTCTCAAGTTATTTTTGATGTTGAGCTGTTTTTACAATCTATGGATAGCGTTTGAGCTGCAAATAAAGTTATCTAATAAGGTAATTTTATCCACGCTCATTTTGAACGAAGCATTCATAATTCATAACTATTGGTTTTTTATTCATATCTATTTACAAGGTATGCTATTACTTATAGGTACACATAATATATCTATCGTCTATTTCTTGGCACATAATGCGAGTTTAAGACATGGCTAACTATTCCTGGCCTATGTGGTAAATAAAGCTAGAGGATGCAAGTTAATAGCAGATGCCGCGGTTTTCAGGCGCATAGAAAGTGTTTACATCCGTCGACGGATCGTTCCTCGGGACTGAATTGCATCCGCACAATACGTCACGGAAAGGAACAAGCAATAAATAGACACGTTCAAGGGATTCTCGACTATAACGCCCGAATTTTTGACGATTTCTGACGCTGACGTCGCGGCTGGTCGACGTCGCGATAGTATTACGAATACAGATTTTGTCGCAAACTCTTATTTATTTATTTTTTTATTTATACAACTTTATTACATGAAAAACAAGAACAAAATATTACATAAACAAAAGGTGAACTTATCATTAATAGTGATAAGGTCACCTTTGTCAAAGAACTTAATGTAAGTGAAAGACGGGGATCGCAATAAATAACTAAATAATAAACACTAGCATGAATATACAAAATCTAATTGAAAAAGTGTTTCTAAGAAATGAGTTCACAGTGTTGATTTCTACGAGAAATGTGCAAATACGAGTAGGTACATCGTTCTTCGAACATACTTATCTAAACCGTATGTAGGTAGCGTACCTATACATGTACTATATGTATATTTACACTCTTGAGTTAATACTTGAGAAGTTTTGAAAGTAAATTGCTACATAGCAACTCGCGAGACGTGTTCACATTGGCTTTCTCACAAAATAGGTTCCCAATAATAGGTGAGGATCTATTTAGCAGGAATATCTAGTACGTAAAACCATTTATCAATCGAAGTAAAACTTACGTAAAATAATTAAATCAGAGCGATCGGATCTTTCAGTGTATTCATATTTCGAAAAAATCATGTCATACTCTAAAAAATACTCTCTTAGATATCTCAAATATTTGTATCCACTTGGCTTCTCCACTCTCTCTATAACATCGTAATGCGACATGAAGCGATATTATTTTATTCCAATCATTTTACTTCGATGATTCCAATACATAGTTCTGTACATTTTGTCACTCAAGTAGGTAGTAGAGTAGAAAGTGATCAACAGTTAACACACACAATGTACATAGCTGAACGTAACAGATATGCCGCAGTTCCCCATCCCATAGCTCGGTGCCAGATTACATTGGACCTCTCTTTTTTCCCAGGCGTATAAACATTCGGTCACGTTTTTTGTCTCTGTCTGCTCCCTAATTTAGTACACGAGGTGCACCCACGCCAGTGCGCCTTCTCTGGTAAACATTGGAATGGGTAAATAGTAAAGGAAGGGGGGTATAATTAGAATTATTGCCGCATGGTTTCCTGAGGTTTAAAACCTCTGACAGCTGACTCATGCCAACGTATTTAACAGGATGAACTAGTGTTTCAGTTCCTTTTCGATGTTTTTGTTGCACTTTTTGTGTGTAGTTTTAGTCGGTAGATAAGGCCAGACGTTTGCTTGCTTTTATCTTAGGCTGAGATCTATAAAGCGTGCTCTGAATTAGTTCGGGCCTGAAACAGATTTAAAACGAATATGTCCTGACATTAAATCTGTAACATTATAATATAACTCAGTATGAGTTAATCATCTTAACTCAATTCATGAACAGGGTGATATCGCAGTGAAGGGCTAATTTAAAAAAATATATATTAAAAGAAAAGAAAGGCAAGTAGTTTATCTAAAAAAAAGTTGCCGTAGAGATATGGAACGTCAGTCTTGTATGGGTTCAAATTTCTATCATGTACTTATTTAAGTAAATTTAAGGAAATTGATGGTCGTTTCACCGCTCAAGGGAGGCTCGACCACAGCTGACTACTTTCTCAGGGAAGATGTAGTAATTTTATCGTGAAAAATTGTCAAGGCTTGAAATAATATCAGTTGCTTTCCAATGTGTAAAAGTATGTGCCAATCCATACTTGGCTAGCATGGCGGAGCCTAAACCTTTGTAGGAAGAGAACCGCGTCTAGTAGATGAACAAAATGGTATTGGAAGCTCAAACAATTTGGAAGGAATTCTAATCCAAGAAGGAATACGGGAAAATCTCCAGATCATTAATGTGAAATTGCGTGTGTTAACGTCCAATGCAAATACCGTCTTAAACGACTTAATGGCACAGTGTGTGAAACTTGAAACAGAATAATAATAACTAAGCAAATGTACAGCATGTTTTTATAACGATGTTATACCATGTGTGTAATAATAATGCCCTTGATCTGTCGTGGTCCAACATTAATTACACCATTGCCTTCGCAGCAGCTCTGTACCTATCTACACGTCCTTGACATTTGTACAATACACTGTGATCTCTACGCTGCATACATTACAGCTCATAGTTTCTAAGAATCATCACAGAATTCTTTGAAGTAGGTACTAGCATTTTTTATCCCCGCCTACCATGATGATTTCCACCGCCTTTGTTAGCCATCCATTTGCGAGTGACTGGATTAAATGTAGCATTAAAAACTGAGTTTCATCCATTTATCTGAGACCCACAAGTCATTATGACTTAATGCCTCTCGGAATGGTTCTACTCATAATCGTATCATGATCTATGGACTATGTCATATACTCTATCGTCTTTTCTCTGAAGTAAGTAGTATACTTTATTGCGAATTTTTAGATTTTTGGTAAGCCTTAAGTTGAAAACCTTAGATGTTTTTTAAAGATTACCATTTTTAAATGTTTTTAGGTCTATAATCTAAATCCACTGTAAAATAGAAAAATCATAAGTATTTTTTTATTTCCATAGAGAATTCACAAACACTGTCATGACTCTTGATTATCTTAGTTTTTATCGGAAATGTTAATTAATTTTCTGCATTATTGGCTTATAATGTAGATAAGTACAAACCAAACACGACATTAATTTCTTCTCACTCAGTTTATTTTTACGAAGATTATTATAAGTACCTACTTATTTCGTCTTTTAATAACCTCTTGGGTTAGTGCCATCTCTTTCTCGCAAACGATAGCTAATAGATCTTTCTCTCATTATTCATAAAAATCAAAGAAATATGGACCTCCCCCTCTTTGGTATCGTCATTTATAATTCCAGTTATTTCTTCGGCCAATTCATCTTAGTAAACACTGGGGTCCACTTTAAACACACCCATTTTCAATTACAACAGTGATTCAGCAAGTAAGTACAGGCTTCGAAGTACCTATCATAGCTCATAAGTCATACCGTTAAGTACTTTTCGGAATAACGTCGAACCAATGCCCTTAATCGGCTAACAGATAACCGTAGTTACCTACCTACGTAACCTTACAAGCGTTGAGTCGACTCTATGATGCCCTTGACACTTGTCCATTGCACTATGAACCCTTACTTATTGCAGTTTATAGGCATTCACTGTTTATTACTCATGACCACAATATACTTTATTTATCAACCTGATTCTATGAAACTTTTATGCAGTCAGTAAGGAGGTCAAGGCGGATTTGGGTGACGAGCGCGTTATCGCCCGTCTGGCTGTCGTCATAAGGGCTAATTAAAGAGACCAACTGGGTCAACGACTCGCCGACTCTTTGTTTTCGAACCCGATTAAATATTTCGTAATTAGTTAATTGAGATTTGAGACAGTAGGCCGATACTTATAAAAAATTGTTTTGACGCGAAATTACACTAACGTCTATTCCTAATCTTCGTTGTAGCATGGTGCGGGTGACCGGTCAATAGAAAGTTCCATATTATTGCAATCATAAGGTGGGAATTACGAAATTATATTTTTTTGAAAAAGAATAATGACGTCTCAATTGATTTTAATGGTGTGGATTTTGAACCTTGCATTGCAAGTCGCAACAAAATAAGTTCTATTGATCTGCCACCCACACCATGCTACAATGAAAACCTATTCAAGCAAATTTTGAGCTAACTGAACTTTATCCTTAAGAAATACTAAAACAAATATAAAATATAATCGTAGTTCGTACGTTAACAATGATCTTACGAGACTCCCATTTTTCACTAAGTTTCCACACATGAGAAATACATGCGTGAAACCAATGTCAAGCGATAAAATATTGTTAGTGGTTTATCATGAATTTAGGCGGAGCCGAGTTCAGATGGCAATTGCCCAAGAAATCATTAACCTCCTTGCAGTCGCTCTGTATAAAACTGGCACACTGTCAAATCTGGGTTAGAATAATATAATCGCCCCTTTATGCCTATATTATTATGACATATCGATCAGATCTCAAATCGGAAAGTATCTCAACGATGGTAAAACAAATTACACGTGTCTACACAGATTGCAGAAATGTTCTAGATAGAGCATATTAAGTATTGAAATAACAAGATGAACTAGTTTTTCATTTCGTTTTTGATATTTATTTATTTATGGGCACAGAATACATAATAGCAAAGCATGGGTTAAATAAAGATTGTCATACCCGTAACAACTTAGCCCACTTCCATCTGACTATGCATCTACACTTACAGAAATATTCTAGCTAGAACATCTATTCTAAATTAGAAGTAGCCTATGTGCTATTCCAGACTATAATTCTACCTCTGTGCTAAATTTCAGGATCAGGCGTTGCGGAGTGATTGAATAACAAACATTAATCCATCTTTGCATCCATCCAAACTTTTGCGTTTATGATATTAGTAGGATTGTTTCTTTTATTAATTTGTTTAATCAATTTAATATCTCCTTTTTATGCTTCAATACGATTTTATTCTGTTCTATACATACTTTCGTTTTTTCAGTTCTTTGATCATAATGATATAGTCATCAGGTATTGTCCTTTCACCAAAAGTTGACTGTAAGCAGTTTCACGTAGCAGTACCGATCACATGTTTTTTTGCCGTTATTTCTATTTATTGGGATAGTAAGTTGAGTTAATATACATAAAACTTAATTATTATTAATATTCTCTTATTTATTATTTTGTTTCTCAGCGCAGTTTATTACACTTGTGACATTCAAGAGGAAAATTTACAAACAAACATTTCGTTTTATAGGTCATTAACGTTAGCACAAATCGAGATGATAAGACTAACCTTAACAAGGAAAACGTGCGATTCAATGTAGGTCGAGTCTCCGGTTTAAAGGAATTTAGGCATAAATTACCAATAAGTACTTAGCTATTACGTACTGTCGGCATAACTATAGCTTTTAGTTGCATATCTTGGGCATTACGACATTAGTATCATAACCGCAATAAATAATCATGCATTGTTAATAAAATATTAATATAATACCGTATTTATTGTAAAGTTTGTTACCTGTTCCTACGGAGCTGATTTGAAGGAACTAAGTCAATTATTAAATCTTCCAAAAAGATAATACAGATAAGATATCACCAAAGAAATTGAAAAATTTATAAAATTTTAAGTACTTAGATAGTTAGCTACTCGACTACTTGTTTCTTGAAATAGCATGCGCTTAATATGTGAAGGGGCATGCAGTTCAAAGAAATGATAGAGCAAAACGTAAAATACACGGCATATTTAAAAGACCCATAGTTACACAGTTACATAATATTATGTATATTCCAGTCGAAGAAGAGCCTGCAATTAGCTTAGCAAAATTCAAAAATTTTTCATCCAATTACTTATTATGTAACTATATTAATAGTTACTACGAAGTTGAACCAGATAAATCTCGCGGTTGTTTTGTAGTTTAATATGCCAAGCCATCCGGGTACGTTGAGGTAAGTGACCCGGTATCATAATTACGAGATAAGCGTACTTCGGAACGCTTATCGGCCGACAAAGAACGCCTTTGTTTTCAACGAATTCGACGCCAAACACGAACACTGATTAGGTAATGTTACAAACAAACCAATCATTATATTATCAATCGCCTGCTTGACAGTGAAATTAAATGCGAAATCTGCAAACAGGTTGGAATAATAACTACTATCATGAGGCGCCCGCGCCGTGTCATTGTTTCAATCTCTAGCGTGTCTTTCTTTTAATTATATTCTTTTAATTATATTATTATCAGGTAATAGATATTCACGCCGGAGGCCTCGAATTTAAGTTTATTCTAATCAACACTGGGTGGAATAATGCGCTTAATCATTTTTCATCGAGTTTTATGTACGTAATCTTTAGTAGTAAGGCAGTGGCTTAGAAACAGTTTGATAAAGCCATCTTTAATTGTACCGGCTTTACGAACCGGTAGTAGAGTCTTGACTTGTCATAAGACCCACAGTTTTGCCTATAGGAAATGAATAGTTTTAAGTTTGGAATTTTTCAAGTTAAGCGATGTATTTAAGTAAACAAGATGTTGAGATATCACATCGGCCTCTTCGGCATGATTTCATCGCTATAATGAGCAAAAACAAACAGACAAAAACTGTATTTTGCCATTGGCACTACAAATCGACAAGTCATTTATATACTTACGTTGTAAATCTCAACTTAAAGGTACATGCTTAAGTTAACATGCTTCCTGAACACTATAGAAATCGCTATGACTTATGGTTAATATATTTTATTTATCGTTATTTTACTGGTAAAAAAATGTATTAACCATAAGTCATAAATCTCAATTGCTTGTATGTTCGCAATGGCAAACATACAAGCAATTTAGATTCCAGAATTCCATAGAGTAGGCGTTCAAATTTTAATGTGGTGAGTTAAACAAAAGCACTCAATTAACGCTCAATGTATTAATAACAAGCGTAAAAAACCACACCCACACTTCTTAAAGCAATCTATAAAATCCTCGAGGCTCAATCAATAAACAAAATTGGAAGTTCAATCTGCTAATAATATAAAGAACATTGGAGGCTAATGAAAAGTCCCTACGCATTTATCGAATATGTTATTATGAAACATTATTAAGTTATAAAATTAGATTATTTTTATTGCTATTTTCTTTAGGAATTTTACACAGAACGACTTAAATAAATGAAATTAGAATAAAATAAGAATACTCAAGATCCGAACGGACAACGTTCATAGTTGATATTATTGCTCCATTTGAGACTCTAGGGCCATTTCGGCGTGTTTAACTGCCTCATCTTGTGACATAAGGGTTGGCCCATCATTTTCGTTAAGGCTAGCTAAAAGTTTTAGTTATTCTTACTTAATATGTATTAAAATTGCGAAAGTGTGTTTGTTGTTGGTTTGTCCTTCAATTACGCAGCAACGGAACTACAGATCGTCGTGATGTTTGCGGTTGCATGAGTATCTTCGAGGACTTGACAGTGACATAGGCTACTTTTTATCTCAAAAGTTCCCACGAGATTTTTAAAAACTTAATTCCACGCGGACAAAATTTTATTCCCACGAGATTCTTAAGAATCTAATTTCACGAGGACAAAATCGTGGGCCTAAGCCAGTTGTTAATGAAATCAATATTACTGTTGACGTGAATTTATTTAAATGGAAGAATATGGGACAGAAATAATCGTTCGTAGCTGAACATCTCGCGAACTATGTCATGGGCTCAGCCCACGCGCGCCGGAAGGTCGCCCGCCCTCCGCTCGCTCCGTAATGTCGTCTGAGACTCGATAAACACATTTAATCTTATTTTACACTTTATTCAACTAACTAAAGGATGTTTAACCTTGTTCACAATCTCAAGATAATATTCTTTACTCACTTTTTCCCGCGACTTCATCCACGTTTACTGTGGTGTTAGTTTTTTAAAAATACCGCGGACACCTTTGTTTTCCCTTAGAGAACAGTACCTATGGTACTCTCTTCCTCGAAAGGGTAAAATAGGCGTTTGAAAAATAACTTAATGTGAGCGAAGCCGCGGGCAAAAGCTAGTTACACAAAGAAATAATACCTAAGAAAATAGAGGTATAAGCAATAATAAGTATAGCGCTAAAATGTAGGTTTCAAGTTTTCAACAACCCTTTTAGTCGCCTACCGATCCTGAGGGATAGCATGACAGGAGGCTCAATGGTCGGTGCTGTCAGTTTGATGGATGTACCGACGGTGACGTTGCGTGGAGGACACATTATAAAACTCTCCCCCACAACCCGGCCGCCACCCACTTTCCATTCACCGCTTATGTTCGTGCCAAGGAGGAACTTGAACCATTTTCTAATCATTCTATAGCTATGTCTTCAACGAGAATCTTGTACTTTCCTCTTTGAATATGAGCTATAGGCATGAAATATTAGTCAGCGTGTTTGGCTGCTTGATATACGCTTTTTAGGTCAAGCAAAGTGTCATCAATTTGAACAGTTTGGTTAAAACATAAACAAGCGGCAAACTACTCGTATGTTCAAAACTGAAAAGAAAATTAACTGGATGTCCAACGTTCACTTGTTGTCATTAGAAAACAAAGTTCATTTTATCATCTGGGTGAATCACATTAACATTTGCTTATAATTAATTATGTCCTTAATTATCATTGTAACTATTCAATGAATAATTCATTTTGAAATCGCAAACTCCAATAGAACTCCATCGATTAAATCTGTTGCCAATGGTGCAGAAACAAATATATTGTTAGTACATTTGCAATCGTTCTCAAGCAGTGATAGCTGGCGTAGTCAGCGAGAGCAAGAGCATTCCTCGGCCGGGCTGACCGGTTTCAGGCAAGCTGTTTATGGCCGTCCAGATATAAATAGACCTTGCAACATCCATCTTCTTAATGTTTTAGTTTTAACTCCACTATAGACGCTAAATATTGTTTCATTTCAAGAGAGTCTTTTTAACACTCCATTTAATCGAAATTTCATTTGGAACTCTACCCACCTCTCATTTAAACGCTGTGAAACAAAATGGGATCTGATGGCACAGCCCTGACATATCCCTAATTTCAATTAGTGTTTAATGGAAATCTTTTGTTAAAAGAACCTAAAATAATTAAAATCTTATTGAATTGTATTACATTTTATATAATTCAGTAAGATTTTAATTATTTTAGAAGAAGGCCTAATTGGAAATCAGTCAGATTTTCGAGCATTACTTGCTGTTAAAAGTAGTACTTACACGTATGAACCTATGCGAAGGCTCTTGAAAAAGGGTGAATAAACGACGATTCTAAATGTAGATGCCGTAAATAAATTTTTTAATTGAAAGTCTAATGTATGAATCTTTCAACGACTTACTCAAAGCAACATCTATGAAAGGCAAAGTCATATAGAAGTTATATCTAAACAATAAAGCAGTTGAACAATTCAGATATGGAGTGATAGATCGCTTTTGGACGCCACGAACGTCGCGGCTTTTAATTCTGATCGATATCTCTTCACATTGTTAGGATAGCGATGTAGCTGGTTCAATGCACAGCCAGAAACCGCGATAAAATCACTAACTTGTTTTAAATACAGTCTACCATTACTAACTTGGAAAACCCACATCTCACTCTTACTTAAGCATTTAAAATGAGAATTTCCGTTTGCACTTAAATGTAAAGATGGTCAAACCGTTATTATAGATCTATAAAATGAATAACATAGTTAGTTATCTTAAAATTGAATTAGTAAATTATTCCAAAGCACATTTATTGCATAAGTAACCACGTGTAGAAAAGATCGTTGACCCCACAAAAGTGTCACCGATAGCGTGTCGCTATCATACACATCAGATAAAATTCGGTGCACGATAACGAATTTCGACAATAAGAGGCCAAGTTATCAAATTGCGTTATACGGGTTTCGCAGTTGCGAAGCGCGGCCTTGCTCAATCATCTCTACATTCTGCGCTATTGCTGGAGTCACCCACTTATACTATTGCATGAACGACCTCGTGGTGTCAAAGGAGGTCATTGTCGCGCCTCGCATTCGGCGTTCACCCGCGGCCGGCAGGTACAGCCAGCTCTGTTAGATAAATCATAAGTCATAACGATAGGACGGTCTCCTTCGCCTGTGTCTGTGACCCCGATGTAAATAACCTGAGGCGGTAATACTGTAAACAACTGACGCTGTTTGCGTCAATCATTTGCACGCCGTGGCTCTGCCTCACCCACCATTTGATGTAGTCACTATTGATGCTTACAGCAGTTACTTTCTATTTTTAGCTTCTAGAAATTGTTTTCTTAACGAAAGTAACACATGACTGTTTATAGAAATGGGTATGAACGGTACACAAGAAATGAAAACTGAAGCAGACCAAATCGGTATCGATTTTCATTCATCACGTCAGAAAATCGATACCGAAAAATCTCCAGTCATGTAGACATTTAAATTGAAAAGAGTAAAATTAGGGTAGACACGGATGCTGAAATTGGCAGCGAGGTTTAACCAACTTTTTGCGACAGTGAGTAATGCCAAACATACGAAACTGACGTGTCATTGACTTTTCACACTATTGACAAACCGAACAGGTAAATTAAATGTCCCCAAGGTCGAGTATTTATAATACAAGATGTATTTAAAACGTCATAACTCATGGTGGAACCACAGATTTTAGTAGAATATTTTTGGATGGAACTTGTACTTTTAGATTGTAGAGTAAAACATGTTAAGTAATAAAAAAATAAAAACTGTAGAAAAGTAAATAATGTAGAGATCCTAGCTTAACAACGTTCAGGTGTGTATATTTTATTTATTTTGAAATACCTATTCAGTCATATGCGGTATGCCACGCATTATGGTATGTACTTACTACCTACGCAATTTCTTTTTCGCTGCCGATTTTTGTTTTTATTAAAATAAAACCTAGAACCATCGCACGGTTTAGACAGATGAATAGATAAGTCATTGGATAAAATTCATCCCGCATTGGAATGCGAATCTTTTACTCAGATAGTGACTGTCCATGCAGTCCCGCAGTCAAGTTAAAATTAAAACAGCAGTCTCTTATTTGAGTTCAGTGCATCGAATTCCTATACAGTCAACTTGCAATCACTATGATATTTATAATCTACAGTGTAAGGTGACCTATATGATAAGATTACTTCAATAGCTCAGCCACACACAGCGTGAGCTGTGTCAGTGTGTGAATTTGCCCGAGCTCGTACAATGACATTATCGACCTTGACTACTGGCGTGTATCAAGCTTCATATACACACACAGACTCACCCAAGAAATGTAATTCGTCACGAATGTATTTAAAGCTAGCGAAGCTATTATTCGTCTGATTTCAGATGTACGTTTGGAAGCCGACGTTTCTATACTTTTAAAAATACACTCATGATATTTTTATTCGTGGCAGCATAAAGCGGCTCTGAATTTAGACCCATCTCTGGTTGGTTTGATATAGAACAGTTCAACATACGATAACGTGAATGCCAACGCGCCGTGCAGCGATGCACAACGATCAAGGCCGAGCGACCTTAAATTATACTAAAATAGTAAGTATTAGTCATGGGTAATATTTAATCTGAACAGGCTGGGACATTTTCAAGAGAGTTCTAGTTGTTCTGGCAATCCCTACAACAGCATTGGCAACAAATATAAATTATTATTAGTACATGTTTTGGTCACTTCTTACTATCCAATAATCTTTGAATGTCTTGTTACTTGTTAGTTTATTCAATAGGTATGGAGCACGTATGGAGTTTAAGATTTTATTATTATTAATTTTTTTTAAATACTACGTGATGCCTGCGTCTTCATCCACGTGGATATAATATATTTATTTTAATTCCCGCGGAAACTCTTTAATTTTCCGAAATAAAATGTAGCCTATGTGTTAATCCTGGGTATGGTCTATCGCCATTCCAAACAGCCGAATTGGATCATTCGTTGTGGCGTGGAGTAACAAACATCCATCCATTTTACATATATATTACATATATACATATAGATATATATTGGGGTTTTAGAAAAATGTGGTAAAAATAAAAACTATACATTTACAAAAAAAGGTAGAAGGTATATAAACTTTACTCCTTAAAATATGTTGGCTTTGATGTGGAAGGTTATTAATGTAAACCAAATAAATATACCTATCTAGTCGTTATCCCGAGAGATGATTAATAACATTGTCATTATGTCCAAATATTTTTATATTATTACCGCTTAGATCTAAGAACGTAATGGACGAATACAAAGAGACATTTACAAAAGCGCGGTAAGTAATACTAGTGGTTCGCCCCGAACTGAGACCTCGCGATATCCCATAATTCCCAAAAGTTTTAATTATATATTGTAATAATTAACTTTTAACATTAGACGCAATAAAAAAAATAATAGTTGACATAAAACTGTTTTACTGACACAGCGCCATCTATAGTGAAGCATTATAGTGAAGCATTATAGTGAAGCTATTAGCTTTACAATAATGCTAATAGATGGCGCATTAAAATTAAATAATTTCGTTTCTTTATAACATTTATCTAATTTTAGTATTTGTTGTTCAAGTACAGGATATAACTGAATTTTCAACCAAGTTTCACGTTCTAATATTCAGTAATTCTTGACATATGGCTCAAATTAAAATCTCCACTTTGAAACCCCCCCATTTGGTCAATTTTTAGGGAAAAATTAAAAAAAATATATTTTTGTACTCTGTTCAAAGTCGTCTTTAAAAAGATATATCGCAAGTCTATGTAGAGCAACAAACAAGATTTTACTTCAAATACGCTTCTATGAGAGCCCCCCTGAAATAAAGCTTTTTATATTTTTTTATACAATGTTCGGCTGAAGGCCATCAGTTTACATATTATATTTAAATTTGAAGTAATTACGTTCAGTAATTCAGAAGTTATAGGGCTCTGACAGACATTTAGACGAACACACTTCTCTGTCTAGTAGGCAAGCGCCCTAGTTGACTCAGAGAACTTCGCTTCGCTCGTTCAATAAATGATTATATGAAAGGATTATTGATACGAAAATTCTCTAGATGACGAATATGTTTTCATGACCTAGTGGTCATTATTATTCGTAAAAAATATTTTCTTTGATGTCGAGCTAATGTTTTCATCATTAGAGCGCAAATGAGTAGGTGGATATTTGTTAACTACTTACTCCGTAATATATCAACTAGCTTCTGCTGACCCAAAATGTCATTTATTACTAGTCCAGAATCCAGTTCTAGTTATTACATGATTTTAATTAACAGGAGACCTATATTAGTGGCGTGCACAGCATGTACTACAGGGTAGGCAGATGATACAAAATGGAAAAAATCTTCGGTGCGAATTTAAAAAAACTTAAGGGTAGGCATTGTACAAATTATAAAAAGCCTACCCTTAAGTTTTTATAACTCGTACTGGCGATTTTCTCCATTTTATATCATTTTTCCGCATTATGCCTACCCTGTGTGCACGTCACTGATTATTTATTAATATTATATAGGTCCTATATAATATTATGCCCAACAGTGGACGTCTATTTGATAATAATGAAGATGATAGCCGTTATTCAACATGAATATTTGCAATATTTAGTATTCACCCATTATTTTCAAACTTGTTTCCAACTTTTAACGAGGGCTCCAATGAGATAAATCAGTTTAGCAACAGAAAGAATGGCTTTTAAAAAAAGTTTCGTTACATCTTTCTTTGAGCGAATTTCAGTCTAAAAAATTCAAAGTTATTTATACCACGTTGGCCAACCTGTGGTTCTTATCTTCTAACACCGGTTCGAAAAACAGTTTCTGCCGAGAAGAGCTGGCAAGAAACTGAGGAGTTGCTCTTTTCAATAATAAATAAGTACATTACAAGCATTGGAGGGTCTCTTGACATAAGAACATACCGACCGTAGCAATTAACATAGTCGTATGTGAAAAATCACTACTTCAGGGTACGGCCGTTCAAAGTTTCAAATATGTGAAAAGTGAAGAATATTTGATTGATTTTAAAGGTTGATTTTAAAAGTTTCATAATTTTAAGGTTGATTTTAAAAGTTTCATAATTGGTGGGGGCATTGCTATTTTTATTCTAAGACCTTTAATGCAATAAAATGAAAATCGTTAAAATGTAGATCCGACACTGTTAATTGCTACGGTCGACAACAACTAGGAAAATCAGTACAAGGAATCGTATTTCGTGTGGGTCGTATCGTATACGAAGATGGCACAATAAAGCTTCAAAGAACACGCGTGAGGGGGCGACTTAGCAAGTTCCAAAGGAAATATTGATGCTAATACTCTACCGATGAAGATATTCTGAATAGGTTTATTTTAATACGTCCTTGAGTCTCGTCGATCCTATTTCAGCACCATTGAATTATATTTAAATAAATACAGTATATAAAAGTAAAAATTCTTTTTACAAAACCGACTTCAAACGCCACTAAAAAGTATATCAATTGTGCCTATAAAATTTGAAGAGTTTCCTCGATTTCTCCAGGATCCCACCATCAGATTTTGCATCTGCAGCGCACATCACTGGGCCAGATAGATCGTCTCTAAATATAACCGGTCCCAAGATAATAGAACACTCGTGTTCTTTTCTTATGTACCCCTATCAAGCACAAAAGTATGAGAACAATGCTTTCAACAGATCTTTGAGATGCCGTTACGATTAGCAGATATAGATCAATGGCCTAGTGATCTAGGATATACAGCAGATTTCGAATCATCAAGTCTTAATACTTTCTAATAAGAACCATATTGGCCTAAAATTCTTCTTTGATTCTGTACAGTAGGTACAGTGTACACTACATATAAATACTTATATTATTAACAAAGCAAACTCTGTTTGAACGTACTTTGCGATACAACAGATGCCCTCGACAAGATAAATGAAACCATTAGTAAGTACGGCGGATAAAAAATCTACAGCAGAGTTGATTATAACCGCGGCATTGTTTTAATCTGATTACGGTCCATTTGAAATGTCATTTGTTAGATATCAAGTACATTTTCGGCGACAGCTCCTGTTATTGTTAATTTTACAGGTAGTTATCAAAGTACTTTTTTTAATCTTTTGTAAGTACGTTTTTATTTGTTTATTTTGATTGGGGGTTTTGTCCATGACGTCAACCCAAGCGTCAACCTCATCAATACATACAAGTAAATTTTGAATTGTTGAATATAAGATACTAACTAATAATAATCTAAATAAAAATAGGTAATTTATATAATAGTCCTTCATTCATCGGGGATTATCGTTCAGTTGATGTGTTGAAGGCTAAAATCCGGTTGGTATATTCACCGCAAAATTTGGACGCATTAGACCTATGTCCCTGCGCAAGTTTAAGATCTGGGCTTTGCGGAGCACAAACTATTTTATTAAGTAACTTATTAAGATTTCCGAAAGTTTGCAAAAGTTTAGAGATTGTATACAATAGAATCAGCCACAACATACAATTAAGATGCACGAATTGTTAAGTAAACGATGAAAAAGGTGATTCTGGTTAGCATATCTACCTAGTAAGAAATTATTGGCAGCCTTTATAATCTCGGACGGAGATTTTATCTTTATTTCGTAAAATGGATAACAACCTGTATCAAGGTTTTCCATCTCATAGTGGCTGCGGCGAAGGGTGATACTTATACCTAATAGAAGTAAAGGCTTGGACAAAGAGAACGCGTGTCGATAACTGCCTCCGTCAACGTGTAAAAGTGGCTGTTAGAATAGAAATTGTACACCAAGCAACCGTAAGCGTTCAATAGTATACCGATCGCAACAAAGTTTGTCTATTTGTACGCGCCTATTTCAGCAACAATTGAAAGGATTTCCATTCAGTATAATATTATGATATAGGCCTATTACCAAAATCCAGCTACCTACGAACTTCTATGAGAATACCGAAAGCAATTACTTTAAAAATGGCTACGACGCTATATGACTTTCTTTAAGGATTACCTAGCCTACAATAACAAACTAAAATAGCAAATAAATTAATTTTAAAAATACAATTCAAAATCAAAATTGGTGGATACTTTGTACTGCTCTGGTGAAGCCGGAGCAGGTCGCTTAAGTTTCAACTTTAACCAATGAACATAGAAAGTTGAAACTTAAGCGGATGGTTATGATTTTAAATACAAAATTGTCAAAACGTCTAATTTATTCCTTGGTCAAACATTTCTTGGCGATGAAGTTGGCACTAAGTAGATTTTGTTTCTTGTCACAATTCGCATAAGCGTCAAGTGTAGGTAACGTTTTGTTGTTTAGCTCCGTCCCGCTACATGTCTATCCAAGCCTTTAACAGCGACGATGGCAGCGCGTGCGCACCCAACCGCGACGGGCACTCGACCGCATATCCGCAGTTGCCTTCCTAGATCAACTTTTCTATAAAATGTTTTGAGAACTTACTAAGCTCTCTTTTCTCTACTTATAATATTTAGTTACGAAACAACTGTCTACTAATAAAGAAAATCAGGGTAAAATTAATTCTAATTATTTGCTAGCATAAATGTAAAATGGACGAATTTAAATTACTACGAAACTATATACATTAGGTATATGTACCTATTAAAGCATATTACGGAGAACTAAATGCATATTATTTTGTAGCCTCTTATATTTTGTGTTCGTACCTATATGCCCTGCTATACTATGTTTAATCATTTAAATCGACAATAACTAAGTAGGTATTGAATAAATTTTTTGTATAATACATTTTTGACATTCTTTATTTTATGTCGAGCGTCTGAACACAATAATTAAGTTAAGTATGTAGTACTTAGTAATGGGTGGTTAGGTAATGGTGGTTAATTATTACGGTTGGTATGGTAAGAGGTGAAACAACTGTTAAAAACAGGTTATATAATGTGCGCAAGTTAAGGACCCTTGCTAATAAACGTATTAAAACTTTACACGGGATGTAACGGGAGCAAATATTTCAAGAGTTAGAAGCATTTAGGTCTAAAGCTCTTAAGTCACTCGTAAGGCATACCTAGTAAGTTTACTCAACATTAATCTTAGTAGAAGTTATATTTTGGCTGAAGATGCTCTAGGAACGATTTACCACAAACATAGAGAATTGAACCAGTAAATGCTCTAGACCACAATATTTGACTCTATAATTTTCCTTCTTTTTTTTAGACGTGGTAGAACCCCCACTAGGTGGACCGACGACAACAAACGAATCGCAAGGGGCCGCTGGATAAACTGAAAACCGATACCTGTGGAGGTCCATGCAAGAGACCTATGTCCAGAAGTGGACGTCTATCGGTTGATAAAGAACAACAAGAAGATTATTAGTTCGGATTTTAGAGAGTAATCTAAAAAAAAATCGCCCAGAATTTTTTTCATGGAAAATAATGCAAATACTAATCAGTGTAGATTACTTTTTTAGCATTGTTTATTTGTTTATAGTATTTATTATTATATTATTCTTAACTATGTAAACTGTATACTGCCAAAGTAAAAAAAATAAAATAGAAACGCTGTCGAGTACCTATTCTATGACTACAAAAACGATTGGACTAATGAATTTTAACGTCACGTGCGTGAACATAGAAAATTATAGGGGGCCAGCACAACCATTAGATAGTACAGCAAAAGGGTTGCAAAATCACGGGCCTATTAATAAAATCTGTACCCTTCATTCGCCAGCTGCTTAGGGGTTTCAATTGAATTACTTGTATTATAACTAACACTAGAACCCGCTTAGCTAAAACTCTACATGCGTAGAATCCGTTCATTGCGAGTTAGACTTTAGTTTAGGTTAGTTAAGAATTTTACAGCTGCTTTTTCCTTCTAGTCTTTAAAAGCTAATACAATAACATACTTAGGTATTTAATTTATTGATTGAAAGTCTGATACTTACGTAAGATTTATAATTTTACCTACAAAATGATATAATTACATCTTGGAAAAGTAAACTAATCAGGTAATAGAGCCTTTTAGTGAACTTAAAACTAGGACGTTGTCCATTAAATTAAAACATTAGTATAATACATTTAAATTAACTGACATGATTACGAGATTAGTTGGGTGCATATCTCCTTTTAAATAACACATGTCAAATATTTTTGAGATAGAAGTTATTCACAATACAAAACAAGCTTAACGATTTTAGATAAAGTATCATATTAATGGGTCCACTTTTGTTATTACATGTGATATTATTTAAAACAGATGAAGTCATAAGCTATCTTCTCTTTATACGGAGTGAGGTCAGTGACCTTTTTGATTAAGGAATCATCAATCATGACTGGCGTTCACCAAGAGGATATCGCGTTTCACGCCATTGAAAACGTATTTTATCACAAGTAAATAGCTAGGTATCACATCGTATATACATTTCAGATTCACTAGTAAGTAATACTATAGTACGTAGTTCATACTATAAATAGTATGCAGTTAGGGATATAACTTCTAGTTCAGATATAAAAAAAAATTTTGGGACTCCTCCTCTGTCGATTGCAAAAAAAAAAATCAGGCGAATCGGTCCAGCAATCCCGGAGTAATCGGTGGGCATACATATGTGGCCTTTTTGGTTTTTATTTACTCGCTAGAACTTGATATTAGCTATTATTTATTTTATACCCATTTTAGAGCAAATAATCTTAATGTTTAATGTATCAATGCATCAAGTTCGTCAGTTCCAACATTATTTACCATTTTCGGCGTGCAAATATCATAATTCAAAATCTATACTTACAATAATTATTCCCCAAAATATTCAAAATATTTGATATCGATATTCAAAAGTCATTCAGAAAATCACTCACATTGTTACAGGTTTTATGTAATAAAAGTTTAATGTGTAATGAATAATTTCTATAACAGAAAGACGTTTTACATCCCATATCTCGGTATCACGTAGACGCAAAAAGGCGTGGTTAAGTGGATGACATGTAAATTATACGAATAGTTATAGTTATTGCGAAGCATTTAAAATCTACCTCGTTACCTAGTATTTATTTATGCACCTACATTGTACGAAGTGAATACAAATACCTATACCTACCTTAATTGTTCAAAAACAACTCTACATTGAATATTTAAACAAAATAATATGTCTGGGCTAACTTCACTATTAATAAACAAAGAGCTTGTGATTTAAAACTAATACATACATAAAAAAAATATATGAAAGTCTCGTCTATTGAAGTATCATCACCTCATTAAATGACCGATTTTATTTTCAACATAATATCTTTTTTGGTAAAAACACACAAAGCTTCATATCATAGACTGCGCGTACGTATAGTACTTATCTATTGTTCTATTGTGTATCCTCTTCAATAAAAACTAATAACTAAAAACTAGTAACAGCCAAAGTGCTCTACCGATATTTACTTTAGTTTATTTACTCAATGGTGAGCTTAATTCTTATATTCTTCACAAATTTATCGTCGTTGGTGGGGGTCGTAGATTCGATCCCCACCGTTGCACTATTGTTGTACCCACTCCTAACACAAGCTTTCCGCTTATTTGGAGAATATTTTATAAGTTTATCTTAGCTGATATTCTTTAAAAAAAAGTTTTTTAAATAATATATTAATTAGTAGACTAGATGATAGGACTTCGTTCACGTGGATTGAGGTTTGATAGCCTATGTGCTATTCCAGTCTATAATCTATCTCTGTGCCAAATTTCAGCCAAATCGGTTCCGTCGTTGTGACGTGATTAAGTAACAAACATACAAACTTTCGCATTTATAATAGGAAAATAGGACTAGTAGCGTAGTTTATCGCACCTATTATCTATCTGACATTGTGTGTCAATTTGAAAACCTCCTCCTTTTTTCAAGTCTGTTAATTAATTATTGTTCATGTTCATTACCAATAACTCATAACCAATTTCGTAATGAATTTCCAATCAGTCAAAGGGCCTTCGACGGGGTTCGTAACCCTGTCACTGAGGCGCGAGCGGCATTAATGATTATTATTCGAAACGCGAAACAATTTCCGGCTAAGTGACTTAACACAACAAACGTACTGTGCTATTATAGGTAAGTACATGATGATGGTTCGATTCGCCACTATTTATGTTTTGACGTGTCAAAAAACCGCATTGACCTTGGCGCCCCCACTCGGACGTGGATACATTCACCTCAGATCGGGCCTCTTTGGCATGAAAGTGTGCCCTACAGGTGTTTAGCACACGGTTTATTTTCTTATGGCAAAACAGATTGGATTTATTCATCTCGGCATGGTCCAAACGATACAAAGTTCGGCAGCAGGATTGTCTTAAAATGATTGCCACAGTGTGTCGTCGACGATCGTGATTCGCGATCACTTCTGCTTGATTGATAGTCACACGGATTAAATGCATTGATGCAGCAAGCAGGCCATAAATTCAGCCAAAGTGATTGCGATTGTCACAATCAATTTTAGACAATCCCACAACTCTTCTAGGAAGGAGAAACAAACAAGTGATTTTATCCGTTTTAGTGACGCTTCTTGTAAGCTGTAACAGTGCACAGTGAGGCAAAAGTCTCCCCCCCCCCCCCCCCGTTAGTCTGTCTGTGCGTGGCAATCTCAAAAACTACTGTACCGATATTCATCTGGTTTTCACAAATGAATAGCCTTATTCTGAAGGGAAGGCTTATTGTGCTGCAGAAGAAAACCCAGGACAGCCCTAATATTTTTGTGTTTGATTATGACGAAACATCAGGTTTAAAGTTAATAACCGGTCAAGTGCGAATCGGACTCACATACGAAGGGTTCCGTACCAAACAAACAAGTGGAGCCCCTTTTAATTTTTAATTTATTTTAATTTTTATTATTTATTGTTATAGCAGCAACAAAAATACATATTCTCTGAAAATTTCAACTGTCTACCTATTACGGATCATGAGATACAGCCCACTGACGGACAGACGGACGGACAGCGGAGGCTTAGTAATAGGGTCCTGTACCCGACCAACTTTTATGTAACATTTTTTCCAATAATTGTATGAGTAATATGCCCGCATGTTTTTGTTGCTATACGACTTATCACTGATAGTTTAATTCTCCGTGCCTTGGAGAGAAGTTTTATTGATGTATTTTTGTCGACACGATGCGGGCTATTTTATTAAGTAGAGGATAATCAGCACTATAGCCTATATTGCTAACGCGAGTCTCTGTACAGAACAATTACAACGCTTGTAACCAGAGACATCTCTGCTTGTAACTAAGTAGCAGTACGCACATGTTGATGCAGCTTTTTAGGGTTCATTACCTAGAGCGTGCCAACTATTAGATTAGATTTTTCCTACTTTGCGTGATTTATACGCAAGGACGTAAAGGTTCGACGTCCATGTCTGGAGGTCACTACTTTTCTCAGCTTGTTTTCAGAGTTCCGTACACCGCTGTCCGTCCGTTAGTCCGTCTGTGTATCTCAACAACCTTAATAAATAGATACTTAAATTTTTTTTACAGAATATGTAGTGAATTAGAATTACTATCACCGCTCTAACAATAAATAATAAAAAAATAAAGTTAAAAATTAAAGTTGGCCTTCATTCTCCATATATAAATAAACTTTTGTTTATTTCCGACTTGCACTTGGCCGGTTATTTTTGTTCTTGTCCTTTGTTTGAAAACCAGACGGATAGAATTATGAAGTTTATTTGAAAATAAATGATGAAAGAAAATAAAAATACATAGACATACTCGTACCTTTGTAAAAAAATAATAACTGAAATAGTAGTTAGTTTTTCTGCTAGAGAACCTCTCTCACCACTAACGAAGTGCCAATTAGTGATTAATTATTATCAAACAAGTCTTCGCAAAACAGTGGCTTGATTTAGTGGCAGCATTGTTTTAACGAAATATCTACCTATTCCAAAATTATACTATTTGATGGAATAATAAATTACTGCCGTGTTTTATTAAGATTCTTTGCGTTCTTTGGTAAGTAAGTACCTAACACAAGCAGATGTTTGAAAAATAAATAACCGGTCAAATGCAAATCGTACTCGCATATGAAGGGTTCCGTACCAAAAAATGCCATAAAAAACGTTTTTAGTAGAGGAGTCCCCTTTAATTTTGAAATTATTTTTATTTCTATTATTTGTTGTTATAGTAATACACATTCTGTGAACTACTGTCTACCTAATAAGGATCATGAGATACAGCCCACTAGCAGACAGACGGACGGACGAACGGAAGCTTAGTAATAGGGTCCCGTTGGGTACCCTTCCGGTACGGAACCCTAAAAACTAGCTGAGAAAAGTAGTGACCTCCAGACATGGACGTCAAAGCCTTACGTCCTTGCGAATAGAGCACGCAAACTATGAAAAATCTAATCTAAATATATAAAAAGAAAAGGTGACTGGCTGACTGATTGATTGACTGGCCTGGCCAGCAACGCACAGCACAAACCACTGAACAGATCGGGCTGAAGTTTGACATACAGATAGCTATTATGATGTAGACATTCGCTAAGAAATAATTTTTGAAAATTACAAATATAGGGGGTGATATTACAAAAAAAAGACGTGTGGCACTCGGGGACTGCCGCGGTAAAGCTATTGCATAGCATTTTTTATCAACGCCATCTAGCGGTGAGAGGAGTCCCGTGTCAGGTTATTTTCGTTACGGAATTTCTGGATTCGGTTTCCACGCTCAAGGCCTGCGATAGAAGCTGTGCAATAGCTTAAAAGCGAAAAAAAAAATCGGTTTGAAAAATTGAACTTTTGTGAGCGAAACCGTGGGCATAAGCTCGTATATAAAGCTCGCATGTAGTATATATAACTCGCATGTCCGTAATCGCATGAAAAAGTGAACGCCAAGATTATTGTAGAGTTAAATAAACTGAAAACAATTAACTGCGTATTTATTCGGAATCAACTTATTAATTATTTTTTCTTTTCCTTATTTTCTGTTCAATTTATTTTCTATCGCACTTTAGGGCGTGATCCATCAAAGTTGGGGCGACGTTTAAGTTAAGCAAACAAGCAAACTCTGTAAGTGAGAAATACTTTGTCCGCATTATTTTGGCGGTCGCTGACTTTTTACATTACTTAAGCATACACTAGCAAACAAAAACCGATGTAGGTACTCGCAAAATGATTTGCTTATACGTACATACATAACTTAGATACGCTCTAGATTTTAAAACTAACTTGGTCGGTAACAAAGTACTTAAGTATTTAAACTATGATGCTAACAGTTCCGGATTTCGCAATATGTTGTCATGTTATATGTATGTGAACTGAAGTGACTAAATTAATGTCGACATGTCGTTATGGCCTTCAACTTTATTAAGCTATTGCATAGCTTCTATCGCGGGCCAGCGTGGAAAACGAATCCAGAAAATCCGAAATCCGAACGAAAATAACCTGACACGGGACTCCTCTACGGTGAGCAGCTCGATGGCGCATTTTTTATCAACGACTCACCGCTAGATGGCGTTGATAAAAATGCTATGCAATAGCTTTACCGCGGCAGTCCCCGAGTGCCACACGTCTTTTTTTTAATGTTTTTAGCGAGCAAACGAGCAGATGGGTCAAAACAAGATCTGGCACAACGGATGGTCGAAGTGCTCCAGGCACCCAGGTGGTGAGGGTGAAATTGTGTTCGATTCGGTACGGTTGAGAAAGAAAATTTGTATTTTTTGTTTTATGCTACACAAAGCGAAAGTTTATTAGCCTCCTAATACAACTGTGTGCTAGCTAGCTCATTTATGAATATTATAATTATTTCAAAAGCGAGCTGAAAATCTAGATTCTGGATAATAATACATTATACATTTATTAAATCAACTACTTAAGTATTTCTTTAGAGATATAATAATAACCACCTTCTATAAAGAATAGTTTTATATCTCAATTCTGCTACAACTTACAAAGTCGGTTTTTTCTTATTTTCGGTTTATTTTATTTGTACATACAAATAAATCGTTACATTTAATTTACCCATTCAATCTAGTCTTATTAAGCTATTGCATAGCTTCCATCGAGGGCCAGCGTGGAGACCGAATCCAGAAATTCCATAACGAAAATAACCTGACACGGGACTCCTCTACGGTGAGCCGCTAGATGGCGTTGATAAAAAATGCTATGCAATAGCTTTACCGCGGCAGTCCCCGAGTGCCACACGTCTTTTATTATTATGTACCTATACGCAGGTGGCTTTGTTGCAAATATTCCAATGGACGTGATATGCTTTAACAACTAGCTTAGGTAAGGATGTGCAAATCATCTTTTTTATTTTATTTAGCTCAATGTATGCACGTAGTAGCGAAATGCTAAACTGCCTCGTTGGTCTAGTGGTTAGCAAGTTCGACTGCGGATGCCGAGGTCCCGGGTTCGATTCTTGGGTCGGGCCAAAAATGTATTGGGTTTTTCTGATAAATCATTCTCAGTACTAGTCCAGAGTTAGGAACTTGGCAGTGCCTCGGAGAGCACGTAAAGCCGTCGGTCCTGCGCCTGATCTCTCTCCGGTCGTGTCGGATATTCCGTCCCATCAAACTACGAGAGTGAGGGAATAGAGAGTGCAACTGTGTTTGCGCACTATAATATCTCCAGCGCGGATCGCTAATCTCTGTGGAGATTGGCCGCCGTGGCCGGATTCGGTTGGGAGGACATTATTCATTGGCTAAATGCTAACCTACGAGTATTAACTAGTTATCAGGCGTAATCGTTCCCACGACTGCTTGATTTTATATTTCGTGGTTATTATGCAAAATTCAAGTGTGTTGTGTTTTAATTGGCCATTTCATTTTTTATTTATCTAAGTAGGTACAACTAGGTATAAAAAATTATTCTTTTTATCCCGAAAAATAAAGAGTTCAAGCAAGATTTTTAACAAAAGTAAATTCACGCGGACAACTTCACGGTAATCAAGTAATAGGTAATCTATAATGAAGATGTCCTTAGAGCATCCTATAGGACTTACTAAAAAGAGAGCTAGATAATAATGACGATGTAAGTAAATAAAGTGGGTTAACTAATAGTATATTTCAGAAAAAATACAGATTAATGTTATTAATTAGTCAACTTTCTTACTCGATTGACTCGCGTAACTATCAAACTTGTAATTAAATCAATATGAAAAGCATATTAACAAAGCTGCTAAGACATAGAGACTAGAGAGACGCGCGAGATAGAAAGCAAAAAATAATACGTCAATTAACTGAGATAAGTGTGTGAAACGCTGAATAGATTGCTTGGCTGCCTTTAAAAGAAAAGTGACTGATATGGTGATTGGTGATAGTTAACTAGGTATTATCTGAGTTAACAATTTGTAATATCACAAGTTAGTATAGTTCTTACAATACACGAGGGCGCGTAGCTCATAGTTGTGTGTGTCGTATCTGTATAAGTGTGAGCGAGTTATTATTTTTAGACCACCCATATATTATAGCGAATAAAGCAATCAAAAATTATCCAATCTAAGTTACGTTTATTTTCCGCATGATGTCTCAACTCTCAAAACAAAGTTGCGATAAACTACCCTGTGAATGTGAACTAAGGGTGAAAATATGCCAGAGATGCCTCACTGCGATACCTCGCGGTCGCGGTTTAGCTCGCTACCTCGATGCCACCTCCATGTAAAACAAATGTATGCAAACAGACGAGCGCGAACATGCCGAGAAACATCGATGTGAACCGCGATGTATCGCAGTGAGGTATCCTTCGGCATGTTCGCGCTCGACTGTTTGCATACATTTGTTTTAAATGGAGGTGGCATCGAGATAGCGAGCTAAACCGCGACCGCGAGGTATCGCAGTGAGGCATCTCTGGCGTGTTTCCACCCTAAGTTACAAAGAAACAAGCTAAATATAAACTGATTAACTAGAAAAAAAAAGGAGTCAAAACACTACCGCCGACGTCGCTGTCTGGAGAAAATTGGTTTTGAATGGGCCAATTTATTTACAGTTAATGGAGTGAATATTATATTTTCTGTTAGCCGAGCAATTCAGAATAGGTGCAAATAAGATGAAGTTATCTACCAGACAGATTTGATTTCTACACTTTGATAAGTTTAAATATACAATATTCTACCTAATATCATTTCGTTGTTTATTTTTAACCGGCTTCCAATTCGGCCAGTATCTTTTTAGGGTTCCGTATAGCGGGCTGTACCTATCTCATTTTTTGACAATTGAAATTTTCACAGAATCTGTATTTTTGTTGCCGCTATAACAACAAATAATAATAAAAAAAAAGTTAAAGGGGACTCCCCTACAAGAAACGTGGTTTTTTTATTACATGACTCTATGTGAACCATTTTACGACGTAGTACCAAGCTATATAGAGAACTGTCGCTATAACTTATAGCAAATGCATTTAAGACAGCGCCATTTTAACCCCAACATAGTTAAAAAGCCTGCTTATAACATAGTTTTCATCCAATAAACTTTTGTTTTTGCTCGATCCTAATAATAGCTGGTGTTAAATCTTGTAATGTGGTACGGAACCTTTCATATGAGGGTCCGACTCTCACTTAGACGGTTTTTTTTGTATGTTTTGTATCTTAACTATTATTCACCCGGCATGCAGGAAGTTATTTGCGTAATATTTTATACCTATTATTATGTACTGTCGAAATATTGTGACACCGACTATGTACTCATTTAAAAGCACGTCTGCACCTACACCTTTTGTCGGAAATATAATATGCGTTTGATTGATTGAATATAACGTTACTAAAAGGATGTGGGAGGGGTTAACGTTGTAAACCTACACCCAGTGTATGAAGTGATGAAAAACAGGGGTCTGGAAATCTATATATAGGTACATCTAAATATATAAAATGCAAAGGTGACTGACTGACTGACTGATCTATCAACGCATAGCTCAAACCACTGGACGGATCAGGCTGCTATTTGGCATCCAGATATCTATTATAACGTAGGTATTCGCTGAGAAAGGATTTTTGAAAATTTCAGCCCTAACGGGATAAAATAGGGGTTTGAAAAATTGAACTTAACGTGAGCGAAGCCGCGGGAAAAAGCTAGTATTTAAATAAATATCAACTACCGCATTTATGAAAGATTTGACAACGGCTTAAAGATTAAATATTAAAATCAAATGATTTTTGACTGTCCATCTTCATCCATATGGAACACATACGGAACTTTCAAAGGCAGAAAATTTTGGCAGCCTTTGGGTACAAACCCCTAAAAATTGTCAATGTCACCGCCGCCCTCGTGACATAGGCTACTTTCTATCCCACGGGATTGTAAAAAATTCGCTTGGGTGAAGTCGCGGGCATCAGCCAGTACATAATATAATCCATGTATCAGTACGTAAATCAGACGCGATTTACCATCAGAAGTGGCCTCTAAACCGGTCGGACCGGCATTACGGCAACGCGCCAGCTTCTTCGAAACTCTTGCATCCGAACTGAATTAATAAATTGTATTAATTACAGTCACATTAAAAAGGACTACCATGCATACACACATAATATATTGTACTAGCTTTTGTCCGCCACTTTATCCTCATGAACTGAATTTAAACAAACGTGTATAATAACATAGTAATTATTTTATCGCTTAGTCTGACTTAGAAGTTGCCTTTAGGAGGTCATTGTTATTTGTATACTAACTTGTATAACTCGTAATAATGGATTAGGACGTATTCAAGAAAATTGAGAATTAAGGAATGATGTAGTTAACTACGCCTACGTTATTTCTTATATTTTCTTTAGCCATAATATTCTCTCGCTTTTTGTCTAAATACATTACAGTAAAAAAGTAGTCGTCATGTAAATAAATTGTTTGGAAGTGTAAATTGATGTTACCGTATTAAAATGGTAGGGGTGGGGGTGTTAAAAACGTCTGGCAACGGCGGTAACATTTTAGGCGAGTTTCCTGTTAATTTCTTCAGGCCAATATTTATGGCTTTCGTTGAAAACACTGTAAAGTTGCCGTGAATAGGCGGTTTCTTTATTTAATTTCTTTGGAAGATATATATGAAAGTTACAACTAATTTAGTTACTTATGAAGTTAATAAAATATTAAATTTAAAAAATCAAAAACCAGACTGCGTAAAAAAAAACTGAAAAGGAAAAAAACAAATAGGTACAGTAATCTACCATTCTGTTAAATAATATTGACTTAAAATAAATAAAATCTAGATCGGTTCAAATCTTCCCAATAATGGGTCCCAACTGTTTAATCAATATTATTTAACAGAATTCTAGATTACCGGACTTGTTTTTAGATAGCTTCTAAGATATTCATTTAAATTATAGTATGGTGTAAAGGCATTAAAGAATTATTATAATGTGCATAAAATACTTAAGTAACTAACGTATTTAAGTTGATAAATAGATTAACAATTACCGCATTGTACGTGACTATTTTTTTTAGAAGTTAAAAAAGGGTATAGTAAGCTATCCTTAAAAGATAGATACCTAGGTATATGCCATCGCGGACTTTTCTGTATAGACCTATCCGAGCATACCACTTCCATGCATTGTTTTGTTATATTAGCTCAAAGATTAACGAGTAGTAAAAAAATTGTAAAATAGTTCGTGATGTACGAGATGACAGCCCTGTAAGTCGGCTAGATGCTAATAGGAGGGAGGGGGCCTCAACCCTCCCAGCCATTCCTCCCTCGTAGATTGATGATAGATTAAGTAATGTACCGAAACGTGACAACGTATATATGAAGTTTTAGGACGGCTATGTAAATACACGAGGGATGTAACGTTATTACAAATAAAACGTAAGAAGAGGCCGAAATATACCTTAAAAATACAACATTTATCGTTCTTCCTCACTTATTCACATTCACATATTGTGAGTTCTTTTCCCTCCAACTAAACGCGAAGTTTATAGTAGCACGAGGCAGGTATAGATTGTTCTTGCAATTCACGAGGGCGCGTGAGCTTTACTTGTGGTTACGTCTTTTACACGCACATTGCGTAAGTGTGCATGCCTGTCAGGAACATAGGTGAGAGCGGTCAGGCGCGAGCAAGCTCTCGCTCCGACTTATATAGATACGACACACACACTAGCATGAGCCACGCGCCCTCGTGAAATGAAAGAACTATACGACTATATTGAAACGGACGGGGATTGAACTGTCGACGCTTCGGTTGTCAACCGCCTTGAACCTTTACACTATTCAGGCTTCAATTGGCACTGACGCGATTTCGGCAAGTATGACACCATCATCAAGAGCAATCCATTAACGTCTCACTATTGAGCGCAGGTCTCCTCTCAGAAAAGGTTTGGTTATAGGTCACATAGTCCACCAGTCCACCACGATGGCCCAATTCGAATTGGTATACTTAATTCACACACGTTTGAGGACATTATGGAGAACTCTCATCCGGTTTCTTAACGATGTTTTTCTTCACCGTTGAAGCATGTGTGCCCGGGATCGAACCTACTACTCTCCGAATATGAGACCGCAGTCCTAATCACTAGGCTATCACTTTTTTAACAGTGATACTGATTTTACTATTTAGGAAAAATCGTTGGGTCAAGTGCGAGTCGGACTCGCAAGAGTTCCGTACTGGTAAAAAAACACGTTTCTAGCAGGGGAGCGGGGGCTAGACGTAACAGGGGTAAGTAGTTACAAGCATTTACAAGAAAAATTGTTACAACTAGCCCCCCGCTCCCCTAGAGTTTCTCCCCTCCCCTTTAATTTCATTTAATTTTTATTATTTGTAAAACATTTAAACTCTCTAGCTATTAAGGATTATGAGATGTAACCCGCTGACAGACGGACGGACGGACAGCGAAGGCTTAGTAATAGGGTCCCGTTGGTTACCGTTCGGGTACGGAACCCTAAAAAGAAGCTACTTGGTTTAGGTTGGCTGATTGGTGAATGCCAATGAATTATAATATCGAAGTTGAATTAAACTGGAATGCGTTTCCGGACCGGTGTTAAATACCTAATCCATGTTAACCTTGAACGAGGTGCGATAATTATAATAGGTGGTTTAACGCCGGTGTTTAAAGTATTTATGAAACGTTGTTATAGGTCAATGTATAGTAGAACTCTTTAGTAACGACCTTTCAAGATCTTGCTTATTTGAAACTAGTTGACGCATCTCCTGCGTAAGATTCACGTCTTCTGTTTGATAGTAGCGTATGGTACATATAACACTTATAACGGTAAGTAATATGTATTACGTTTATGGTTATATAACAGTCTTTTGACTAAGCATCTATCCCTTTTATATCGCTGGTACAGCTTCATAGAAGCGGAATAAAGTAATCGGATCTATGTTTCGTAGAAATTGCAATTTTTCTTTCGGATCTCGAAATAAAATTGCATGGAAAAATAGATTAGCAGGAACTTTACTAGGTATTGGTTATTTCTAGATGTAAGTATTTGTATGAGGGTTGCGTTTGATGTACGCTTTTCATTTCTACTTTTCAAATCTGAATCCAATTTAGGTTTTATGATAAAACATCTGTTTACAAATTGCAAAGGTGAATTTCACGTATTGATAAATATTATTTGAAAGAGATAATTAGACAAAAGGAACAAAAATAAGACGTGTGACACTCGGGGACTGCCGCGGTGAAGCTATTGCATAGCATTTTTTATCAACGCCATCTAGTGGCTCACCGCTAGATGGCGTTGATAAAAAATGCGCCATTTAGCGGCTCACTGTAGAGGAGTCCCGTGTCAGGTTATTTTCGTTACGGAATTTCTGGATTCGGTCTCCACGCTGGCCCGCGATAAAAGCTATGCAATAGCTTCAGATATTAAGTCTACAAAGCACAATCGCGACGTAACTTTGCGATTGCATTGAAGCTTGCTAGGGCCCTAATAAATCGCTAAAAAGATCCAACTCACAAAATATTATTTTGTCAAATTAAATAATACACACGTGTGTATTTTAGAATGAAGGTTAACTTTGCGATTTGTGAGTTTAGATCTTTTTTGCGTAATTTCGTCCTTAATATTGTTACTACATGTTAACAGTGGTAACTAGGTGTTAAAGTTAAATTTTCCGCGCCAACCTTGAATGTGTCGCGATAAGAATTACTCATGCTTACCTGATACGTACCTGAGTTCCTCCTACGTCTTATGAGTTAGGTATTTAGCGGTCACTAATCAAACATAGGCAGCATTGTTTGTAGAGAATAGCTAGATGGAGCCATGTTATAGGTAATAACTAGACATACCTATCTATTAGGTAACCATACATAAGTAAAGCTGTATTAATTACTATAGTTACACGACACACAGTTGTCATAACATAGTGGCCGGCTTTTCGCATAGCCCTTTACTGCGATCTCACCTGATATCAAATTATCATAGAAACATTGAGATTATACCTACCTACCTCACTGTTAGGTAGGCTAGCATAAGTAATGTAAATAATTTTGTAATTATTATTTTTGCATAGATTTTTTAAGCACCCCCTGCCACCTTTGTAAATTTGTTAGCTAAGTTACAAAGTTTTATAGAAATATTCTAATTAGACTGTTAATTTCATATTAATTATAATTAACTTTTATATAATTATGTAAGTAGTAACATAATTATTATTAATGTTAAAAGTTAAATATAAATACCTAAATGTATAAAGAATAATAGTTATGTATTAAGTAAGTACCTAAGTACTAATCGTCGGTAATCAGCGATCACTTCCTCAGTGACAAACGGATAGGTTTACCCTAGTAGAGTATGAGCGCCTGAATCACAAAATCAGCGAATGTAAACAAAACATTAGGATTTTATCCGTATTGTACACCGAGCGGAGACATCGGCCGACCGCCCGGTCAAGGTATCCGGGCCAAAGGTCGATGACAGCCGCCGCAGACTCCGAGCCTGACTAGCGCGCAGCGCCGGCCGGCACAAGCTCACCACCGCCAAAACAACACGTTACTCTCTTTGAACTTGTACACAGTGCTCTAGTTATTAGATTGGGAATTCTAACCTGATGAGATAGATTCGTTCTCCGACTTAGGAGTCGTGGGCTGCATCGGCAGCGGCATAGACGGCAGCGGCTGCGTAGGCTGTTGCTGCTGCTGCTGCATCGTGCACGCGTTGCCGAGCAGCGTCTGTGCGGTGTTGTACGTCATGCCGTCGTCGTAGCCCCACAGCTCCAAACCGCCGTACTCCGGCGACGCCAGGGACTCCGGCGACATCACCATAGCCGCTTGCAGGCCCAGCGCCGAGGAAGACGTCACTTCGGACGAGCTCTCTTCGAGCATACGCAGCGGGAAGCCTCCGTTGTTGGACCAGCGGCGTCTCATGTCGAAGAGCGCGTCACACGCCCTCGGATCCTCGACTGCCGACGGACATCCTATGCTCCTCCGACACTTCACTTTGCTTCGCACTAAAACTATCTAACACTAGTCTCCGCGGCGTCGAAACCGAAACGAATCGTTCCTCGCCGCGACCGGCTTCGGGTTCACTCCAATAAGCTTATTTGTTTTATATTTTGCGGGAAATCCTTGCGGGCACTTTACACTAAGACCGAAAACTCAACGATTTTGCACGATGCGTGTATTTTTTTATTCGAAATCGAAAGAAGTTACCGCGAACTTTGATAAAATTTTACAGCGCGATGCACGCATGCGACCGTCGTCAACGAAGTACGTAGAGCGAGCGAACAAGCGACGCGGCCGCTCTCACTGCTCACTGCCACGGTCGAGCGTGACGTCACGCCGCCCCGCGCCCGCAGCGCCGTCCCCCGCGCGCCTCCCGCCGGCGCGCAGCCGTGGCACAGAAAGTCAAGTCACCGGCGACAGAATGTAGCGCCGATAACACCATCGCTATAATATTATGAAGTAGATTCTTGCTTTCTTTATCACAACTTTGTTGTTACGCAACTTTTGAACCAGCCGTCCAAACACAATCAGTGCGACACAGCTCTCTCGTGGCTTTTGGAACGCTTTGTCGATAAAAAAGGCGCTAATAAGCAGAATTGCACTGATTATGATTGCGCTGCTGATTGTACCTAGTTAAATATTTTTTAAGAGATGTTATCAACCTATCACCTTTCAGTCTGAGAAACCGTTCAACGATTGAAAGTTTAAAGTCTCCCAGTCCAAGTCAATTCTGTAAATAAGAGACTACCAACCTTCTACCAACCATGAAACCTATGAAGGGTTCATGCTACCAACTTCGTTTTCTCTGCTTTACCTTGACGGTGTTTCCTACCTACCTACCATAGTATTATCAGTCGTCCCTCCTGATTTTATCTGCCTAGTGACCCTAAAGTTTTATCTATAGCCTAATCAAAATCAACGACTGCAAATTCTAGTTTGGATGCAGCTTCTATTGCAGACCAAATACAGTTTCGTTTTTCAAGACACTTTTAGAATAGGTGCAGATAAAAGTAGGGATAATGTTCCCTTTACGTCGAAGTTTATTGTGATTCCCCACGATCATTCTATTTAAGCTTGCGTCGAATTTGACAAAATAAAGTTAAACAAATATTAATATTTTAATACAAAAATATTAAACTATTTTCATTCTTTGCTCGCAGCAACATGTTCTTGTGTATGAGACACTCAATTTTATATAGGTAATGAAATAAATTAATTCTAGAAACATAATGTTTATCTTAGTTATACTGAACACTAAACTCGATCATCACAATACTTTATATATTCACAATAGCATATATGTAATTAATATTCCGAACGTGTACTACATACAAACCAAAATCCTTTTTAGCGTGTTTAATGTATATTTTCGAGTGTATGTAATTCGGCTCTTAGCGTAGAGGGAATAGATGCAGGGAATAAATAATACGCTCGACGTAGAAGTAATAGATGCAAAAGCATCACCAAAGGACCAATGTCTTGATATAACTGTGGAGACCACTCTCACTGCTCGAGTAGATGGATTCGACGTTAAGAGAACATAAATGGAACCAGAGCATGAGGATAAAGGTGATCAAACAAAGTCAGCCTTATTAATCTTAAACATACCGAGATTTAACTAGATATTATATAGCTGGAATAGGTAAGGAATTGGATTCAGATTGACGCGAAATTAGAAATGGTGTCGAGCTTGTACCTGAGAATTAGGTAGGTATTTCCTAATTTCATGGTGTCGAGTGTGTTTACTGTGTTAGAGTTACCTGCTAGATGTACCCGAATCACATCAAGATGATAAAGGCAAGGTCGTCACCGAAATTGGCACGTTCGTATTCGACCCAAATTGCATGTAGGTTATCTCTATATTTTTGCGATGGCATACTTTATTATCTGTCTCAAATATATCAATCATGACATTCAAGGCTCAAAAGCTTACTAAAAAGGGCTAGAATCTAGTGCTAGATTAGCAATTAAAAATAATCTAATTATGGTCGTTTATGATTATTTATGTAATAGATATCTAGGATAAATATCACTTTCCATCAGGTGTGGTAGTGGTCAAGCGTGTGCCTATAATGTATAAAAAAATAAAAAAAATAAAAAAAAAATAACAATGAAGAAGGAGTACACTGATTGATTCAAATTGCATGAAACTTCGGTCTTAATAGGAAATTTTAAAAGGAAAGGTAAAGTACTATCTTCATTTGGAAAAAAAACAGTCATGGACATTAGTATTTTACTAAGTCTGACATAATTATGGCAGCCCAACATGGGTTTACACCAACAGAGTCAAAAATAAAATAATTACATGCCAACGTGCTATGGAAAGAAGTAAGTATATTAAAACTAAGGAAAATACAAAAGGTACGGACATCAGAACTAAAACGAAGCTGACGGATGCTCTGGAACATGTCTTAAGGCAAAAATGTAAATGGGCTGGCCATATTTTTACATACAAATATAGAAGATGGACTTCACAGTCAACAATATGGGTAGGCCCATTAGGGAAAAGAAAAGTGGGCAGGCCTAAGAAAAGATGGACGGATATTATCGGGCTAGCTGTGGCTCCTTGCCTGGTACCTGCTCGTTCCGATCCGAAATGGGTTTTAGGTCAGTATGCATACCTAATGGTATGTTTTCCATTTCTACTCTTCCGACTACCTATATAGTCCCTAAGGAGGCAGTGCTTAGGGTATGCATTGATTTTCCGCCTCTATGAAGTGCACACCGCTGGGGATCAAGCATGCAATATTATACGATTATAGTTTAGGCAAGTTACCGACCGAAACTGCCGCAGATTAGATTAGGTGGTATGACGTAGCCATCATGCTCTCGTCATCGCATCACGTGTCCGCGCGGATCGTTGACCTCATGTTTTGGAAATACGCATCTCGAGTATTCGCTACACTGCCATCAGTTTCGCTGATCGTGATCGCACATTAGACCGCGTCATTTAATAGCACACGCTCTACCTACCCTGTAAATACTACAGATTGATTAAATAATATACAAGTATTATAAACTTTTATACCATGTCTTGGCAGCGCATTTTTGCTTTCTCAGTGGCTAGGTCCTCATTTACTGCGTGATATTCCTTTTTCCTGAGGGTTGTGGTCTCCTCCCATCAATGACATAATCATAGGGGTTTCTCGGGTTATGATTACAATGGGCTTCGAAATATTGCCGCATTTGACTCATTTAAAAGGTTTATTGAATAATAATCGGGAACGACGCGATGTTGCTTTCCAAACTAGTGCTAGTTTCCTCGACTTGTAAGAGCCTTATGCATATGCACATTTCCAGTTTCGGTTATCCTAACAGTCAACGTAGCTTAACCAGTGCCATCGCATGCTTAATTCCTGCTTAGTCACGCATTTTGAATTTGAGTATTGAAAAATTGCGTTGCGAGACCTGCGCTTGCGCTGCAGATGTATCTGCGATCAGTTTTAAGCTATTTATCTGCAAGCGTTCAATGGTCCAAGAAAATGAATAATTTATCAGTTTTAATTTTCCATCCATTTATTTGGATGTTTAACTCATTTGTACACTTCACCCATCTACGCTATGATTAATTTTCAATCATTAGACCGATTTTTCATATTAAACAAGATTTTATTATCTGCCTACTAGTTTATTTGGCTTCGTGGCTACTTTTAGATTTATTAATGGTAGATTTGATTAAGAAATAAAATACTGAGTAGATTTGACTGAGAAATAAGTTGGTTTTTAACAAGAAGAGGACAGGTACGGAAAATTTTGCTAAGATATATTTAGCAAATTGGTTCAAGTGGACCTTAGACTTGTAAGCGTAGGTGATCCCAAAGAAAGGCAACAATTTCCCTTTTGGTTTTTAGTGCTTTACTACAACAATTTAAATATGTACCTAAGTTAAGTATAATTACTTAACTTAGGTACCCATTATCCTCTTTTTAATAAAAGAGCATAATGCGTCAGATATATCGATCTTAGAGTACCGAAAATGATGACAAGTCAAAATAATAACAATGAGTTTTTGTTCGCGCTTGTTCTGTTTGCAGAGTCGGTTGTCGTGAGGTTGGCCAGTCGTGCATGAACTGAAGTGTTCGATTGCCCCCCTCCTCCCCGCCCCCTTCCATTGCTTACCACAACAATTCGCTCTAAATCATTATTAGGAGGCATCATGTTTCTAGGTCGTAAAAGACAATGGAGACAAGAACTTAAACATTAAAATGATATTCGTCATCATTATCGTCTCACGCCATCGCAGGTCCACTACTAAATATATAGTCCAAGTTCGTACCTAATGGGTCTGCCATTACGCACTTGGACTATGGCCGACTATCACATACTTTTGAGAATATTATGGGGAACTCTCAGGCATGCAGGGTATATTCCTTCATCGTTAAAGGCATATATTTAACCTATATATATTAAAATAGCACCCCTTAGAGATTGCTGATGGTTTGAGATAGTAATTCACACCTGAATGGTGGCTGATTTTGATTCCGGCCTGAAAGGCTTCTTAAGAAGTTTCTTCCGTGCTACTGATAAATTCAAAGTAGGTACGGTTCTAGTTATTACTGCAAACTACTTCTTTTAATAAAGAGGGGTTACAGTAGATAGGTACTATGTTGTTGTTTTTGGCACAACTTACTTTACTAGGTATAAATTGCTTAGGTATCTGTTCGTGAAACCTACATTATGATCCTTTGATTGCGCAGAGAAGCTTTCTTGATTGTGGTTCTCATAATTTATTTTCTTACCTGTAACAAACACAAAAAGAAGTTGATTATAAAGCCAAAAAAGAGTATTTTATTTATTATTCTTTATATTACACTGTATAACAGAAGATTTTTTTAAACAAATGCATAAGTTTCCCAATTCTATTCGACGTGATTTTGCATAGATTTAGCCGAGAACTTTGAGAGTGACCTAGGCTACTTTTTACCTCTGAAAAACTAAGCGTTCTCTCGAATTTTTAAAAAGCTTGCTTCGTGTGGACTAATCGCGGACAAAAACTAGTCTAATTAAACAAATAACTATCATAAAGATTTCGTTATTATCAAGCTAAAATTCTTTAATAGATCACCGCAATTAGCAGCTTTCTTGGCAGAACTCGATTACGCGACAAGTTTTGTATGTTCGCAACCGGTTCAAATTTTCCTTGACTTGTCGCACCTTTTTAAGTCGGGTGGGTAGTCGTGTCGTTTTTACTAGTGCTGCAAGCACATAAAAAGTGGACGCGGCGAAATGGTCTGCTGAAGCGCAATTAAGACCAAGGTCTCCAGGTTATCAAACCCGTGTCGGCGACTCGCGATGCCTGCCGCGCCTCGTAGCCAGTGCAAAAAATGTAGCGCATAATAAAGTCGGTGGTATTAAAAGATAATGGCCGGGCTAACTCGCCGGCTGCATAGTCTTAAATGCCTGCATAGGACTGGCTATTCGTCACGCTTTATAGCAGAATAATAAGGCAACCGTGCCTCCGGTAACCGATGCCATTATCCAGTCCTTTAATTGCCGGCCGGTATGGTCATGAACCTTTACGTTGGCATTTATCGCCACCATATTTTTAACTTATAATAACATACAATGTTGAAAATATCGAACTGTCAAAGTAGGACGTCGTCAATGTCTCCGGCCAGTAGGTGCAGCAAGAGGAAATCAAGGCGTCCATTGCATACGCAATGTTCAAATCCTGTTCATTGACTCCTATGCACTTGACAGTCACTGATGTCATGCGCACTAATGTGACCTGGTAAGGAACCGTTCTGTTCTTTGCAGTCACATGAACACTTGCATAATATCTACACAATGCATATCAAATGTCAGATGAAGCTAGCCTCTGAGTGAAGAACCTTAGCTTTACTTTCGCTTGCAAGCACAATTGCTTCACACTTTTCATCTATGTACACACGCAATGATCGTGAATTGTGCTTGATTTAGAAATGTGAGACTAAAATCTTGCAAGATAAGGTTTGTTTTGGCAAAGTCATTATAGTTCTATAAGATATTTTAAAGCGAGGAGATCAAATTCTATCATTTACGTGATGTAACTAGCGAGTCCGAGAAGTGATAGATGCGATCGAGGTCTGTCCATGAACTGGCAACGTGTTGTAAACTGTGTGAAAATGATTTATAGTATTGGTGCGTATACCATTAACCATATCAATTGCAGAAGAATTTAAATCGAGAGTTTGATGAATTTGAATCTAACGTACCTAATGTAGGAACAGTACAATTTCAGTAAAGCTTTTCTGCTGCTGTCACAAAGTTATTTGTGGTCCCCAAACGCGAAAAAGAGCATCATTAATCATTATTAAAGTCAAAAAATAATTGAGACCAAACCAGACCAGTAAGTACTTTATGGCCTAATTTACGAGTTTTTTCGCAGGAACAGGTTATTTTTCGCAAATAACAATCTTAATGCGAGATGTCGATGTTTGTTTAATGTGTTTATGTTGGACTCTTTATTGCGAGCCTGTACAAATAATTCTCGAAGATGTCAGGAAATCGACGAAAATAAATTCGGACCGGAGAATGTTATGAATAATAATTATATTATTCAAGCAAAGAACAGGATATTGAGCATAAAGAATTTAACAACACACGACGTGAGAATATTTTTCGCAATATTAATATTGTAGAGCACATTAGTACCGATGAGAGAGTACCGATTGATTAGAGCTAAAATATACGAACAATGCATGATGCAATGATGAAAGGTGAGGTGATAGAGTATGCTTGGAGTTTTTCGAATCAGAAATGAGAGACTTTTTAGACACTTACTTTCACCAACATAATATATTAATGGATTGAGAAGCTGAAATGGCAATCAATGGGGCACATAGTTCAAAGTTGGGATCCCTAGATGGTGGAATGTTTTCCTTGCACTAGAAAGCTCATTGTTGGCATATCCTAGATGAACCGACGATATCTGACGAGTGGCAGCGAGCTACTAGATACAAGGAGAGCTAGACCACGGTGTTCACACCACAGAAGACGTCTGATGTGTTGAAATCTCTTTAGTTAACGCTTTACACACAGCTAAATATGATAACACTTGCAATTCAAATAGTATTTGCTAGACTCAAATAGGTCAGCAGCAATGCATCGATGCGACGTCGACCGTTGTACGATGCGCGTGATTTGACTGCAGATGTGTACAATTAGTAACACAATGGTTCAAACATGCAGTTCTTACCACATCACACTTAAAGGATACATTAACAGGATAATGTGTAACATCAGTCGCCTACCGTAGAATGCATTGGTTGCGTAACGTATTGTCATTGCTGCAGGGTAGTAATGATTCAATATGGAATGGGGACAACATTCTTACCAAGTAAAAGCCTCGTATTTTCTATCAATCTTCTAAATACATATTCCTGAATCTGTAAATTTTGCTTTATAAGGTGAAAACTTTTTCTAGCAAATTGTTACTTAAGTACATACTCGTAGGTATTATGTTTCATTGAGGTCATTAACATGTATCTAATTGTGTATAAAAATATTAAATATAGCTATTTAAAATTGAAAAACAAATTAGTTAAGCAGTAGGTGGAAAGAACCATTTCTCATGATCACAGCGGAACAATACGTAGACAAACGTTTTTTTTTTATATTTTTGTTCTGTAAAACTAAGTATCTATTTATTTTTCAGACATGTACCGTGTCAGCTGTCAGAGGAAGCGTTGACTCCAGCTAGGTGTTAGGGAATTTGCCAAAAATCCAAGTTTAAGAGTTTTAAAACGGACCGACAAGCTGGGACGTCTTCGGCATGTTTGCCAACTTTGCAATTAGACAAAATAATAATGGTTGCTAATTGAAACAAAAAATATGCATGTGTGTTAAACTGTCTGAACGAGATCACATTAGTTTTCTTATTTAGATCGATAGAGTTATACCAGATGTGTTCCCATTTTTAAAAATAAGAAGTCATGATTAATTAGTCGCTTTTAGCAATGATCTGACTGACGATACTGATTTTTTTATTCTATTTAATATGGTAGAGCTCGATTTATAATGACAAAATAATTGCATTGTGCATTAGTAAGACTTCACGTCAGACCACCAGGAATAGCATTGGTTGTAGTACAAATTGAAGATAATTATATCTAATTGCGAGCCACGGTCACGGCCAATAAGCAAGAATACGAGAAGATGAGCAAAAGGTCTGTTCAAAGCTCTTGCACTTCTTAAATAAACCATTACAAAAAATAAAATAAAATGAGCAAATAAATTGAGGAGACCTTACTTTTGACTACTTAAGCAGTCGAGAAAGAATCAAGAAAATTACATATTACTTTTTTCTTTCTTATCACGTCATGTATCAAGGATATGAACAGATCAAAACACCCGAAAGTCGTGTGCGAGAATATGAAAAAACCTCATTACAATATATATTGATGTAAGATTGCTGCCTATTTTCAAAGACAAAAAGAATAATGAAATACAATACGTGCTAATAATGCTTTGCCTTGGAACACCTCACTTTGTCGCTCGTTTGGTTGGTTTCCTTTATTTTAGCTAATACGTGCTTGAGGTGATTTATGAAGGTATTTTTATGCAACGTGTGAGCCTAGCGAATTCCGGATAGCCTATTAAGGAGATTGCCAACAACGGTTTCTAGATAGACACCTACGAGCGCCTGTCCTAGTTACAATACTGGACAATCGCCAAGACTGTGTCTGATCATTAGAAAGGGATTTAAGTGCATAATTTTAGTATCGGCAATTTTATTAGAGGCTACGATTATCAGTTTTAAAATATTTACTTCATAATAAAGTTCATTAACAGCATGATTGATATTGCTGTAAGAAGCATTGTATCCTCGTGAAGCTTTCCCAAATTATAACATAACAAGGTTGTTGTTAATAAACTTGAGGCTCATGTGGCTAGGAATATAACAAAGAAAAAATAATTGTGGCAAGAAATACAAACAGAACTGCAAATTGCAATATCCTATTGCAGCCAAAGTCACGTACAAAGGGAACAACACACGGCCTCTCAGTGTAACACGATAAAATGTCCCTGCAAATAACACGACGAGTATGAAAATAGTCAAGTGCAAATACTTGGATTGTATTACTCAAGCGTGTTGAGCACAAGTCGAACGCGATGCGAGCGACGGTTATGTGTTTCTATATGAAATTTATTGCATATAACTTGTTGCCATGATCGACGAACGGCAACAAAGCCAGTACTAACGTCGCCTGCTCTATTGTTTCTGGAGAATAAAAATGGCCGTGCAGCCTAGCGTGGCGTCGCAATGTGCACTTGTTTTAAACTCTTGCCATATCCACGGGCCGAGAATAATGCGAGTTTTACTACCGTATCGGATTATGCCTAAGAGTTATTTCCTGCACCCTATACCTACTCTTTACGCCTAAACATAAAACGTCACTTTCTTTTTTTTTACAAAGAAATAGCCAAGCTGAGCTTTACTAATATTCTCCTCTCCCCTCAAAATGAGAGGAATACTTGTATTAGGAGTGGCTATGACAATACTCACATTACGTTATCTTTACACTTTTAAAAACTTTAGTGCCGTATTAACTGTACCTTCAATTGCGGTTGATATTATTATAAAGCAGAAGATGTTATCGAACCAAAATTTTATAATAAAAAAAGTATAATTACAGGCACAGTTATTATATGATAAACAAGAAGAATGGCGCAACCTTTTGACTTTTAATTATTGAACATAACTGACAATGGTGCATAACTGGCAGTGGAGCGAGTGGCCTGGCTGAATCGAGGCGCTGCCCTTTAGTAACGGCCGCAGAATTATAAAATATAAATCATTTCTGATGCTCTATCTTTATGGAACATGATAGTTTGAGCTTAATGTAGGTAACTTAATTGCAAATATTAAGGCTTTCACATTTTGTAAAGTTAATTATGCTTTTATCTTAACTACTTAAAGCTGTAAACCTTTTCTAAAATTCAAAATATTGATTTGATCTGCTCTTTGTGGCTCTTTTGAAAATTCAAGACTACCTCCTATTTATAAAGCAGATTTTGTTGTATAAATCAGCAGTTTTCAAAATAAAATATTACAATATTATTATGTAGCTCCTGACAAGTCATTATTTATTACACTATATCTTGTGAGCATTTGAATGCTCCCATGCAACTTTGTTACTATTTTTTCACTCCAGTACCAATAACGTAATGGTGTTATGTTTTTCAAAAACCACTATCTGAGCTAAGACTATAGTATATATAATATCATAGTTTTGTGTGTTTGGTTTGCAAGATAAACTGAATTAATTTTTTCAAATGAGAAAAAAGAAATTTCATAGAGTTTTACACTGGTTTTACATAAGAAGCCGTGTCTAATCCTTCTCTTTTACGGAAATGCCTGATTTCATTACTACGTGTTTCACTCCATAAAGAAGGAGATTTCAATGTAATTAACGTGTCCTTGCAGCTGGCTTCGTGGACTCCCGTGTCACGAGTTCTAAAGGCTTGGTTCACGTCGCAAGCGCATGAACCTTTTTTTACTCACTTTATATACTGCACATTAAGTCTGACATTTCAACGGTCGCTATCGCCATAATTACAGCTACTATTATTTTTTCCTATCCTTATCTTTCCATTTATTTTATGTCGAGCGTCCTTACTTGGTGTTCATGTTTATTTTTTTAATTTATTTGTTGTTTCATACTCACATACACCTAGGTATATTTGAAACGTCTTCAACGAATTCTCCTAACTCATAAACAAAAGAATAAAAGACTGTTAAATGAAATGTTACATTATGTTTCGTAGTATTAATAAATTTAAGATAATATCTCTAATTTTGTAAGCATCTAACTTAGAGGTGCCAAAAATATAGATACAACTAACTTCATTATCTGAGTCAGGATGTTCTGCAATATAGCTCACACTGCTGTCGGAAGTGATAAGTCTGACGTCTATCAATCAGAATATCCTACATTTTGTCTGCCCCCGTTGTCTCCTCCACAGTTAACTGCTTCCGTGACTATAAATCATCCACTTTACGTCTTTGTTATTACCGAACGTTTATAAACAAGCGTGAACTGGTGCTATACGCAATTTGTTATTTGTCTATGAGATTAAGAAAAAAATCGTCTTTAAAACTCTATATAAATGATGGCCTCTTGTCACGAGTGGGAAGTACCCACTCCTTAGTATGGATAATGAATATTTCATCTGCCCACGCTACGTTTTATTAAATCGATAACAATATTATTCTTAATTAAAATACCTAGAGAGTAGAGACGTATTGTTAAACAAACCCTCTGAGGATATCTTGTTTTAAAAAAATAAAGTCTGTAAAAATATCCGAAGTACCTACTCGGTTTTATTGTTTCAAGACCTTAAAGTCGACATTAAGCGTTATCTATGGAATGCACGAACAATATCTATGGCTAAACGTTACGACGACGACTATACTCATGTCATGAGCAACTTGGTTGCCTGCACCAGTGGACGGGTGCCCTTGAAAAGCGATAACAAACGATTGTCGTGTGAGCAATTACGTAATACAATGCATCAAGACAAGGAATGTACGAGCATTTTGTAATAGTAATACATATATGAAAACGATTGAATGTGTCAAAAGCTTTTATAACTTCTCAATAGCTCCACATTATTTATATTAACAAGAGGTTTCCAATTTAAAACTAATCTTCTGGTAGTTTTTTAGAACTTGAGCTTGATTTAATTGCACGAAATCACTCACGCCGAATAAAATCTACGTGCTATATATGGCACACGGAAATGTTTGAGGATAATGTTCTTTTTCGATGTTGTAATAAAAATAAACTTTTTATAATATTCTCATCAGAGGTGATAGTATCTCTACAATAGAAATCATGACCATCAGTCATTCATGAGACTATACAAATTATCTGTGACAAGATTCAGAATATCTCTGAAAATGAAACCGATTTTAACACTACAACATATAAGACGAATGTTTTTTTAACCAAACTAGGTATAATATTACTTAAGCTTCCATTTCAAGTTATTCTCAATACGTTGACCTCGTGCGACAAATACATAATAATACTTATAATATTTCGGATAGAGCGATAAAAGTTCAAGACCAGTCGCGGGTTCATGAAGATTGATAAAATGTTACTCAATAACGAAATTGTGAATATTGAAATTCTAAAGGATAGCAATATTAAGGTATAAAAGAATGACAAAAAGTAGAGCTAGGTATTATAAGCTTCATCCATGCTTAATGAATGCAGAACTTAGAAGAAGTCAACATGAAATGAAATTAGATATTTTGCTTAAGATAAATAATAAAAAATACAACAGAACAACGTTAAAAGCAAAAAAAATATATACCACACCTAATAAACATATTTAAGGATGTTCTGAATATATACTAAAATATTAAAGAAAGTACATAAAGAAATAGTCTGTGGAAAGCATCGATGTAAAATAGTACTACATCGACGGTGGAAAGCTTTAAACCTATTTATTAATATTTTATTTGTATTTCTACGCCAAGTTCAACATAATCCTTCATATACTAAGTTTAATAAAATCCCGTTGCACCAAATTCTAGAAGCCATTGACAAAATTGAATTGGGAGCATGTAACCAGGTCATCGGATCGGACCGTCAGCCTTGACCCGGCCGCGTCTGAATCAGCCTGTCACGTGTATCTGCACAGAGCACACTGCAAAGCGTCACTGCATTAAGGTCTATTTATAATTATTATGAAAGCTTATGAAATAAGTAGGTATTTGTGACACAAATGGCTATTGGAAAACACCATCGACTTATGTTTTGATTTGAAAATTCAAGGCCAATGTAGATTTTTGCCACTCTACACTATGACTATATCATTAAGTTCACAAACAAATGGTGTAATCAACAAACTTAATATTTGTACGGTATAATAATGAAGTTTATTTGTTAGTTCGTGTAATACCTTATTAAGTTTACTTCCGTTTAAATCCTTTTAAAAATATTCGGGTGTTAAAAATTCTTTATTTTACAAAATTTTGTATTTCAAAATTTGTAATAAGCAGAATCGGCAGGATTTGAGGATAATTTATTTTCTACAATATTAATAATTACACAGGTTAGGTAAAATACTAGCAGTTTATCATAGTATTTATTACACCTTCATAATTGCAGTATGATAAGAAATAGCACGCATCGTTATTAACTCAAATCATAACTTAGCTCAATGGCTAATACGTGACATCGAGCCGCATTAAAGCTTGATAACACTAACCATTACCGTAGACAACAAAGTCTATATTGAAGTAGAATCATAATATGAACATGTCGATGAAGCCCAGTATCATGCTAATGAAACGTGAGGTCTTATGGCATAAAAAAATGCTGCTACATAGTATGTTATTGAATATTGGGTTAGATGATAGGTGCTACTTCTGAAAAATGACCTCCCATCTGGATAGCAACCAAAGTATTCACGAAAACAAGCAAGTTTTAATAACCCCTGCCTTTAAGAAATCTTATTGCAACAATACTTCCTACGCAGTATTTAGCAATCAATATAATCCGTTAATAAAAAATTAATGGATGCATGGCGTATTAACATATGGAAATTTTTGAAAGTGACTCACGATAAGCGAGGAACTTATACTAAAATTGCGCAGTAACGGAAAGTTGGGGGAACGCCTAAAGACCCTACAGAGGTTGGTATCTTCTCATGCCTTAACTGTAATTGCTGACGCAAAAAGACCATCCTGCTCAGGACATGCAACTGGGTCAGCGAACGAGGACAAGGTTGTGGAGGGAGCATTATTCTATTAACTCGACGCTGCGCTAGTTGTAGTGCAGCAATTACTTCACATCGCTGATTTAAATGACTTTAAAACACAAGGAGAACTTTGAAAGGAAAACATCAGGATAATTTTAAAAATAAGCAATAGTAAAGAAAGGTTAACAAAGAACGGTGCTCTATATGCGTGCTGTGATAGTGGTACTTTTACGTATTTAATTGACACTGTTTCATAAGAAATCACGTACGTAGATCGAAAAATTCCCCAAGGGTAAATCAGACGTATAAAGTCAGTTGAGAAAATATAAATTAAAAATAAAATGATTAAATGTGTACTTATTAAAATATAAAATGTCAAATCTACGTAATACAATTTTAACCCACCCAAGTTGCAACAAACAACATTATTACAAAATCTCTGAACTTTTTATGAACTAAAGCCAAGACAGCTTTAGCGGTCAACTTTAACACAACGAAATTACAAAGTTGCAAAAGAATTTATGTACTTTTATACATGTTAAGTTATTTTTAAATTAGATGGCAGACGAATGATACACTCACAAACGTGAAGTTCATGACCTCCTTCGGTGTAATCCTACCAAAAATCTTAAGACGTAGTATTTGTACGATCGTCTAGACTCTAGAACGTATCCTTATTTTGACGCAATATTACATGCATGCTCCAAATTATCGCACCTTTATCTACGAGGTCAACTCAACCTTGAAACCCCTTTGTCGGCGACATATTTACAATGTTGGCCTGACAAAAAATGTTAGCACTTCGTGTGAAACGTTCGTTTGTTGACCAAACGTCGTCATAATTTGGTAAAATAATATTGGGCTTGGTGCTTCCTTGTTCACGAGGTCGTAATACTGTTATCAGTGGTGACCTCTATACAATGAAAACGATGCATTCGCTTATCAAACGGCCTTCCAGCTTTAATGCTTTCGAATTAGCTGGCAGTGATTTGTTTAACGATAAGCAATCTGTTTGTGTTTCGAATAAAACTTTGCATGCATTCCACATAAACGTAGTCAGCTTAAAAAATCAAATGAATCTTCCTCAACAGCCTTTCTGCATTTTTGTATTTCTTCTCGGCATTTAACTCGAGTGCGTTCCATAGGTCCTGTGCACTGCTTATTATATTATTATTAAACTAGATTTTACGAGCTGCAAGTTTTAAACGAGATTACATTATGACTTCCACTAAAATGAGCACGATGCCCTTGTGATACACTTTAATGTATGGATAGGAGTATACCTACGATGAGAATTTTCCAAACGGTAGTATCATGTCATTAACAAAAGATTATAAAGGAATTAAAAGAGATTGTAAAAGATTATTCAAATAAATCTTACAAAATATAAAAGGTGTTGTGGTATTATGTTGATGCCATGAAAAGTCATCGACCGTACAAAGTTTTATTTCAATGCCCGACGAAAATGAGCGTCACTAACATAATAGCTGTATTATGATTGTCTTTTGTTAATATATATGTAGTTTGCTATATAACAAAACTGCGCAAGCAATTATAGATGAATTTTTCAGTAAATTACTGCTGTTTGCAGGTGTCATCGTTAACAACGTTGCATATTGATTTTAACCTTTATCGGTATGTAGTTTTGTCCTTTTCTGTAAAGTTTAAATAATAGTAGAGGTATGGAATGAATAATTGATTTAATTCGTAACATTAATTGGTTATTTAGTTAAGACTTCAGACAAATTATGTTACTTTATGCTAAAGATGGAAGGAGTTATTACGTCTACGTTTTAAAAGTCATTATTTGACTCGTAGGTACATGATATGTTTTGCAATCCTTATGTCAAGGTTATAAGAAAAAAAAAGATATCATTCGAATTGATATAACCTGCTCCTTTTTGGAAGTCGGTTAGTAAGTATAATGTAACATGGTATAAAGCCTTGTATATCGAAGCCATTTTGAATAAAGTGTAGCAAAATAAGTAGGTATATCCTGTTACACCATTTCTGTTTTTACTAACATATAACCGTTCAATAGAGTAAGTAGTTACATGAAGTTAGTTAACAAGGCAACGTTTCTCCTATGCAGGGACCTTGCTATCGAGTTCGCCCTTGGTCTACTTACGTTGATAATACAGGCGCATCGCATCTGATCGCTTGTTACAACTCTCTTTATTGCAACGCGAACGGTTTGAATACAGTTGACCTCGACGCTAAAATTTCATACTCAGAAAAAGATCGTAACTTTTTTTATTACTTTTAACTAATTTTTTTAGTAATTTCTCGAAATATTTACACTATTCCTCTTTTTCTTCATGTTTTAAGACAGAATAGAATAGAAATATCTTTATTGGTAGCAATAAACACAAAAATGTACAAAGTAAATCAAAATTTTAAAACACAGCTATGATAGGTATTAGATAGCGTTACTTTAGACAGCAGTGCAACGCTACCAAAAGGCGAGTCACTCAGCTTTTGTTGGGGCTCCTAGCCTCACAGACCTAAAACTGGCGAAACCGTCAAGTTTCAAAGCTGTAGGTGTCTGTAGGTGTCTGGTCATGGAGGGTTTGCGGATTACCTGCACAGGTTCAAACGCAAGGACGACCCGAGCTGCGTGTGCGATGACAGTGCATCAGAATCGATACAACATCTTCTGATGGACTGTCCTCAGCACGAAGCGGCCCGGGAGGACCTACAGCAGGAACTGCGGGTGAGGCTGTGCAGGGAGTCCGTGCCCGCCATACTGGGCGAAGCCGCTTCCCGAGATGCATTCTTAAAGTACGCAAGCAGAATAGCGAGAATTGCTATTGCGAGGAACAGAACAACCGATAGAGATGCATAGTGCCTCTCGTATCGTTGGTATATATAGATGGCACTTGCATATAAATCGTATTGTTCTGCTCCTCGCAAAAGTCGGAACAGTCTCTTATTCTGCGCACTCCGGGCTCCGAGCTTTAAAGAAAGACCACACCTAGACATAATTTTGTTAATTTAGTATTTAATTGGAAATTGTTAATTAGTGTATATTTGTGATATGTTTAAATTTAATTTGTTTAATTTGTTTTAATTTGTTTAATTAGTATATACTTTTAAATAGAATTGAAAAATGTAAACTATAACATATAAAAATTGTAAAATAATGTAACGAAACAGATAAAAATAAAGAAAGCGACAAAAGACCCTTTCAATGAAAGGGGACACCCTGTTAAAAAAAAAAAAAAAAAGCTGTAGGTGTCAGGTGTCCCAACGCTGATTTTCAGTGACCGCCTTTAAATGCGAATGTCAATGGTCTTTATATTATACTTTACTTTTGGCAGAAAATGATAATTTACGATGGAAAAAGTAAAAGTAAAAGAAGCATTATATTAAAAAAATATCAATTCATGTAATTATTTAAAAAAAAAAAAAAAAAAGGGACAGGTATTGCCTATTACAAATTCATGTAGCCAGCTACAATATTTTACCTATTTAGGGCAAGAATAGGTATTTCTTTGCGTTTCATGTTAGAGACTTTGTTCAATGTAAAGTAGGAAGGTACATCACGTTTACGAGACTTACAAGAAACCGCTCAAAATGTTGACATTACTCAAAAAGGTCCCTTTTAGTAAAACCAACATTCGATGTGGCCTGTCCAAAGTTCTCGTTTATATTCCATCATTTTTAACGTTGAATAACTAGATAAGATTGAAATAAAAATAGTTATAATAGATATTCTATCTAAAAGCTACCAATAGGTTTGATACCTTCTAGATATGCTTCACTGAATCACGTCTTCTGAGAGGAGATACGTATCCACGTGGCCGAGGACGGTTTGAGGTGATGATGATGATTGAAATGTTCATAGTCATGGCTGATTGGTCACTGGCTGACATAGTTGGAAGAAACATCCAGCCAACGTAGTCAAGACGACCAGGGCAACCGGGCCCTAAACTACCAAGTATCAACGCATAAAGCAATATTTTCTAGTTCAATTTGGTTTTGAGATATAGTATAATAACAACCTTGCAGTAATTACTGGCTTACTCTGTGAAACACCTAACTACGACTCTATCCATGCGGTTGCAAATAGAAAGTGGAGGGAAATCATTTCAAGACTGATAGCGAAGGAGATATTCCTCAAAGAAGAAACGACGCAGGAAATCATCAAGCAAGTGTGCCTAATTCAAATAGACTGTTAGTATATAAGCATAGTAGATATATAAATACATAGTCAGTAGGTAGGTTAGTACTTAGTAGGTAGGTGTCAGCTCTCTGTCTGAACCGGCAGACCTCACACGCATCCCATGGTGAGTGACAACGCCTACATATACAAAAATATTTTTGTCATTTGTTATAGCCCTAGTTTTTTATAAAACTATACGGTGACCTATGATATAGGCAGTAGGTATATGTATAAAAGAGGACGGTGAAGAGTACATAAGCCACTGAATATTCATATTATCTCTCTGATTTTTATAGTCTAATCAATATCTGTCCATAACTTATTTTATATTCGGCACCTACCGCAAGCCTAATAATATTAAAATTGTTTTATCACAAAAAGCAATCAGAACGTGATTCGATTTATTCTTTGCCTTCATTTTTTTCGGTTGTCGATCGCAAATTAGATACGTCACTGCCAAATTTTGTTCACAAAAAAATATGACACAAATGGCCAAAGCCACAGAGCAAATTATGGTGACTGATGGCGATTAGAGCATTACAAGTTCTCTATTCAATATCCAGTAGGTAATAATAGCACCTGAGATTATTTTACAATAGAATAATTTAATATAGGTATTGAATAAGCAATTATAGCTGAATCTGAATAAGATTAAATCTTATGATTTATATTCGGTATTAGCTATATAGGTACACATTTCATGTTTAGGATACATAGTCCACTTATACACAATAAGGAAACTATCCAATTGTTGGCACAAAAACCTCTTCAATGTCAAATATTCCCACAGACTGATTTCATATATATTTTTTTGTATTTTCAGTCGCAATAATCTGTACCTGTGGTCTGATTTGTATCGTGATAGTCGTCATCGTCAATAATTTATAGAAGTTTTTTTTATTCGATAAGATAAGATAGTCCTTGACTATGATCTCACCTGATGGTAAGTGACGATACAGTCTAAGATGGTAGCGGGTTAACTTGGAAGGGGTATGGTAGTGTACATTCAACCCATATGCCTAATAGGTTTCTTCACGCCATCGTGACGGATACATCCACTGCTCTACATAATATCTTGTAGAGATTTGAATGGAATTAAACACCGTCGAAATTGAATTGATAACGAAATCTCTTTGTACCTTTTCCAAAGAAAGAATCTGTTATCTGCTTAGGTCATGATGGGTTCTTATATGATCATTTATATATTATATTGTTGGATATATTTTATGTCAGTACAGATTGGTACAAGGGTAAACGAAGAGTTCCTTATTCTTACAAACGTAACATCAACTTTCAAATGACAACATAATAGCACTAATACAATTAATAAAGAACCTTCTAATTGACCTATATTCCTATTTCATAGATTTACTTTCGTAGAAATCTATTAGCATGGTGAGGTACTTACACACTTTGTATTACGGTGCTAAACTGTATTTCTTATGCAAAGGTCATAGCATGCAGTCGACAATGCGACACCTGCGCCGCCCCTAGCACCTGTATAGAATTCATAAATAGCGACATAACACCGGCTGACTGTCAGACGTACGTGTAAGAAAACATCTTGAAGTTATTTTTATTTTACAAGTTGACTTCTTACAAACTTATAATTAGTGTTGTTGCTAAAACTAAAGCTGTGGCATAACTGATCTATCTTTAACTCAGCAATTTACTTTATTAAATATTGATGGTATAGGTATGCACTAGAGCATCAACATTAAGATTTAATAAGGTACAAAAACACACATCTAGTACTGTAGACAAACAACAACATATTATATTACGTGATTTTTCAGGAGAGCAACAACTTTTTATACATTCACTGGTTGCTAGTTTGTTTTGTGTCCCTATGGTCATAATAAATAAATTTATACACATATACATATAATTATATACCGTCTATTAATTTTGATAAATATTTTGCATTAAATATTCAAGTGTGTTTAAACTCGGCGTCGTTTCTAGTAGCACAACAAAATCAATATTTTGCCGGGATTTGAATGTAAACTCCGTCTATATGAGCATATTTTGATAAATAGACAATGGGAAGGATTAAATAATTAATATTGGAAATGTTCTTTTAGAGAAAAGGGAGAATCAATATTTTCAATGACACTTATAACGCATTGTTTTTTTTAAATATTAATGAGATATAGAGTTCATCGTTCATTTATATTCCTATTATACACATTATAGGATTTTATGATTTATAAACAATTAAGTTTTTATGATATTTACACATAGATTACATACACCTCGGTGTGAACGGCTCCCGATATATAACTATGTTTAATTACGAGTACAATTTTATTATTGTTAATAACGGTCAGTTATTGCTCGCAAGTATCTAGGTACTATAATTTGGAACCTGTTATTTTGTTTAAGGAATAAAATATTAAATAATTCATTTTCAAAAAGTTCCCTGGGCATGGTGCTAGACACTGGCGATTTAACCTCTCTGGATAGGGACGCAGCTTTTATTTTATTTAAGAAAAATAAAATAAAAGTTTCGTATATAGGTCACACTCACAAGATTCGAGTGTAGTAGGACTTGATTCTTTCTCATGCCGATTTATCTATGAGTATTTTAGTAAGAACAAAGATAGAGAAACGGACTGTTTCCACCAAAATGATAATGTTGATGTACCGAAATATTAATTTAATGTATGTTAATAGATTTCGAACACATGGTTATTAGTTTTATTAACATAATAATCAAAAGGGTACCCTTTCATCCATCTTCAAGCCAAGACTGTATCATTTCTAATCATCTTTAGCAATCAAGCAGAGGAACTTATTTTGAAAAAAGAACACGAAGAACACGAACAAGAGCACTAGCTCTCTTAAGTAAGAGAGCTTAAATTTTATTCAAATAAATTCGATCTTTTTACAAGATATTTCAATGTTACTCAATTTGTTGTTAAACAGAATAACATCTAAATGTTAATCCGTGACGGTTAAACTTGGATTTGAGAGAAAACGGTCAAAGTTGCGCAAGCGCATGCCGTGACCCAGTACGCAGCTATCGCCGTCTCGGTCCACTGCGGCACGTGGTCTTTTGCGATCTCCCTCCAGCACGCAGCAGCTTCAATCTGATTTCAATCTTCTTCGTAGTTAGCAGGATAGCCTAACACAATAGCCGTCATAAACTAGAAATGCCATAGTATCGCCTGCGCAAAGTTCAGAAATCCTTTGTGGGGTTGACTGTACGCTTAAGAGTGCGTTTCCGCATATCGGGTGACTTTCGGTACATATTGTGACTAAGTTAAACCAAATAAGATGGAAATAAAAATTGCTACACATAGATTGGTCCTTAATCTCCAAATCTTGGGAGTTGATTTTGTTCAAAATCTCAATTTTTAGTACTATAAAAATTATTTTCCGTCACCTCTTCACACAAAATTCACGATTTTGGGGTGACTTTAGGTACATTTCTTGTATATAATATACCCGTTTTATGTAATTAAAAAATACTATCTGTTAGCAGATATGTTCAACTCAAAATCTTGGAGAGAAAAATATCAAAAATATTACAAATAGTATAAAAAATAAAATATAGCATCGCGTGTACTTTTTTCACATATTTTCGTTTAAACCGAACCTTAAAATAGTGTGCAATAAGGCTTATTTTGATTTTACTCGGTCTCTGGTTTGATTTCATTTCAAAATTCGAAATTCAAATATCAATCAGTCGGCGTTTGACCGCCTTTCTGAGTGGAGGCTGCGCTGGTTGTAAGCAGATGCTGGTATCGAAAAACATCGCTGTACGAACACGAAATAGTTCATAGCAAACCAAATTGATACTTTATATATTTTGAAAAGAAAGGTAAGTAACTAAGTACTAGGTACCTGTGGTACCTTCAATATAATAGCATTATTTTATTATTTGATAGAATTTCGAAATTTCTTGCAAAGTTATATTCCCCGAATGTAGTACTGACCTGCATGTATACCTCGAAAACTTCTATTGGAACTCCTAGATCTTTAGAGTTAATTGTATCGAGTTTGGGCTCGTTTTGTAAGTTATGATGAGATCTTACCACTGGACTTGTTGGAGTGACCTGATGGTATACTTCGAAGACTACTACTGGATCTTCTAGACGGCTACAGCTAGTTATATCGAGTTTGGGCTCGTTTTGTAAGTAATGATGAGATCTTACCACTTGACTTGTTGGAGTGACCTGATGGTATACTTCGAAGACTACTACTGGATCTTCTAGACGGCTACAGCTAGTTATAGCGAGTTTGGGCTCGTTTTGTAAGTAATGATGAGATCTTACCACTGGACTTGTTGGAGTGACCTGATGGTATACTTCGAAGACTACTACTGGATCTTCTAGACGGCTACAGCTAGTTATATCGAGTTTGGGCTCGTTTTGTAAGTAATGATGAGATCTTACCACTGGAATTGTTGGAGCGACTTGGTGGTATACCTCGAAGACTTCTATTGGAACTCCTAGATCTTTACAGCTAGTTATATCGAGTTTGGGCTCGTTTTGTAAGTAATGATGAGATCTTACCACTGGACTTGTTGGAGTGACTTGGTGGTATACCTCGAAGACTTCTATTGGAACTCCTAGATCTTCAGAGTTAGTTGTATCGAGTTTGGGCTCGTTTTGAAAGTTACGATGAGATCTTACCACTGGACTTGTTGGAGTGACCTGATGGTATACTTCGAAGACTACTACTGGATCTTCTAGACGGCTACAGCTAGTTATAGCGAGTTTGGGCTCGTTTTGTAAGTAATGATGAGATCTTACCACTGGACTTGTTAGAGTGACCTGATGGTATACTTCGAAGACTACTACTGGATCTTCTAGACGGCTACAGCTAGTTATATCGAGTTTGGGCTCGTTTTGTAAGTAATGATGAGATCTTACCACTGGACTTGTTGGAGTGACCTGATGGTATACCTCAAAGACTTCTATTGGAACTCCTAGATCTTCAGAGTTAGTTGTATCGAGTTTGGGCTCGTTTTGAAAGTTACGATGAGATCTTACCACTGGACTTGTTGGAGTGACCTGATGGTATACTTCGAAGACTACTACTGGATCTTCTAGACGGCTACAGCTAGTTATATCGAGTTTGGGCTCGTTTTGTAAGTAATGATGAGATCTTACCACTGGACTTGTTGGAGTGACTTGGTGGTATACCTCGAAGACTTCTATTGGAACTCCTAGATCTTCAGAGTTAGTTGTATCGAGTTTGGGCTCGTTTTGAAAGTTACGATGAGATCTTACCACTGGACTTGTTGGAGTGACCTGATGGTATACTTCGAAGACTACTACTGGATCTTCTAGACGGCTACAGCTAGTTATAGCGAGTTTGGGCTCGTTTTGTAAGTAATGATGAGATCTTACCACTGGACTTGTTGGAGTGACCTGATGGTATACTTCGAAGACTACTACTGGATCTTCTAGACGGCTACAGCTAGTTATAGCGAGTTTGGGCTCGTTTTGTAAGTAATGATGAGATCTTACCACTGGACTTGTTGGAGTGACCTGATGGTATACTGCGAAGACTACTACTGGATCTTCTAGACGGCTACAGCTAGTTATAGCGAGTTTGGGCTCGTTTTGTAACTAATGATGAGATCTTACCACTGGACTTGTTGGAGTGACCTGATGGTATACTTCGAAGACTACTACTGGATCTTCTAGACGGCTACAGCTAGTTATATCGAGTTTGGGCTCGTTTTGAAAGTTACGATGAGATCTTACCACTAGACTTGTTGGAGTGACCTGATGGTATACTTCGAAGACTACTACTGGATCTTCTAGACGGCTACAGCTAGTTATAGCGAGTTTGGGCTCGTTTTGTAAGTAATGATGAGATCTTACCACTGGACTTGTTGGAGTGACCTGATGGTATACTTCGAAGACTACTACTGGATCTTCTAGACGGCTACAGCTAGTTATAGCGAGTTTGGGCTCGTTTTGTAAGTAATGATGAGATCTTACCACTGGACTTGTTGGAGTGACCTGATGGTATACTGCGAAGACTACTACTGGATCTTCTAGACGGCTACAGCTAGTTATAGCGAGTTTGGGCTCGTTTTGTAACTAATGATGAGATCTTACCACTGGACTTGTTGGAGTGACCTGATGGTATACTTCGAAGACTACTACTGGATCTTCTAGACGGCTACAGCTAGTTATATCGAGTTTGGGCTCGTTTTGTAAGTAATGATGAGATCTTACCACTGGACTTGTTGGAGTGACCTGATGGTATACCTCAAAGACTTCTATTGGAACTCCTAGATCTTCAGAGTTAGTTGTATCGAGTTTGGGCTCGTTTTGAAAGTTACGATGAGATCTTACCACTGGACTTGTTGGAGTGACCTGATGGTATACTTTGAAGACTACTACTGGATCTTCCAGACGGCTACAGCTAGTTATATCGAGTTTGGGCTCGTTTTGTAAGTAATGATGAGATCTTACCACTGGACTTGTTGGAGTGACTTGGTGGTATACCTCGAAGACTTCTATTGGAACTCCTAGATCTTTACAGCTAGTTATATCGAGTTTGGGCTCGTTTTGTAAGTTATGATGAGATCTTACCACTGGACTTGTTGGAGTTACAGTGGTAAGATCTCATCATAACTTACAAAACGAGCCCAAACTCGATATAACTAGCTGTAAAGATCTAGGAGTTCCAATAGAAGTCTTCGAGGTATACCACCAAGTCACTCCAACAAGTCCAGTGGTAAGATCTCATCATAACTTACAAAACGAGCCCAAACTCGATATAACTAGCTGTAAAGATCTAGGAGTTCCAATAGAAGTCTTCGAGGTATACCACCAAGTCACTCCAACAAGTCCAGTGGTAAGATCTCATCATTACTTACAAAACGAGCCCAAACTCGATATAACTAGCTGTAGCTGTCTAGAAGATCCAGTAGTATAGTCTTCGAAGTATACCATCAGGTCACTCCAACAAGTCCAGTGGTAAGATCTCATCATTACTTACAAAACGAGCCCAAACTCGATATAACTAGCTGTAGCTGTCTAGAAGATCCAGTAGTAGTCTTCGAAGTATACCATCAGGTCACTCCAACAAGTCCAGTGGTAAGATCTCATCATTACTTACAAAACGAGCCCAAACTCGATATAACTAGCTGTAGCCGTCTAGAAGATCCAGTAGTAGTCTTCGAAGTATACCATTAGGTCACTCCAACAAGTCCAGTGGTAAGATCTCATCCTAACTTACAAAACGAGCCCAAACTCGATATAACTAGCTGTAAAGATCTAGGAGTTCCAATAGAAGTTTTCGAGGTATACCACCAAGTCACTCCAACAAGTCCAGTGGTAAGATCTCATCATTACTTACAAAACGAGCCCAAACTCGATATAACTAGCTGTAGCTGTCTAGAAGATCCAGTAGTAGTCTTCGAAGTATACCATCAGGTCACTCCAATAAGGCCAGTGGTAAGATCTCATCATAACTTACAAAACGAGCCCAAACTCAATACAACTAACTCTAAAGATCTAGGAGTTCCAATAGAAGTTTTCGAGGTATACATGCAGGTCAGTACTACATTCGGGGAATGTAACTTTGCAAGAAATTTCGAAATTCTATCAAATAATAAAATAATGCTATTATAGTGAAGGTACCATAGGTACCTAGTACTTAGTTTCTTCTTTTCAAAATATATTATCAATTTGGTTTGCTCAACTTAGACTTAGATTTAGAATTAAACTTAGACTTAGACTAAGTCTGAGTTCAAATCTAAGCCTAAGTCTAACACTAAGACTAAGTCTTAGACTAATACTAAGTCTAAGTCTATATCTTAGTCTTAGTGTTAGACTTAGACTTAGCTTAGACTTAGACTCAGACTTAAAGAGACTTAGTCTTAGTCTAAGTCTAAGACTAAGTCTAAGTCTTAGTCTTAGTGTTAGACTTAGGCTTAGACTTAAAGAGACTTAGTCTTAGTCTAATGCATTTCCCAGTGGCTTAAAAAAGTCTAAATCTAAGTCTAAGACTAAGACTAAATCTAAGTCTAACTTAGTGTACAGCAAGTCCGGACGAAAATAAAAAATAAAAAAATAAAACATAAACAATTTATATCCAAGTATCAAAACAAGTTAATTCACTCATTTTTAACGCAGCTTGCCCGCGCCTGTGTGTGCGTGTGAACGGTGCATGTGTAGAAGTGCGTTTTTATACCTACTCTTTGCGAAATCCCGTCCTTAATAATATTTAATATGATCCCGAAGGAATAACTTCCCATTGCACAGATTTAAACAATGCGTAAAGTAACATTTGTTAAGTCGTGGTTATTACAAAGTTAGTGACTTTCTCAATGACAAAGTTGCATGGAATCAATCGGCTTGGCAACCAGCTACCCACAAGATTATTATGCTAGTCTGTATATATAAAAAAACTCTACTATTTGATAGTTTGGATAGGCTCTTTACACAAAACTGCAAGTAACCCGCGAGGTACTGAACAGTTTTATACGAAAAGTAATAGTTCTTTCAAAATTGATGCGTTTCTTCTAGGCAAAGAAAACGAAGTGCCTCTCGATAATGAATACACTATTCAACATTTATGAAATTCTTAACAATAAAAAGGTATCTTATTACTAATTGAAGAGCCTCTCTTCGTTCCTCTTATATTACTCTCTTACTTCGTACCTGTTGCTCCTTATATGCTAGAGCTAGTCAAAGCAATTAATATACCCAACTTACATGTATATTACAATATACACTTAAATCATAAAGCGGGAGAGTCGTTTGTTTGTTTGAACGCGCTAGTCTCTGGAACAGAGTCGGATTTAAAAAAATATTTTTGCATTTGATAGCCTAATTCTTGAGGAAGGTCACGGTAGAAGTACGACCCTAGAAGCCGAGCGAAAAATAAAGTAACTAAAAACGCTAAGCGAAAACGAAGTGATAGCGTTGGTGGACAATACGATGTGATTCAGTGAGTCGGTGGCCCAGGGCGGTCACCTGACGAGAACCGAACCAGAGCCGAACCACAGAATACCTAATACTAGTACCTTAAGGTACAGAAGATTCACTCCGCAAAATGATTTAAATAAATAACGATTCTTGTTACCACACAATAAAGTGCAATTCAGGTTGACACAGCACTTACCTACCGTTTTATTCACCTAGACTTGTCTGTCTTTCTCTATCACTAACTATTATTCCTTCGCAATCTCTGAATTTAGGCCCTTGAAAGAGGTACGCCATGTACTTGTAGCTCCACAGTTTACGGCGGAGTGCGCCAGGCCTGCACCATCTAAATTCAAAGCTACATTTTATTGCGAAAAATCAAAAAAAATACCAGGAATTATTAAAAGCTAAATCCAAGCGAACAAAGCCGCGGGCATCAGGTAGTATATTATATATTGAAGAGCTGATGCTTCTACTGTTTTTTTGCAATAACTTGTTCGCAGCTATGAGCTAATCTAAACTTTTCTTCATCTTCTCCCAACTTAATCGAAAACTTTATAAGCAGTTAAGCTTCTTCAATAATTATTCGCTACCAATTCATGTCAATGTTAGATGAGTTTGTAGACTATGGACAAATTATTATTATATATGTTTTAGTTTAGTTTCGTTCCTCAAAATCATTACTTCGATGTTTTCACACACAACCATGAAAGTGTCTTCACTTTTATATTCTGCTCATAATATATCAGATTTGTTTTTATTTTTACTGATATTTAATGTCTGAAATTTTTTATCATTTGGTAGTATGTACATATTTCCTTTGATTATACTTCATTATCTAGGTACAAATGTAAAAACACCTTTCAGTACTTTTTATCAGTTGGTTATATCCTTCAAGGGTATTTCAGATGTTATTCTCACTCACTTCAAGGAATTACCACATAAAATTTGTGATAGATATTAGATATAATAAATCGAAATAATAAAAAAAATATATAGAAAAAATTCCAAATGTAAAGGTAAAATAAGGCGAAATGTTATATACAGAAAATAATAATAAAAGATGATTCTTCGTTTAACTTAGTTACAAAATACATAATAAAACCTTGATTGAAGAATCAATCAAGGTTTTATTAAGTATATATTTTGTTTCGTACATATATACATACGTGGTGAACAAATCAATATCTCTGTGATAATTTAACAAAATAATCTGTTTAAAAATTATATAAATATTATAAAAATTAATTATTATAAATGAATTTAAATAAGCGAATGTATCTGTATTACATTTGACTGATAAAATTCCATAAATATTTCTGAACTTGGTATCAATTTTAACGACAAGTAGGTACGTAGACATAGCAGATAAAAAACAACGGCAATGAATTATAATTCCCATTTTATCAACGGTACAAGCCGTTTTTCTACCGAAAGATATGATTGTCACTTGAAATTTTTTTTATTCTACGAATACTGTTATTTACTCCTCCTTTTAATGGTCAATTTAGGAATCGGAAAAAGGTTAGAGGGTAACTGAATAGGCTAGAGCCCGATGCAAATACGTATGAACTCATACATGCAATGAAACCGAGTATACTAACGATTGTAGAGATTCTAAGTGATTCACCGTGATTTATTTTTGCCAACCCTAGCTACAGATAGAAAACACATCATTGTTAGTGTGAGTTGATATAAAACAACGCTTCTATACGTGAATTAGAGTGTGTATGTGTTTACAGATATTGCGTCCGTTGCCCTCTCAGCAACTCGGTGACATTGAAGAAGTACAAATAAGCTGATAAATACGCGTAAATAAATAAGTATGATATCGTGCAGTATTGACGAATCGTTTTGCGTCTTTTCGAATAAAAAAGTCGTAGTTATCGAATGATCTAGAATGAAAATGTATTTATCTGCAAGGTATATGAAATATTAGGTAATTGAAATTCCCAAGTTGGTAATATATTTTACCTAATAACAAACTTTTGATGATGAAGCTTTAGCATCTCAGAAAACGAAATAAGTGTGATTCTGGATTTTATGCTATTGAATAAAAATGTTTTTTTTTTTTCAATAGAATCTTTGAAGGCAAAGAAAATGGAATGTGCGTTTGTTTGTCAGTTTGTCCTTCAATTACGCAAGCACGGGGCAAAATTATCGACTATTTGTTTTGTGAGTAGGTATACCTAGTTTACTACTTTTTATCCCGAAAAAAGAAAGGTTGCTCCCAGTTAATTATAGAGGAACCTAATTTTGCGTTGGCGAAAATGCCGGCAAAAGCTAATATCTTATATTTCTCGCTTCAAGTGTTCTTAATGGTCATCATGTCAAAATTGTTCTTTTTTTAATCTTATGTTTCAATGTCGTGTGTGCACCGAATCAAAGCAGAACGCTGTTAATTTTTTTTTTCAAGACCTTAATGTGTTTGTCAAGAATATTTTAACGAGGCGAGACTTCGCAATATTTGTCATCTCAGAGACCAGTGGGTGGGAAGTAAATCCATGCGAGACTCGCATGCTACGGCTAATAGTATTTTAGGACGATAGTGTTGTTACATAAATAGATCTGTAACATTTATTTTGCAATTCACAAGAAGGAAGAGGTATTTTTATTGCGAAAAGGAGAGTTCACGATTTTGCAGCGGTATTTTTTGAATATCCAATTTCTAAGAAGTACCTAAATTAATAGAAATAGTAACAGTAGTTCCATTCGTTATTTCTTAAAATATTCTGGTTTCAATCCCTAAGTAAATGTAAGAGTCCCTGATAAAAGCAAAGAGACAAAAACAGGGAGAGACGAACGGCCAAAACAGTAAGTAATAAATAAATAAATACTAAAAAATACTAAGAAGAATTTAAATTAAATAATTTAAATAGAAAGTCAGGATACAATGGATCAAATTCATAGTGTTGCACATTCACAGCTTCTCATTGCTAAAACATTTTTAATGTAGGTAGATACCTAGAAAACATTTCCATAACAATTGTGGTATTGAGAATAAATTAAAATCATAAATCAGTATTAACAAGCCCGGTCTCATTAGCATCAGAAAAGATAAATTGTATGCATTACAATATGCACTATAAATCAATTTGCGTACCTAACCTATAACGAAGAAGTGCAATGGTCGTTCAAATGACATTATTATCAAAAATCATTACAATACCATGCACAAAATGTAAACACGTTAGTACGAGAGACTATTTTAACCACAAACAAGTATACTGTGAAAATGAAGGCAATATTCCGAACGTAGAACTTTTGATGGAGGCTATTCATCCAAACTGTGTACCTACCAAAATACAGAGTGACGTAATCACAAAGTTTAGTGAACGCAACTGCGGCACATTGCTCGCTCCAAGTTGAACAAATTCTCAATTCAAGGTCTGCCATGATCAAGGTCGCAAGTAGGAAATCATTGTTGGTTGGATTTTGGCGGTAATAATTAATTTTGTCAGACGAACGAAACTCGATGTTTTATTAGAGGGCAATATTTCAAACTTGAGATTTTTATTGGTGGCAAGGCAGTTGATTAACTAATTTAAATGTTTATTATATTATTTTAATTAAATTTAAGCGTTACTGTGATGTTACTAAGTTTAGTACTGAACGTAGGTTACTCTTGGTGGATAAATTCAACACTAGATCTACAATAAACCAATAAACCATGATTATGATCACAAGTCACAAATAGAAAATCATAGTAGATTCTCAAATTATTCATTTATATCACCTAACTATGTCTTGTCTAGCGTAGGTATTCAAATTCATACACTCGGTATTGTTTTCATTCGATAAATGTAAAAACACACAATTCATCGTATCATAGTTTTATGATAATGATCTCCTCACAAATTCACCTTTAATATTCGAGACTTTACTTAATATTATTCTAAGTATTACAATTAAACAAAGCGTCTTAGTGTACATTGGTTTTAAACGTATCAATACTATAGTATCTATCGTCAGCATCAAAGACCACGTTTTTATCCATTTAACTTCTTCTCCTACGCAAATAAAATCTTAAATCACAATTTAGTTGGTTGTGGTGTGGTGGTTGAAAACTATTGTTTAATGAAGATCGTCTTATGTAAGTTTTATGTATGGATTGATTAAATCTGTACTTTCCATATAAGTGATGTTAAAAATGCACATCGAATGTTCGTCTCACGTTTCATTACGTCACGACTTTGGAGGCAAAATATTAGCCGAGCCAAAAAACCTCTTGGAATGTCGTTTGCCTGAGGGACATCTAATTTTTTTTGTAGTTAAGTTTTTAAATAATCTAATTCAATAACAGGTTGCATTTAATGTTGCTTCCTTTTACTTTTTTTTGAGTGAGATGTTTTTTTATTGATTCGGAAAACATATTCACGTAACTCTTGGTTCGTGTTCGTGAATATTAAAAATTTATCTGTTCATCTGACTGTGTGTAACAAACATGACAAAAAGTGAAGGAACCAGGCGAAGCGAATTTCAAGGAACATTTCACGTCTTGTGGATCAAGAATTCAGGTTCTATATTATGTTTCTGAGGAATTGAAGTACTCGCTGCAATAATGTTCGCTTTTATAATCACAAAGTATGCAATATCTTTTAATTTATATTTCCTCAAATATTAATTGTGAACACATTTAATAAACAGTTAATGGCATCAATAATAATGATTTTAAAAATTGCACTTACCTTTTAATTGTTAAGTTTCCACGTTGCCTCTTACGATTCTAGTCATGGGAATTGAATACGGTTTTTACATTGGGGAGAATAATTAGTTCTGATCTATGAACGCGGATCCGAGATAATACAATTTTTTATTTCCGCACTGCTGGGTATAGCAACTCTAGTAGTATAGTGACATTCAAACATAACGAGTTCGTTAGCTGCTACTTGTTTTGTACAAATGTAGAAGTAGAAATGAATACATCAAGATTCAAGTTTATCCTTTATTGATTTTTCATTAACTTAACTCTGAAGAAGATGTCCGATTGGGGTGTCGTAAATTTAGTTTAGTTTAATGCCACCAAACACAGGTATCTTTGGTGTGTGTCACCTCCAAAAGGAACCCTTTTCCTGTTCTTATATAATTGTTTATTGAAAATGTTATTCTATAATGTAATTTTTTTCTTCTTTTATAAATTCTTATAGTGAATGTATAATTCATGCCCGCGTTGAATGCAGCCAATACGTCCAAATTCCAAAAACAACTAAAAAATATATTTAAGTATAAAACTTACAGAAAACGCTCGCCAGGTTTGGCCAGGTACATTTACTAGTGGAACCGGCTTATTGTGTGTAAGTTAAGGATGCTGGACACATTTATCTTTCGCAATGTGTCCAGTATCCTACAAGTTAAAATAAAAGAACTCCCAGACATGGGTTGCGTGTAATCTAAAATGGCCCGGCTCGTACGTGCAACTGCCATTCCTGATGCTTATTTACATTTAAGGCAGGTTTGAATAAAGACATCTTTACAAGCATACGACTTCCATCTAAGACTGAATTTACACTTTCCATCAGATGGGATTGATTATAAATACAAGTTAAGCGCAAAACCATAAGAATAATTATTAAAGTGACCATATTATTATCTGCCATTTTACCATCAATTTAGGTCAGCGGCTTGTTTTGATTTCTCTTAACTCTCAAGAAAATGATCTCAATGGCCGATAAACCGAAGTTAATGGCATGAGCCAATGTTATTTTTGTTTGAGCGAACCGAAATAAATACTCTTTTGAACATATTAATGTTATGTATGAATAATAAGATCGTGAGTAATGAGAGGAGATAGCGTAGTCCGAATAGTGTATATCAAAATATCTCCAAATGTAAGCTATATGTTGATGTTCTAGTCCAAAGCTACAGTGCCGGCATTAATATACTTTGTAGTGGCGTTTGAAGTATGTTTTGTAAAAAGAATTTTTACATTTATTAACGCAACCATAATATTTATATTACATCTAGAATTTAAAACATAGTTTTCTCGTTACTGATAGATTTGCTCATATCATCTAAATTACGTCATGTCTCGTAGATATGGACACATTAAGCGTTTTGTATCATAACAAAGTTAATTATTATAAGTATTAAATGTAGCAGCCTTGTTTTCATTATTTACTGTTATGGTAGTTGCTATATATTTATTATATTTATTTTAATTTAATTTAAAATAAATAAATTATTAATTTTCTAATGAACTATACTTATTTCGTATGAATTTGAGTTTTAAATGTTTATCCTTCACCCCTTTTCACCCTTTTACAATTTTCTTTCTCAAATTTTCTTGATTGAAGAATTTACACAAAAATATTAATTATATGTCACGTGAGTTTTTGCTTAGTATTTAGTAGTAATAGAATATTATTATCTACATTTCTTTTACATTTTATAAGATAAATGAAGGAAGTTTCCACAAAACACCCAAAGATCAAAACGACAGCAACTATTGCTCGTGGGATTATGGTGAAAACAGTTTTTTGATCCTGATCGTGATTCTGATCAATAGCTGGATTATGATTGACTCGATTTCATCAAAATAAGCCGATGTTTTCGATGTAAAAAATTCATTTCATCTTTGCTACGACATATCTTACACTAATATGAAATGGTGCAAAAAAATGCAGGATTGTAAGTTGGAAACCTATAATTAGTTTAAAATTTTATTGATTTTATTCCAATTTATTAAATAAAATAGCAATCCCTCATTACGAAAAGAAAAACAATACGAAAAAGAACAAATAGAGATAAAGTTAGTGTTCAAAAAACCCCATTAAGTAACATCGGAGGTCTAAATATGTAACAGATGTTTCGTAACCCTTTTTCGCCCTTCCCTCGCAATGTCAAACCAAGATCAAATCCCTAAGGGCTTACGTCATATGTAATTTTGTCAGCGGACGAGGCTCGGCACAATTTCCTCCTTGATTCTTGGAAGAAAGTGGCAAAGTTTCCTCAAGAAATTGAGAAAGAGAGAAAATATACGAGTATGACACATGTGCGAACGCCGCCGTCCCCATTCTTAATTTTATTAATTTTATTGTAAATGGTCTTTGCAGTCTCAATAAAATTTGAACAAGTCTCTCTTTATATATCCATTGAACGATTTATATTTCATGTATTCAATTTAAGTTCAACATTTTATATATAATATTGAACTGAATTTAATAATCTGAGTGATTGTAATTAAAATATTGAATTTATTCACGGATAGTAAGATTTTACCGACGTCGAGTGACGTTTACGAGGAATAAATTGGGTGTTCTGACAGTTTTTGTATTGAAAACTAGCGGACCCGACAGACGTTGTCCTGTCTTAACTATGAATATTGAAACTCTTTGACGAAATTGGCAGCACGCATTCTGTCAATGTTATGTCAAACGCCATAAGGTTACATCAAAAAAGTTTGAATTGTAAAAGCGGTTACATTAGAAATAATTTAATATGGTGGTTAATATTTCTTAAATTTTCTAATTTTCCGCGCAATTTTCTTAATTTTTTCTTTCATAAGAACCTTCTCCTAACAATAACAAACACAATAAAAAAAGAATTAGCGAAATCGGTCCAGCCGTTCACGCGTGATGCGATTACCAAGGAAATAGGGATTCATTTTTATATATATAGATACTGCCGATCAATCAAAAAAGTTAAGTTGGTGAAATCGTTACTAAATTATTTTCAAATAATAGGAGGTTTTTGTTTAGCTATATTAGCAGAAATTTTATCTTCATTATACATTTTAGATATATTGTATGCAATAATTAAAAAAAAATTAAGACTCAACAGGAAAAATTAAAAGTTCCATTTGATTGAATTCCATTTGACAGAACCCACAGTCACAAAACACTCGAAAGAATGTTATAATCGTTGTCATTCATGTCAACTGACCTTTCTGAAGCCGTCAGCAAATCCGACGTTTATTAATTTAACGTCCGTCGTCAACTAATCTGATTAAAATTTTGGCCTTCGAAAGCTTACTAAGCCATTATGAAACTTATTCATCTACAATTAATAATGCCTCACTTCCTGTCACCATTGTCATAAGTAAAAATACTTATTTTTGCCCGGGACAAAGTCGCGTTGATCTTGTTGATATAAGTTTTTAAATATTATTTTTCATAGAGAGGAAGAAAACGGACCCTGGCGTAAGCCGGGACAAACGCTAAAAGGAAGAAGAAGATAGAGAAGAAACCAAAATTTTAACAACGTAATTCAAAGATACTATTAGTTATAAGAGTGATTTTATATTCTAATGATTTATGATACAGCTTGACCGCATTATCGATAAATTATTAATATTCGAACTCCCGAAAATTTAGAAAATTTGGGGTTACAAAGTCATACAAGAATCTAATCAAGAGTCCCAAAAATAGTGTAACCCAATAATCCTCCCTCTAATTTTAGATCGGAAGCCGTATGATATAACTCGATATGGCCGAAACAGGATCCCGTTTTCATGGTCAAAGCTATGGTCTAAGTGAAGACCTTGAATGGGAGCGTGGGTTGGTGAATAGTGATAGTGTGGTTTGTGTTAGCATCCTCACGGGCACCTGATCAAACATGTGGGGAGATAAGCGGGACACTTGATGTGAGACTTGACAGATAACAACGCCTTCCTGGCTCTAGACTGGCACTTCAGATCGTTAATGGTACATGAGATCAATTTTCAACTTTTAATAGTACACAATTTGATTCAAGTGAAATGGTTTAAAAATTTATCTTTGAACATATTGAAATCAATGCTGTTTGACTTGTTTTTGTGCTACGACTTTTTCATTCTTGTCGTTATATCGTTAACATAGACTTATTAATCAATGATCGTAAAGCTCTTTCTGCATAATATGGGATTTATGATATTATAAATTTGACAGTAAGGACGGTAAAACACAAACGGAAAGTTTGAAATTCAAGAACAAAGTTAAAGAATGTATGGATTTCGATTTATATTTTTGAAAAGTAACTTAACTATATCGATGCTTAAAATAAAATGAAATCAATGATGCTAGTTTTTCTAGAAAAATTAATTTAAATAAATGTTCCAAATAGGTACAGTCATTTCTGTAGTCTGTAAAATTGAAAGTAATAAGTACAATGTACAGAATCGCCATTGCAATCGGCAGAAACAAGCAAACCTTGTAAGGTAATGCAAAATGAGCTACTCACGACGACAATAAGGACTTTGGACAATGGTCTTAAAAAAGGGCCAATAAAAATGAAAACATCGAAATCCTCTTCCGTCTTATATGCAAATGAATACGCGAACACGATACATACGAACGTGACATGCAATAGGGAATCAGATGTTTAAAACATTATGCTACGAATAATATCTATAATAGAGAAAAAAATCAAGTTATTATTACTTAAGTACTAGCCTTAGCCCGCGACATTCATTCATTTATTTCTTTTAAAGCTGTATCAGCTTTAAAAGAAATACCCCTTTAATAACTAAGGGAATTGAAACGATGTAGTAAAAAAAACTGCAAAAGGCAGGCTTTAAAATAAGATAAACCTGAAAAAATAAAATATGTGCCTACATTATTTATCCATGAAGTGCTCTATTGAAAAAGGAACTCCTGCATTTTGTATGTCGGAGAGCTTTTACAGCCGCTATTGTATGTTATTATGGGGCTACTTAATATGCTGTATGTCCCTGGATGAAACTTAGTGCGGGGATACAATGTAGGCGTATCAGATGAACAGACGGCTGATAGCTATCACTTTCCTATAAAATGAAACATAAAATAAATAATAAAGTATCGTCCTTTGAATAACTCGTTTCAAAATATTTCCGAGGCTACTAAACCAAAGTGACTAAAAACTGGAATCAAATTGGTCTAGGACCATTAAACGAGATATGTGCGAGCCATTGAAAAATAAATCTATGACGAAGCTAGTCAAGATTTTATTTTCCTCCATTTTGTCTGCATCCACTCTTCTCTTTTCTTTAACACCGACAGCAGAATTGATGTCCTATTATATCCGAGTCGGGCGGACCAGCTACGGTCAAAATTTCAATAGCCCTGAGCGATTGTTCTGGCCGGCACGTGTAACTTTTTGTGCAAAACTCCTTGACATTCTTCAATACTATTTCGGGAAGGATTTAGAGTTGAATATCTTATTATGCAACTTATTAATAGGCTTCGGATAAAATATTTAAGTTGTAAAATTGATGAAATATTTAAAATAGTTGCGTGACTTCCAAATTGGATGAAAACATCGCGTGAAGTCGTTGTTTTGCATACTGTTCTTCGACGTCGTGTGTTTGAATCGGCGTCTCAACTTCACCATTCACGTTTTTGAGGCCAAGTGCATTCACTGAATTCAAGTTTCTTGAGTTCGTAAAGAACGCACCAGTAGAAATGTCTCTTAGACTCTGGCGGCAGAGGGCGAGCGCGGCAGCAACTTTCTACGTGACCTCGAAATGCTGCATTCACTTTCCTCGCGACTCGACACCGGTTACGCAACCACTACGACCGACATATCAGTGCAATGAAAGCGCGCCAGTGTCACACTGATGAGATATCCCACGCCTTGAGTGGAACTACACAGATAAAAGGAGTCTGCAGTAAGTCAAGGATCACAATTACATTTATGCGCTTTCTCATTGTTCGACAGTGAGTTTGTTTACGAAGCCCAAGTCTCTAACAATAAACGTGGAAGCGTTATTAAGTGGTTCGCAAATTTTACGAAGGACATATAAAAACGCCAGGTGCCGTGCCTCTTGTGTCCAAGGTCAGCGTTTCCTAGAGGTGCATTTAGGTTTCTTTTTGTTCGTTGCTTGTCCCTTCGTTGGAGCTTGATCGCGTGCGGCCAAACCAGTTTAATGCTACTCTCCACTACATTCATAAGGCAGCAGGACCACTTGGAACTTCTCGCTTTTTTTTAAATTTTAATATAAATAAATCCATGACAATTTACTAAGAAATTAAAACTCAATTTATTGCTTGTGCTTTAAATAATGCAGTCAAAATCATAAAAACCTATAAATCTTCACGGGTTTTCATCCATATGAGATGGAAAAAAAATTCGTATTCGTAAATCATGATTAATTTCATTTTGCTCATCGGGAAAATATTTATAAAACGTGTTTCACATCATGGTGTGGATGAGAAGCCTAAGTGCGTACAACTGGGAATGAAACACGAGCAAAACAATAGGGGAGGGCTGCGAATTCGGCTTTTTCTTAGAAGCCTCCGACAACTGCAAAGCGCGCCAGCAGGAAATGGGGAAGGACTTAGTTTATGTAACCTAATCACCTGCCGGCTCGAGGCCAGCTTCGCCGGCTTGGAAAAAATCAAGGCCACAACAGACTAAATGCGAGCTCAGGCAATACACAATTTTTATAATATCTAACCCTCCCTGCCGTGCGGTCATATAGCAGGATGTTGCATAAGCTTTGTTGTTTTGTTATCCTTCGTGCAGACCACGTCGCATTTTAGATTAGTTTTTTTATACGAGCTAAGGCGTTCTTCTTATCTGGAATGGCGTGGGATATTGAGCGTTAACAAAAGTGGCATAGATGTTATTTTGGATACAAAGCCAGTTGCCTCGCCATGGAGGGCGAACGTTTATGTATTTAGAAGTTTTTAAGTTTGTTACCGAACATAAACTGTTTCTTTTCTTACACTAAGATTTATAAATTTTCCTGAAAGTGTAAAAGTGCATCAGCTTACTGGAAGACTTTACTTGCTTCGCTCGTCCAATTTAGAAATTTTCACCTTATTCAACGTAGCGAGTTTTTACGGAGGAGTGAAACTTTTAGAGTAAATGGTCTAGAGAGAAATTGAGACACCGCAGGACGGAGATTCAAGTCTTAATACAGCGAATCTACTAGAGAATCCCTCCTATGTAGTATATTTTCAACATTTGTTGGAGTCACCTTGATGTTACTCTTCAACTAAATGAAAGTCTGAATTAGATTTTTGCAACGTACAAATTTTCCTTTGGCTAAACTTTTCAACTCTATACTGGTGAAACTTTAAAATTAAAAGGAACATTTTGACACGCGACTTTAAATAATGAGTTAACACAATTTTGTTGGAAAAAAATCTCCACCGGGGGATTTCCGTCGGTCGGAATTTCGTGGGTGAGCCGCGAAGGGTAGCATCCCCTATTAAGTTCCCGTTGCCATGGGCGACGTGCGCTATCTCTACATCAATGAATGCATTGTGCACATGGAACACGAATATATACAATAGTCAATGAGTTTGAATAGATCACATCAACTATTTTGTAATTGTATTGCCGTTGACATTATTTGGGGCTGGAGTCAGATTTATAGTCAGCTGCATGTAGATTTTAACAATTTTTTTATCTACTAATAACATATCAGCAAGAATCCTATATATATTTTACACGTTTAATGAAATAAATATTAGTAAGTATATCATAATTATGCAAAAGTTTCTTTTTTTTTTGGTTTGTTACTGGTAGTTTCTCCTTCAATCGCGTAGCATAATAGAAGCATAGGAACTGATCAACGCCATATTTTCGTGGTTTTGCAAAAGTGTCGTTTTAAAACCTAATTCCACGCGGACAAAACCATAGACAAAAGCTAGTAAACAATATGTACAAGTAACATTAATAATATATTTATCAAGTCCTGAGGGCTGACGCTGTAAGAGTAATTTAAAACGTCATTAAACTTTAGAAGTAGATTCACTGGCTGGGTCCATTAAGTTAATTATAACTTTGATTACTATACACCCTCTTGGGGGTTCTCGTAAATACGGAACATATTTTGTAAAGGTTAAATATGATTGAATTTGACACGCATGTACAGAAAATTCAAATTCAGGCATGCAGCTAGATGAGGAAATTGTACCTACATAATATTTGAAAACTAACTTAGCAGCTTTTCACAACATTACAAAATAGTGAAAGTTCAAAATTAGTCACAAATCACAATAACCACGTAGAACTAAAATAAGTGTAATGGACGTGAACTTATATTGTGGTTATGAACCAGTGAGTTGCGTGATTTGAGCAGTAAATATCGAGCTCCAACGTATACAAGCGAGAGTTTTATAGCCAGCAGAGATAGGAATAAGTCTGCCGGAATCTACAAGTATAATGCGCCCGCGCCGCCCGACCATGATATTTTTCAAAAGATTGCCATGAATTATTTATTTCTCACGTAGACACTTTTACAATTATTTCTTTTCTACTTGGAGGCAACAACTCGTGAATAGCAAGTACCTGCCTGTTGCAGCCACAGTATAAGGTATAAGACAAGTCTCGACTAAACTCGTTTTTAAACTCGAAGAATGAAGTTTGTCTGCGAACGCGGCTATAAATAGTTTTATAAAGGATACGGGAGCCTTTAATAGAGTTACATTTTTACTCGTTACAAAAGGAAAACTTTAACATATAGAAAATACTCCACAAGGTTTTTATTCGCAAATTTTTAAAACGTTTTCAAGATCCTATTTTGTTTATTCACCTGAAACAAATAGCTAAGCAAATATTATGTCAACAAATGTTTTAACTTGTTTGCAAGTTCCTTTATTAATTTAAGTATTAGAATCAATCACAACGATTTTTATTTTCTTTGAGTAAAACTAGATTTTTACGCATTGCAATTTTTAAAACCAAAACAAAAGTTTAGGCGCTTAAAACTTTCACACACATTACCCAGAGTTGCGATTAAAGAAATTACGTCACGGCATTGCGTCGTGAAAGAGGTAAACATTTGGGGTGAATGACCCGTTTTCAACTTGACACATTTTTGGTCGGCCCAATTGTAGGGATCAGCGACCTGCGACGGCTTGCGCAACGGGAACCCCGTTGGTTCAAGTAGGGCTTTGGGACAAGGATGTTCCCGGATGGCCAACTGATTGCTGCAAAAAATTTCATTCAAACTTTTTGCCACTAATTGCTAAATAATTTGTATATGCTTTGATGCTACTACTACTAGACACGCTTAATAAATTTCAAAGTGCATTACTCTCAATGTTTTTAAAAATCTTATATCGAAATTCTTATAAGCTTACAGACAATAATTATTTATTATTATTTTAAGTCAGGCTCATCACTCGTCAGTAGCTCAATCGAGCAATAAATAATGGACTAAATCCCGATATTAAGAATATGCTATAATTTACTTTTAAAGCTTGTTATACGTCTAAAAGATTTATATTTTCATTACTCAACATCTTAGTCTCTGTTTTAACGACTTTTGTATCAATTTGCAGTATAATATCTGCTATATGTTTAAGTTTATTACTTTTTCATAGTGATTAAGTCAATAAATTAGCAAAACTAATTTCTTGAGTAAACAGATCATCCAAGATAATTGTAAGTATCTAAAACAGGATAAACTTTTGTCCCTTTTTATAAGCAAAATGAGACTCCAAGCGAGTTCTATAGTAAACGTTAGAAATACTGTCCCTTTTGTAGACTGCGTCACGAAGGGATGCAATAAAAAAGCAGGTAAGGGCCCGTGCATCGACCCCATGGTTTTTGAGTGACGTCATCTTAATATTGTTAGGGTACCCATATAAATTACGCCGACTAAAGCTTTAGTTAATAAGAGCAACACATGTGCAGACTCAAAGGACCTAATAATATTATTATCATTTCCGCCTGAATGTATGTAGATATGTAAGATAGGTATCTAGACAAGATTAATTATATATGCATAGCTCTAATGCTGATCTACAGAGCGTGCTCTGATTGAGTGATACTCAAGATAGAGGTTAAAACGAGACACAAATATGATCTGACATAAATCTGTCTCATTTCAACTCTGTCTTGAGTCTGAGCTGAGTGAGAGTGTGGTCTATAGATTTCAGGCTTAGTCTGTGAGTTAACTCCATAAAAGAAGACAAAAGAGAATAAAAAAACTAGATATTTGCAATAAAAACAAATAATATTGAATCAAAACACTGTTATTTCAATCAGTCGCATTCCTAAATTCCTTTGCTTGAACTGGTAAAGGGACCAAACAGTTGTTATTTTTTGCTGCTCAAATGTGTATCTATACAATTTGCACTAGCGCACCGGTGTCGTTGACCTCTCGACAGCTGTTTAACTATTGTGGTGTCTGAGACAAGTGCAAGATGAGCTGCCACAGGAACCATTCCGGTACACACGATCCGGAACAAAAGAGCCGTGGATAATGACATCATTATTTTCCTCTTCGACAATTGCTATAATGACGCCGACGACATAAGCAATAACATCTTCTGTAATTCATTAACGTGAGGTATATAAAAAAAAAATACGGTTTGTTCAAAGTCTCCAACATATTGTAATGGTCAATAAACAAATTTTAATAGCAAAGGCATAAGCATGAATAGAAATGTTACGAGACGTTTGAATAGATTCCTTACTTGTACGAGGTCCTGCAAAGAATTTTAAGTGGTCTCGAGTCACGATTTTAATGTTTCTATACTAAAGTCGGGGCGTAGGTCATGAGGAAGCATAAATTTAGAAGAGTCGATAGCGGCTTGGCTCTACAAACCCACAACAGCTGTAGACGGAACGCCACGCCACTAACACATGCTCGCACCCCTAGACTCGCACACAGACGAACAATACATAGACGTAACGTAAACAGACGCAGGTTTATGTATACCAGATGCCCCTGTAGAAAGAGACGAACTTAAAATTATCCTTGAAGGTAGAACAGGAAAGGACTAGTGCAGAGTTCGGATCGACAACGTGCAGAGAACTCTAATTAATGTAGTTGAAGGCCTCGAAAAAATAAAAGGATACACATAATATGAGACATGATAGCAGCCTGGATCGTTATGATGGAACTGGAAAAAAAACTCGTTGTAGACGCAGCTGTAAAAATATGCGCCAGCGAACGCGTTCAAGTACGTTTCAAATAGAATCTCCTTAAATAGCAAATAAATGTTTCATAGAGGCAAGCTAACAGAAAAATAAACAGAGGCAGGCCGAGCGGCGAGGCCGTTGTTAATTAACATACAGATAGTTTAATAAAAGGCAGGAAGCAGGCAGCGAGGGGAGTAAGCAATGAAGCGGTAAAAATAGAAGCGGGGGCGACACAGACGCGCAGGAATCGATCCCTCAAACAATGCGATGCATCGCTGTGCCAATCAATAATGGATGCCGGAGTAGTTCCGTGCCATACTTGCATACATAGCGTGTCTTCGATCAATATTTTTACCCACGCGTCTGTCACTGGATTCAACTTTGTTGTAAGTAGGGCAAATACCTAAATAAATCTTCTTAGTTCTATACTTACTTTAACAAACATTTCTAGAAATATGCTTTTTTAAACTAAGTCAGTATAGAAAGCTTGTACTTCATTTTGATTTTGTTATTTCGACTTATGAATTTACAAGATGATTTAGAGACGATCTTTGAACTTTTAATTATTCAGTAATCAATATTTTCAGCGCGTGTAATTAAAATTATTTTACAATAATAATTTTACCCATTCAAATCGTTCTAGAATAATTAGTGCATCATAATAATTATGCAAATAGTATTCGAACAGAAGGCAGGGTATAATAAACAGTAACACGTCAATTCATTAGACGTTATATTTTATAAATTGCTCAAGAATATTCTAAACAGGCGTTACTTTGCGGAATTCCATGATAATACTGAAAGAAAAAATAATACTTTGCTGTTTGGCGGATTATAGCAAAATATTATTTTCCTTTCAGTAGTATTAATGCAATTTTTGTAAGTAATAAATAACAATTAGCATTGATTAGTTTTTATTACGAGTAGTATCACTTAATTTGGCTTTAACTTTATTACTAGTAAATCTGGCTATATTTTCTTATAATTGAAATAGATATAATGGACGCAGTGGCATGGGCTGATTTATTACATTCAACGATTGCTATTTCATATATTATATGCAATTAGAGAGGAATTAATCAATTAAAATTTTACAACACACTAGACCATTATAGAGTAATTATTAATTAACATTTTATTAGGGGTATAATTTTTCTTGGCACGTTTGTTACCCTCATGCCATAAGCTTAATTAACATTGCAGGATAGAAGCATTAGTAAAACGGGATAGTCTTATATAATGTATTTAAACCCATAGAGGTCCATAAATGGGATTGCCATAATTATGCAGAAGATTAAAGATATTTGCAGCTTCGGGATAAATTGCATATTTTAATATTAACATTAACGTTAACGGCTTGCTCTCATTAATTTACAGCTTTTTGCACTATCACTACATATTATTATTATATTATTAAAAAAATGCCTGAGTTTATCTGTTTATGAGTGAAAAAACGACTGTACGGATTTTCATCCCGTTGTCCCCAAATGGTAACCTGAAAACCCCACCCGTGCGAAGCCGGGAAAGGGGGGTTAGCTAGCATGATAATAATGTTAGAAATTAATCTTAAAGATTTAGAAGCATTTTAAATTGTATTGTTTTATAGATGTAGATTAAAAAGCAGTAACTAATTTTAACGGAAATTTTAGAAATTTAAAAGGTGCCGTTCTATTTAGGGTGATTGATGATAATGATATCATAGTCGTAAAAGTAACGCCTTCTTCTTTTTATTCATTTAGGTTTACAAACAACGTCACAGTCCTAGTTGTTACAGGTTTATACACAACATCTTACCACGTAAACCCCAAATTACCTTAAATGTAAGTGGACAATATGTCTTAAATTGCTAGTTGCAATTTAAATTTGATTTAGCAAAAAAAATCGCAACGAATTAGGGGGGGAAAAAAGAAATCTACAGTCACAAAATAGTTAGAGTATAAAGAAAGCTTCGATATATAAATTAAAGAAAAACATACTGATTAAGGTACCTACGGTCGGCCTTTATTTTACAGCTAATAATAATCAAATATAACGTGATTACATTTCATCATGAGTCTATAAAGCTATCAGAATAGAAATTAATATACGCCATTTTCTATTCCTATCTTGCTTACGTGTACCTTACACAGAGCAAAACAGAAATAGAAAATGGCGGTAGGTATAACTTTCCCATTCTTATCTTGATCGCACAGTAATCGACTTTTTCCTGAAATGGCGGCGTAGTGGTTCTTTCGGTATTATAACAATAATTCTCGGTAAAATTAATCAATATAGGGTGCTTGAACTCCAGACAGAGATAAGTGACCTTGGAGTGGAAAAAATCGATAGCAGTAAATTGATTATAGCTATATAAATTTGAATGCATGCCCAGCCGTTTTATTTTTGTGGGATACGTCCTGAGTCCTATAGGATATAGTGAGGATTCTGTTTCACTTTCTAGTTAAAGAATAAGTCACAAGAATAAAAAAATATATAAAAAATTAAAATGAAAACCAACAGAGATAAGTGACCTTGGAGTGGAAAAAATCGATAGCAGTAAATTGATTATAGCTATATAAATTTGAATGCATGCCCAGCCGTTTTATTTTTGTGGGATACGTCCTGAGTCCTATAGGATATAGTGAGGATTCTGTTTCACTTTCTAGTTAAAGAATAAGTCACAAGAATAAAAAAATATATAAAAAATTAAAATGAAAACCAAATATGTAGTGAAGCATGCCAAGGAGAAGATGGCATTCTGTTTTAGTAGTTAGTAAACATTTTACACTTTTTTCATAATTGGCTTACATTCAACTTTGAATTTTTTTACCTTTGGATTAGATATACCTAGGTTATTGAACAAACAAGTCATCGTTTCGTCACAGTTTTTGTGAAACTTGTATATTTTTTGTTGTAAGAGTATCTATGTTTAATTACTCTTAACTCTACCATGTAATTTTGTCTGCGTGGAGTTGAGTTTTAAATAATTCTCCGGGAACCCTCTGTTTTCCCGGGATAAAATGTAGCCCATGTCATTCTCCAAGTCCTCAAATATACCCCAAGCAAAAATGTCTTCGAACAGTTTTTCCGTTGCTGCGTGATTGAAGGAAAACAAAAAAACGAACTTTCGCATCACACTAAACAGATCACACTAATATTATAAAGGCGAAAGTTTGTGTGTGAACAACGAATGAACCGAATTGGCTGAAATTTGCAATAGCTCATACCCAGGATTAACACAGGCTACGTTTTATCCCGCGGGAACCAAAAAACTTAATCGACGCGGATGAAGTCGCGGGCATCATCTAGTTGATAATATTAGTAAGGATTGTATGTACTAACCTGAGTTATTTAATGCCGTTATAATATGAATAAATTAAAACCTGATACCCAATTCGAGTTATGACGGTTTAGTATCACCATTCATTTATAAATGAATGCAACTGTGAAAGTAACACGGAAACGGATAAGCATGCGGGACAGCTGACTTGCGTCCCGGTTATTTTAGTTTGCGAACGCAAGCACGCCGCAGTTGAGGCAGGTCAGGCCCAGGCAGGCAGTAGGCACTCTACTGTAAACCCTAAGTGACGGGGGAGCGAATATAGGTCATTAAGGGAATCACACGACCGCGTCGCTGCAAGCAATTTTTGCTTTCGGCCTCGCATTGTCATGCCAAAGTACAATGTACGTGTAAGTACGTACTTTATCAGCCATGCGAAAAACATTGGGGCAGGTCGGGGTTAACGCCCTACGCTCGCATCGTTCACCTTATCTACTCATTAATTTATTAGCTTGTTATAAATATTAGTTTGGCTCTTTGTTTTACTGTGTGACGGGTTTCTTTTCGCCTACGTTAAATATATTACGATTATAGGTATAACTTACACCTAGAAATTTAACCCCTTCCTCCACCCCCATAATGTCTGCAGTTAAGGCTGACCGCACACATGTTATAAGAAAACGTCTATCAGAAAATATTCTGCTTCATCGATCCGATTAGCGTCTGAGAGGGACGTATGTACTATGCGAGTACATATTATGCAGAATGCCTTTATTGAAGTTTTTGATAGAGATTTCTGATAAATATTTTGCGGACTGTCTAAGCATTTGAACGAGGATCACTGTCACTGCCAATGAAGAAGTAGTAATAATAATATTCTCCCAATACATTTTTTGGCCCGACCTTGGAATCAAATTCCGTATTCGAACATGCTAACTGAGCAACGAGAGCAACGAGGCAGTTAGAGGAAGTAGTAGCTAGTAGCCAGTAGTTGCCTTGCGTTAATTGCAGAATGGTTTATAAATCCAATATTACAATACAATCACCAAATTTTACTTTAAGTACCTTCCAGTTCGCTATTTTTCTCAAAATTGTTTGCTGCCCAATTTGTAAAAGTGGTACAATTTAATTCAAGATCAGATCAGTTAAGCTAGTCTTTACTTTGACCAATTTTCCAATATTTTACTTAACATGTAAAAGGTCAAGTTCAAGTAGTTTTAATTAAAAAAGCGAGTTTGCTGGGTAATTAATTTGATTACGGTCCGAAACGAAGCGTAAAATTGCGATGTACGCCATATTTTATGGAGTAAGAATTTGATTACCATCGGGTGCACGGACCTCCCGATGTGATACACGGAACACGATCAAAAGCAAAACAAAATTAGACGCGTTTGAAACTTTGAACCTTTTGGCCGTACTTTAATAAATATTCCGGTGTCGTTTAAGAGAGACCTCCTCCAGAGACTCGTTTAAAGGTTTTGTTAATTGGCAATAGCTTTATGCTTGATTTTTTTAAATTGAATTCTGTGATGGTTTATCATTAATTAATTTTTTCCACGCGTTCATCTCTTTTTTCCTTCGACATGGCGATTGGAGACTGTTCCATTTCAGCACTACAAATGGCTTTTTTTGCCTTTTTCATGTTTACTCTATTTTTATTGGTACTTACTACACACAGATGCAGTTCGTCAGGGGCACTTAATATTACTCTAACAATCGTAGATCAATTAACATCAAGCAATAAGGGAGAGATAGCATTGCTCTTAGGTATCGAAGCGTTAAATTAATCACTCGACTGGTCTAACTAGTTGCGGTTTCTGCTCCCACCTGTTCCGGTCTAAGTTAACTTAGTTAAAAGCTTCTTCTTTGTTAACCGTCCACAGCTGCACTTAGGTCTCTTCTATAACCTTCCACCTGCCTCAGTTATGCGATGCTTATATCCAGTATCTACCCGTCTCATCTGATGGTCGTGCGATCTGGTGGGTGGGATGGTGGTCTACTTAGTGGAGAGTCTGCCAACACTGTACTTTCCAGTGCGAGTTTCCACTCCAGCAGATTAAGCACCGGAAGCTCCACCATAAAATTTTCGGACTACATGGTATGATTGGCAAAGGTGGCTACATGCTGCCATCTACGGAAACAATGATTCATTAATTTTAGGCTAGTGTGGCGCTATCAGTTTTTCCTTTTACACCAATTTTATTAAAAATAAACTCAAACATGAAAAAAGTTCAGTTAGGCCGTTCTGGCTCTCATGACCTCATATGCCCCGTCCAGTGCCACTTTAGAAAAAGCTTGCAAGATATTAATTTTTACACGCACGATCTCTGGTCAAACATTTTGATTTACCTGAATAGGGAGCCGTTCTAAAGAGACCTCCGCGAGCGTAAACGAGTAGAGGAAAGTAAGAGGATATTGTAGATCTGCGTGTAATGGGTGGGGTGTTAATAATATACAGGCGGTGTCTAGACGCGGTTTTGCTCCACCAAACCCGGCCAGTTGTTATGGCGTTTGTGGTGAGCCCCTACCGTGTTCCCACAGAGTTGAACGAGCTTATTACAAGAAACACACCTTTTATGTTATACAAGAAGTTGACTAAAAAATACGCTGATTTTCCTTATTCATAATATTATGAAACAAAGAAAGAATTGATGCCAAGGCGGGGACGACATGGTCTAAGCGTTGATGCGATAACAAAACGAATTTTTGAACATTTATTGGACATTTTGTTAACCACAGTCAAGTTAGTGAAGATTGCTTTTAAATTATTGCATTCAACTACTGCTAATTCAGTAAGTATTCGTATCATTGTTTTATCTTTCATTCGTTACATCTGTCTCTCTGTGCGTCCGGGCTAATATTCGGATTGACTGAACCAATTGTGGGAACTTTACAGGCAGCTAGAGAATACAAGTACCTACAAGAAGTGAACTAGGCTTCTTTTTATCCTGGAAAATCAAAGAGATTACACGGGACGACTAATAAAGTTGCGGGCTTCAGTTATGTATAATACTCATATTTTCAACGAATTATGCAGGAATGTCGTATTTTGTTTACAAAAAAGGTTGCTGCGGGACTCAAAACTGTCCCGATATAACGCTTTGCAACTTAATCATAATACTTATAGGTACGTCTCAAGCTTGGCAGTAAATGTCTGTAAAATAAAAATGGTTTTAAATAAAATGTTAACGCTAATATTTTCACCTTGCAAAGAAAGTAATGCACCTCTAGATATGAGTCAGTGAGGTAGTCACGAACCCTTTGTTATCGGCGCGGCGGGGGCGGCGGGGGGCGGCGGGGGGCGGCGGGGGGCGGCGGGGGGCGGCGCGGGCGCGGGGCGCGCGGTGTAAACGGCCGGCACAAAGCGGTCGGTACTCGGTAGTCGGACGCGCCGCCCTTCAACCTGAGGCCTTGGGCTGCATTTAGACCCGGTTCGACAAACTCTACGCCATTCCATTTTACTTTTCATCTTGTATCCAAGATCCCTTTTATTGCATTATTTACCATCGGAATGTTGCTATGGGAAACACCCAATAAATTCGCACAATATTTAAAGGAACGCCGGGCATGCCGATTCATAGATTTCTTCCAGCGGTAAAAGGTCGGCAACCCGGGGAACCTTGGCCGATTTTAAACGCCAGGTTCGATGATCGTTCGAACACTGGATCGGTTTTATAACTTTCCCGCTCGACGATAAACTTTATGTCCGAACTTGTTTCCTTATGATCTCTGTTTATAAATACCAAAAATACGTGGGTACCAAACCAGATGGTACGTTTGTGTTATTAAAAGCCATGGAAAATGTTTAAAGAAAGCCTCGAGAAATTATTACGATAAAGTAATCACCAAGATATTTGTCTACAATCCCTGAGCAAGGTTTCATTTTCATGTCTCTGCTTAGTTCATCTGTATCACATAATTCACGCAGATGGTCATATTACTATAGCGAGCGAGCTTTTAATACAGAAATGAAAATATTTGAAACGTTTATCATTAATTTGTTCAAAATTCAAAAGCGTAGGGCACACGAAATGGACACGAAATAAATATTTTTCAATATTTTTTTAAAATCAAAGCATCTAATGTAAAATGTTTCCTTGATTTTCCATGCTCCGAAACCGACGTAGCTCAGCGAGTCGCGAAACTGAAGTGGAAATGGGCGGGGCACATAGTTCGAAGAGCTGATGGTCGTTGGGGTCCCAAGGTGCTGGAGTGGCGACACCGCATCGGGAAGCGCAGTGTTGGCAAACGGCTCTAACTAGGTGGACCGACGACATCAAACAAGTCGCAGGAAGCCGCTGGATGCAGGCGGCGCAAGAACGCCTCTGGAAGTTCATGCAAGAGACCTTTGTTCAACATTGCACATCTATCGCAGTTGATAAGATTTTCCATAATCTCCTACCTAACTTTTCAATATAAAAAAAAACGATTGAATCATTTAAGTTGATAAATAATAAAATTTGTAATGCAGTTTTTTTGTTTACAATTTTTCTTGTTTGACTACCCAAGTAGCACAGATAGCTGTATAAATACTCACTTTTAGACCTATTTGAAACTCTATGCGTATTAAGACTCTTTTAAGAGTACACTGGTGATCCTACAGCTGCATAATAGCTGTCAGTGATATTTAAACAGCTTAGGCTGAATAAGAGCTGTTTAGTGGATAAAATTACGCCAAATGCTGTATAAGAAGGTATTTGTGAACTCTTATTACACTGACTTATTAAGGGGGCACATGTGAACTATTATGAAGCTTATTGCTGAATATCAGAGTTTTAACTATTCACGTCGCTGTTTAACATGAATCCACCATTTTATTGCATAACCTCATAACCTATATAAATATACTGATTCATTTTTCAACTTTTATGATGTTTTATGATGAATTAGCAATGGATTGCATTAGTTTTTACTTCTCGATATCATAATAACAACTTTTTATCTTATAATTCTTTTCAAAGCACTAAAAATTGTTTATTCAAGTTTTCATTACGGCTTATTTATATCACGAAACTAATTAAAAACCGAATATTTTCGTGGCGCACTAAAATTTTCTTAGGTAATATATATGTATAATGTCAGTAAAATTACATTCCCAATCATTTTTCTTTTATAAATATGAAAACAATGCACTTAACTTTGAATATATAACCACACGTATTCAATCAAATTCAATTCACTCCACGAAGTATATTAATTTGCTAGATTTGTATTATCTATGGTTTGCTACTTCACTTTTACGTCACGTGACATATTTGCTGAATAAAGAGTAACTTGTAATCTTTTACTCAACTTAAGGCTGTATAATTTGTGCCCATTTAAGAGGTATAAGAGCTGTATACGGCCGTATACAGCCCTTATGCAGCTTTTTTATACAGCTTTAAGCGTGACGGGAATTCGTTATTCAGCTGCTAAGCAGCCTTCGTGTGCTACTTGGGTAGGAGTTAACCTATTCGCAACTATCTTGATATTTTAATTCTCAACTGCAAATCGAACCCTCTTTGTCTTTATACTATCCTGCTCGTCGTCATAACGTCATACGTCGAACTAATAGACATGACTTCCACTGATGGACAATAATGGACATTCATGGAGGATTCTTATAGGATATCTACACTACTTGGTCTTGCGCTACTCCACCCACCGAGTGAGAGTCTGTCAAAACTGCGGATTTCGATTCAAGGTCGCCATTCCAACACTTCCCAAACATCTATTATCGGTTCTTACACAAGTTACGCACATACTGTTTATCCTAGACGTCCAAGCAACTTTCCAGTAGGTCTGGTAACCTGCTTTTCATTATAATTCATATTTAACAAGCCACCCGTTTCGACGCGGTCCGTTGGTACATCAGTCTGTTTAAACTACGTAGGGTCAGATGTCCAACAATGAAACAGTGGTACACAATAAAACACTGTGATATTTCTAAAATTCTGCGTTGCCATTTCGTGCATTATATTGCGTTAGGACACTCTCGTGAACCCCCCGCCCTAGGCCAATTTGCATCGACGCCGCGTGCGAGAAGATGTGTTTGCGGAGCACTTTTGGTTTTTTTCGACAAAAAGTAAGTATTTTTAGCATTCTTTATAGATTTTTTACTAAAGTATGGTTGAAAATTTCATAAATTTCATGATTAATTAGCATTACACACATTTCGTAGATTAATGTGCAATAAATTATATCTTAAAGTGTTACAATTTAGTGGGTAAAAAATTGAGATTAGTAAAAAAAACCTTAGGTAGTTCACAATGAAACAGTTGCACAGTAACACAATGAAACACTATTTCAATGTGTATCATTTTGTTTTATTGTGTGCCGTATAATTGTACATACATAATATCATGTACTTTCCGGGCAAATTAATAATTTTTGTGGCTACAAATTCACAAATTAATCTTATTAACATTAAATTTTTTATAATACCAGTAATAGTACTGGTAACCTGATTAAAGTTAATTAAAAATAAATCCTTTTGTGATTATTAACTCAAGCATTTTTTTTTATTCACCTACTCCATAAATTACACAAAAGTCGAGACAATACTATTAATGTTTCATTGTTGAATTTGTGGTGTTTCATTGTGTACCACCACTGTGGACACAATGAAACATTTCCCATTTTTTAGTTTATAATTTTTTGTCGATTGATTACATATTAATTAAAAAAATTGTAAATGAAATCCGATGCCGAATAAAATTACCTACACACCTGTAAAAAATTAGACTTCTATCTGTCAAAACAAAAGGTGCATGAGACTTTGAATTTTTTGTGTTTCATTGTTGAACACATGACCCTACATAAAACAAACGAATCTCATACCCAGAACGCAGCGAGGGGACAATAGATGTCCCGACAGACCTTGGCCGAATTTAGCCGGGGTCAACGACCGGCTCGCTTTCCCCGGCACGTGTGCCGTACACTGCAACTAGCTTCTATCATCTATGCTCGTTAGTGAAATTCTTACTAATCTATCTATTTAAATAAAGATGAATCTCTGTTGTTCTTGGTCACGCCATAACTTGAGAACGACTTCATCGGTTTCATTCATCTTTTTCTAAAGTTTCCTAATACTTTGTAGAAAGTTAAAAAGTTAAGACAACTGCGCAGAAAATTGGATAATTTCAGAAAATTTAACATCTATTTTAACCTCGTGAATTTGACATTTCGCGCGTTTGATGAATGTGAATTTAGCAGACAGCTGTTTTCTTTGCATTAAATTGGGGTGATTTGATTTTTGTCTCGGAAAATCAAAGAGTTCCCACTCTGATCATTCTCTGATCACCACATCAGAGGAATCCTGAAAGTTTGGGGAAAATTTACACCCCAAACATAAAAAAAATTGCGAAAGTATCTTAGTTGCTCTTCAACCACGCAGCAACCAAGCAGCGGATAAACGTGATTTTTTACATAATTAACTTTTATTCACGAAAGCAGAGGATTCCCGTGGGATTTTTAAAACCTAACTTCATGCAGAGGAAGTCAGGGGCTAAAGATAGTATTTACTAAATAAACTGATCATCTACTATTAGAAATGGGATCCACAGGAGAACCAAAGTCACCGACGTAGCTTAGCGAGTTGCGAAGCTGAAATGGAAATAAAGCGTGACACAAAGTCAAAAGAAGAAGAACTTGAGTTGAGAAAAAGTCAATATAATCATATTATATCACAATGAAAAATGTCACGGAAAGGTAAGTATGTACTAGAATCATATGATAAAAAATAGTTTACACTAACAAGTACAATAAAAGTTATTGTTGTGAAAAGAAAACTAAATTATAGATTCAAAATATGTCGTAAAATGATAACTGTCAGTAATATTTTGAGACATTTGAAACTTTTATGAGTTAAGTGGAATTTAAACTACTGAAAAACCATAAATTTCAGACGCATGTGAGAGAGGATCATTGACTGTCAATGAAAACGGCCATTCAGGAGATGACGTCAATGGAATCCGTAAATAGTTGAATACATAAATTTTTTATTGTGTAAAGTAATGTTCCCATATTGACCGATTTGTCATACCTACTTCAAGTCTACCTAAAAATGTGAGAAGGATAGCTTTTACTGTCGTTACTGAGAAAGAGATGGCACTAGAGTAAGATGGCCACAATATAAATAAAAATTGAAATCAGATTGTCGTTCAGTAATAAACTATGATAAAGAAAAAAAATTCTTGAAGTTTTGAAATTTGGAATTGATTAAACTAAAGATGATGATGATGAATATGAAATAACAAAATCTTCTTATATTATGACATAATAATATAAGAAGATAATGCTAAAGCCACATTCAATACTGCTGAAATTGGTTCGCAACCAATATGTTTGTTGGTCTATGTAATGTAGTACCTATGTAATCGAGTTTTCAAGATAACTCGTTCAAGTGTTTGACCACTTCAGCCAAGTGCGAGTTACTCGTCTATATAAACACCCCAAGGCTTGGCAACGCAAATTTTCATTTGGTATTTCAATGTAGGTGTATGTACCTTTAACAATACTTATCAGCCCTATGCAAATTCCTTTGATAAGTCTAATATATTTTAATGGCATGAATTTATTTACACGCGTTTGCCAGACTGGTTTTTGACCGAACCACGTTTTTATGATAGTTCATAAGCTAATAGAATAATTTAGGTTTAGCACGAAACTAATTATGTACTACCTATTTAAAATTCTACACCGTTTTTTACTGCAATTTTTGTTGATGCTATACAATATAAATTCATAAAATAAAAGGTTTTATCATTCTCCTATGAAGGAGGACATTTTAAACATAATTATAGAGGAGAACGTATATATAAACATTCGGTTGTACTGAAATTTGGCACAGAAATAGCTGGTTTTCTTCGAGGGTCATAGATAGGTACTATTCATCCCAGGAATAGAGGAAATCAGCTTTTTAATAAAATGAAACAAGGCAGCTTTTACACGTGCTTAAAACTAGTTATAGATCTAGACATTAGTAGATAAAGTTTTTATATGACTTGCGTGATGAATACTTACTTGAGATCTAATTTTAGATCTCCGATATAATTAATTGACATAGCTTTGGTTCGCTTATTGCTTAATCACCGCAGGCCGTCATGTATGTATATAGAATTCAAAAAGCAAATCACGAACGTGTTTTTAGCAAACTTAAATATACTCGTATATAACTAACTAGGTTTAAGTTGGAAGCTAACACAAGTTTGATATTATGAAACTTGAGGCTTCATGCTTGCCTCAACTACATATCCCGCAAAATGGATTCAATCTAAGTGAAATCCAGACCAATCAAACTCTTTACATAAAATAGTATAACTGCTTTGTAGGCTTTTTGTATTTCGGAAAACTCGTTGATAACAATTAGGTAAGTGTCTCTATCTATCTAATATTTTTACGCATTGTTATGTCGCTTTGGAAAAGGGGAATACATCGATTAATTAATCTAACCTCAATAGCCCAACGGTTAAAGATGCGGACTGAAAACTGAATGGTCGCAGGTTCGAATCCCACCCGTTGCACTACTATCGTACACACTCCTAGCACGAGCTTTCCGCTTATTTGGAGGGCATAGGAGGATATTAGTCAACTTCAGCTTGGCTAATATTCTTTAAAAAAAAACTTCTTGATGCACGTTCCTATTTCGGAGTATTGAACATTTGATACAGGTCAAAAATACTCAATTCAATGTAAGCAAGCACTCAAAAGGATGGTACCCAGTAGTAAGCTGCCAAACAAACTGTTGACTTTAGATATTAATATTTGCACAAAGGAGTGGCTCTAACCTTCAAATGGTCCTCCAGTGAAATCCAATTCACGGGGATCAAGGTCTCCGACCCTACAAACTTGTAAGAAAGTTCGTTTTATTTGTGTGTGTATTTGTAAACACCATCATCGAAGTATCACTTAGATCTTCCCTGTTTATCAAACTAAAAAAACATTCTGTATTTTATAACGTTTTGAAAATCCCACAAGAGCCCAGTTTGTTTTTTATTCGATGACAAGATATAGCCTGTTGTCTCAATACAGTCTAAGGCTGAAATCTATAGACCGCACCTTCACTCAGCTCAGACTCAAGACAGAGTTGAAACGAGTCAGATTTATGTCAGAACATATGTTGAACTTGAGTCTGAGCTAAGTCAGAGCACACTCTATCATCTCAGCATAAGGTGGGTAACTTGGGAAGGGTATGCCAATGAAAACCGAACTTGAGATACGGGTTCTACACGCCACACACACGCCAAAAGTGACGATTTAGCTGGACAAAAATCGATAATAGCGATGTTCTCCAATACGGATGATAAGGTGACCAACCCAATTGCTAGCACTGCACCAGTTTATTCGCACTTTAGCAAAAAAGATTAAAATATAAGTTTCTGATTGTAGTTTTTAAATTTTCAGATTAAAAAATATTTAGGGGAATTCATATTTTTCACAATCGAAACCTTTCTAATCTGGAAAGTTTTAAAATGACATCAGTATTGTAGTTGAAAGATATTGTTCTGGAGTTCCTGAAGTTTTCGGCCATTTTGACTGATCGACTTACCCGTCAGTACTTACCAGTAGTTAATCCCGTATGTGCTAATAATTGGGGACTGGGTCATTTTTCAATTTTATTTCAAATTCTTGTTGATTTAAGAAAAAAATCCTTAAAAAGTTCTTTAATTATATATATTATTAAACAAGTAACCTTATGAACACAATTATTTAAAGAATTTGGTTAGATTTTAATTTAAAAAACATATTTGAAATTGGATAAACTCTTAAAGTGCTAATAATTGGGTCGGTCACCCTAATATGTGTCAACATTGTTTAGTATTTGGCTAGATTTTTGTCCAGCTAAATCGTCACTTTTGCCGTGTGTGCGCCAGTTCATCCGAATGCTAGATCGCTTGGCGGCAGCCGGCACGACTTTAAGCGTTGTAACTAGCCACGGCCGAAGCCTCCCACCGGACATATTATTGTAGATGGTGAAACGGTTCACAAAGGAGGCTCTACTAGCTGTTTCTAGATATTAAGTAGTTTTTAAGTTAGTTTATAATTATTAACATAGGGTAAGTTTTATTTACGACCATCTAGCGATTTATTCCATTGCATATAAACCATAAATTATTATAATGGATGTTACTTTTTGTGAGTCACGGCTTAATGTCAAGGATATTGCGAGTGTAACCCGTTTGCTTGGCTTAAGGCTATGGTGCTAAAGCCATAATCATTTTGTCTATAAGCATTATATTATGAGAATTGATTTATCAACATGCTGGGCAACTTTTATGAAGAACCAAATAATATTGCGTATCACAAATAGGTAACTATACCTAATAACACAAAGTGATACGACTATTTCTAAAAATTTTAGTATTATTATTATTTTTTTTAATATATAGACTAGTGCTTGACTGCGATCTCACCTGATGGTAAGTGAAGATTCAGCCTGGTGCTGATCGTGCAAGAAGATAACACAATCAAGATAACACAAATAAGCAAATAGGAAACACGTAAATGCAAAATTATATCCGTAAAAATTCTGAATATACTTATCTAACTTGATTTACTTTGGATATTTTTCTTATTTTTTTTTTTTTAATATACACAGTTTTCTGACAAAATACAGAATTTGTGTTTACTTTTCCGAATTTCATAATCTAACCTAGGAATACCTAGTTGAATTAGTTATATCTCAAATATTAAAAATGAATACTTAAAATGTAGGTACTTACTCGTTGATAACTAATGTCAGCAACACTGGCCAACTGATTAATATTAAGTATAATTATTTGTAGGAAAGTAGGATTGGAATGATTATTGTTTAAAGCGCCATTTAGTGACGGAAGTCTTGTAACGTTTCATGACGGTAGTTTCGTAGCATTGGTATTATTGTTCCCTCCCCACTCGTTCGGTCCATAAAAGGGAAGCGTACAGCGTGTATTGATTCATTCGTCATTCTGTGTCGAGTCAGTCGTCTGAAGTTAGTTGTCGCTCGTCATCTCTAATCAGTAGAGAGTTAGATTAGCGTTACCCTCACGTTCGGATGGTGGTTTGTCTGACGTGTTGCGGTTAAATAGATTAGATGTGAGGACAGGGGCCGTTATAGGGGCGGTTGGAGACGGCTTTAGGTAGGGTTTCAACGTTTTAAGAGATCAGATCTCTTAAGGCGTGATTAGTTTAGAGTTTTAAATCCCCATTTCTGGATTGTGTCCTACAGTTCAGAAGTGGGATAGACCTATGCTCACTACTAGCCTTGATAACCTCACACACAGCCGTTAGTTTTTGTCTTCACGTTCGAGCGAATAACTTTTACTGTTCGATTCCCATCTGTGGTTTTGGGAGATTTGGAAAAAGGAAAACACTTCCCTTTTTGATGTTCGGTTTTGACATTGAGCAGGAATACAGTGTTCTTGTTGAAACGAGTCGTTGACTCGTTTAGGTAAACGAGCGTGTGCCAGTTTATGCTATAGTTTGCAGGTAGTTGCATAAAGGTACTTTGTGCAAACGCGGTGCCAAGCAGCAGCGGCTTCAGTAATGTGTGCTGCGTTGCTGTCTGCCACGGTGCCTGGTTTCGCGTCGGCGCGCTGGCGAGCGTGTTGGTGCGTGTCGCTGCGCTGCTGAGGCCGCTTCTGCGCACCTCACCTGTCTGCGCGCTGGCGGGCGCGTCGGAACGTGTTGCTGCGCTCATGGGGGCGCTGCTGCGCGCCTTACCTGTCTGCGCGCTGCCGAGCGCGCTGTAGCGTGTCGCAGCGGTGAACGCGGCTTCTCTGCGTGTCACCGGTTGGCGCCTGCCGAGCACATCGTTGCTTGTTGCGACGCCTGCCACGGCGTGCCAGTTGCACATGAGATGTGCTTTGCTAAGTACAAGCCTACGTGTCGGTAAGAAGTTTCCAATATATTTTTGACCATTTGAGTAAAATCATGGCAAATTCATGCCCGCTATAGTTACGTTAGCTAGAAACCTTTTTCTAACCTCTTTTATGCGAAGGTTAACAAAGAATCAGTGTTGACTTTACGAGTTAAGTTAAATGGAAAAATGAGATTCCTGTTTGGTCGAATAGCTTAAAATATTGTGGTTTCGTGAAAACTAGTTAATGTGCGATCTCGTATGTAGATGCGCTTAAAAGAATTCAGAAAGTACAGCCATTGCGAGATTTGTGATATTATTCAACAGTTGATGAATTTCGGTGTAGTGATTCTTTATAATGTTCCTTGTTTATCATTCTTTGTCCAATTATCTTGGAAGAGATAATTAAATTGAGTTATCCCCGTTTACGTTGGTGCATTTCGTAATATGTGACGCATTGTGATTTAAATTTATCGTACAATGAGCAATTATCAAACCGGGTATTCTCATAAAATATAGTGTGGGTAATCGAAGTATAGATTGCACAGTTTGTTTATTAAAGATCGTGTTGCAAAAGTTATATTTGCGTATCGAAGGTAGAAAATTAAATTCGAGACGTGTGTAGTTACTGTCGTTCAGTTACTGTCTTCAGTAAAACAAATTTGATAATGTGGCTTGTGGTTATCTTATTGATCTCTAATAATGTTTCGTATAGTTTGCTGACGTTTCCAATATGTTTTTGACAATAATTGTTTATTTTTAATCGTAAATTGAACGGTTATGAAAACTGGTAGCCAGATGAAGTAGAGTGACTTCATTCCGAGTATAGATAGCAGAGTCCTATTTATCAAAGGCTGTTTTGCAAATCATAATAACTTTGCGTGATATTAATATTACGTTGTGCAAATGAAGGTGAAATTAAATTCGTGAAATAGTTAAACATGAATCAAAACAAAATTGGTTAAGTGGCTCGTGTTTATCTCGTACATATATGGTTGTTAGTGTTTCGATCAATTTTACTGATGATTTCAAAGTTGTTGAATAGAACTAGTTTTGACAAGTGCTCACGCAGTAACAAATATCAAACAACTTTTGGTTCCATTTCTAATTTCTACAAAAGTGAGTAGTAATTTTGGGTAGTGCCTTCGATGGTATTCAGTTATTTAGATTTTTGATAAAACTTAAACGGGTAGTTTGTTTAATTTGCTGGTGTTACTTATTTGTTAAATAGAAAATTTGTCACATAAAAATGTACCGGTGATAGTTTATTCGTCTCAGTTAATTTATTAATTGGTGAATAAAGATAACCTACGCGTATAATTAAGGGATGCTGTGGCTATCAATGAAATTAGTGATAATTCCGCACATGCGCATATTACGAGATGTACTTGCACTGACTTACATAATTGAAAAGAATCTTATTTAAATATTAGTTGTCGACTTTAAAGAAATTTACTTTTCTTATTTGAATCATTGAATCATTAGTTAAAGTCAGGTTAGACCAAGCTATCATACTTTGATCGATGTTTTGACTAAGCAAATTTGATTTGACTGACTGACATTAAACAGTTTGTTAATTTTTGGGATTTTGGTATACAACCACGATTACGTGGCAAGCGATGTAAAGTACATCGTAGACAGATATCACTTGTTTATTTTTACTTGACTCTTCTAGTTTCTTGACCTTATGGTTAAACTGAGTCGTCTATAGAATTGAACTACTGATCCGACTGATTCGTACCACACTGAACTGAAGAGTAGAATGTATGGCCACTATAAGGTATGCCTTACTTTAGTAACAGTGTTAAAAATAGTCGTAAGCTTGCTATTGAATCTTTTGGTTTTGATATTTTGCTAAAACTATTACATGCTCATAGAGCTCGTTACTTTTGAGCGAGGAAAATGTTTTGGAGTTGAATGGTGTCCTGAGAGTTGTGTTGCTTTCTTTGAAAGCAGCACATGGGACGTTTTTAATGTTTTTATTGCTTACAATTGCTCAGAGTTGTATGCGCGTGGTTTTGCACGCGAGAAGATGAGCAGCTGAGCTGATGAAATATAAAGGACAACCCTGGTCCTGTTAACATACTGGACAACCCTGGTCCACTAATTTCGGGACAACCCTGGTCCTGTTATGCTTTGGACAACCCTGGTCCACTAATTTCGGGACAACCCTGGTCCTGTTAGGTACTGGACAACCCTGGTCCTTAAATGAAAGATTTCATGACAACCCTGGTCCTGTTAGGTTCTGGACAACCCTGGTCCTTAAATAATAATAATAATGTTTTATTTTCAGGTTACAAGATTAATATTAGAATTAATTATGTGTATAATAATAATGTTTTATTTTCAGGTTACAGGACCCATAGTTTTGCATATATATGTTGCGTTAATATTAATACAGTGTTTTTAAGCTGCCGTACCTTGTTGTCAGTCGCCCGAGGTCGAACGACTCGATTTGGATGGCCGACTGTCAGCAACACTGGCCAACTGATTAATATTAAGTATAATTATTTGTAGGAAAGTAGGATTGGAATGATTATTGTTTAAAGCGCCATTTAGTGACGGAAGTCTTGTAACGTTTCATGACGGTAGTTTCGTAGCATTGGTATCATTGTTCCCTCCCCACTCGTTCGGTCCATAAAAGGGAAGCGTACAGCGTGTATTGATTCATTCGTCATTCTGTGTCGAGTCAGTCGTCTGAAGTTAGTTGTCGCTCGTCATCTCTAATCAGTAGAGAGTTAGATTAGCGTTACCCTCACGTTCGGATGGTGGTTTGTCTGACGTGTTGCGGTTAAATAGATTAGATGTGAGGACAGGGGCCGTTATAGGGGCGGTTGGAGACGGCTTTAGGTAGGGTTTCAACGTTTTAAGAGATCAGATCTCTTAAGGCGTGATTAGTTTAGAGTTTTAAATCCCCATTTCTGGATTGTGTCCTACACTAAATACTTAACATCAAAGAAAAGATACTTTATCTACATGTTCAAGCTTAAACAAATACCCACACCAAAAATGGAATCTCACAACGTGAGAATATTTTTCACTGACCCAAGTGTCAAAATGACTCAATGTTTTTAGTGGAAGCGCTCCGGTCCGACTAGAGGTAAAGGCTTTGACAGACACAAAGCGTGACGGAAACGCAATGAGGCTCACAGACGCTGTAAAACATGGAACTGTACGAAGGCGTTCAAACTACAGATTGCGTGAACAAGCTTTTTTAGAAATCGTACAACCCCTCAGTAATGCCTTTAGTTTGATTTCTGGTTAATGGTCAGTGGAACCGAAGTCAGCTGTGTCAAAGCATATATCATGGTTGTCTGGAAGAGATCGCTTATTAGCGATAAGGTCGCCATTTGTGCTCACATTCCTTTAATTTACTTTAAGTTAATTTTATCTTTTGTTCCTATTATGTAATGTGGTGTACAATAAAGTGTATTCATTTCATTTCAAAGCATAGACTGAAATTGTACTAAACTGATAACTGGTGACTGCTAGGTGTTTTCGAAAGGAGGATACAACAGACATTAGGCAGTGATAATTGGAAGCAATTTACAGGACGTAGCCTGTTGCTAACATTGTTTTCGAAGTTTTTTGTAGTAATAACAAAGTGGACCTTTTGGTTGCTTCAATAAATAATTTATTTATTTAGCACCAAAGCGGCATCTGGCGTAAAACGAAGGTTGAAGGATTACTGAGTTTTTTGCGGCTCTTCTCAGCAGAATCTGCATTCCGAACCGATGGCAATGTCTCGATGTGTCATAAGAGCCACAGGTAGGCCTACATGAAATAATTTTGAATTTTTAAAGCAGAAGAAGATGAGCGATCAGTATGAAGTATTATCGTGCTTATTCCGTTGAGCGTTGTGTACGTCCAGGCCCTTATTATTGCTTAAGTTGGAATGGCGTGTCCGAGACGGTTTTCATATCTTTCCCAGAGAAGTAAGTCCCCATATTCCTCGTGACATTAAATTTTACGTTCTCTTTTATGGTCGTATAATGCTGAGCGTCCACTGGCGACGTAGTGCAGAGCAGCGCAATAAAAACAATGTATATCTGTATTGCAACTTTAATATTCCCAATCGTTTTATTTGTATTGCATCGTTCTGTCGATACTTGGACCATTGCTTAAACAGCTGAAAAACCTTTAAAACCTTCTTTTATTTCTGAGGTTGAGTTTGAAGCTCTATAACAGTATTAGAGTCTATTTGGAAAATTTTTGTTTTCATGGAACTGTAATCTGATAATATCGAATACCTAGTCATACTCAAATCCTACTAACATTATAAATGCGAAAGTTTGTGAGGATGGATGTATAGATGGCTGGATGGATGTTTGTTTGTTACTCTTTCACATAAAAACAGAAAACCACTGGACAGATTTTGATGAAACTTCACAAAGGCACTAGGCACCCTTACTAGAAACGTGTAGATTTTTTTGGCTTTTTTGCTCGATGTTACTATGGTACGGAACCCTTCGTGTGCGAGTCCGACGCGCACTTGGCCGGTTTTATTTATTAATCCAGAAAAAAATAGCCCTTGACTGGGGTCTCACCCACTGCTCAAATAGCAAGTGACAAGCAGTCTAAGATGGTAGAAGGCTAACTTGAAATAAAACTTTAGAGACATGAAGTAAAATGCAACAACAAAAACGACAACAAAATACAAACGTAAATAAAATCTTTGACCATGTTAGAGGACCTATAGTATAAAAAAAAGACGTGTGGCACTCGGGGACTGCCGCGGTAAAGCTATTGCATAGCATTTTTTATCAACGCCATCTAGCGGTGAGAGGAGTCCGTGTCCGTGGGGTGTCAGGTTATTTTCGTTACGGAATTTCTGGATTCGGTCTCCACGCTCAAGGCCCGCGATAGAAGCTATGCAATAGCTTTAAAAAAACTTGAAAGGGGGTATACCTCCTTCATCCCCTTCCAAGTTTAAGTTTTTATATTTAAACCCAAAAGATGTGACTTATTTTGGGCTTTGGGTAGTAAACATGACATTGTTTATTGGGTAGTTGTAAACAAGTAAAGTTTAACAGATCTCGTGTCCATGTGCGGTGGATCAAGAACGCTTCCGGTTGAACATAAAATCCATTCATAAGTACCTACTATGTACCTTAAATCAATCAGCATACAAAACAGTGCAGTGAATAGATTAATATTTCATGTCGTTTCCTTATACGGTGACATATTGTTATGCAAGTAAAATAATAATTTTATTATTTAAGTCTCTGTGTAACATAAATACATGTACTAGTTTGTACCTACAGCAAGAAGGTCATCCACACGTCCATACTAATTAATCACATCCTGCTATCCTGCTATACCTATCCTACTAATATAAATGCGAAAGTGTGTTTGTTTGTTGGTTTATTATTTTGTTGTTTTGTCCTTCAATCAGGCCGCAACGGAACAATGAATCAACGTAATTTTTTGCATGAGTATAGTTGAGGTCCTGGAGAGTGACATACTACTACTACTACTACTACGGCTACTTTTTATCCCGGAAAATTCCGCGGGAACTGTTTCATTTTCCGGGATAAAAAGTAGCCTATGTCACTCTCACGGTCCTCAAATATACCCATGCAAAAATTTCGTCGATCCGTTGCTTTGTTGCGGCGTGATTGAAGGACAAACCAACAAACCAACAGACCAATTAACCAACAAACAAACACACTTTCTCATTTTATAATATTTGTAAGGATTAGTAAGGATTCTAAGGCTGACTTCAATAGACGCAACTACTTTCTCTTACTAAGTAAAGTTTACTCAAGAAAAATGTTTGCAAGCAGTGTGTTCCATGACTTATGTACATATTTCATGTGTACGAGGCATTACGTAAACATTAACTGGCACACTGTGTGGTCTAAATGTACAACAGACGTCTAATTGTTTCTATTTATTCCCCGTTTTACGAGGTAACGAAATGTAACGTCACGTAAAGTAAAAGCTGCGGAAATAAAAATTATTGGGGTTTGTTATTAAAAATTATTTGGGTTGGGGGGGCATTGATTTATGTAGATTCTCTATCTCACTGATTGTTGGAAATCTTAATAAATCGGGGCTGGTTAAAGCATGATTTTTTTAAATTTAGGTGTCGTTATCTGCATTCCGAACCGGTGGTAGAGTCATGACGTGTCATAAGAGCTACAAGTTGGCCTACATGAAATAAATAATTTTGAATTTGAATTTTGAATAACAGAGTTCTGCTATCCACGTTCACCCGTGATTCGTGATACGTGTCAGGGTTCACGTGACCACGCGAACCCTGACAGTATACCAAGCAGAGCGTTGAATTTTGACTTCTCTAAGGTATCTAGCCTGTAAGATCGATGCCTTACATTCGTCAATTGTGCCAAAAATTATATCTACAAAACGACGTTTTTCCGGACTTCAACCTACAACCAAGTTCCTTTAAACAATTAAAAGTGCAATTAAAAAATTGCCCACAGAACGAACAAAATATCATTGAACTTTATTCTTTTCATTGCTTCTTTATCAAGAGCTAGGCGGCGCTAATTGCTCAATTCATTCCACAGAAGAGACACTATTACATAAATTGCAACAATTCCTTCAATTAGAGATCGACGGATAACGTCCGAGAATAATTTATAAACGATGAGCGATGCGGGCTTTAATCACAATGTTCAGAGATGACATCATTACTACACCAGTAGCTATGGTGATGACAATACTTTAAAACGTATTTTAAGATTAATTTCACAAAACCGACTTCAAACGCCACTACAAAGTATATCAATTGTGCCTATAAAACTTGAAGAGTTTCCTCGATTTCTCCAGAATTCCACCATCAGATCCTGACCTGATGACAATGGGACCACCTGGTAAGTATACCCTTTCAAACAAAAAAATAATTTTCCAAATCGGTCCAGGCGTCTTCAAGTAATCGGGGAACATACATAAAAAATCCTACTTTATCCTACTATCACGTCGCAACGACTAAACCCATTTGCCTGAAATTTTGCACAGAAATAGATTATAGACTGGAATAGCACATAGGCTACTTTAAATCCCGGGCAATAAGAGAATTCCCGCCGGAATTAAAAACCTTAATCCACGCGAACGAAGTCGTGGGTATCATCTAGTAAGAAAATAAAAACAAAAAAAGATTCCAACGAATTGAGAACCTCCTCTATTCTTGAAAGTCGGTTAAAAAAGCTATAGAAAAGCCCTGCCGTGCGAAGCTGTGTGTCAAGTCAGTTAGTTCTAACCACAATCGTACCTACTTGTAATAGGAAAGTGATACTATATTTGCACGTGTGTAGGTAACGACTATGTTGTTGGTAATATTGTTTATAATGACATCCAGATAACATTAATTAACTCCATCCATAGACATTCTGTAAACAGTGAAAGCCACAAAGCGAAAGTAAAACGTTGTTTAGCTACATCTTGGTGCAGAAATGGCATAACTCTAAAAAATAGGTATAAGTAATGTTTTCAAATTATTACGAAAAGATTGGGTAGTAGTCATAGACATAATGGATTAATGTTTATTATAGCTTAATAGCTTTCATCCCCGGCTTCGCTCGCGCCATCTATCAAAAGTAATAAGAAATGGTAATATAAGAATACAAAATTACCAATTTTTATATATCCGATTTTCAGTGTTAGAGCCAACAAAACAAAAAATAACTATCTTGAGTTTTAGCCAGACTAACGAACAGCAATTGATTTTTATTACATAAATCATATAGAAGACCAAAACTTGCAATCGTGATTATTAAATTATCCTTAATAAGTATCTACATAAATAGAAAACCAATATTGAATTCGCATTACATGCCATTAATAAATAACCAGCAAAAACCTTATGCTTACCATTGAATTTTTAGTAGGTACATAATTACCTATTCAATGATCCTTACGGCAAAAAACTTGACGATATTAATTTACAATAAAATAAACAATTACTCCTCCGGATATTTTTTTTGTAATATAAATAGGTAGTCAATAATGATAAACCTATGGCTGATAGGTACTATGGTATAGCTTCCTATAAATCTTATATCAACTAGATGGGTACCTACGAGACAATAATATTGTAGTTAAGTACCTATTAAAGTTTTATGAAAGAATAAAAGATTTCAAACACCTAGTTTTTAAGGTGATGTCAAAAACAGAGCTACCCATATTATTATTTATCTATTTCCTCTTCTAGAGAAATAGATTTCCTAAAGCTGCATCCGCACGCTTGGCAAACCTCGGCAAACCTTCACAAACGCAAACGTGCGGATAGAGCGTTTGCCATGGTTTGCCTACGCTTGCGAGCGTTTGTCGCCGATCCATCGAGTGTCGGTCTTTTGATCGCAAACCAAAGGGAATTTGCCGCAAGCGCTTGCGTCTCCGTCCACACGTTTGCGCGCACTCAGTCTCGTTTGTGCACTGGCGGCGATTAGACGTGTTATTGTATTACGATTTACGTATCGCACCTTTAGAAATCTTCATTTTGTGAGTGGGTAAAAATGTAAAATGAATGACTGGTCGACTGAAGACTTTTGAAGACGATTTGTTTATATAATTTAATTAATTACTTAATTAGTTTTATATATTAATAATAATAAGTGGCGACTCCGCACCGGAAAATGGTAGGTATATAATGGTATGGTAATAGGTGGACCGACACCATCAGGCGACTCTCAGGGAGCCACTGGGTACAGGTGGCGCAAGACCGAAGCCTGAGGAAGTCCATGCAATAAACAGTCCAGCAGTGGACGTCTATCGGTTGATAAAGAAAAAAAACAAAATATCTATTGAGTAGGTACATACTAGAATAGAGTAGAATATTTTTTTATTCAAATAAATAAACTAGGTAGGTACCAAGTCTTTTCGAACATACTACTAGCTACTACTACTAATCTATAATATTATACTAAAACTGTAACTGGACAAATTGTGCACATGAAATATGTTTTGAAAATTTTAATTAGAGGACGCTTTACTATCAACTAGATGACGTCCGCGACTTCGTCCTCGCAGATTAAGGTTTTTTAATTCCCGCGGAAAGTCCTTAATTTTCCGGGCTAAAATGTAGGTATGAGCTATCGCTATTCCACATTTCATTCAAATCGGTTCATTAGTTGTGGCTGAAAGAGTAACAAACATCCATCCATCCATCCATCCATCCATCCATATTCCATTTTAGTAGGATTATTGATCGATACTGAGCTTAAAACATTAATAAAAATAACTTAAGCCAAATAATAAAGCCGACACAAGTTCGACGTCCGTCATGCTTGCCTGTTCAGAACATACAAACGCCCTCGCAAGCGTGCGGATGATTCCCAAATTCAAGGCAAACGTTTGTAGAGGTTTGGCGTTTGCCGTTTGCCACAAGCATGCGGACGCGGTATAAAAATAGCAGCTGGTTAAAAACGCCATCTTTTGAAAGGTGATGTACCTACCTACGAGATGTACCTAAGGAACACAAAAAAATTTAAACTAAATCAGCTTAGATATATAATATAAGTACTTACTTATTTATAATATCTACATAAAAAAGATATCAACCTATGTAATTTTAAATACCTACCTAACCAATATTTCTAGTTTAGTAGGTAAATAATCCTAAATTATTGCGTTACGTGTTATTGCGGTACTTAATTAATTAACAAATTTTGTATTATCTGGATATCTTGAACATCTATCGACAAGTTATGTAGGCATGTCTCATAATGTATAATATTAAACATTCTAGTGGAGGAAACACGTCTATTATGTATAAAATGTAACCAAGGTAACGTTGGCACGCGTGACGCGAGTTCAATCTACGGCACGATTTCCATGTTGACTGTTGTGCCGTGTGGAATGAACTCAAGTGGCTAAGTCAAGAACGTTCGTTTACCGCGCGCGTCATTCATAACGAGTACTACTATCTCCACCTAGCGGTCAATGTCGACACGACGTATTACAGCGATAAAGTTCGAAGGTTTCGCAATAGATGGCGCGCGTCACGAAATAAATGAAAAGTAACACTTTTGTTCATTATTTTAATAATTTCTATTCTATTTCTATTACTTTTTTATAACAACTAAATAGAAGTTTACATATTATAATTATGTAACTAAATTCTATTATAATTGTATTCAGGCGGGTTTATTAATGAATATTAGTTATGATTTATGAACTTATGAACAATTCAAACCCTACTTTAATTTCAATCACTTATCTAGGTAGGTAGGTAGGTACCTACCTACATTTATTATTAGTACGTTTATTGCTTTGAGTGCCTTAAAATTTTTATCCATTAGAAATTGATTATGTCCCTAGGTAAGTATGAAGTAGAGACTAGAGATACCCCTAGAGTCTAGTACTGAGATCTATAGAGCTTGCTCTGACTCAGTTCAGATTCAAGATAGAGGTTACAACGAGGCACAAATATGGTCTGACATAAATCTGTCTCGTTTTAACTCTATCTTGAGTGTGAGCTGAGTGAGAGAGCGGTCTATAGATTTCGGCCTAGGTAAGTATTTGAAAATTGTTAATTGTTTTTAGTAAGTAACTTTTTGCCAGTAAGCTTGAGAATGCATCGACAATAAAATTAGTAATTTAGTAGGTAGGTACCATATGCAATTATCTTCCTACTGTTTCAGTTAGAGCATAATGCAAGACAACGAAGTGTAACAACTCTCAGGGTTGTCGGGTGGTTTAAATTAGCACCATTTGAAAGTGATCTCATCTGGCCATTACTCATTGGCCGTCAAGTGCGGCCTAATGAAATTCGATGCGAACATCCACTGTGGGCTACCGTAAAAATTATGCTATTGTAAACTTTATTCCACTAGTAATAAGAGCTGTTTGTTTTGTAGTTTCGTTTTGAACTCGAGTTACGTAGGTACCTACTTGTGTACTTACTGATGTTGCTTAAAGTGTGTAAGTAATAAAGGTAATGAAGTAAATGGGGTGCCTACACAGTACACATCAGTGATATGGGTTGAATGTACCTTGTCATACCCCTTAAAAATTAGCCCGCTACCATCTTAGACTGCATCGTCACTTACCATCAGGTGAGATCGCAGCCAAGGACTATCTTGTCATCGAATAGAAAAAAAAAAACATAAAGAAGAATGTAGAAACCTAGAATAAATGTAGAGTGGGGTGTACTTACCTTCTTAGGATCGCGTTATTATTGCTAAAGAAACTCTAATTTTTAACCGACTTCCAAAAAAGGAGGAGGTTCTCAATTAGTCGGAATCTTTTTTTTAATTTCTTATTGTATGATGTTCCCCGATTACTCGAAGACTTCAGGACCGATTTAGAAAATTCTTTTTTTATTTGAAAGAGTATACCTACTTCCCAGATGGTCCCATTGTCATCAGGTCAGGATCTGATGATGGGATACTGGAGAAATCGAGGGAACTCTTCAAATTTTATAGACACAATTGATATAGGTACCTCATAGGTACCTACCACCTTGTAGTGGCGTTTGAAGTCGGTTTTGTAAAAAGAATTTTTACGTTTATATTAAGTATAAACTTTTTTTATATGACTGTTTAGTTTATATGACTGGTATATTATATCACCGGTATATTATTGATATAATTTAAAGTAAATGCTACGGGTAAATGTCATATAACAATAGAGGGTGCGACGCGCTATTGTCTCGCGACATACGCCCTCTGGCGGCGGCGGACCGGCAAATTGGTATCTATTGTTGATTATCATAAAATGTTGTAGTGTCATTTTATTGTCCTTCATATAAAGGACTTTAACATTTTAATTATCAAGAGATCATTGGGTTTGTTTTAACTAAGGTGAAATATGTATTAGAATCAGTAGGTATCTGCCTAACTAATAAAAGTGGAAGTTTAACTTACGCATGTACAGAATCAGTAGGTCATATAACTTACTGAAGAATTTCAAAAATCTTAAGCATTTTTTTCACAAGTCTTCTATAAATTAAACGGAATCTGAAGTGGGGATACATAATTACCTACCTATTTGGATTTTTCGATTTTTTAGCTGTTCTTTTTCCAAGATGGCCGCCGCCACAAAAGGGCGAATTACATATTTTTTTTTTAATTTCACATGTCATGGGTCTTTTAAATTTTTAATTTACACTTGTGTTTCAAACCACTACAACAAACAGAATTAAAAAAATAAATTAAAAAACGGTCAATAGCTGTTTTTGAGTTTTAGCCAGACTAACGAACAGCAATTGATTTTTAGGTAGGTATATCTAAAGACTAGCATTTGCCCGTCATTTCGTACGCCTGTAATGAGGCCAAAAAATCATTCACAGCCGCAATTCTTGAAACTTACGCTATTCGGTATTCGTCAAGAAGAATTTTCTCTAGTATTGCATTAAGTAAGTAGGTAGGTAGGCACCTACTTAGATTTTATCTAGATTTAAATAGGAGGGCGGAGCGGCGGCTAACCTCGACACTTTCTAACGTAATAAATATTTGCATTTCCCTCTTTGTGCGGTTTTACTTCTCGTTAAGTAGGCGTCGAGCGCGGATACAAGTTTGAGAAATCGTTTCGTCATTGCTTTTGTTCATGTTTCTATTGGCAGATTAATTTGTGCTGCCTACTGGTTTCATTTTACTTAAAGGAAAATTAATAGAACAAAAATCTAAAAATGTCCTTCATATAGGACGTTTTGATAAGGTTAATGTTATATTTAGTGCTGATTTGACCAACGTCGAGGGAAAATCGAGCAATAAATTTGGCGTTCTGACAGTTTTTGTATTGAAAATCTGCCAAAATATCCAGTCTATGTATGTATGTATGTCAGTATGTATGTGGCGTTCCGGGGCCTCCGGGGACCAAAAACGTGTACCGATTTTGATGAGTCCTACGACAATCGATTCGTGTTAATCTTTGGGAGTGTCACTAAAGACATGACAGTAATCAAAATTCAATATGGCGACCACCAGACGCTATATCGTGAAAAAGTAAAAAATTAAAGTCGAAGAACTATGTTAAGTGGGGTATCATTGAATAGATATTTGAAAATCATTGTTAGATTTCTTTGATATTCATTTTGAATGACCATTTACGATCTATGTCAATGTGTAAATTTTCAGTTGATTTCTTTTGCAGCAGTCGGGTTTTTTAGTCTCTTTTAATTGCTTGTTTCACCTATAATCTGTGGTTTCACCATACCCCCGAGAAATAAAAGTCGTCTTACCAGTAACACGTGGTTGCAACAGCGGCACAGTGTACAAGTTTTCGCTTACCTGGAACAAGATAGGTATTTTTAGAAATTTTATTGCGGGTAGTTGCTGAATAAATAAAAGGACATCGATAGAGGTTGAATTGTCAACTACTAACTTTTGTCCGCGACTTCATCCGCGTGGAATTGTTTTTTTTTTATACTAACTCATGGTTCGTTCGAGTGGATTGAGGTTCTTTAATTCCCGCGGGAACACTCTTATTTTCCGGGATAAAAAGTAGTCTATGTGTTATTCCAGACTACAATCTATCTTTATGACAAATTTCAGCCAACATCCATCCATCCATCCATCCATATAATATTAGAAGAAAATAGAAGGATAGGATAATATTAGTAGGATTTCGCGCGAAGCCTTTGATGAAAAAGTAGTCTTGCTATGTTAAGTACTCTCCAAGTTCTGTGTTGCTCTTTGATTGAAGAACAAACCAACAAACAAATAAGCAACTTTAGCATTTATAATAATATTAGTAAGGATTTTAAGCGACTATTAAATCTTTTACAAAATGTAGTCTGTAGATGCTTCCTACCTCCTTTGTTGAGAGGATTTTTCACTCTATTGTACTCGTATAAATAGCGTGTGAATTTTTATTAGGCTGTATTTTATGTCCGGTATGTTGTTGTAACTTAGCGATTCGAATTTCAAATGTCTTCGATTTTCCACCATGTTCAACTTGACGAAAACATGGAAAAAAAAAATATGTTTACTGTTTAAATTTCAGAAGTTTTTGGTCTTATAATATTGTGAACACATTTATTTTAGGGTCCCGAATGTACTCGAACCTTGCTATCTCGCCTTTACTTGCTTTTGCAATAATTAAAACACGGTTTCTTTGACAAAATTTTGATCTTCTTATTCTTCGTAATATAAAATAATCAGAGCATTTAAAAGCTAGATTGTAAATCTGAACAGGCTTTCAAGTTGGCATAGCTTGCTCCAGTTTATTGAGAACGTCACGTCGATAAAATCGACCGCCGACATAATCGTCGACAACTGCTTTCACTAGCCAGGAAAGTTAACTCTGTAGACATAGAAACCTTTTAAAGGTACTCTCAGAAATATTGCTTAGCTTTTATATTTGGCATGTTCATTATCCGTAGTTAGATTTCTTAAAAATTGTTTTTTTGGAGCCCCACGGGAACTATAATTTTTTTCGGGATAAAAAGTAGATTATGTTTTAATCCAAGGTATAGTCTATCTCCATTTTAAATTTGAGCCAAATCGGTCCAGTAGTTTTTGAGTTTATTCATTACAAACATACACACAAAAATACAAATCTTTCCTCTTTATAATAGTAGCGTAGAAGTGTAGATGCAGATGTAGAAAAACAAAGGGTTGCCCCGATATTTTTAAAAGCAGATGAAGCCGCGGACATTTGAATTCCCCTTTTTAAAGAAAATGAAAAGCTATTGAAAGCGTTACAATCATAAGTAAGGATTACTTTACTTTTTAACCATAATATCATATTAATTTTGTTAGTATTTCGTGACGAAATAAAAAAAAAAAACGAATATCCTATTAATTTGATAAATGCGAAAGTTTGGATGTTTGCTACTCAATCACGTCGCAACGACTGAACCGATTTGGCTGAAATTTGGCACAGAGATTATAACACATATAATGTCTGGAATAACACATAGGCTACTTTTTAACCGGGAAATAAGAGAGTTCCCGCGGGAATAAAAAATCTTAATCCACGCGAACGAAGTGACGGGAATCATCTAGTATCTTGATAAAAAACCGCAAGAAGCGTCGCAGCTAAAACCTATTTCATCGAGTATAGCGTAATAGTTATCGTGTAAGTCAAGAGATAATTATCGACAACCGCTTTCACTAGTGGATAGGGTCTGCATCCATACACATGAGAGCCTCATCCGTATTCAAGGACGAGGCGTCCGCCTGCACTGTTCCGGCTAATTCAGCGCCTTTATTACAAGCTTGAAAATCTCGACGTTAGGCTTTTTTTTGTTACGTATTACAGGGTGTCCCCTTTCATAAAAAGGGGTTTTGTTTTGCATATTTTATTATTTATTTACATTTTTTAAGCTATTGCATAGCTTCTATCGCGGGCCTTGAGCGTGGAGACCGAATCCAGAAATTCCGTAACGAAAATAACCTGACACGGGACTCCTCTCAGCGCTAGATGGCGTTGATAAAAAATGCTATGCAATAGTTTTACCGCGGCAGTCCCCGAGTGCCACGTCTTTTTTTTTTGATTTTTATCGTTTTTAGTTTGAATTTTGCAAATTATATGACAGAACAAAGCGATTTATATGCAAGAGCCATCTACCCTTTCCAAGTTAGCTCGCTACCATCTTAGATTGTATCGTTACGAACCATCAGATGAGATCGCAGTCAAGGGCTATCTAATAAAACAAAAAGTTGTAGCGAGTCTACAGCGTGTCAGTTTATCGTGAAGTTGGTGATAAACATTTCACTAGCGAGGACTGCACTGCATACGCATGAGGGCCTCATCCGTATTCAAGGACGGCGCGGCCGCCTGCAGTGCTCGCCTTCCAGAACACTCAGTGCACTGACGTCACGCCTTATTGTATAGAGTTTTTATTTTTTATTCAATGACAAGATAGCCCTTGACTGCGATCTCACCCGATGGTAAGTGACGATGCAGTCTAAGATGGTAGCGGGCTAACTTGGAAAATATATAGCAGTGTAAATTCAACCCATACCCCTTATTGGTTTCTACAGCCATCGTGCCGGAACGCTAAATCGCTTAGCAGCACGTCTTTGACGGTAGGGTGGTAACTAGCCACGGCCAAAGCCTCCCACCAGATGAAGTGAAATAGCTAAATTATATTTAACTTTAATTTTTGACCTGTCTTTGTATTTTTCGTTTGTTATAGCGACAAAAGATACCAGATACCAGATAAAAGCGATACCAGACAAAAGTTTACAGATTTTATTTTATTTTACACTAGCCGATGCCCGCAACTTCGTCCGCGTGGATTAGTTTTTAAAATCTCGCGGGATCTCTTTGATTTTCCGGGATAAAAAGTAGCCTATGTGACTCCCCAGGTCCCCAACTATACCCAGTTACCTATGCAAAAAAACACCTCGATCCGTAACTCTGTTGCAGCGTGATTGAAGAACAAACTAACAAACAAACACACTTTCGCATTTAGTAAGGACTTAGGATAAGGAGGTTGCTTGAAAATACAAGCCATTTACATATTATTTTGAATATCAGAATGCATGATGGGTACTTACTTAGCTTTAAACTCATTTGCAGCTACCAAAAGCAGTCTCAAAAGACTAATTGCTAGTTTAGTTAGTGCAATACATAGACAAGTTTAATTTCGTAGATGAGTTCAACAATAGAAATTTAACTATCCGTAAAAGCATCGTTAACATTAATGTTACGACTGAGATCATCTCGACTAAAAGTTGTGGCAACCTTGGGGGCAGTTTGAAAATTAGTAACATGAGTACGTATTAGTTATTAGTAGTAACTACTATATTTCTGGAGTTAAAAAAATCGAAATTCAACGTTAGTAACTGACTTAAAAAAAAGGGAGGTTGTCAATTCGACACGTATGTAGGTATGTATAATATTTGTATCGATTTTGGAACTGCCAAATACCTACTCACATAAAATATGATATAGGGATTTCAAACAAATATACAAAATTTTAGTAAGAATATATTTTAATTATTATAAAGTGATTTGAGTAGTAATTACCTCAGTCGGAAAATAGTGAGAAACAATTTAGATTTTTTTGACAATAATACTATAGTCCCGGTACTCGTTTGCTTTTTTTAAGACCATCTAGTGTTAGAGGCTTATGCTGAGATCTATTAGAGGATGCTTTGACTTAGCTCAGACTCAAGACGGAGTTAAAAAGAGACAAATATGCTCTGACATAAATCTGTCCCGTTTCAACTCCGTCCCGTCCGAGCAGTGTGAGTGTGGTCTATAGATTTCAGCCTAATAGTACGAAGAGACTCGAGTGAAAGGCCAGACATTGCTTGTCATGTCCTTCACAAACTACGTGACATTCGGCTCGTCCCAGGATAACTAGGACGCTGGCACGAGTGCCCTAATTCCAACGACCAACGACCTACTTTTCTCCGCAACATTTCAAAGAACCTTATTCGAGTTGACAGCTGTTTAATCCATCTAGTTTGAACTTAGACTTAATTTAGCTATTAACTGCCGTAATCACTTTTTAGATGTTCATTAAATTATATTTAACTAATTTTTGCTTGCGACTTCGAAATGTGAAAGTTTTGACATTTTCGATTGTGAAGGTTTGTTAGTTGACTTGTCCTTCAATCACGCAGTAACGGAGTGAGGGATTGACGTGATTTTTTTGCATGCGTACAGTCGAGGACTTGGAAAATGGCCTTTTTAATACCGGAAAACAGAGTGTTTCCGCAGGATTTTTAAAAACCTAACTTCACGCGGATGAAGTCGCGGGGAAATTGAATTGTAATAAACTTTTCATAATATTTCATAAGTTTTCTTCTAAAGACCGATTTCACAACGCATTTCATGTAGGCCAACTTGTGGCTCTATGACAAGTCGAAAATCTACCACACCGGTTCGGAATGCTGATTCTGCTGAGAAGAGCCGGCAAGAAGAAGAAGATTCAGTACGCGTTTTTGGTGAACTCCTTTAACGAGTGTTTTTTTATTCGATGACAAGATAGCCCTTGACTGCGATCTCACCTGATGGCAAGTGATGATGCAGTCTAAGATGGTAGCGGGCTAACTTGGAAGGGGTATAGCAGTGTAAACTCAATCCATACCCCTAATCGGTTTCTACACGCCACCGTGCCGGAACGCTAAATCGCTTGGCGGCAAGTCTTTGACGGTAGGGTGGTTACTAGCCACGGCCAGACCAGAGACAATTTAGAAATTATAAATTCCTAAATTACCCCCGCCGGGAATGGAACCCGAGACCTCCCAGTTATAAGACCACAGCGCTCATCACTTCCCCGGGTCGGTCGTGTATTTGTAATATATAAGGGTAATGTAAATATTTTATGAAGTTTCGATCAAGTATGGCTGCCTCGTAAGCGTGTCGCCGGCGGCCTTCCCGGGTAAAGTAGGGCGGGGGCAGCGGAGCGGCCCAATTCCGTTCGTGACCTGCCCCACGACCTATTTGTTTCAGCCTCACTGCCAACCAACGTGCGTATGAATTGATTTAATATTAATTGGCGACTGATGTCCTTTGGGTATCATTAAGCGCGGTTTCCACTGCAAAACGGTAATGAGCGGGAAATGATTAAGCGGAACGGATTCGGTGTAGACAAAATAGGTTTATACTTGCACTATGCTACTAAACCAAATTACTCTTTTTAACTCTCTTTGCTAGGTCTGTCCTTTCCAGCATATTATTACCGCCAAGCGATTTAGCGTTCCGGTACGATGACGTGTAGAAACAGATTAGGGGTATGGATTGAATTTACACTGCCATACCCCTTTCAAGTTATTCTTGGACTGCAGATCTTAGACTGCATCGTCACTAACCATCCGTAAAGGACTACCTTGTTATTGAATAAAAAAAAGTTAACTTTCGCAATACAAATTTTATAGTAGCCCTATTCTTATAAATTAAATACTAAAGACTTACAGTAATGAACATCAAAATTCAAAGCGAAACAAGTCTTAAGATATTCATTTACACCTAAAATATTATAAAAGACTGAAGGGAATAAATCAAAATTATGGGCTATTTCGAGAGAACGCCCTCTACAAAGTGGCAACATTGTTAACAGTTTATTTCGAGAGATGTGTATCTGAAAGGCCTTTAATGGCTCATTACGCGCCATGAATTGTTAATGTCAAAGGTCAGATATTGCGTTCGAATAACAAGAAAAAATTCAAAAGTGTAATTCGGAAAATTGAATAATGAGTAGGTAATATCCGTCACAATTATTAAAAATAGAATGTAACTTCCGTCATAATGATTTTGTTTGTATGAAATGATTTTGTTCGTATAAACATAGGCTACTATGTCAACCGGATTATCATAACGAATTGATTGACACCTTGATATAGGCTATAGCTCCATGATTGACACTTTATTCATCAAATTCGGCTCAGTAGTTTATTAAAAATGGTGGAACATTCGCCAATAGTCACATACATACATACTGCTAAAACCATAACGATTTACAAAAGATTCACGAAAGACACCGAAGAGAAGCACTTAGAAGTTTAATGATTCAATTTTTCGGTAGACACAAAGCTGAAGAAAACATGAAATTTATCTTTTCAAAAGTTAAATAAAATTAACGCAGAAGTTCCAATGACGACGAAAATATAATCAACGTTTAAAATGAATTACGGAACATTTATAAACTTTTACATTTGAATTTAATTTACCAGGCCTGTTCGAGATGAACTGTGTGGCCATATAATACTTGTTAGTTAGAGGTTTTGTTTCGATTCCCGGCGGAGGCAATTTGCGGAGTGAATCTTCTGTAGGTACCTTTTGGTCCTATTAGGTATTCTGTGGTCATGACATGACTCTATTTAAGATTTGTGTAAGTCTGAATGTGAAAAAAAAGACGTGTGGCACTCGGGGACTGCCGCGGTAAAGCTATTGCATAGCATTTTTTATCAACGCCATCTAGCGGTGAGAGGAGTCCCGTGTCAGGTTATTTTCGTTACGGAATTTCTGGATTCGGTCTCCACGCTCAAGGCCCGCGATAGAAGTTATGCAATAGCTTAAAAGGAATGTTCATCAATTCATACCCAACCCTCTACGATTTTGTTATATTAGATATAGGTAGAGTGAGATAAGCGTCAGTAATTTCACGCTCTGTTGCCGCGAAACAATACTCGAAATCCCATTGGAGTGGTGTCTGTTACATTGTGCGATCGTAATGATGATTTACATTCTGTAAGTAGAGGTATGAACTCACTATCCTGTCTGAATCCCTACAAAATGAGTTGGACATCACTTAAATCTAGTAAGTACCTAAATCGTCCCCTAAGTATGTAGGTAGCCCCCAAATAAAACCTCTTATTAAGGAAAGAGAGGGGTCTGATATATAGAAAAAAAGAAAATAAAGAAAAATAAAAAGCAAAGATTTAAAAAATTGTGCCACACATCATTATCCCGACACTTCCACTTCTCAAGCATTTTACCAAAACACCCAAGTGACCCAAGCAATAGAAGCGCATATGTCATGTGTGGCACAACCCGAAAAAAGCTCCGAGCTCAGCAAAAGCTAATATCTGTGATATCCTTGTATCTGTAAATTAGGGAGCTACGAGGGAACACCTCGAAGCTCCCTAATTTATGAAGATCTGCTCAGGCGTTTGAAGATCATCATATCATTTCCTACTTGATCAATCAAATTAAATCTTCTTCTAACCCTACTGCTCTATATTAAAGTGAAACAAGTAATTTATCAGTGAATTGAATACTCGTAGTTCTTATTGCGCAAAGCACACACAATCGCAATCAACTTATGAAAACAATTACGATTGCGAGTGGTCCATTATATTGAAATTGAGTAATTTGAATTGTTTCTTTTTCGAGCCGAATGCGAGCTCTATCTGAGTTGGTAACGTGATCTAGCGCGATCTAGTTTCGTTTCTACGTAGGTAAGTAGGTATATTGAGTTAGGACTAAGGCTCGGTTGTTTCTAACCGTTTGTTATCGTTACATACATTTGTTTAAATGGTTTTCTTTGACATTTTGTTCTGTGACGCAATGTTTAACGGTTACATCTCTGTTAAAATTTGCTGAAGTAACCGTGCCTTATAGTCTCGTAATATCTTGGAGTCTAGTTAGCTTCAAAAGAAAATTCACTGCCGCACGGTCATTTGTAATGTTTATCGTAGCGTTTGATGATGAGTGATCTCTTTTATACTCGTACTAGTAATTCACTTTTGCCCGCGGCTTTGCTCATGCTAAGTTCCATTGTTTAAACCCTATTTTTCCCCTTTGTTGTTGCATTATCAAACTTTCTTAGCGGATATCTATACCACAATAGCTATCTGGTATGCCAAATAGCCCGATCCGTCCAGTGGTTTGAGCAGTACCTTGATAGATTTGTCAACAGACTAGTCAATCAGTCAGTCACCTATTTCTTTTATATATTATTTAGATTTAGAAGATTAAGGAGATCCTTAATTATTATAATCACACATCGACATCGCAACGAGTCGCAGGCTGAAATCTGTAGACCTCTCAGATTCAAGACAGAGTTAAAACGAGACAGATTTACCTATGTCAGAGCTTTGTGTCTCGTTTTAACCTCTGTCTTGAATCTGAGCTGAGTCAGAGCACGCTCTATAGATCTCAGCATTAGACTCGGACTCCGCAAAGGCGCCGCAGAAGGAACGCAACAACACGGCATCTCGCCCTGTGACATCGCTCCAACTTGAACGCAACGAAAATTGTTAATTCCCTTCACGATCTCACAGCGTCATTTGCATGCGCATGCGCTCCATTATTCTCACTCTTTATTCTCACTCCACACAACGAGCGAGCCTGCCATTTCCGTTGCCATGGTACGAAAACAAATTAACCTTTGGTGCGCAATTTTAAGATTCCGTGGAAAAAAGGAACCTCAGTTTCTATCGCACCGTAAGAATAGAATAGAATCATTTTTAATTCAAATAAACTTTTCCAAAGTGCTTTCGAATCGACAAATGAATCTACCACTGGTTCTATAAGTCTGTCAGTATGTGTATCACATCATCATCGACTCATCTCTGGCCCGCCCCCTTCAAGGATCAGGGTCTCTTTCAGAATGGGAAGGACTTACGCCATAGTTCACCAAGCTAGCCAAGTGCAGATTGGCAGACTTCACGCACCTTTCAGAACATTTTGGAGAACTCTCATTCATGCAGGTTTCCTTCCGATGTTCTAATTCACCATTTAAGCAAGCGAAAAGACATCATCCATTTTAATCCAGAAAGTGCCGGCTAAAAAAAATATTCCTATATTTCGTTAAAAAATGTTTGGGAGGACTAGTTCTAACAAAATACAGCACTTTTAGTGCCTTTGCACTTTTCTTGGCCGGCGTTTTCACTTTTGGACCAAAAATGTATGAATCGTGGATGATGTCCTTTAATTGCTTGAAATTAAAACCCGCAATTCCGAAAACTTCGCTCATTGCAATATAGCATAATGATTTATTCGTAGCATAATGTAAATACTACGAAACATAACATAAGTTTAAACACGGCTTGTACCTAATAACCACTTCAACAAAACCCCGTAATAAAATAACTCCTATCTTTTTTCAAATTGCTACTCGTATATATTGCAGTTAAAATATTTTGTACAGCTAGAAAGGAAATATTTTAGAAGCAAAATATTTTTTATTCCCACCGTTTCAGTGAATACTGCGAATTCTGTAAAGCTATATACATAAATTGACGCGTTTTCATGCTGAAAATCGTTTTTTAAAAAAATATTGGAAAACTCAATGCGTATTTTTATCTACAGGAATTTCTCTGAGCCATTAAAATATTACAAACAAAAAAGCGAGTTATACAGAATATTTTTTGAATTGGAATTTTCTCTGTTTCAATTCATCGAAGTAATTTCATTACTTGATAAATAAAAAAATTAATCGATGAAATACAACGTGAAACTATGATTCATCAAAACGGCTTTTTCGGTGGAGTTCCGTGATAAATGATCAAATACTCGTATATTTGTAGGGATTGGTTATTGACAGTACCATGGGAATTGAATGATTGATTGATTAAGTTCTGCTCGATGCCACACAGATGCCAATTAAACGGTGGGTTTGCCATATAATTGCCGGTAGTTATATCTCTATCTAGTATCTGGAAAGCTCTTTTTAATAATAATTGTACCTACTACTATTGTATCTACCCTCTGTTGTACCTACTCATCAATTAATTTGAATGAGTAGGTACAACTGAACTGAACTATTTAGAGAAACGTGAATTATATAATTAGCCAAAAAGTTCTCCATAGACCACTTTGACTTAAAACATTCGGCAGCTTTAATACACTTTATGCATATAACTTTAGATTGGCGTGAATAACTAACTTTATCCTTAAAATCTTGGAGTAATCAAAACCTAAATCTTCTAAAATCTCAGAGTGGAGGAGTATTAGTAGAAAAAGTCGTTCAAAAGTAACTTTATCCTCAAAACCGTGAATATTAGTGAAAAATCCTTCCAATCTAATGCTGAGATCTACAGAGCGTACTCTGACTCAGCTCAGACTCAAGATAGAGGTTAAAACAAGACACTCTGTCTTAGCCTAAGTTGAGTGACAGTGCGTTCTATAGATTTCAGCCTTAGAGTAGCGTGAATATTGGTCAAAAAATCCTTCATAAATTATTTTATCCTTGAAACGCTATGTCATACAATCGGACCGTAGCCATCTGCAAACTAAACAATTAGCAAAGTTGTAAGTAGGTATCTACTTAGTCCTCATTCTCTCACACAAGGTTATTCCTGCACGTCGCTCATTGTTGCGCGATAGGTATTCTAGTCACACAAACGTTTCTATATCTTAATTCTTAAACTTGGCTTTATCATGCAAATGCCTTTGTTTATTTCGAGGCACATTACAGTCTGCAGCTTTACAGCATAATCCAGTGAGTTTGAAATCGAAAGCAGTTAAAAAAAAATAGGCAAACATCAATAGCCTGCAAGTTATAGCACCGTTTTCAGCAGTACGGCTACATTGTATTTTCCAATGCGATGTGTAGAATGTGGATATCGCGAACGATTGCTTTGGAAAATACTAGAAATGTGTTAAAACTTTGACGGAAAAGTCAGCAAAGGCGTTTATTTTCCTTTCCTAGTAGTTTTTTTTATACATTATGGCCTCTGGTCTGGTTTGGAAGGCTTTTAGACGTGGCTAGTTTAAAGTATGCTGTCAAGCGGCGTTTAAACGCGTGTAGAAATAGAAACTGAATAGGGGTGTGGACTTTATTAAAATTGCCATACCCCCTTTCAAATAAGCCCACTACCATCTTGGACTGCATCGTCACTTAACACCGGTAGAGCTTGTTATCTTAAATTTTTTTAACAGGGTGTCCCCTTTCATTGAAAGAGATCTTATTTGTATTATTGTTTGCATCTTGATTAAATTTTTATCATTATTGTTATGATTTCTTTTAAGCCAATTATTTAATTTTCATTTTAATTTAAAACACTAAGGTGTGGTCATTCTTCGAAGCTCGGAGTACGGAATAGCAGAACAGAAGTCTGTTCCGGCTATTTCGAGGAACAGAACATTTTTGTATTTAAATATTTTATTTATTAATTGCCTTTACTAAAGCACATTTAGACCAGGCTATTTCGCTTAGATATCGCAAATCATAAAACCGATTACGAAGCTTCAGCAGTTTCAGGAGCTCTACCAACAGGCCTCAAATCCAGGATGAGTCAATTCTCACTTCGGTTTATATGCTATCGTCGTTTGAGTTCTTTTGAACCTACCAACCTTTTCTTACTTTTTTTTTTACCTTTAATTACTGGAAACTATCTCACAAAGTTGAAAAGCACGTTTTTATTCGAGTTAGTGCGAAAAGTTATGGTTCCGGAAAAATACGTAACATAGCTTTTAGGATGCAGTGCACATCGTTAGACCACCGGTAATGGGATAAAAAATACGTATGATTAATAGAAATTCCCAGCCCACTAACAAACTGATCATTCTTATAGATTATATCAATAAACCTTTTTATAGGGCCGTAATCAACGCTAACGAGTGGTAGATTAGACCGTGAACACTAGGGTTGCCATCTTTCTACTTATCCTAAACTAACCGCGACTTCGTTTTTTGATTCCCGCGGGAACTCTTTAATTTTCCGGGATAAAAAGTAGCCTATGTATTAATCCAGGGGATATAATTTATCTCCATTCCAAATTTCTGCTTTATCCGTCCAGTAGTTTTTGTGCAAAAGAGTAATAAACACACACACACATACACACACACATAAAAGCATATACAACCTTTTGCTTTTATAATATTAGTGTGATTCATCGTTATGAATTTTGGAAATTGACTGGTAATATAACAGTCGTAGCATTCCAAGTAACATTCCTTAAATAACAACCCTTAAAAGCCGACTCCTGAAATAAAGACGGGTGGTGGTTGTAACTATATGGGCGATATTGCCTCACGAGGGTTCACACGGGTTCATATCACACTATACCGTCGGCCTTGGCCTCTGTACCCGTATACACAATTATTAGTCATTACGAAATCTACGGGAAAGCATAATCTTTTAGGCGCTTTTATTTTGCAAGGTTTGTTCTCGTTTGGTTGTTTAGAAGATGTGGGTCATCTCATAATTAACGATTTTATGCGAATTTTTTAACTGAGAGAATGGGTTTGATTGTTCTTGTTTGAACCTTGATGGAAACATAATTTTGAGCATCCTACTATAGAAATCGAAAAGTATGGTGTCGCTTGTTAGACGTCTACATTTTTCTTATTTTGTACCGAAATTTCTTGCTAATGATTTAGTTGAGCCCACGTAGAGCCCTTAAAATGTATTTGGTTTCGTTTTAGCATAATAATAATTAATTAAAGATTATGACCAATTTCCTGATCCGGGCTTTGTCCCGTAAGCATGCACACATTCAAGATTCAATTCCACTTAACTTCATTTAATAATAAAAAACCTAAAATAACAAGCACAGGATTTTTCTTACGCAATTAAAATCAATTAAACATTTATTTTTCTTTTTTTTTTTTAAAGAATATTAACCAAACTGAAGTTGACTAATATCCTCCTATCCCCTCCAAATAAGCGGAAACCTTGTGCTAGGAGGTGCAATGGGTGGAATTCGAACCTGCGACCTTTCAGTTTTCAGTCCGCACCTTTAACCGTTGGGCTCGGATAAATAATTATTATTATTCATCTGATTTGCATCATTAAATCAATTTTCAGAAACCGTCGGCCGTCGGCTATTCTAGTGATTGACGCTTTGGCTTCGGTATCCATGACACAATGTTGACAATATGAAATGTTTTGCTGCACCGTTAAATAAGACACAAAATCTAAAATGGACGTTTTAATTTATGCAATCCGATGTCGATGGGGTGATCTTGCCAACTTGGCAACAAACGGCTTCCAGAGGATTTCTTGGTATTTTGACTTGTTATTTTGTGTAGCCAGTGAGAAGGATTGCAGTAAGATCTTTTCGGATGATAGTGTTACTTTTTGGCTTTTATTGATACCTTGTGTAATAAATTAATGCTCTGGTTAATGGCTATGACCTAAACCTTTCTACCGATGTCCAATTGTGGGCTCGCAACATTGAGATGAAAGATTAATCAATGTTTATGCGAATCACCAATATCACTACTATTTCAATAAGTAGTTCTCGAAATTCCATAACATTACTCGAAAGCTTTTATTTCTTTCTAACGCTATTATAATTAGGTGAGATGCCCAAGATTCGTATCCGGGTGGTGATCTATTTGCTGGAATAAAATATTTTTTATCTATAACCTAATACTAACAGTCTCTTGGATGCAAGCTATTTCTCTGCTAAATTTTAACCCAATTGGACGAGCAAATTATTATGTTCATAATCGAATTCTTAAAGCACTCTGTTCCCGGGAATACCTATTTCTCTCTATTAATGAAGAATACTTGTACCTCCATATCTCTATGTCATACAGTAGCTTAATTGAATGAACAGTAAGTTTATATTTATAAAGAATGAACCGATGTTTACGATAAAATTAAATCTCTATTACGATAATTAAACAGAATAAAAAGTACTGACAGCTTTTTCTTGCAACGGAAGGAGGACTTTATTAGAAATGTTGTAAAATTTTGTTAATATTTATAGTCCTTAGATGAGTTAGGAGCTACTCGTATACCGAGACTTTTACAGTTGCCATAAACGCGTAGGATCTCTCAAAGGATTTATTACGTGTAATAATTCCCAGGACCGTATATAATTGTCAAATTGAGAAATTTATTTCGCTCCTTTCGTTGCTATCATCATCGTCCTAAATGTATCTACTGTTGGACATTTATCGATTCCTCCTACGTAAGTTGTGGTATCGCACAAAATTGGCATTTTAGGTTTTGTGCATTATATCATTTGATTTTATCTATTTTATGTGTCCGTTTAAAAAAAATTAAAAACAGCATTTTTTTATATACTTTCAAGATGTATAAAGTTGTATCGTTATTAAAACGACGACGGCCTGAAACATTGTACATATAAACCTTCTCAACAATAAACACGTCATGTAAGCGTTTTGGGGATACAACACCTTACGTATGAGGTATCGTTATCTTCTTTTAAGTAGCGCCAACGTTGCCTATTGTTTGTTATCTAAAATATGTTTTATTTCGAGATCAGGTGAATACCTATACTTAAAAATCCCCAACTGTTTTTTGAAAAGGAATGTAGTAATACCTATTGCCAATATGTGTAATGTGTATAAATCTCAGAGCAAAGTGTAGTCTTTATTGAGATGATATCACAAGTTCCTTGCATTATTGCTTCTTATTGTGTTTCTTTATTGGAAGAATTGGCTTATTTTTGTGTATATTGCAAACTAGGACTCAGTTGAACTTACTGCCTCATAAATATACACAGTGCATTGAAGTTTGAAAGACTAATGCCCATTTTCACAGACAATCTTAAAATTTTAGGGACATTCACGCCCAATTAGGATCCAACCTTACTCCACGCGAGCGAAAGTTAGTTAGGTACATAATAGTAAATTAAATTTTCAATCCAATACGAGTAAGAAGCAAGCAGGTATGTAGGATAGGTATAATATTAATTGCTAAAAAAATAACTACTTAAAGTTGCGCTTATTATTAAACCCCGTTCAGGTTGGATTAAGTATTTATTCCAAGGCTTAGAAGGTTTGATTGACATAATAATCAATAATCAAAGGTTTCAATATTTTTTAATTAAGAAACCCACCTAGGCTGAACGATTGTTATCTATGATGTGGATAATAACTGGAGCCGACGCTTTAACGAGGTCGATACGGCTGGGAATTGTGAAAGTAAGTTTTTATCAATCTATCTATTAATACATCCATCATACTCGTCCATAGATAACATTCAGCGGATCAGACAAAGTATAGTACAGACAAAGTATTAGTAGATTTATTAGAGGTATAATTGTAATTCGAGAACAATGTTCGGAAAACCGATAGAATTTCAGGTTACAAGTTGCTGGAGCCTGGAATGTCTCCTGAAAGCGTAGTGTGTTCTCGGTTGGAATGGCATTCCGAACCAGTGGTAGATTCATTTGACGATTCGAAAGCACTTTGTAAAAGTTTATTTGAATAAAAAATTATTCTATTCTATACTGTCTCGGTCCTCAACTACCAAAAAATTATTGAAGGACATACCAACAAAATAACAAACAAACACATTTTCGCATGTATAATATTAGTAAGAATTGTTCAGTTACCAGACGCAGATGCAATTTTTTTATGACTGAGATAAATTACTATCCATAATTTTGCGCAATATTGCGATTGTTTTTGCGAAACCGTCGTAAACATGTTGAAAATAATTATAATTTCCTGTTCTTGTGACTTTCAATGAAAGTCTTATTTTTGGTGCAATTTAAATTATTGGCGCTTCAATGCATCCCACGCTGCATTGCGACCGTTTCGAAAATTAAATTAGATTTCTTTGATCGCTGCAATGCTCTTAATGGCGGTGGCGTGTGGGCCGGTGGGGGTGTTTGCTTATCATTGTATGATCAAAGCCGCCTGTATGACATTCAGCAGAAAATCTACGTTCTCCGTTGATCAACTGTTTTCTGTGGTGCAGCGTGCAGCCACAAATTTTGATAAGTAGCCAACATTGCTATAGCAAAAGGTTAATTAATTCTTTTACGTCGACAGTTTATCACTTCTCTTTTTTGAAAAAGTACCTACTTACATTTTTGAAAAATGCCCGGTGAATGGTAATTGTGTGTTTAATTGTGGTGGAGTCTTGACGTGCCATAAGAGCTACAAGTTGGCTACAATGATTTTGAATTTGAGTCACTCAAAACTGTTCACGAAGAAGATTTATATTGATTAAACCTATTCCCATCGAATAAGTGAGCAACTTGTTATTTTAAAATCAGTTATTTTAGAATCAACAACATCGATTTCATTGATTAATTCACCTCCATTTCATTCATCAATTAACCCCTCCTCCTTTTGATTCCTCTAGATTGAGAAGAATTGAGGCCTCGACGCTGGACAACCGTGGATTTATAGAATTAACACACTTTTGAGAAAATTGTGAAGTCACAGACATTCAGGAAACCTGCTGCACAACGTTTTCCTTTACCGTTCAAACAGCTGATCTACTTACTTGATTTATAGGTACTTATAATAAAACTTTGTCTTGAGTCTGAACAGAGTTAGACTGCGGTATAGATTTCAGCCTAAACCTTTACGACTCTATGACGTCACTTACTCAAGAAGGGTTTCTCGAATGTGAGCGACAAGAAATAGTTTACGATTATACTACTTTCCATACAATTTTTTATTTATTTAAATAGCGGGCAAACGAGCAGGCGGGTCACCTGATTTTAAGTGATTGCCGCCGCCCATGAACACTTGTAGTACCAGAGGCACCACCAATGCGTTGCCAACTTTTCAGGAATTTATTGTTCGCGCGTACATCACATTACATTTTTATACATTATACAAAAACTCGTATCAATTGAGCAATGCTCAAATATGAGTGCCGAAAATTTCGCTCGCATTTGAAAAATTCTCCTTGTGTGACTGAGCCATTTAACTGCCGTTGAAATATGTGCGAGGCGTGAGGTCACTGCATAGCTTTCGATACTTCGATACTTCCGATTAAATGCTCGAGCTTCCAAAAAGAGGTGATATCGCTGATCGGCGATTCCTAAAGTTTCCTGTGTGCGGTGGCCCTTAAATTTAGACACAGATTAAGATAACATCAGCGGTGTTTTATTTCGCAGAGAGCTTGGTCTCTGTGTCATGAAATAAATCTTAACGAGGAATTAATGAGGGACGCCGAGCTACACGATGCTTTTAGTGGGGAGGCGAATATTTCGAGACAAGTTGCTCTTAATTGGTTCTCGGAAACTCGTTTCATTTTTTTAGGTGCCATAGATATACCTAATCACACCAAAAGCGAAAGTTTGTGTGTTCGTGTGTGTTTGTTTGCTACTGTTTCACGCAAAAACTACGGAAGGACGGATATAGCCGGTTTTGGTTGAAATTTGGAATGGAGATCGATTAAATCCTAGATTAACACATAGGCTACATTTTATCCCGGAAAATTAAAGAGTTAATCCACGCGGTCGAAGTTGCGGGCATGCGGGGCATCAACTAACCAACTTAACCAATTTCCAAAAAAGGAGGAGGTTCTCAATTCGTCGAAATCTTTTTTTTTATGTATGACACCCGGACCGATTTGGAAATTTTTTATTTTGTTTAAAAGAGTATACTTTCTAGGTGATCCCACTGTCACATTGTTATCAGGTCGGGATCTGATGGGATCCTGGAGAAATCGAGGGTACTCTTCAAATTTTATAGGTAAAATTGATATACTTTGCAGTGGCGTTTGAAGTCGATTTTGTAAAGAGAATTTTTACGTTTATTGAACGAGCGAAGCGAGTTCTCTGAGTCAACTAGTATTATTTATTTTACCCATGTCAACTGACTTTTTAAACAGACTCCTCTATTCACATTGAACCGAAAATGCTAAGGTAAATCCTCATATGTTTGTTTTCAGTAAAAATTGTAAGCACTGTGTTATCTCAGCGCATCACGCTACTTAGGTCATTGCCCTCATTATCGGGTTTGGCACGATAGCGATACGGAAAAAAACCTTTAACGAAGATAAACGACCAGCCAAATTAACGCGAGCCGCCATTTGCAAACGCGTGCTCGGCAAACGAGATCTTGTGTCATAATTCCAGAGATTTGCTTTTGGTGAGGAATGCGATAATAAAAGATATAACCTTGGTAGCGTGGTGTCACTCGGGTCGAGAGAGCTGTTAGTAAATATTTGAGTTGCCTACCAAATTGAGTTTGATTGTTTGAGGCTGACGTATTATGGTAATCATGCATTACTTATGTGTACTGCCTACCGTTTTTGTGCGTCATTATAAAGATGTAAGACAAAACGTATTGTTGTAAAAATGTGATAGAAAAACTTGTTGATGGGTACCTACTGCCTACTTCTTTGTCATTGTGAGTTTTTGCTCACAGCTGCTTAATCTTAAAGGTCACAGCACACATTTTTTAAGCTATTGCATAGCTTCTATCGCGGGCCAGCGTGGAGACCGAATTCAGAAATTCCGTAACGAAAATAACCTGACACGGGACTCCTCTACGGTGAGCCGCTAGATGGCGCATTTTTTATCAACGCCATCTAGCGGTGAGCCGCTAGATGGCGTTGATAAAAAATGCTATGCAATAGCTTTACCGCGGCAGTCTCCGAGTGCCACACGTCTTTTTTTATCCAAAATAGGCGCTTGACAACAAACAATACTGGATAGCACTGATGAGGTTACAGCGCGCTTGCGTAGAAGATGACTATTCACTCTTGCCTTGAAGGCACTCAAATTATTAGGTGGCAGGAAACACGGATGCTGGAAGAGTGTTCCACACCGTAGCGGTTCAACTCGGAAAGCAATCGTCTTAGCATCAACTCGAGCCGTCCAGTTTTCTTTGTATAAAACTCCCTACTGCAACGCACACTAATCGGAATCGTATCGGAATCATATCGGAATCGTATCGTAATCGCCTCGCCTCGCGACAAGTTCACGAACCGTGGTGCAGTGCGTGGTCAACTTGCAGTTCCCGCGCCTACGGCTCGTTGTCCCCGCGCTTACGTCTCTCCATACATGAGGATTGGGCTACTGACGCTATGAGGCTATATATTTCTGATGTAGAAGCTATAAATTTTCCTACAGTGTATTTCGGAATTTAATAACGTCGCGGGCATCGGCTAGTAAAGAATAAACAAACCGCGTTGTATTTGTTTTGTATGTACTCGCACCATCGAGGCGTGACAAGTGGCACTGAGATGTTCAAGCGTAACGCCAACTCTCAATAGCTCGGTATTATTATTTTTACAGTTTATTTACATTCAATAATAAAAAAAAGATAAAATTTATTTCGACTATTTTATTTTGTTGTGGCGTGAAGGAGTAACGATCACTCACCTACACGCACGCAGGCACGCACACACGCACGCAAGCACGCACACACAAACAAACACACACACACAAACACTTTAGCCTTTATAATATTAGTCTCCAAACTTAATGAAATTCCAGTGACGTTGTTTACGCCCAACTTACAGTCGATGTGGGACGTCAAACGCCCTCCTTGTTTCTTAAATACCAACATCAGATATAGCCATTTTGGGTTAACGGCAGTGGTCGTTAAAAATAAGTTGAAGGTTATCATGAATTAAATTTGGTCAAGGATACGAGCACTTCCTACTATGTAATATGTTTATAATATGGCAAAGTTTGTGAGGTTGGATGTATGGATGTGTGTTACTCCCTCACACCACAAGGAAAAAACAGGATTGGCTGGAATAGAGGTAGCTCATACCCAGGATTAACAGATAGGCTACGAAAATTAAAGAGTTTCCGCGGGAATGAAAAACCTTATACCAGGGCAAGCTTAAAACTCGACAATGGAAATTTGGGAATCCGGTTCTGGCTAATTCGTCATCAGATAAAAATTTTTTTTTTTTTTTGAAATTTTCAAAAAAATTGAATTTGGACCTTCAGACAGAATTTTCATTCTCAGATCAACAAAAAGTCAGCGTAAATTGAACACCGTTTCTTATTGCCTACAAAGTCGACACAGGCAACTCAAATTAAAAAAAAAACACACACAAATCGAGAATTGAACCCGGGACTTTCGTGATATCTCTTCGTCTCTACCTTGTCTCTACCGATAAACGTCCACAAAACAGCAAAGGTGTCCGCCTGCCAGCGACTCCCTGTGACTTTTTATGGCACTTAATACCACCACTGCACCATTGCGACTCTAAATCTCTGTTATTGTAACTAAAAATCGCGCGGTGATAAAATCAGTAAAGCACTCTGCGATTAAATTGTTTTTTAAAAACAGTATTTTTTTGAACGTTGTGTAACATGGAGCCGATGTAGGTAGGTTATTAATTGTCAGTTTGCGTGTTCATTCATTTTAATGGATTTTGAAGACGGTTCAGTGAACTCTACTTTAACAAATGTGTGTGAATAAACCTATCCTACCTAATGCCAACCTAACAAAGCATATTATTATTATTATTAATGTGGTGTTTGTTTGCACTTTGCTATATTGATTACGAGTTGATGCCTGCGATTTCGACCATGTTGATTTTAAAGTTTCTTCGAATGATGAAAAGTATCTTATGCCCCAAAATTCGTCAACATTGATTCAGCGGTTGAGCCTTGAAAACGTAACAGACGGACAAACTAAGAGACAGAATTTTCACATTTTACTGAATCCCTACTTAAGTTGGCCCACGATAAGCCCACGATACATGAAATAACGAATTAACGAGGTTTCTTTTGACTTTTTAGCTGTTCTTTGCTTGTATGTATATCGGGTTCATCACATCACGGTTATCATCGTATCATCATATTATCACGGTAAGAACTAGCGCTGCTAGACGTCCCGTATTTCCCGGGACATCCCGTATTTTAGGCATAATTTAAAATGTCCCGGCGGGACAAGCTATGTCCCGTATTTGAACTGTACTTCGTTTTTCATTATGAAATCGATTCCAGTATTCACACACGCAACATTCGTAAAAAAGCGAGTTGATGACCGTTTATATACCTACCTAATTACGATTATAACTGTATTGATTTTTGGAGATAAAACGAATAATTTAAATTAAATAATAAATTTTAATAAGTTAAAACGAATAAAAATATGTTTAAACTGACTCGATCCTCGGAAAAATATATAAAAAAAATGACACTAAGTAAATAATTTTGTTTTTATTTGTCCCGGGTAAAAAACTGAAATCCCGTATTTTTTACCCATTTAACCATTTGTCCCTTATAGGCTGAAAAAAAATCTGGCAACTCTAGTAAGAACCGACCTATGCGTCGCTTACGATTCTTGCGAATTACACACATAACGAAATTTCAATATTATTATTTACTGATAACGGTGATAATAGGTACCTTTTTATTTTGGCAATAAAAGTTCGCGGTTGGTTTGGTTTCCTTGAAATCATCAAAGAAATTCTTTCGCGAAAATCGAATGCAAAGGTAATATTTTTCCTCCATATATAAATAGGATTTCGCATGTTTATTTATATAGACGTATTATAAATGGTTTCACGACAAGAGTTCAAAGTAAAGAAAAATTTTTTCGATTAATAAATCAATCTTTAGGATCATTTACATATTTATCAAATTACTTACCTAAAGCTGTTTTTATCTAATTGTTTTTTTTTTGTCAAAGCTTTACAATATTTTATTCACATACAAAAAATATACTTGTATATTTTTATTTTCTCATCTTTCTCATTTAAATAATATTATAGTAAGGACTCAGTTCCTAATAAAGATTGTTAAGTTGCTTGTCAATCTAGTTTTTGTTGATTTACTAGTGTACCTAATGCACCTATTTTTCCGTAGGGCTATTACGGGCCATAGCTGCCCAAGAACTCGGTGAGGAGAAGGAACCCTTTGTTCAGGTATTAGACCTAGACCTAGTTGGTATAGTTTGATTCAAACACGCGGTTTTTAAATCGCAAGTGCGGCTATTTCAATTTGATTGCAAGTGTTACAATATTGCGAAAAAAAAAATCGCGCGGATTTTATCCGCAGTGCGGTTTAGGGCTTAGTGTGACGCTTACCTATTTTTCCGTTGGGGCTATACGGGCCGTAGCTGCCCGAGGACAGCGGCGAGGAGTACCCGTTGGGCTGCGGCTGCGCGGCGGCCGGCGACGGGGAGCCCCCGCCGGCCATCCAGTCGCGCACGTGGCCGTTGGGATGCCCGTTGTGACTGACCCCCGGCTCGGCCTTCACCTGGCCCGGGATGCCCCGGTAGGCCACCTCGTGCTTCAAGTCCATGCCGCTGCTACCGCATGCTGTCGCGCCGCCCCCGCCGTTCGCGCTCCACACTTCTGTTGACAATACAAAGTTACTTAATAATTCATCTCAAACACTTTAACAACTCGACTGGTAGGAGGCTTTGGCCGTGGCTAGTCACCACCCTACCGTCAAAGACGTGCCGCCAAGCGATTCAGCATTCCGGCATGATGGCGTGTAGAAACCGATTAGGGGTATGGGTTAAATCTACACTACGATACCCCTTCCAAGTTCGCCCACTACCATCTTAGACTGCATCGTCACTTACCATCAGGTGAGATCGCAGTCAAGGACTATCTTGTCATTCTTCTGGTTTTTCTGGTTTGGCGGATTATAGCAAAGAAGTATTGCTTCTTCGTTTAATATCCTGGAAATCCGCAAAGCTACGCCTGCTTCTATCCAAGAATACTTTTAATGCGACACTGCATCAGTCTTCATGTCTGTTATCATTCCAGGTTATATGCTTCGTTGCCTTGTGGCTTGTGGTTAACGGTCGACTGTGGATGACGAGGTCCCAGATTCCCGAGTCGGGCCAATTAATGAATCGGAATTTCCGGTCAGAAATTCTCAGTAAAATTCCAGAGTTAGAAAGTTACGGTGTGTTACCCTCATGCATCTGAGAGCATGTAAAGTCGTCGGACCTGTGCCTGATCTGTCTACGGTCTTGTCGGATTTCCGTCCCATCGGATTATGATGCCGACATTAAGTCAAAGTTAAATGTATTTAATATTATTAAAAATAGAAATAGCTACTACCTATTAATATAGTTATTTATTATCTACATCTCGATCTCATGAAAATATTAAACTTAAATTAAAGCCATTTTAAGCTAAAGGTTGATTGGTGGATAAGGCGAAACGAAGGACGCTGGGTTCATATACACGACACGTTAATTAAAGTGTGCCTTGAAAACGTGATAGTCGAATTATAAGCTCTAATAAACTAGCAAACTAACACCTACTCAGATCGTATATAACCTCTTTACGACCTCTCCGTGGCTTAACCAGTGCACGGTTTCTTAACAGGGCATTCGCATTAATTAATTCGCATACTGGACCTATCGGGAGCTAGACAAGAAAAAAGTTTAAAAACTATGCTACGTTTACACTACAATGCACTGCACATTTTCTTTGCAGGATAAAGTTTATCGAAAACATAGTGGCGCATATATACATGCGCCATATAGACTTTTTTTAATGACATGTGAACGTCCGTCCACCTAGTGGGGGGTCTGCCAAGACTAAGGGGGGTTGCCACTCCAGCACCTTGGGATCCCAACGACCATCAGCTCTTCGAGCTATGCGCCCCGCCCATTTCCACTTCAGTTTCGCGACTCGCTGAATTATGTTGCTAAAATCAAGTAGATATTGAACTCAAAAAATAAAATAGGTATTTGAACCTACCACAACTAAAGTAGTATCTCTACAATATAATAGAATAGCTACCTATATAAAAATATTTAAAATGTATCGTTATAAAAATTCTGTATGTTCTCCAAAGCTTTTCAATTTTTACGCAAGCAACTGTGAAAGCAGATTTTGAAATAACAAACGTGGGTAGTTACACTTTATATACTTAATCAGAGTCGCCTTATACCAGTATAAATACTAATATAAGGGGGCTCTTGGATTATGTAAGTTGTATAATGGAAAGTCCTGTGAACGTCTACAACAGTGCATTTCTTGGTATGTAAATGTGAGACGACTAAATCTCTTTTTTTAGTATTGCTTATACGAGTATATAATCCTTATTTATGTATATGTTATAGTCTACTATATACTATTTTAAGGCTTCTAAAGGTACATACTTTTAATTTTACTTTATGCATATTTTAATAAAGTATGTATTGTAAGTTAATAAATCCTAGTTTAATAAAATTCAAATATGATATACAGCTACTAGTGAAAAAAATTATCTCAAAACTGAAATCTAACAAATCATAGTTTACTCGCTGTTGCATGCTACAATTTACAAGCTCATATATTACAACCTTGGTCGTATTTTTTTTTAAATAAACAACCATAACACAAGCACTCTTTGTCACGAAGTAGGTTAACACGTCTGTAGCTGATCGTGATAACGAGAAATCTTGAATCTCCATTGCTTGCTGAGTCGACGTTGTAAAGACATAAAACGAAATGCATGGAGTATATTTCTTGTTATTTTAACTTCGAACCGATCGCGTATATTGCCATTTATTGAGCTTATTTAAGGTTTTACAACAAGCATTTTTATTAGTGATGCAGATGATTAAATTGCCCACGACATGCCCACCACTTCAATTTTCGGATTTTGCGATTGCGTCCATCAGTGAAATTAATAACGATGTTGGAGCGAAATGTACGTAGAATATATTTTGGAGAGTTTGTGTAGTCGTTTGGGTTTTGTTGTTAGAAGCGCTTTGCTTCTTCGTTCCTGATACGCACCGCTAGGATTTGGAATGCCCTTCCGGCTTACGTTTCTCCCTCTAACTATAATTTGGGTACCTTCAAATCAAGAGTGAATAGGCATCTTCTAGGCAAGCGCGTTCCATCTCTTCACTTACCATCAGGTGTGATCGCTTGGCTGCGCTAGTCTATATATTAAAAAAAAAGTGCGTTTTATCTGTACCTAGCAGAATAGCGTCAGTCACGCCTCAGTATGTACTGTGTATACGATGACATACAGATTTTACTGGTTTGATGGATTACAAGTAAAAAGAGTGTTTTTGTTTCTTGCGTGTCATGAAATTCCCTCACTTTAACTTTTCTTCTAATGTAGATTCTTGTATATTTATTTATATACCTATTTATAAATATATAACATTATTTATTTATTACTATTTATGTTACATATGTTATTTATTATATGTTATTGTTATATGTTATTTATGTTAGAGTATATATAATATATGTATATATTAGTTTATGATAATTATAATTAATCGTTTTAGTATTATGTATTGATTGTATATTATTTACACCACCTACTTCTAGTATCTGTAACTATATCCTTTTACACCATTGGTTGCCTAAAGGAGATAGCAATGTAGCGATAAAGCCGCCAATTTGTATACTTACTTTGTTAAGCTCATTGTTTTGTTATATCTTTTAATGTGCGTGGTGTACAATAAAAAACATATTCATTCAGTCGTTCAATTCCGTAAAGTAACACCTGCTTCTATCAAATATTTTCGATACATTTTTTATGAAATAGTTTCGGTTTAAAAAGTTAACTAACTTGAATGGTCTTATTATCATAGGAATATCTCTAATTTTGTGCTTAGACCTGTCATTTTAGTGCAGTTTATAGATTGTGTACAACCGAATAGGCACACGTGGCACGTTGTCTTAATCACTTAACCAATTAATTAAGACCAATTTCGACATGTGTCTATTAAATAATATATATATGTTAATAAGTATGCCTTAATTAATTGGATAATTGATTAAGACAACGTGCGAATTTGGTAATTATATAACCAAAATAAAATTAATTAATTAAAACTTATTACTTAATGTAACATATTATATAATATATGTACCTAAATCAAACTTCAGTTTAATTTATCACAATAAAATGATTCATTTCTTCATCATTATTAAAAAAATGATTTTATCAAAGGAGCGTGTACCAAAATGATATAAATAAAACAGTTGATGTAAATAAATTGCATGTGCATGCAAGAGCTAGATATGCATGTTTACATGGTTTTACGAGCAAGAATAAACTATGTCTTAAACATTTTACGACGGAATATAAAATTGTGCAATGCATACAACTGGGAATTTGCAACCAACATAATATTACATTGGTTATAAATATGGACATTTTCTCATATTTCAAACTAGGGTCGTACGTAAACATACTTCATGCCTAACTTTTGCATACCTCATTAATCTAGGCACTAAGATCTAGTGTTTATCTACTTCTTCGGCGGATTATAAGGTTCTAAACTAGTCGCTCGGGCCCTAAAAAGAATTATCGGGTTTTCTGCCAAATGTGATCTGTGAATTTGGTCTGTTTTACTGAGGACTTAGTGATATAGAGTAACTTTTATTCCGGAAACACTAGTAGCGGGCAAAAGTTAATTAGTAAGTTAGTACATAATATAAATAAGTGCTCATTTAGAGATTTAATGTTTTTTTTTTAATTTACTTCATCACTTGTTGCACACAGCACAAAATTATCCCGCCATACTCCGCACGTAGTTTGTTAGCGAGTTGGCGCCTTGTTGGCGCTCTAAGAAAAATATAACTAACGTGCACTAATCTTTAATCATCAATATTTATCTTACTTTATCTAATAAAAAACAAAATCTTATATAGGTACTAACAGCTTAAATAAAATTAGTTAGTTACATTAAATATAATTTAATTATTGTCTCTGAGTGCAGTAGACAGGCACGAAATCATAGTATACGTATGTAGTTAGTTTCGTAGTTACTCCGAAAAACGCATCGCGAAAGCAAGCCGCCGTTGCACAACGGACGCGGGCGCAGAGAAAGCGCTGACGTCACGGCCTCGACACGCTCACCTACTTGCGTCGCCTGCACCAACCCACTTCGTACCGGCAACACCGGCAACACCGGCAACCGGCCCAATGTCGAGCTTTCTATTGACTCTCCGCGGCCGTCGGTGTGACGCCACGTGTACCTTCCGTCTACTGTAACTTTTTGTCGGAGAAATGTCCGTATCTACGTCGCGTCGTGCGCTTCGTTGTCGAAAGCTCTAACCGACTTCCAAAAAAGGGGGAGGTCATCAATTCGTCGGAATCTTTTTTTTATGTATGTTTTCAGTCACCTTTTCCTTTTATATATGGGTAGTTCTACGATAAGAGGTAACTTGTGCGGCAATCAGTTTAAAATAAAAATTTTACTTTATATGTTGTTATTTTTGCAATGAAACACATCACCTAAATGTACTTTATTAAATAACATCACGATTCAATGCCTAATTAAAGTATATTTTTCTGAAATTCCTTATAAAGCCTAAAAAAGTCTCTAACCTGGCCTGTCCCTCTGTCGTTTTCAGTTTAATTTTAAACGATACATATTTTTTTTGTATCAGTTATTAAACTAAAGTATGTTAAACACAAATTTCAATAAATGTATTTAAGTATTGTTAAGGAAAAATAGAAAAATATTTATTTATTTGCAATATATTTTACACTTTACTTTTGTCCCACTGTTTTTGGGTATCTACTCTAGAAAATTTCATTCCGCTACTACAAACACTAATATAAAACGGCCATATTCCAAAAATTGCTCAAAGTCATCTACGGACGTGGAGTTAGTAATGCAAAACACGTGAGCCGTTAAGAGCGCCGTCATTTGTTAGTTGTTGCGACCGTTGATTCGAAGTAGTCGTTTCGCGAGGTCATTGTGTCTCTCACCTGGCAAGTCATAAAAGTTATATTATTCATTCAGTTTATTTGCATTTACTGGTCTAATTTAATAATGATGGACTAGTGAAAGTGTGATACATAATGTACCGAAAAACTTCTTAAGTCAATTAAAACAATACAATTTATCATGAAAACGTCTCTCACCTGCCATATTTCACCTGGCAAGATAAATGTCAGGAGACAAACTTGTTGACCAGGGGAGATAAGGTTAGTGCAAACAAACAAAGTCAATAAAGTCAACAAAGTCGACAAAGACAAAAAAGTCAAAAAAAGTCAAAAAAGTAAAAAAAAAGTCAAAAAAAGTCAAAAAGTCAAAAACCGTCAAAAATGTCAAAAAAGTCTTTTTTGACTTTTTTTGAATTTTTTGAATTTTTTGAATTTTTTGACTTTTTTGATTTTTTTGATTTTTTTAATAAAATATGCATAAAGTGACTTGCCCTTACCTGAAAAGATAAATAAATAGGACAAAAATCGTAATATAAGTGTTTAATGAAAAAACAGCTACTTTTCTTCGTAGCCGTATTCTCTATGGACTTAGAACCTCTTATCGTAGAATTACCCATATTCAGATTTAGATTAGCTAGTGGTGATAATTAGGGTTGAATGAGCTAAAATCTAGAAGAGACAGTCTACAGACAGTATAGGTACTGGGTGGTCATTCGATTTTTAAGCGACTTCCAAAAAACGATGTTCTCAATTCATCGGAATCTTTTTTTTTTAAATGTATATTCCCCGATTACTCGAAGAAGCCTGGACCGATTTGGAAAACTCTTTTTTTTCCCAGGCGGTCCCATTATAATCAGGTCAGGATCTGATTATGGGATCCTGGAGAAATCGAGTGTAATATGATAAACGCGAAAGTGTGTTTGTATGTTGCTTTGTCCTTCAATAACACCACAACAGAGCTATGGACGACAAGATTAAACTCACTGTAGGTATAGATATAATTATTTCCTTCATAACTTTAGTAGGGAATATAAAATTAGAAGTGTACCCTCAGTGGAACTTCTAGTATGAGCAAGTCGTTTGGTAAACCCTAAAATTCATTTCTTAGGTTCTCGTGAAGTGACGTAGTTTATCACTCAAAACTTTACTCTATTTCAGACTAAAAATATTGTTGCAAATTCCATAAATAACTTAGAAATTGTCTAGTAAGCACTAAATCTAGATAGATAACTCGTAGCTGACAGTTCCAAGCGCTCTATAATTAATTTCAAATTTCAGATTCAGCGTTGCGTGATGTTTTCTATTTATTACGTTATAGTACGAGTATTACATCGATCACTCCATTGAATTTAACGTAAGCTGTAACGTAATAAATATAATAGTTGAGGCCACGTTTTCTGAGAACATCTGTTAAGACCTATATCGATATTTTTTCCTATACAATACTATAATAAAAGCTATAATAGTATGACAGATTGATATAGTTCTTGCATATCACGAGATCGCGTGAGCTTTACTTGTGATTACGTCGTGTACATGCACATAAGTGTGCGTGCCTGTCAGGAGCCTTGGTGAGAGCGGTCAGGCACAAGCAAGCTCTCGCTCACACTTATACAGATACGACACACACACAACCATGAGCCAGACGCCCTCGTGAGTTGAAAGAACTATACTAGATAAGGTATTCATCGATGGCTCGGCTGCTGGGCACGGGTCTCCTTTTAAAAATGAGAAGGAATAAGATAAAAGGAAGATGGCACTGCAAGAAGCTTCTCTAGGAGACATTAGCGAGGACTATTTGACGCTTGTAGAAATTAACAACATACGCAACAAGGAAGCTATGAAAAAATCTACTCTTTAAAAAGGATAATAACGTAGCAAAGGTACAAGCTCGACAAAAAGTTCTAGAAACGGAACTATGTATTTTTTTAACAACAACAAGCTATCAGGTGTCATTGTGAGAGAAATGTCATTGTTCTGTCACTTAATGTATTGAAATCTTCCATATTGAAAATCTCAAAAACAAAAAATAGACAATTTTTCAAACACTCGAAAATCAATTAAATATTAACAAATATATCTGTATTTGTAGCCCGTATCTACCTGAGACGCCTGATTCAAGATAAATTGCCAATAATGGCGGCCCTATTTTTTTTGAACTCTTTTTTGCCAAGCAGTACAGGCGTGAACAAAAATAAAATCAGAAGACTCAAAATCTGTTCAGTTGGCACTGTTATGTTACTGATAAGATTTGTGGTATATAATCTTGTTCAGAACTCTATTTCTCTAGAGACACGTACACTTTTCAATGTTCGCATTCAGTGTTCAATTTTGAATGCGAGATCGCAGATCGTCGCCCACATCGTAACAGCGTTTTCATATCATGGCATCAAGCCTTCGGACCAAACAGAGGATGTGCTTTTACGACGAGCGATAAACTTTTATGGCTTATTACTGACGTGCTAGAGTAAAATACGTTAAAAACCATCGAAGAAATATTTAGATCCGCCTAAACATCCTTAATATAGAAAATTTTCTTTAAAAAGAAAATTCATATTTTCTCAGTAGAAATAAAAAAAGTTAATAATGCACTAATTTCTTAGAAGTGTATGTAATATTATAAGTACAGTACAGTAGATACTTGGAACTAAGTAAGTGCTGAACTCCTTCAAGTGGTCTTATTTTCTTACATTTTATATTTAACTGTGTCTGTCTGGCGGTTTATATGCCTAAACAGCTGTACCACTTGTAACAAGTAGATAGCTAGTATCCTGAGGAAGGACATAGCCCGAGAAAACAGGGCTTCCATGAGATATTTGAAAACTTAACTCTACGCGGATGAAGCCACGCGTAAAAGCTAGCATTTCGTATTTCTAAATGAGTATCGTTCTTTCAATTCACGAGGGTACGCGGCTCATGGTTGTGTGTGTGTCGTATAAGTTGGGAGCGAGAGCTTGCTCGCGCCTGACCGCTCCCACCTAGGCTCCTGACAGGCACACACACTTACGCAATGTGCATGTACACGACGTAACACAAGTAAAGCATCCGTAACTTGGTGAGATAAACGTACTATAATAAGTTCGATGAATGTACAAAACGATTGTTTACTTCTTATCCGATCTCGTAGGATCGGATATCGGTATCTTATCTGCAAATAAAGATCAATACAACATTACAAGGATTGCTATCGAAGCAATTTTTCATGAATGATGAAGTATCTAATGCAGCCAGCTTGGCGCGACGTATCATATGAAAGAATGCAATCTATATGCAATGCTCGTGACTGCGTATTGTGTTTCTCAAACATTAGGAATTGTCGATGCGGAAATAGAATTTACGAGTGGTACGACCCTAGCTCGCCGTGATTATATTCGGCGAGGTCACCGGAGTTTTATTGCGTCATTGATGGACTAACGACCTTGTTATCGTGATTGTACTAAGGCGTAATGGTCCTAGGTGGTGAGTTCGATAACCGAGCGAGGTGGGAATAAGTCGATTGTGTTGTTTGCCGTAATTAGAGAGTTAGGCGCAGCGGACGCGCGGACTTCATGAATTATTGAAAGCCATGCGTGTATACCGACCTCGGGTGACGACGAGCAAATTGTTATCATTCCCACGGGATGCAATTCCCCTGATAATTAACCTATTAACATAATATATCGACTCTATGCCATTGTTATAACGATTCTTTAAATAATAATTTTGTAATTACGATTATAATTATTACGGTCAAACGGTATCAGTTACAACATGCATAAAATAAAATGAAGAACAGAATAAAATACAGGAATTTAATTTTACGACGAGCGCGCGCTGTCGCCTTTTTATGTCCATACCCGACAAGAAACCGCAAATTTCATTAAATAAATTAAAAAAAGTTAAATAACATTTGCTACGACTCTACATAATTTTTGCATTACATTAGGTATGCAGCGTCCTCGAGAAATTTCAAGGACTTACGAGTTGTCATGACTTCAAGAATCACTTTCATTTTACTGTCTGCGCTACACAACTCTTCTACTCTTTATTTATTTATTAGGTATTCTAACAATGTATATTATCCATTCAAAAACAAACGTACAAAAACATTGCAACATTGACTGATGTGCATATCATTCAAAAAAAGGCATCGGATCTCTTACTGAATCATTTTAAAATATACTATATTCTACTCTGCATTGGGACTGTTGACGTAATAACGTTCGAACCTCTTTCTCAGAACAATATCTGTAACCTCTATAGTCTACACTAGATGTCGTCGAAAACTACCAATATATTTCTGATATCCGCAAGGGAGTACTTTCATAATACGATTTCTCGACTCGCTCAGAATGTGAATGCTTTAGATATTCCCACCAGACCACAGTCTCTGTGCTTACTGCGTCTTATGCTACAGCTAGTGACGATCGAAAGGAGATGAAAAGATTGGAGAATTCTGTGAAGGAATCACGTCGCAATTTTATCGACGCATTCACAGTATATTATTCTCCTGAAATCTTGGGAATACTTTATCTGAGTCTTGATACTTTTATTAAAATAAGTGAGTGGAGGAGAATATATTTTATCAAATGTATAAAAAAGATAGAATGAAATAAAGCTGTAGCCGGAACGACGGGTACGTAAAATAGATGTAATCGGGTATATAGTTCTTTTTCAGACACCCATTGTATCGTGGTATAGTCAAATACTATAAATAAGGGTAGAGAATGGAATATCGTTTCTTCAAGAGAAAGACGGATAAAACACATAACAAACATAAAACGTTGAAAGTGTATGAAGGAAGAAGCAAGGTAAATATCTCAGACAAAGAATTCAATTTCATTATGAACGAGATTGTATAGAAGTATCACACGCTCCGATTGTTAGGCAGGCTACCAAAATGGCAGTACTTAATCATGAGATGGCAAACAGTTACATGTCTGACACGACTTCGTTATGTATTACGAAAGTATCATATGAAATTACACGTTTAAACGTAAGCTGATTACCTTACCGATAATAGCATTGTGACATGTAAGATTTAAAAGAGCACCATGTGCCAAGATGATTAAGAAAGAATCGTATGAAGTACGAACAAACCATTTACGGCATCTTGCAACAGAAAAGTCGCTTCTTCACATAGAATTTAAGATGTCCATATAACATTTTGTAACTGCATGTCGTATATGAATTAGATGACGCTTGCAACGACGATGAATTAACAAAAATCCCGTGGGAATTTTACGCTATTCCGGCATAATCTATAATATAATAATCTTATGTACTTCCTTAGGATGCAAGCTATCTCTGATAAATATTTCAGTAAAATCGGTTCAGTAGGTTAGCCTTCAAAAGTCAACAGATAGACAGATCGCATTTATAGTAATAATATTATGTTTTATGTACTTGAAATTCCACTAGGATCTACTTCTTAGTAATAAAGTGTACAAAGTAACTATTGGTAAATACTGATATTACAACAAAATCATACTAACTTTACGGAAAGGTGTTAAAATCATGCAGAAACGAAGAAAATACTCAGTTTATGGCGTGAAACATGCGGTTCCATCATAAGATTACATTTTTATAGGCTTAGAAACCCTCTACCCACTTAAGTAGAAGGTTATAAGCATTAACAAGTCAACAGGGTAAATGGTTATAATCATTATCGCCACCTTTTACCACCTTGAAATAGATGACAAAAATTGTGTATGAATGATGAATAATTGAAAAGTGAGAAAAATTGACTCAAGGTAAACTTTTAGTCTTTTGACGCACAAAATATTTCAAAAAACTAATTTGCTAATTGGTAGTTCCCGATGTTGGCTACTAACTACTAAGTTACATTGATATAATAAAATCTTAAAACAAAATAGCATATATTATAATCGGTGTCACGTACATACACGTCCGTGAATTAAAATAAGAAGTTTTCTGAAACTCGTAAGTTCTTATGAACTTCAATGTCAGAACTTCTTCCATGAAGACGTGTTTTGAATGTGTCGCTTACTTGGATTGTTTGCATAATAGTTTTATTCTTATTTCATGTAACAATATCTAGTCATGCTCATACGAGTGCAACGAGTATTATTGAACACCATTTTTATATTCTTCTGTATTTTCTTATTCAGTTTTACATTCCTTGGAAAACATTTTTCAAAGTTATAGCGAAGAGATATGAGATATAATGAATACAGAAAATGTTTCAAAATGGACTGATTTGTTATTATTGTAGAATGGTCCAGTACTTGGAGCATTGAAATTTGTTACTGAAGTAACATAAAAGGATATTCCAACTGATACTTATATTAAAATAAAGGACAATATGTAAATGTGAAACGAAAACATTGGTGATCTAAGAAGAATCAAAAATCATTTTCATAGAAACGCAAGAAAGATTAGTATATCGAATGTAGACAATAGTTGGACTGTCAGTGTGGATATAAACAAATAAAAATGCTCGTTAAAGCAATGAGTAAGTGCATTGCTCACGCGCACTTAATCTGCACTCGTCGTTAATTGCCTGGACTTATCTTGATGGTGTCTTTTGTACCTTTTTATGGTGGTCGTAAATAACCGCCTACTCCACCCGAGGTGCTAGATTTATTATCTGGAAGTTTAAGTATCATTCTAATACAGAACACGGTAACCCACGTTTCAATATTACCGAAGAGTCTTGAATTTGCAAGTAATGATATAAAACGTAATGTGCCTCATAATTTAGGTAATGCTAATTTCGATAATGATAATAATGATTCATAATAAGTATTTCACGAATAAGGCAGTGCGAATTCTGAATAAACTGCTAAAAATATGGACGCTCTTAAAACTCATGCCGATATAACTAACGTCCGTCCTGAAGTACATTGCTTTTATTATTTTGATAACATTGATATTTCAGATAATCTCTTAGTTCTTCCAAGAAATAGTTTTTCTCAATTCGTTGTTGGAGCTGATTCAGAATGTTTTAACTTGGAAGTTTGTATTCAGAATAAGATGAAGCTAGATGTTCTGGGTGTCTGACGCCATCCGTGCGAGTTGAATTTTGCATCCAAATGGGCAATCGCCGACACCAGCGCACCGAAACTTGCATTCCCTTATCTAAATGAAAGTATATACCTTAAAATAAAGAAACGTAAATGTGGGGTACAAAATATTTTCTGCACCGTAAACCGCGGTGTATTCGTGTAACTTTGCTCATTTAAATAAATAAATCTCATGCAAAAATAACTCTTAATAAAACGAGAGTACTGGTAAGTCAGCCGGACTCAAAATAAAATTTCATGTTACATCAACTTCATTCCAGATTAATTTTTAATCCAGACAAACTCCCTGGGGGAATGTTTTGTGTCCCGCTTGGATTAACTCTGAACTACATTTTAAAAATTTACTCAGGTTTGTTTATTCCTGTGGACTATTTAGTCTTTATTAACCATAAACTTAAAACATTGTTGTACTTTTAATATTTCGTAAATCATCAATTGCCGTGTCTAAAGGCAATGAGAGTCTTGTTTACTTAAGTCTCCGACGATTCTGTTCAGAGTAAACAACATTAATCTAATTGACCTTAATGATTTTCTCATGAATTGGTTTTCGCAAATTACAATCTATGATTACAGTTCCTTATTTTGATTCTGTACTGTAATATATCGTTGTTATGCAAACTCTGCTTTATGCAACTTTTATAAAATTAATTCTACGGTAATATTTTTCTTTGACTGACTCGTTTATCTTAAAACGAATTAGTACCAACTTACTGATTCACTAATATTATAAAGGCGAAAGTGTGTGTGTGTGTTTAGTACTACTGCACGCCACAGCGAACCAATTTGGCTGAAGCAATAAATCGATTATTATTATTGTCAAGAAGATATTCTTGAGAATGTTTTACCGACTTTAAAAATTGTCAAACAATTTAAAACTAAGAGTTTGCATACCTATGATGAAGGAAATCATAACAATATTTTATATTTTATTGCTTATCTACGCAAATATCATAAAGCAATGAATATTGAAGGAACAAAGGAGTTCCGATTCCTGTAATGGGGAAAACGCTTCGTATAAAGTTGCAATAAAGTTGTACTCGAAGAATGTGCAATAAAAGTGTATTGAAATGGAAGAATCCATGCAATCTAAGTCTGAGTACCATAATTTGTAATAAAATATCTCTTATTACATCCGGAAAAGGGACTGAAGATTAATTATATTAAAGAGGTAGAAATGATTCTGGAAAAGTTATTGCTTAAAATTTTGCTAGTAATGCAACTTTAAATTTTCTGAACTATCTACGTTCTTTTAAAGAAAAACTTTTAAATTTTTCGATATGTAACTTTCATTAAACATACCGTATTTTGATTGATAAATACAAACACCGCAGATTCACTAACTCACAATCTCACAGAAAATCATACTTTTTTCTTCTTGCAGACTTTTGGAAAGAGTGTTGAACTACACGTATAATAAGCAATATTTCAATCTAAAACTACACTCATTGAATCAGCTGATTGAGAGCACAGGCACGCAAAAAACATTTTTGTAGAGCATGACAAACTAAAGAAAAGAAAGAAACGTAAGGAAACGAATGCATTATTATCAAACGCGTTTGCGGTCCCGTTAGGATTTAGTTCACCAATTGAGTCAATGTTTGTTTGCGAACGAGGCCTCGAGGCGCAGTTCGCAAGGCACGAGGCAAGGAGGCTCACAGTGCGCGGTCGCCGGGCCTGTTGTGTCTGAGTCTATCGATCCGGCGCCCTCGTTTCGGCCCGACTGCGCCTACAAGGGTATAAGATAGCCCGAAGTGGCTATGCAGGTTAGTCGGGCACATTAATCACAAATGTTTAGAACATTGTTTTTGGGACGCGCAATTTTTCTCGTAAACTTGTCTCGATATACTCATATTACAACCGTGCGTTACTAGCTACAACCGTCATCACATCCCATCAGCCTGTGGACAACTAATAATTGCCATCACACTTGGTCTTTAGTCTTCTTCATCCAAACGTTTCCCACCACTAGGTATATCATTATTGTCAATCCAAAGTACTGAAGGGCGAACTACTGCGCTTTTTTGTACGCAGTCCACACACTGGGACTTTTTGGCTCCAACTGCCATCGCTCCTACGACAAATTGCTTCGTCAGTTTGCTAATGGTTCGGACTATATCAGTCACCTTATTCCGGATCTTATTCTTCAGAGAAAACTCAAATACCACACTCTCTGTAGCCGCACATAGCGAATTTTGTGGATTCAGCTGCGTAACAGAATCTATTTCATATTCATTTTCTATAGAAAATTTAGTAACTTATTTGAGAAATGACGATATTATAACAAATTGGCTGGCCGTCATTGTTCATCCCACGGCTTTTCCTACGGATTTTGATAAAATACCTAACATTTTCTGATGATCGGTTACACGATATAATATTCCAACAACCCTATTTATATCGTGCTATTATGTACAAATTTTCGCCAAAATTCATCGTTCATTTTACTATACCTATCCGGTTTCCGATATTTGCAAATAAAAGTCCGCTGGCTGATTGATGATTTGATTTACGGAGATTTTGTATTGTGAACATAAATTTACCGTATTCGAATTCTTTCACCAAATGATCTTCCTTTTAAAGCTTCAATGGAAGTCAGTTATTAAAATTCCAAATCTCGCACTAAGCGCTTTGCCTCCTACGCACAGTCAAAATTTGAAATGCCATTCTGGCTTCCAGCTTCCGTTATTCCAGCTATAACTTTGTTGCCTAGAGGAATCGGCAAACGCGCTCCTTCAATATTATATACTTATGAAAAAATAATGAAATTCCTTCTAGTAGAAGTATTTCTGTGATGCCAAATCAGCCTATCGATGCCGGAGTCAGCTCACCGCAACCCACTAATGCCTAGTAGGTGTAACCTCTCTGTTTTATTCTGGGAATCTATATTTAACTTTTTAAATAATTCCTACTCTTTATTTCGAAGAACTCTTTATTTTTAAAGATGGCCGCTGCAATGGTGACACCAATTGATGTCACGCAATATGGATGGCTTATATTGGAATCTCTTAGAGTCTTCGAAGCCTAGAGTTAATTTGAATGATTACTGGCGAGGGTTTAAGTTTCTCAAATACATAGTTTGTTTTTCTACCGTCGAAGTGAAGAAAGTTAATTAGTCCTAAATAAAACCCTATGAACGTTACCAAACACAAATACTGTGTATTAAGAGTCTATTTTATACCGTAATATTTTAATCCCACAAGCACGACGTAGCGGTTTAATAAATCTTCGGTCCAAAAGCCGATTTGTCAATGCCAAAACGCCCATCACAAACAAGTCCCGGTCAAAAAATAAATCTGTGAATCTAAAAATACTAGAAATATTTCGTGGCAAACAAACAACTCGCAACATATAGGGATATTCCTACCGCGTTTGCTAAATAGCTTGTGCGAATAGGCAGAATAATGACGTCTAATTTTTCACCTTCTTGAGGTTTGCGAATGCGACAGGAACGCTACTTTGTATGAAAATGTATGGAGGCTGGGGGAAAACCGCGCGGATTTGGCCGCATTTTATCGGAAGCAAGTGATGTAGTAAGCAAAATATGCTTGAGATTCAAGCACTCGATCCACCGAAAAGAGGCCAAAGTCCTAACCAGAGATGGTACTAGCCACTAGGCTACTACCACATGCAAAATAAAAGCAATTAATTATGTTCGTTGACGAGTCATTAAGCTAAACATAATATTTTTCCTAATTTTACTTTACGGGATGATAACGTATTATATGGATTTTAGTTTTACTCTAAGCAATCTGGCCAATCTTAGATTATGTCTGAAAAAATTTGGTGCCATCCACGTTGGTAACTATTTTTCGTAACCAGCTACGAAATAAGAAAAATACTTCGTCTTTTCGTAATCGGTTATTAATCAAGAATATTTTTATCCGGGTTCATAACTAAAATTTCGTCGTTTCATAACTGGTCACTATAATATTTTATGTTGCCAGTGAGCATTTTTGATATAACGTTTTTGATAGCCAGTATATTCTTGCTATGCTGTCCAATGTCTCTCATAAAAAAAATCTCGATATTGCAAACAATGTACTATGCATAAAAATAGACTGAAAATTTCCTTCCGACTTGTTCCGACTGCATTTGTTTCCTGTACCGTTCTGCCCGCGCTTCGGATCTCAACATTCTAGTCTCGAAACCTATTTTAAAGAAAAATTGACCTAAGCCACCTTGTTTTAAGGCTCAAGTCGTCTATACATCTGCAGTCAGCGCCTCAAGTAGAAACTCGGTTGCACTACTCAAAGTTCGAATTCAAAACTGAATTCTCTGAAGTCTCTAGCGATTTTGTCTTACCGTTATTGTTTCGAAGCTCGAAAACTAATAAAAATGTCGAGATTTGCAATTAGTACAAGGTACTTACTTCAAATATTACATAATTCAATTTTGTATTGAGATGTCATATAATGACAACCTTAAAATATTTTTTAACCAACTTCCAAAAAAGGAGGAGGTTCTTAATTCGTCGGAATCTTTTTTTTTAATGTTTGTTTCCCAATTACTCGCAGACGCCTGGACCGATTTGAAATTTTTTTTTTAGAAAGGGTACACTTCCCAGGTGATACCATTGTCATCAGGTCAGGATCTGATGAATGAATCCTGGAGAAATCGAGGGAACTCTTTAAATTTTATAGGCACAATTGATATACTTTGTAGTGGCGTTTGAAGTCAGTTTTATAAAAATAATTTTTATGCGTTTATTTTATTTATGCTTTAATTGAAATAATTCTGCTTCAAGCGTTGGTAGTATAGGCCCCGATCGGATCTCACAAACACTATTTACGTTACACCCATAAATTCTCTTTCGCAAAACGAGAAAACACACCCTAATTGAATTCGTGTTATTTTTGCTGTTGTGGAAAATTGGCTTTGTGCATTCAAAGCGTGAGAAAGTATCAACGTTGTTTCAGTTTACACGACCAATTTAGATTCAACTATTGGATCTTGTAAATAATTTCAAGCAGGAGGTCGTTTGTTATTGGTCGTGTTTCACTTTGGACTCCCACTTTATTCTGAACCGTAGTATTGGTTACATTGTTTGTAAGTGAAGGCTTTTGTTTGCCGGTGGTCCTAAACAGCAGTGATGCATAGTCAGGTAAAGTGTGTTAAGGTTTTCTTTTAAAATAATCTTCGCTCTTTGTATCCAATATACCTACACAGTAGTGTTTAATAATATTATGGTCATATTTCTACTAAACTACGGCGTAGGGACGCCAAAAGGAACGATTATGATTTTAACAGTCTGTATATGTTTATCTTTACCACCTAAACTACTGAGCCGATTTTGATGAATGACATGTCAATCGAAGCATCATTATGATGGTATGTTACGAAATATATTTCATACGAATCAAATCAATAAGACGGATGTTATATTAGGAAAATAGGTTTTCCTTAGACGGGTTACATTGTTTAAACTTTTGTATTGTTTATAAATCTTATGGCTAGGTGTGCCGTGTGATAATGTCAAATAAATGGGAAATAATGTTTGTTTGTTGATTTGTCCTTCAATCACGCAACAATGGAGCAATGAATCGATGTGATTTCTTACATAAAGGTATAGTTGAGGACCTGATGAATGACATAGGCATTTACATACTTTTTATCCCGGAAAATCAAATAGCTTACGCGGGATTTTAAGAAATAAGTCCACATGGACAAAGACGCGCATCTATGCCCGTAACATTCCAGACTATAATCTATCTTTGTGCCTTTCAGCCAAATCGGTTCAGCCGTTGCGGCGTGATTGAGTAACAAACATCCATCCATCCATACATCCAAACTTTCGCATTTATAATATAATTAAAATAATGAATAGGCATTACAACTTGTGTACGCAGTGTCCCGAACAATGTACCTACTTAGTTTATTTTTCTAAATATAAGCATTTTAGACAAAGGCGTTTTGTATACAGTTGCTAAACAAAGACCGTATACCCTTAAGTAGGTTACACATTACAATGTGTTAAGTATTTTGTTTTGACTTTACTACTTTGTTGTAGCATGCGGTTAACATATTAGGCAGGTAAGCTAGGTACTATTTTTTTCATAAGGTAGGCTTGGGCTTGACGATAATCAGTGATGGATAGCACTGATGAGATCTAAGTTTCAGCGCGCTTGCCTAGAAAATGACACAGACGCCGGAAGCGCATTCCACATTTTAGCGGTTCCTTTCAGAACTAAAACGGGTAAGTTGTAAGGGTACTAGGTTTTGAAGTTCCTGAGCGCACTCTCCAAATTATATGCGATAGAAGACCGACAGACAGGCGACATTACTTAGGTGCTGTAGAGACTATTATAGCTTCTAGCTTTTGCTCGCGGCTTTGCTCACGTTAAGTTCGATTTTTCAAACCCCTATTTTACCCCCTTAGGGGTTGAATTTTCAAAAATCCTTCCTTAATGTGCGCCCACATCATAATAGGAACCAACTGTAAAAATTTCAAGTTTTTAACTTCAGTAGTTTAGGCTGTGTGTTGATATCTCAGTCAGTCAGTCCAGTCAGGACTTTGAATTTTATATACTATATAGACTAGCTTTTGCTCGCGGCTTTGCTCACGTTAAGTTAAATTTTTCAAACCCCTATTTTACCCCCTTAGGGGTTGAATTTTCAAAAATCCTTCCTTAGTGTGCGCCTACATCATAAAAAATCAAGTTTCTAACTTCAGTAGGTAGTTTAGGCTGTGCGTTGATATCTCAGTCAGGACTTTGAATTTTATATATTTTTATAGATAAGTGTATTTGCGAAAGGCGTTATAGATAAGATAGGTGGGTACCTTGTAGGCCGTAGCCGTCAGAAGGTACTCGCGTTACACAGATAGATTGCAGGTGACCTACCCGTGACCCTTAACCCCTGTAACCTACATCCGAGCTACAATCAATATACGCGCCTTGCTTGCCAGGGAGACGAATATCGTGATTCCCTGTATGTATTACGTACTGCCTACTGTACATTATAAGTATAATGTAAAGTATAGATACTTCGACACCTCCTACGTAAGTTGTTGTATCCCCAAAACGCTCGTTGTGAAAGTTAATAAAATGGTTTAGACCGTCTTTTATTTTTTAAAATTAGACCTACGAGTAGGTAACTTCGCGATTTTTTTGTCGAACAAATTTTATTATTTTATGTTTTTACTCAGTATCGTCCCTTGGAAATATGACGTAGCTTTTGCTTGTTTTTGTTTCCGATAGTTATAACTTGATCTACAGCTGTAAAAATCAAATCTGCATCTGAAGTCCTATTGGTAGAAATAAAGATTTCAGTGAAGCCTGTGGAGGTTTCAAATTACGGAGCAGCAATGTCAAGCTGTTCGCAGAGATGCAAGCTCTCCCGGGCAAGTGAAATCGAAAGTGCATTAACCGGTTCAAGAGCAGGGTAGCGCGACCCGGTCGCTTCGTCCGGGATGCGAGCAGTCTAGTTGGACTTTGTGAACTTTATAACTTCCTTGCTCAGAACGCAGATTGTTCGGTATTCCCAACTTCCTTGTAAATAGGTACATTTTTTTTGCATTTGTCTTTTAGGGAGGCCATATACAATCGAGGTTTGCCGTCAAGTTGCATGATGTTTAGGGATTCGAGAAAAGCATTGATACCTGAGTAATATCGATACTTTTGGTTCAATACCTAGGAAATCTCCCGACAGCTGTGCCACGCCATCGAGAGAGATAACGCTATATATCAGAAATAGAATAATATACACTATTTAAGTCTGCTGTCTGACGTGTGAATTCTAGTGGTGAGTTAAAAGTGTCGAGTAATTGGGAAAGTATCGATTAGTAAAATACAATTTTCGCCAATCCTAAGCTAAGTATCATGCAAACTTGCCGACAAACTTTATCGTATATAGCCTACTAGTTATCATATTTTGATTTGATACGCGTAATATTGAAATATCTACGATATCTACGATAGACAAAAACTATCAGAACTCTTGTCCAAAATGTACTCAGATTATACATGGCCGGAAACACAGACGCTGAAAGTTCGATCCACACCTCAGGAATTAGGTGCGTCAACACTCAGTGTTAACCCTGCAAGGGATATTGTATGGTTTATAACAGCGAGCACTACTGCAGATGTAATATTTAAGCAGTGAAATCGTTAAAGCATGTCTCATATCTGTCGTTGATTATCGCAAGCGGTTTGAGTGTCATGCGCCGCGTGGGCTCGTTGACCTATATAATATGTATATTAAAGTGTTGTTGTAGACGAGTGTAAAATTCTTTAAATCACCACTGTCATGTGGAATCTAAGGCCGGTATATCCTTTTTTTTTAACGAGGGGGAAGTCTTCTTTAAAGATACCCGAAATCCTGGGGTGGGGTTCGAACCTGCGACCTTTCAGTTTTCTGTCCGCACTTTTAACCTTCGGGCTATTGAGAATTCATTTGTTTGTATTCGGTTTTACACTAGTGCATGACATTTTATAAAAATAACTCACAAATAATAAGATATCTATCCATTAACTTCGAACTTGATATGAGAAAAACACGTATTATCTTATTCAGGGTATACGACCTCTTGTCTGGAGTTTTCATGCATTAACAACAGCACAATGGGCCCGTCTATATAGGGCTACCATCTCGAAAACTATCGAATCAGGATATACCCGTAAAACATAGAAAAAAAAAGAATTATACAGTTACCACACGACCATGATCGCTACCATCTTGAAAACTGTCGAATCAGGATATACCCGTAAAACATAGAATAAAAGAATTATACAGCTTCCATGATCAGAAGGACGGGTGCCAAATAATTGGGTCTAATTGAAAAACTGCTTTTGAACGCCCTACTGTTATATTAACAGTATTTCTAATCATTTGAAATGGGTAAAAATAAAAACCTTTATTAATGTGGAAAGTGACAGGCTACTTTTATAGGAAAAACAAAAGTTTCTCGCGGAACTCTTAAAAAACTAACTCCACGTGCACACGGACAACGACACGGGTAATAGATAGTACATAAGAAGTAATGACAGTTCTAACGTCACAAATCTTTAGCTCCCTTAGCCAGCGAAGTAAGTTATAGTATTCTAGGTATGTATAATGTAATATATTGATAGCTCTTACAATATTATGTTATAATATGTAAAAGTGTGTTTGTTTATTGGTTTGTCCTTCAATCACGACGCAACGGTTTGATATGATTTTTTGCATGGGCATAGATTACCCGGAGGCATAGGGTACTTTTTATCCCGGAAAATCATAGAGCTCCTGCGGGATTTTAAAGACTAAATCCACGCGGACGTAGTTGCTGGCATCAGTTAGTAAGGAACAATCCATAGCATCATAAACACCCTACACTTGACCATCAATATACGAAAACTCTTTCGTGAAGCGTGATGACAGCGAGATGGGTCAGGAAGATATTTATCATTTGAAAGCTTGATAACGTAGATACTATTACATTTCATGCTGAAAGAACACTATTATTAATACCACATTTTTATCAAGCTGTTATTCTATCTACCTCAATGTACCTAGTCAGTTACCCACACTCTGTTGCTGCGGCTACATTAAGGTTAATGTCAATGCCCAACAATGCCTTTAACTATGCCATATTTTTTCACTGGTAAACTACGCGTAGAACTGAGTGGCCACACATATGGTAAATGTCTAAATAATGCTATAATTCTGCCGTTGAACCTCTTTGATCTGCCAAAATTTACCGCCACCCGACTTAATGCCAAACTTCTACGGCATTGTCAATGCCATTTCCCGTAGATCGTGGCTACACCTACGGTTAATGGTGATATACGCCATGTTCACTGGCATATCCCATTAATGTGGCCGCAGCATGTCACTCTAATATACCTATAGACTTTAGGAATATAATAAGTCGACCAACAAAATTTATTTTTTGGCATCAAAACCTAGCTTCTAATTTAATAACTCAGCAACGGGAAAATGATGAAGCTTCTAATATACTAACTCGGCTTCTTCACAATGGCCACAAAATATTCCAAAGAAAGCATCAAATAAAGAGCCACTATTTTTATTATTGTCCACTGACTGCCACTGCACGATTTGGTGCGAGTGAGATGGATACGACTGGCCATTTGCACGATTTCGTTGGTGCGAGTGAGACGGATGCGACTGGCAATTCGCACGATCTCGTTGGTTATGGCTATTTGCACCAATCAGAGAGCGCCATTCAAAACATGCATTTGTTTTTTTTGTTGATCTGTTGTTAGTGTGTTAATATTGCAATTATTTTTGTATAATTTTTTCTTTAAACTAAAGTTAGGTTAGGTTAGGGTTATACATGAATATTCAGGTGCCCGGCCGAAGGCCGGGCACTTAGGTTCTGTTGGGATCGTAAACCTACCTAAAACTAAAAAAAAGTTGAAAAAAAATTTGATTTTTTTTTTCAAAAATGTTATAATGTTATGTGTAGGTATTTATCTTGAGTTAAATTTAAAAACAATCATTTTTTTAATTTCATTTTATTAAAAAAAAAAACGTTTTTTTATTTAGTTAGAAACATTTTTTTATTTCATTTTTCTCACAAAAAAAAAATTAAAAATGTGGTTGAAGATTTGGTGTATTATTTGAAGCTAATATTTAAGTATTTTAGGAGTTCACGGTTTGAAGCTAAGTTATAAATATAGATGCTAAAATTATATTTTTTAGAGGCTCACTAGTTGAAGCTGACTTAGTAATTTAGAAGCCAATAATGGTATTAAATAGAAGCTCGTTTAATTACATGCCTAGACTTTATGCGTACATTTATCTACATAATATTTTAGAGCCGTTAATTTAAAGTCGTCGGTAACTTCAATCCAGCTTGTATTCAGTTTCGGTTCCCCGCGATTGAAGTCAAGAAAGTTTTCCGATGCGATTCAGTACGAAGTAAAATATGTGGACTTAAACCTTATGTTATTGCACTAAACCTAAGCTAATTTAAGCTAGCCCACTTGGCTTTGATGACCTTGCTTTACATAGATAGGTTCACGACCTTATTTTTTCCATTGCCCACTTTGAGAATACTTTTTGTCTAGAGCCCCCTAAATCAATAATAATTAAAAATTTTCATATCATAGATGCTGGATATAAATTGTAGATCTGAATATAATGGAATCTTTCAGTTCAATTTCCATCCACTTCCTGAGCTACCAAAATAATTATATGAGTGCACACGTGTACAAGACAGTTCAAGACACACAATAAAAAAATTTAATCGATACTAAACTTTACTTTACTTTAGTAGGTGATAAGCGTGTTTTTTTCGCCCGTTCTGTGCCATCTCAGGTTGAAATATATAGACCGTCCTCTCACTGTGCTCAGACTCAAGAAGGAGATAAAACGAGACAGATTTATGTCAAAGCATATTTGTGTCCGATTTTAACTCTGAGCTAAGTCAGAGCATGCTCTATAGATCTCAGCATCAACGCTACCTAAAATTCTCTGGGTCTTCCACTGCCCCCCTAGTCTCAAACGCCCACAAATGGGGCGTTATCGCTCACATTGAGAACCTATGAGATAAAGCATCGCAAAGAAGCGGTGTAAAAGTGGTTCGGTTAGGTCAGTGACGTCCATTACGCTTCTTACAGCCTTTGCAAATCTGTTATCTGGTCGAATGAAAAACGAATAATGTCACCCGTTCGTGGTCCCTAATTCGTTACACAGATACAATCTTGTTCTATTTATATTATTAATAAAATGTATTGTAGCATTGTTCCAACACGATTTGATACGAAACAACAATGGTACAGGCATAGTGAAGGCAGGTTTACTGTAAGGTTGACTACTATGAATCTATGTAAATATATAAAACGCAAAGGTGACTGACTGACTGATCTATCAAAGTATATTATGACATAGGCATCCGTTATTAAGGAAGGATTTTTGAAAATTCAGCCCCTAAGGGAGTAAAATAGAGGTTTGAAAATGAGCGAAGCCGCGGGCAAAAGTGCTACACAAAATTATCAATTTTGATATTTTTTCGATGCAGCTGTTTTTTGGAGGTTTCTCTATAGGTTTCCCTATTAAACCACCCCTGCGAATAAAAAAAAAACCAGGCGGTCAAGCCGTTTTTGAGTTTTAGCCAGACTAATGAACAGCAATTGATTTCATAGAAGAGGAAGAGAAGTATATTGCGTTTATCTAGTACAAGTTCTTGAGTTCTCCGTCAATTCATTGTATTACCAGCGCAATATTCAATTCTATTACACAAACGTTGAAAACACACCTGGGATGGTTTTCAAAGTCAAATCTCGGTGCGAAGGCGCATTTGAATTTTATTCTTCAAGTTTTAAGGGTTATCCGGCTTGGTACCTTAAGGCTGCACATAGCGTACGCTTTTCCTTGTAGTCATAATAACGATGGTTACATTATTTATGTATTGTAGCTCTAAAACTAGTTCAAATATCGATTTATCTTTTCATCATATACTTGACCTGCCTGACCACAATTACACCATTACCTCCACAAAAGTTATGTTTCTCTTGAAAGTTACGAAAAATTTTAAGACTTTTAAGCTATTGCATAGCTTCTATCGCGGGCCAGCGTGGAGACCGAATCCAGAAATTCCGTAACGAAAATAACCTGACACGGGACTCCTCTACGGTGAGCCGCTAGATGGCGTTGATAAAAAATGCTATGCAATAGCTTTACCGCGGCAGTCCCCGAGTGCCACACGTCTTTTTTTAACTTCATGCGTAATTGAGTTACATGAGAAAATACATTTATAAAAGTTAACAACCGAGCTATACTTAATATTTTTTTACTATATTTAGTCGCTTCATTCTTCAGATATAACAAACTAGACGATGACCACGAATAATTAATTTTCCGGAATAAAATGTAGCCTTTATGTTAATCCTCGGTATGAGCTATCTCCATTTCAAATTTCAGCCAAAATGGTTAATTCGTTGTGGCGTGAAGGAATAATATATACATATACACATACAAACTTTCGCCTTTATAATATGTATTAGTGTGATGCTCTCAAGTCTGATATAGGCTTTCCCAGTTTAGCGCTCAGGATTCAAATGTTAAGTACTATACCGAGTTTCTCAAATAAAGATCGATAAGTCTTAAAAAAAGATTTCTTTCGTTCGAAGAGCGCTCTTAATATCAAGTTGTTTGTATCGGATGATTAAAAAACATTTATTCTCTCTTGGTAATGAACTGTGATGGTACTATCACTATGAATAAAGGATATTTTGTGTATCCAATAACTTACGTAACAAAGCGAACAAAGGTATCACAATCTATTTTTCTTTAACTATTTTGGAAAATCACAGAGGTATTAGAAAATCCTCAGAAGGAAATAATCCTTATTTAATATTATAGATGTGAAATTATGTTTGCTTGTTGATTTGTTCTTCAATAATGTTGGAACAGAGTAAGGAATGGATCGACTTTTAAACTCGGAAAAACAAAGAGTTTTCCAAAAACAAAGCGAAACTGGCAAAAGGTAGTTAGTTAGGTAAATACCTCTAATTTATTACCTACTAGCTGATGCCCGCGACTTCGTCCGCGTGGATTAAGTTTTTCGATTCCCGCGGGAACTTTTTAGTTTATCGGGGCAAAATGTAGCCTATTATGTTAATTCTAGGTATGAGCTATCTCTATTCCAAATTTCAGCCAAATCGGTTTATTCGTTGTGGCGTGAAGGAGTAACAAACATACACACACACATATACAAACTTTCGTCTTCATAATATTAGTGTGATTTGGTATGATGTGATTTATAACCACAGCAGCTTTTGCTTTTGGGAAAAGATTTACCTTTGTCACTCGCTAGGTCTTCAACTATAAATACTTAAAAAGTTACGTCGATCTATTGTTCCACTGATTAAAGGACCACAGAAGGATTAAGTGATCCCACTTTCGCATTTATAATATTAACACTTCAAACGACACTCTTGTAAACAGTACTTACTTCTGGTAAGTCAATTGCAGATACAGAAATCAGACACCATTCATAGTTTACAAGAGAAAGTAATTTCCATACGTCTATAATCTATTACAAATAGGTATACGTTTCCACGAGGTCAGTGACAGCGTCAACTTTCGTTTAATAACCGCTCCAGCCTCAAGTCATGTTAAACGTGTTGTAGGTAGATAATCACGCGGAAACCAGTTGAATGTTAAATATTAGAAGCACGCGTTACTTTGCGGAATTCCATGATACGCAAGGAAAAACAAAATTCTTTTGCTAGTCCACCAAACTTTTGAATCTACAATGCATAATGATGTGAAGTCTAAAAGCCTCAACAGCCCAACGGCTAAATGTGCGGACTTAAAACTGAAAAGTCACAAGTTCGAGCCCCACCCGTTTCACTATTGTCGTACCCACTCCTAGCACAAGTATTTCGCTACTTTGGAGGGGAGAGGAGAATGTAAGTCATTTTCAGCTTGACTAAAATTCTTTATAAAAAAAATGACGTGAAGTCACTTTGCAATTGTGCATGCGGAGTCAACATTTCATGAACTTCTCGAGCGTGCGTAGACATGGTGAAATACCTTCGTAAGTGGTGACGCCATAGTATAATTAAATCAGTTGGTAAACTTGATAAATGCACATACCTACATAGGCACCTGCATACTCTACATTTTATGAAAGGCAATTTACTATATGAAAGTGAGTTATTCCATTGGAATCGTTAGTCATTATGATAATTACATTACCGAAGCTCGGAATGCTATCAATTAATGGAGTATTATGAAGCGAAGTAAACATTTTTCACAGCGAATTGGTACGAGCAGGCTTTGGGCAGGCCAGATGCATTATATCATGCTTCAAGTATCCGGTGAGCTCGATTTGTCGGTAGTCCGAAGGGATAAGAGTAACGCGATAGAAAGAGAGGCAACTTCTAGGTGATATAACTGCAGGTAATTTAGCGCTGTGCGACCTGAATTGCACTTTATTGTGTGGTAGCAAGAGTCGTTATTTATTTAAACGATTTTGCACAGTGAATCTCCTGCGCCTGTACTATTATGTATTTCGTGGTACGGGCGTGCGGAAGTATGTAGGACGGTCGCGACGCGCGCGCCGACTGCGATACCTTATCTCACTGGGTTAACAACCTATAGCCGCGCGTTGGGATCGTGCAATCACGCCTTATCAGTGCTTGTGCAAATCTTTGTCATAGAGCAGACGGGAAGTGAAGAACTGACGGTGTTGAGATGATTGTCCTACTGTATCTAGATATGTACCCTGAGATGGAACCTGAACGGATGGTTCTTTTACAATGGTCCACTTTCAATAATATTAACGTTTTTAGTGTTCCATACCCAAGAGTTGCCAACGGGACCCTATTACTAAGATTCCACTGTCCGTCTGTCATGAACCTTAATAGGTAGAAACTTGAAATTTTCACAGTATGTGTATTACTAAACTATGGTACGGAACCTTTCGTGTGCAAGTCGAACTCGCACTTGTGCTGTTTATTCTTTATAAGCCTCAAAGACGGAACAGCACAAACAATTTGTCAGATTGATTGAGCCCTAGGTCTCGAAAATATTGTGAAGGCTCGAGTCTTAAGTTACGCATCTCAAAGACATCCTAATATGACTTTGGGACTTTTTTTGTGTGCAAGAATTAATTAAAAAGCTTCTGCCGTTTTGGAGAGAATTCGCAAATTATGACAAAAATAGATACTCTTTGGGGATTTTTTTTATAAGAGGGGATTGGCAAAAATACTATTATGTTGTTATAAAAACATTTATTGAACCTTTATCTTTCATTCTGTATTTTTTTTGTACGTCTCAAATTAACCATTCTGTTCACAATTTGATTTAAACATCCATGAATTTAGGCGTTTTCACACTTCTTAAAGCCTTAACTAGTTTGTGAACTCCATCCAAGGATATGACCTGGTTAGTATTAACGTCAACGCGGGACCTTATTAATTAGATATAGTTATAGTTTTTAACTGTTTTTCTTACCACTGGAGGCGTTTTCCGAGGCGAACAGCGGGGCGGCGTTGTAATCTGTAACAATATTAAGGTATAATAGTTTCATTCAAATAATACATTATATTATAAAACATTTTGAAAAGCCTCATTCTAGCCAAGTCTAGCCATATTATAGACATAACCGTTAAATGCGAGGCGGAATCGCACACCTTCGTATGCCGTATCAAAAACCGTCGAAAGAAAAACACGTTTCTAGTAGGCCCCCATTAATTTTAATTTATTTTTATTATTTATTGTTATAGCGGCAACAGAAATACACATTCTTTGAAAATTTCAACTGTCTACCTATTCTGGATTACGAGATATAAAAAAATAGACGGACGGACGAACTGCGGAGGCTTAGAAATTAGTTTAATCCCGTTAGTTACCCTTCGGATACGGAACCCTAAAAATTATCAGCGTGGATGCAGATGTTTTGAATTCCCGTGTTTTTTCGAGCTTCCAATGTTAAAAAACAGCCTATGTATGCAAGTTATCTATGTGCCAAATCTTGTCTAGATGAGTCTAGCAGTCGTGGCATGAATAAAATATTGTCGCTTATCAACAGTTTCTGATTTTTTTACGGAGGAACTATTACCATTTCCGACTTCAAAGGGAGTTTAGATCGCTCCTTGAATAACGTCGTCCGTTCGGGTTATGCTATCCTTGAAACTGATTCTTATCAGTTCAGAGGCAACACTTCGAAATCACAGACACAGGTGTAGACACCTCAGAGTAATAACCTTCACCTCTACTCTCTGCCTTCACTCAGGCCCATAGACACAATAACGATTCTCTATCTCTATAATTAAAATACAACAAATATGTATTATAAAATTAAACATCATGTTATAGTGGTTAGACATAGTAATTGTGAACGGTGCCAATAATATTATGGTCTATGAAATATGCGCGAAGGCCACGGGGTAAACGACACTTTCTTACGCAACGTGGTATCAGTGATATTACTCCACTGTACTTTGACCCCAATCGTCAGAACCGACATATTATGTTTAGAGCTCAAAGACCCTGGTTCTGACGTTTTTGTATTGATATATTTAATTAAGTAGCGTTAGTCGGGACTCCGACTTTCACTCAACTGTCTCTTTTACTCACTGTTTTTGTAAAGAAATATATTTCTTTAGTTTGAATTATTAGACATTTAGATGTTATAGTGTTATTGCTTGAAACTAAATCTTGTTAAATCATTTTACTCAACTCTCTCTTTTACCATTCGCTGTCTTGTAAAGAAAAATAGTTTTACTCCTATCGCTTCATTCAAAGCCCGTAAGTATTTAAAATACTTCATTCGAATATATTTGTAATTCAGCGACAATTCTCGTTTACCTTATCGGTTATTTATAGCGATTATTTAGGTCGAATTTTTATTTAGTATACGTAGCGTCATCTTCACCCAAAAATAGGTCTACAGCTGCAACTAACTTCACATACAACTGGTCTGTAATATATGTAGCTGAAATAGAGCCAGTAGATATGATTCGGATCAAGTCATTTATCATAGTACGTTTATCCCACGAAGTTTCATGGGCTTTACTTGTGGTTACGTCGTGTACATGCACATTGCGTAAGTATGCGTGCCTGGAGTCTAGGTGGGAAAGGTCAGACGCGAGCAAGCTCTTGCTCACACTTATACCTAAGTGCCATGAGCCACGAGCCATCGTGAAATGAAAGAACTATGGCAAAAGACTTAATCGTCATCAGCAACCCATCATATACTCACTGCGGAGCGCAGGTTCTGTCACTCCCGTTAGAGAAGTATTATAGGCCATAGACCACCACGATGGCCTAATGCAAATTGGCCCTTTATACACCTTTGAGAACATTATAAAGAACACTTAAGGCGTGTGTGTCCTCAACATGTTTTCCTTCACGGTTGAAGGAGGTTGCAGCATATGATATTTAATGGCTTAAACGCTATAGACAGGACATTCGAAATTGATTTACGATTGATTCACAACGCAAACTTACATTCTATCCGATAGATTGACACACTGATCGAGTGTTATAGTATTGAATAGCCGGCTGCCGCTTGCCATATTGCTTACATATACGACATGCAAATATACGAACAGTTTATACATATATATGTGAGTGTATTCAGCCTGTTTATATTTTATGCACACAATCATTATTTTCGTATGTGTGAGTACGTAGGTTCGTGGCCGCGTTAGCTCTCTTAATATTATAACTGGGTTGTGTTATTTCCATCAATGTGTTATTTTATACAAATCTTAATTTTACGATAACGCAATATAATCTTTAGCAGGTAAGTACTTCTACAAATTATTTTATTGGAATGACTTAGTTTTCAGACTCTGAAAATGTAGTAAGTAGATCTTCTTACTTATTGTCATACTTGTTCTTGGGCTTTACCCAAAGGTTTTACCAGTAATTTCGAAAGCACGAACTTAGAGAACATTGTGGAGAATTCTCAGGTGTGCATGATGTTTCCTTCACCGTTGAAGCATATGATGAAAGCATGTGATGAAAGCATGTGATGAAGCATGTGATGAAAGCATATATAAATTATTTATTTTACTTAAATAATTTCTAGGTACGTTTTTCTAGCAATTGTTATCAGTAAGTTAATTCCATTTCAATCGGCCTGGTTTATATAAATGTTATTATTTTGACCTGGTATTGAGTCGTTCAATAATAACGTATATTTAATACCAAAAGTTATTTGGCAGCTTGCCATGTGAATGGTATATTTTTACATCTGTTACAATTTTGTCTATAATTTGTATGTATGTGCTGCTATACTTAACTATTCCTTTTTCATATCACATCACATCACAGTAATATTATAAAGATAATAATAGTTCGCAAGTGTGTATGAGTGGTGTGAGTGAGTGTGTGTGTGTGTATGTTAGGTACTTTTATATTATATTGTGTAAGAGTCTTGTAGCATTTTCGTAAAAATATAGTAAGCAACGTAATATTATATGAAATATCTGTTTAGGGCCGATTTCACGATTGAAAAATATGTAAATTGTAAGTATTACCCGAGCGTGATATTTTGGCAGATTTTCAATATAAAAAATGTCAGAACCAATTTACTCCTCAGCTAAAAGTCACTCCACGATGGTGAAATCGGCACTCAGTAAAGCTTTTAGGGAGATTTTCAGGTGAGATCGCACTCAAACGCTAGTGTATATTTAAAAAAAATTGCAATTTAAATTCACACCTATTTCCTATTTCAGCCACGTGACTCAAGTTAGTTCACATTTGTTTAATAATTCCTGACCTATAACACTATATGCGTCTCGTTTCCCCACTGACCGTCCAGACTTCAATCCACCGCCCTGAAACATACGCGTTCTGTATTGGAAAATTTCTCTTATTCGGAATGCACTAAGGGCTATAATTCATTGCATTTTATATAGCCACATACAAGGATTGTTTACAGTTTATGCATGCGTAAATGCGCACGACGACGCAAATGCATTATACCTACTAAGGTTTCCCTTATGTTAAAATGTAAGGGTTGTCGTATTTAACTTTTAAAATCTATAAGTACTTGGAAGACCATTAAGGTCCTAATAATAGACTTGAGTGCGGTAGTTAGGCACGATTTCAGGAAATTCACGGGCAAACCCTAATTGTCTTTCATGGTTTCTGATAAGAACCGCTAAGGTGTGGAACACTCTTCCAGCATCCGTGTTTCCTGCCACCTATAATTTGAGTACCTTCAAGGCATGATGAATAGGCAACTTCTAGGCAAGCGCGCTCCAACCTAGACTTCATCAGTGCTATCCAGTATTGATTGTCGTCACGCGCAAGCCTATTTCGGATAAAAAAATACTTTTTTGAGAATTTTGAGAAATTGGGATGCCAACTCTGATGTCGATTCGCCAGTTTCTAGAAATGCTTTTCATATGTATCGTTGGAATTAGTATTGTTTCGACAAGGAATGACTGATACGCCTGGCTGTGACATCTGTAGGCCGTCTACACGCAGAATGTTCAAATCGCCAAATGTTCTAAACGTTAAATGTTAATTCGCAACAGCAGAATGATCAATTCGCAAAATGGTCAATACGCAGGCATGTACCTACATTATTTATAATATACAGCGATTATAATCGCTTTAAATGCTACCAGAACATTAAAGGCAAAGGCATAAACCTTTCAGGATAATATAAGTAAGTACCTTCTTAAATAGGATTCAAGATTGCGTCACGTATCGGTTGAAAACAATTAACAGAACGAATTAACTAACAAACGACCTTTGCAATCTGCTTAATTTAGATTTAATATGGTTTTGCGATAATCCCCACGAATGCCTTATAACTAATGCGATTTAGATCTGAAGCCTGGCACTAGTCGCCAACACAAATAGATACAAAGGACCATGCAAATATAATCACTAACGTCCGGTCGACTGTGGCGTTGTAAATAAATAACTTGGTCTGAGTAATATTGCAAAATAACTAAGTTAAGCTGCCTATATGTACTTAGTTATAAATACCCTTAATGGCCCAACGGTTAAAGTGTGGACTGAAAACTGAAAGGAGGTGGATTCGACCCCCACCCTTTACTTTTGTCGTACCTACTCCTAACATAATAAAAAAAAAGTTAAGACCTCTCTGGTTTTGTAAGAGGTACCGAAATCGATTCTTAGCGGGGACTTTATTGAATCACAATGTCTAAATTATCTCTGTTTTGGATAGGCTTCGACCATGGGTAGAATCTTACCACCCTCCAGGCAAAGACGTATTGCCAAGCGATTGAAAGATTTTGAATTAATGGTTTGGGAGTATGGGTTAAATAAAGTGTCAAACACCTTCAAAGTAATCAACTTCTACCAACTGCATCGTCACCTGTCCCATAACTTAGGTGAGATAGCGATCGTTTCATGTATAATATTGTCTTAACTCTTAATAAAAATTATTCTCCAAAACCATATATTGAGAAATATTTTCGATAACCATTAAGTGATACTATTATTTATCATGTTTACATTACAACAACAAACAGAATTTTTAAAACCTATGTCCATGAGACTTAGGTTTTAAAAATCCTGTTTTTCCGGGATAAAAGTTAGCAAATGTCACTCTTCAACTATACCCATGCAAACACACACGGTGATCTGTTGTTCTGTTTCTGTGTGATTGAAAGACCAACTGACAAAGAATTATAATATTAGTAATGATGCATACTACATACAATATCTGTGAAAACAACAATTCTTAGTATAGTAAATTAAATCGACATTCATTGTGCAATATGAAAGTGTCGTAGCATGTATAAAGTTATAAAGTGCGCGGCCTCGAGCAGGCAACCCTGGATGCGGTTAGGGTGGGTGTGGGAGGACTGTGGGAGGGGGAAAGAGGGGGGAGAGCGATCCTGACCACGCACAACTAGGTGCTTCGCTTCCCGACGGCCTATATTTAGCGATGCATTTCACTGTACCTACTCGTACTTGGAAATTGGACGCCATGTTTCCGAGCGAAACCCCGCTAGGATATAGTTACTCGTATAGAGCTGCCATTGCAAGGGCGTATGGGGTATAGTGCTGAAAGTATCCTTAGATATATTATCCATATATGCTGAATGCTTACTGACTGTGTAGTGGTCTACCATTATATTGCTTTCTATTGTTTAACATAACATTTATGCAGTGTTATATTTTATATTTTTTGTATGTGCTTTGTAGAACCTAGAGGTTGATTAGAGTGTGAGAAGAAGGGCAACCTTGTAAGTTACCAATTTAAAAGGTGATTTACAAATAAAGTGTCAAACACAAGCCTCAATCGCCCATCGGTGAAAGGTGCGGACTGAAAGCTGAAAGCCACAATCAGAGCACTATTGTCGTACTCACTCCTAAAACAAACTTTCCGCTTATTTGGAGGGGAGAGGAGAATATTAGTCAAGTTTAGCTTGGCTTATAATTAAAAAGGGTAATAGAGTCTACCAGGGATCCAAGAGCTGCCAGTTACCTTGGCCAAAGGATTAGTTTGGTCAACCAAAGGGGCAATGCTGCCAGCATCTTAGGTACTATGCCACACTGCGGTTACTTCGATGGGGTTTTAGATTTTATTTACTTTTAATTTTAATATTTATTAAGTATTAATTTAGATAGATTAAAGTTTATTTTTAAGGTACGTTGTGTTGATTTTCCGCAATCGACAATTCGGTTTTCCCGGAAAATATGAACGCACAAAACATTTCTATACAGAGTATACACAATATTACAAGCAAACCTTCCGAAGTTTTCCTTCAATGTACGCAAAGCTGTTATTTTTTATTACCCAGTTGTACAACACAAATAACAATTGCAGGTCTCGAACCCGTACTTTGAAAAATAATCACGAGTCTCGAGGAGCTACAGAGGCTTACTTGTTATTAAGTTGTGACGAGAACTTTAGCATGTCATTGTCAAGAGCAACGGCACTCAACGGTGTGAATAGAAGCCACTCCCATTTCCCTTTGTCAAAGTACCAATACACATCGTTCACGCTATAGTTGCAAAGGAGTCATTACAAGTAGCAATGTACTAATTAACAAACCACTCGACGGCGTCTGTTGAACACAAATTGCACACACTTCATATACGTATGGTGTATTGACAAAGCGCTTTTAACTTTCGTAAGTCACTCTCCAGCCACTCTGGTCACAATATTGTGACATGCTTGCGGCCTGCCCAATAACTTGACAAAACGTTGTGGGCAATGATGTATAAACGTAAAAATTCTTTTTACAGAACCGACTTCAAACGCCACTACAAACTATATCAAGTGTGCCTATAAAATTTGAAGTGTTCCCTCGATTTTTCCAAGATCCCATCATCAGATCCTGATCTGATGTTTGGATTGATATGGAAGTATAGATTAGGAATTTTGTAGTTTATGTATTATAAATACTTCGCGCGCCCGATTTCAAAATTTTATTCATGCTGTGCGACCCTGTAGGATTACAATAAGATTTAAATGTAATTTAATTAAGACTTTAGATTAGAAAATTATTGTAATCTGTTTGGATTGCCTAAATAAATAAATAAAAGTATTGCACGCGCGAAGCGTACCTACCCAGACATTTGCGCAGGTAATATTTTCTGATTTCCATTATCTAAACATGACAATACTTCGCATTCAATAAGGAGAAGGAACGTAGGTATGTCATGTTATTGTACAATGTACAGCTAGAGCGAACGAGGAGGTAAATCCACGACATGACATAATGATAATGATGGCAAGAAAGCCATAACGTACGAAAATGTTGCGCACGAGACATGAAATGGGCTCATCTTCATTGGAAAGTACACTTCCACTATTTGTTCCCATGCCTGGCTTTTGTGGTTGCGGGTGATCGCAGCGTGCGTGTGTGGGCGTAACCACAAGCCTCTACGGCCCTAGACAGATCTATTCAAGCCCGTGATACACATGCCGTCAGCCTCGCTGCCGTCCTTACAGACGCGGTTCTAGCCCATGTAGCGCCCGTGTGCAATGAATATCTTGGCGCCCTCTAGTAGACGCGCGGCCAAAATGGAATTCTTACAGTACAAGAATACCGTTTGACTTACAGTCATATTTTCACCAGTGAAAGGAAATTCAGGTGCAAAAAATGGTGCAATTTTAAATGATATCGGGAAGCAAGCAAGCGCAGCTCGGTGCGGCGCCCCCTAAAACCCAGCGCCCGTGTGCGTTGCACACCCTGCACCATAAGTAAAGCCGGCACTGCATCCTTACGAAAAGTACAATACCTCGGGTTTTCGGCCTCATAGACTTTTAAAAGTGTGTGAGGCACAAAACCCGAGTTATTGCAATTTTCGTACGGACGGCAGTTCAGTGGCGGATATTTTACATATATGCCACCAGTAGGCCATTCAAATTTTCGCTTACGCTTCTTCTTAGTATTCTAGGAGAGTGGACTTGATTTTCTCTCCTAGTTCCAAGTAACTAAGTCAACCTAATCTACATGTGTAATGATGAATGGATAGCTCTTTAACTTGACGAGTAATAAGATTCTAAAAATTTTATGCGATTCACGCATGTTGTATGCTTTCTACCGCAGACTTGCAGGGCTGCCAATACCCAGTGTGCCACCTTCGGGTATGTGTATAGTGGCCTTATCTCTGAAAGTATTTTGTTCTTCCATTTGTTACTAGTACATATGAGTGCTATGCGGTTGCATAATGCTTATTGCAGTAATTACCGGCGGAATTACATTCGTTGGATGAAAATCTTTGTTTAACATCGTGCTGTTATGGGTTTCATCTGTGAAAGGATAACATAGAACTGAGATCAAACGAGTATACTTTCTGTACAAAGTACCTGAGATTGAAACTTTCGAATACCTAGTTATCTAGCATTGAAAAGCACAGTATCGGCAGACCTCTATTGGTCGGACCGATGACATCAAACGAGTCGCGATGTGCCACTGGTTACAAGAGGCACAAGAAAACGTCGTGTAGAAGTCCCTGAAAGAGATGCTCCACAATGGACTTCTAGAGGTTGACGACAATATGCTTGGGAAAGTTTACAACTACTAGCGTGGTATATTATAAAACATAATATAGGTTTTAATGTACAGGACTATACCTAAACTTGATTTAGGCTAGCTACGTGAATACAATGTAGTTGCAGTATTTATAAATCCTACCATGTGTTGTTCATCGTTCAATTGTTTACGAGAGCAGATGCGAGCATCCGCTGTTTGTATGTAACGCATTAAAGACTTCCAAGCACGATCGGAATTAATGTATGAAGTGAAAGCATCATATTTTCCGACTAGGTACAAGTTTCACTCGAAGTTTCATGCGAAAGAGAAATCGAGCGCGGCGCGTCGCTTCGAAAAACGAAGAAAATGCCGTCGGAAAAAGCGCAAAAACGCGCGGCGTGGCCGTCCTACAGCAACATAAATCGATAATAGGAAGCCCTCCGACTAGTTCAGCAGTGCGTGCGAGCGACCTAATACACCCACTACGAGCCGCTCGTAATGCGGGCTAAATATACAGGCGAGCGCCGCGCGCGCCCGCAGTGCATCGCCAACGGAACCTATGTCGCAACGACAACGTCCACAATTGCTCGCTCAGAGAAAATAACCGGTTTCGCGAGCTCGGGGGGCGGAACGTAGCTCTTGGTCAACCGGTCTTTAGGTCGACTTTCCGTTGAGCGGTGCGAGGAAGAAGGCCGTTTTCCAGCATAGCCGTCGCGGTAATAACACAGCTAGGTGCATTCTTGCTGCAATTTCGCTCTCGGTCGGGCTGTGTGTTTGTGGCGCGTTGAAGATCAGGGCTAACGATCGGCGCGGCGCTCTCGCTCGCACGCGCCTCCCTCGCGCCTCCGTCCTCCCTCCTCCGGCACGTTTAGCAAAAGAAATGCTACAACTTTATCTGACAGCGAGGCGACGCGACGCCGAGAGGCTTTTGTGCGTTTTCTATGTTTATGATTATACGAGCACACGGATAAGGGGCCCTTTGAACGAATTGCTAGCTAGCTACATAATTCTGCGACAGTTTTGTTTTTGTTCCATAGTTTTATATTGAACGCGTTGCGTACAATGCGTGTGATGCTATCGGACAACCGACTAGTTGCCGCTTTTGCAATAGATAAATCCCAGTCTAGTGTTCATAAAAATTGTAAGATTATACACACTACTGCCTAATGTATAGTATTATGTCTCTATCAATGCTTAAGTACTTATTTTTCTTTCTGATAGAAACTTTTTTTAACAGAAAGGATTAACAATTTTTTCTCACTTACTTTTTACATACTTTTAGTGCCGATTTCACCGATTTCAACAACTTCGAGTGTCGTTTAACCGAGGAATAAATTGGGCGTTCTGACAAGTTTTGTATTGAAAATCTGCCAAAATATAGTGGCGTAAATTTTCGTGAAAATCCTCGTTTCCATAAAAGTAAATCTAATTTTAACTAAAAATAAACAATACACACACTTAAATGTTGAAAGGTGAAATAAATGAAAAAATTCTTGACTCTCAAAACTCATGACTTATTGAACAGACTATAAAGGAGTGGAAGTCATAGACAACAAAACTGTAATATAAGCAAACGGAGATACTAACTGTTCTCTAATTGTATTGGTTAAAATCGTCATTTGTTCGTAGTATAGATTTTTCAATTCACGAGGGCGCGTGGCTCATGGTTGTGTGCGTGACGTATCTGTGGTGTGCTCCTGTCAGGCACGTACACTTACGCAATGTGCATGTACACGACGTAACCACAAGTAAAGCTGACGCGCCCTCGTGAATTGCAAGAACTATAGCATAGAATACCTAATAGTACCTAGTAGGTACTATTAGGTATTCTATGCTAGATGTTATTGTAGGATTATTCAGTTCCAAGCTGCAGTGTTTCAAAATAAACAACTAATAGATCTCGGTAAACCTTCAGCAGACATGTTATTCGTGAACATTAATATAAGTATGAATTATTATTGTTGAGTATGGTTCGTTTACCTTACATGTTACATGCTTATTGGTTGTTTAGCTGCTTTTCAAAAGTCATAGAAAATGAGATACAAGATAATTATACCAACATAATATTGTATTTTCGTTAAATATCATGCCAACGACCTGGAAACCTCGATTGGTCTCGAATCTCGATATCAGATATTGAAACCTATCAAATTAGATGGAGATTAGAGATTTTTTAATCCAAATTATATTTGAATTTAAATGTAATGTTCAGCCAAGAAAATTATTGGGTAAATCCACAAATTATCATTCCGCGTCAGAACACCAATCGCTCCATAGCTTCCTGGAGTATTTTTAGTACTTTTCTTCGAGTGTTTGTTCAAATTATAGGTACTACATGACATATCCTGACTTTTCGAGAACCGCTGGGGAATTGGTACTTACCAAGAATTTTGTTTCTAAAACATTATGAGTAGTAGGTAAGTAGTTACATTAAATGATGCCCGCGACTTCGTTCGCGTGAATAAAGATTTTCTTAATTCCCGCGGGAACTCTTTAAATTTCCGGTATAAAATGTAGCCTATATGTTAATCCTAGGTGTGAGCTATCTCCATTCCAAATTTTAGCCAAATCGGTCCATTTTCTGTGACGTGAGGAGCAATATCCTCACAAACATTCGCATTTATAGTAATATTCTGGCAATGAAAATACGAAAGCTACTAATTACCTAATAATAGAAAGCTAATTACGTAATAATAAACTTAAACGACCTATTTAACGGAAGTAAAGGTAACTTCTTTCGCCTGGGTGTTACATAGCTGAAACCAACATAGCAGTCTAAACTTCCTAAAGTTATAAAAGTCAAATTCTTAGTCGAACCAAGCGGAGGGGACGGATGATTTAATTTAGCGAGCATTATTACGACGGCAGCAACGGGCAACGTATCGAGTGGTACGAGTACTATATTTACTTTGGGCACGTGTTCGGAGTTGAATGGGCCCGCCCTTGACCCCGGATCGCACGCGGTACGCACCGCCCGCCCAAACGGCTCGCCGCGCCTCTGCCGCTGCCGCAACCGGCCCCGCTCCCCTCGCCGCCCGCGCTCTTCCTCCGAACACCCCAAATCAATAGCTTCCTACTTGTGGCATCTACAAACTTGCCAATTTTCAAGAGTTCCAACACAAACCAGCAGGGCTAGCATACAGGGAAAAGGAGAAGTATATTCCTATAAGTATATATCCACTGTGGATATTACTTCCACCGTTTTGCCTACGCTCGACGAGTGGGTAAAACTGAGCGAGGGCTAAACATTTTATCCTATGAGTGTTATCTATCCTGTGTATCTATCCTGTGTATCTATCCTGTGCACTTTAATATCTCCCGCGTGGAGATTGGCCTTCGTGGCCGGATTCAGTCGGGGGGACTGCTATTATTACTTTATTACACTGTTATTATACTACTTGATATTATAGTAATTAAGTTTGCATATTTATGAGGCTAATAAATTGATAAATTAATTAATATATTTAAGTAGATGATTTCAGTAGCGGTATTCTCTAAAATTGATTGCATCAGTGTAACGATCGCAATGACCTCTGATTGGCTGGTACTCTCCCGCTCGTGGTTAAAATGCATTGATGCAGCAAAAACTCCAAAAATTCAGCCAATCAGAGGCCATTGCGATCGTTACACTGATGCAATAGAATGTCACTACTGAGTCATTTGCAGTCAATCTCTTTAGCTACACCATCGCTAAGCTGAATTAGCTGTTTACGTTTAAGATAATATACAATTATTACCTACCTCTACAATGCATGCCGTACATGTGAGTTGACTTTCACTCACCTACAGCGTCATTACGCCGATGGTATATAGTCGCTATTATACCTGTAGTTATTTTCAAGCCTATTAATTCTACTAATATTATAAATTTGAAAGGTTGGATATAAAGGATGGATGGATTGCTTGATGTTTGACTGAACCGATTTGGCTATTGTTTGGCACAGAGATAAATTATTATAGTCTGGAATAACTCGTACAGAACCTTTCGTGTGCAGGTCCAACTTGCACTTGGCCGCAATGGTTCTTTAAGTAGGTACTTATCTTAAAATATAGTATATGCAGAGTTTACGGTTATATGTATATATTTTTTGATTTGAAACTCTATTCTCATGGATACTCTATACTTTGCACGCCACTGGCCGCCATTTATGCAACCGTATAATGATATCAAGTTACTAAAATATACCTAAAAAGCAAATTCCCATGGTTTATAAGAATTTTCTTATTAAAATGTATCTATTAAAAAAGTGTTTCCGCTGCACACAGCGAAACGTGTAATATATTCAGTCACGCGAAGGATTGCGCTTGTGCGTGTGTGCACTGTGGGTGTGTATGTGTGCCAGTGTGCAACATTGTTGATGTGGCGTATAGAGTATAGACTATAGAGTGTCGGACGGTGTTATGTAACAACGACGCGGACTTTAGTCATAGTCGCCAGTAAGTTTTCCAAGGCTCGTTTTGTTATACGTTTCTGCCTTTCTTGGCTTTCGCAGCGAGTAATGCATGCGATGGATATAAAGGAGGTGGGTTGATAAGGCAACAAAATCCGCCCCTCATACACTCGAAAAAAAAAGTTCCAGATTTCGACAAATTGTAAATGTATTTATATACTTGAAGATATAAACTTTATTTTAATATAAAGTTTAGGTGATAAAAAAAATAGTAAGTTACAGAAAATATTACCCAAAAAGACAGTGTTTCTTTTACTTTTCTTACATTTTCATACATTTTAGTCGTTTTTTAAGCTTTGATTTAATATTTTAGAATGAGGCGCTCCATGAACCATGGTAAACGTAACTGATAATGATGCTCCTTTTTATAAGCTTTTATATGAGTTTTAATTTATTTTGGTTCATGGAGCGCCTCATTCTAAAATATTAAATCAAAGCTTAAAAAACGACTAAAATGTATGAAAATGTAAGAAAAGTAAAAGAAACACTCTCTTTTTGGGTAATATTTTCTGTAACTTACTATTTTTTTTATCACCTAAACTTTATATTAAAATAAAGTTTATATCTTCAAGTATATAAATACATTTACAATTTGTCGGAATCTGGAACTTTTTTTTTCGAGTGTATGAGGGGCGGATTTTGGGCCTTATCAACCTACCTCCTTTATCGAGATTTAGTATTTTTAGCGGTAACGACAGCGGCGGGCCGTTCGCCGATCGATAGTCCGGTGTCTACTATAAGAAGCCAACTATCCAGTTGCTAAGATAGACGTTTACACGTGTCTGTTCTGCTTCCGGCGACTTATTCAGCATTATTGTATTTTTCTAAAGTAGCTAAAGAATAGAACGGATTTTTAAAGGTTCCACCCCCATGAGGGTTGAATAGGGGATGAATGTTTGTATGAAAATCAGTCTTTTTTCCGGTTATATACATGAAAATTGGTCTAGGTAAGTAAAAATAAAAAGTGTTTCATTTTATTTGACAATTTTAGCTCCAAGGGAGTTAAACAGTGGTTGAAATTTTTAAAACCAGTCAGACGAAATTCCGAATCATTAATTATTTAGATATAAAAAAATGTGGACGGTATTTTTTCATATATGTATGTGATATCAATTATTATTAACAATACAAAAAGCAATTTATTACATACTTAAATATCACACATTTATCTCCATAGACAATCTATATACATTTTTAAACGTTTGCCAGATAAGTATACCTATTTAGAACAATAAATTCACAAGTTGACAAGAAAATATGAAAACTCAAATTATAATAACATAGTTTATCTGACGTCTTAAAATCGCAAGTATGTATGTACTACCCAAGGCCCGCTTAGCAAAGTACCGCTCGTGATTGTTATTGTAGAGTTTTTTCAAACATTTTACGTTTTAAATGTTTTTGTTTTTTAATTAGTTATATTTTTTGGTTACTTTTGTTGGCATAGCCACATTTTTGTATGCACTATGCAACTATGTTCCCCGCATGCGTCAATTTCCGCTTGCTAAATTAAAAATGCGGTAGTTAATTTAACTTTGCATTGCCTTCGAAGCTTTTGTACAACTACAACGTAGCCAGGCAATGACAAAACAGCGTTTGAAACTAGTTGTGAAGCACCGTCGATCTTATGATATTCTTTGAAATGAACCACTAAGAGTGATTTGAATAGGCTATTAAAAAATATGGCTTATTGAATAGCTCCCGATTTATAAGCCATAATCTACAATCACCTTGGCCGGATTTCACATCTGCTGGTACAATGGACAAGTAGGCCGGCACGACTCTGCCGCCCATTGTCAATGCGCTTGCGCAATTTGACCTATGCTGTAGCCTGTGGATCTCTGTATGCAACTATTAAGTTCTGAACGGGCACAAAGTGAGGCGGCAGCGATTCGCCATGTTTAACAGCCATCAGGGCATCTAAATATACTGAACCAGTAAATTTAAAAGTAAGTAGAGTAAAGGTTTTCTGGATTTTTTTTAAAATACTTAACTCTACGCGAATGAATTCACAGGCAAAAGCTGTTTTCAAAACTAATTATTATAACAATACAGGACACGAATCACGATTCCTTTGGGTGTAACGCCCTAAAGGAAATCTCGATCGGGTATCGAATTAATGGACATCGACATTTCGACGTACAAAAATGCCCGTACATTATATTATCTGTGAGCAATCCAGTCCGAAGAATGTGAAGTGAACGCCAAGATTTTAAGGCCTTTTTTTATTGAGGACAGGTTTTACGCTTGAAAGTCTCACCTGGTGGTAGGTAACCTGACGGTAACCAGTTACTCTGGACAGGGTTTGGCACGTTTTTAGAGATTTATAACCCTAAATAAGAATGCACTTTTCGGAGTTATCTGCATTTTAAGCAATTAAATACCAATTGCTTTAACTGTGAAGGAAATAATCTTGAGAAAACCTGCGTACCTGAGAGTTCTCAAAGGTGTGAAATCTGCCAATGCACTTTTGGACAACCATGGTCTATGGTATAAATTCTCATTCTAGAGGAAAACTGTGCCTAGTAGTAGGCCAACGATAAGTTGAAATGAATGGAAATTAAAAGAATATAATTAGCTGAAGTAGCAGTGGCACTCATCTTTGTCGCTAAAAGAAGCTATGATGATAGAAGCTGCCGTAGACGTTTTCTGGAGTGGAGATGATATAACAGCAAGCGCAGAAAGAGATGACCTTCAAGCGGGCTCCACTTGTGATCTTAAGAATCTGGCGGGAATAAAGTAGAATGCAAAAACTAAGTGTGTACCTACTATGTGCTGAAGCACAGTCAGAAACGCCTCCGGCAATGGACATAGGCAGGCTGTTGATGAAGAAGACGATAAACTCCGTCAGGTTTTACGTCACATTGTATACATTAACGCGCCAGTAGTCTCGCTGGTAGGATGGCGTTTGAAATTTTCAATCCGACAAAAGCTATGAAGGATTTAGAAAAGATTATTTCCCACGGTGAACTAACTTTAGTCTGGTTATTAGTCTGGTTCTTTAACTTGCAGTGCAGTTAAATCTCAGAGATGAAAAAGGCCGTCAGAAATATAGACATAGTATGTATGCTGGGAACTTCTCTCTGCTGTGAAGAATCTGTACATAATTGAAGAGCGCGTATTGCGGCCTGTCGCAGCAATTTGGCCTCGTTAGTTATTCGCGTCGTTAATTAAAAAAATTAGGCAGGCTGTGTCGCTAACATGCCCGCGAGTGTTTTGGGAGTGACAGCGAGTGTCTGTGATGGATGCATCACTCGCTGAGCGTCGATATGAATAATCCAACTTCGCAACGCTAAAAAGCGTACTTTAAATTGAGGGGCAGTATTTGTAGGCCGATAAATGGTACTACAACTCAGTTGTACAGTACATAGACTCTAAAATATATAGTTTGACAGTTCTAAGCGAATCCTAATACCTGCTATTCCGCAGGGAACATTGCGGAAAGGATATGGCATTTCTAAATTGAACTATCACTGTTTATATCAGATTCAGATTGTGAAGTTTGAAATTATTGTTTTGGGACATACATATATGAAAATATAGTAGAATTCGAATAGGTAAAAAAAAAGCTTGCAGCTAAACAATCTCTTAGTCTCTTTAATAATAATTAAACTGGCGATGACGTTGCACTGAATACGTCACGTGTGTACCGGCCCTAAGTATAAGCAAAGTTTATTGACCCGTTTGATAAGAGAGCGCTGATTCGGGATGAGGAAAATTTTTGGCGTATATTATTATTCGTTACAGTATCTCCTAACCTTAAACTTGAAAACAATATAAGCTATGAGTATTGAGTAAGGTTAATTAATATAGAATTTGTTAGGTAAGTTAAAGTTTTAATTAGTTGTTATTTCCTTCATATAATTAATATATTCAGTATACATAAATAATATATGCCTTTATTTAACCCTTTAAATTAATAAACCAGGTTTAAGAATAAACGGCCAAAGATGTGTCGAGCCACGCGTAGGGTTCCGTACATAAAAGGGAGTAAATAATGTAATTTTCATCATAAAATGTATTTTTTAAGATTTTAATAAATGCCCCTATATTTAATTTAATGGGATTGAGCTAAACTAAAAACTTGAAATTTTCACAGCATTAAAAGGCCATTCACCTTCAACTTAGTCCATCAAACCGTTTCTGAGAAAAAGGGTCTTTACACACGGACAGACAGACGGACAACCAAGCGATTTTTATCTGAACCTTAAAACTGACCAAGCGATGACAGCCTAGTGGTTACTACTACTACTTTCTTTTCGAAAGGCCTAGGATTCGGTTTTGGGCAAGCAGCTCACAATTTTTCGGAGTTACGTACGTTTATAGAAATTAAATATAACTTGAGAAAAACTACATGAGGACACCTGCATCCCTCTTCTGAGGAAGGCAGGTTTCCTCACGTAAACAGGTGGTTTTCCATAATGTTTTCAAAGTCGTGTAAAGTCTACCAATCCTCACTTGGATCCTCACAGCCAATCCTCCTTTCATTCATAAGGAGACCTATGCCCAGAATTGAGCAGACGATAAGTTGAGATGAATGAATAAAAAAGGACATTTTAAATGGTTCGGTTTCTCATAAGCGAAAGACCCAAGAAATTCCCATAGAGCGCGTAGGTAGGTATATACAATTATAACCATGATTATTATGGCGGTATACAATGGAATGAGATTAATCTCTCTAGGGCATCTCTAGAGTCTAGATGTGCTGTAGTGGCCGACGCCCTTTGAATTATGTCACGAGTCACAAGTACACCAATTATATAACGTATTGTACCTACATTATTCAATCAAAATATTATAATGCATGGAAGTGGGACTAAACTCTAAAGCATGGAAGTAAGATCTCCTCTGACCGGTTCATAATCCAATAAACACAAATTGCGATGTTTTGTTTCACTCACACTTACGTGATGCTTATAAACAAGAATTGTATGAAATATAGATATGTCATATGTATACTCAGTTTTTATTTTAGTCAGAGTTCCATGCTTTTACTAGGTTTACCATGTTATAATGTGACACAAAAGCATGACCTTCAGTTTTGACGTTTGCGCTGTACACAATATAAGAAGTTTATAAGAACCATTCTTTATTTTTTTTTTTGAAAAGTTGTTTCGGAAGGTTAATTCTACACATTACGTAGGCATAAAAGACCAAAGGCACCGCGCAAATACGAATCACGAGTTCTTAAATTTCTAAACGCCGGTTACTCTTTTTCGTTTTTTATCGCGGTCAACGGCCGCGGGCCCCCATTGTGCCCGTTCCATTGACATCGATCTTTAGGGTTAGATTCTAAATAGACTAAAAAGAACTGATGCCGTCACTTATACAAAAGCTAAGCTCTAATAATTAAGTGTTGACAAGCCTGCACGTGCGGGAAAAATACAATCATTTTATAACCGCTTGAGTACAACTTTGCAAAGCCCTTTGCGAACTGGTGTAGAACCAGTCTAGTCAAATGGCACAAAGCAGTCGCCATTTTGGCACTTGGTAGTTGGTACTGTATAATTCATTAATTTCTAAAGTTGTTGCGAGTTACGACAACATATACCTACCAACAACACTAATGGATGAAACTATTACAAATCATCAAACTACTGAATTCATATCAGTAAAGTTGAGAAGTTCTAAGAAAATTAATAAAAGTTCTAATCTAATATACTAGTCTTATTGTCTCAGGACTGGGCTGAAGCCTCCCCGAGCCTTACAAAAGTTATGACAATTAATTTTGTTGATATTATTACATTGAAGAAAATCCAATCAAAAAATTCCGCACAGAGTTCCGGCTCCTAAAACAAATTATTATTTTAAGAGCTTAGAGATTCGAAACCCACGCACGATATTGTTTTAGACACTTTTTTATAGCAAAATTGGAGCTTATATAACAAAGTCACGGTAACCGATCTACAAAAAATGTTTATGAATGGGATCTTTAACCTGAATATAAAGTTAGCTTCTGCGAACAAATAAAGTGAGGTTTATATACTGATTTAGGTTATTAAAAATTGGCTTTAAGACAAGAATGATAGTAACAGTTGATTTGTCCTTTTCAATCCGTGTTTTCAGAGTTCTGGAGTTCTCTGCAATATCGTGATAAGGCACTGTGTGTTGACTTAGAGTTTTTGTCGTCACCTTCAATTCACAACGTGGGACCTCATAAAGTAAATTGCTTAGACGATGTCAATTCCGGCATGTCATAACTATGGGTCATTAAGTCTAATAGCCTCGACGGATTTAAATTTAGCCAAACTACCGTGCTACCGCAGATATTATAACATTGCTTGAATTAATAAACGTAAAAATTCTTTTTACAAAACCGACTTCAAACGCCAATACTAATTCTAAGCATATAATTTCGAAAAGTTAGAGAAGGCCTGGCCTGGGCTTCGAACCCCAGAACCCCAAAAAGGAAGCCGATGTCTTAACTTCAGTAGGCTATCGTAGCTATAGTATATTTACATATTTATAGTTAGGGCACGCGGCAATGTTTGGTCTAGGCATTCGATCGAATCGAGCGTGTGTTGACCGCGGCGATTCACCTTGAGACCGCACCTCGCTTCGTATAATCCTACCAACAAAAATATCCCTAGACCGGTTCCAATCGGAAAACAAGTAACCGACTACAGAACATGTGCGTTTAGTAAACGTACAATGCTCGAAGACCGGTCCACTGCTGTGGGTGAGCGAGTTGTGGAATGCATTGGGCCGCGGACGGACTGAGACGGCGCGATTTGAAAGTGTGTTCGAGTGCGTTGGCTATCGACTTTTTCTTTACTAATAGGGTACATGCCTATGCTTGGTTTGGATCATTATTTTATACGCAATAGCTAATAAAATAAAATCAAAGCTTCCGATGAAAAAGCATCAAAATTGGTTGCAGAATGAGTAAGTATTGCGAATGAAGTTTTGAGAAAAAATGAGGGCGTAGTGGTTATTTTCACTATTTCCCTCAAAGTCCGCATCCTTAATAAACTCGACCCACCTACCAGAGGGTCTGTGAATATTGCGATTTCAGGTACGGGGCTGCCACTCCAGCACTTTGGGATCCCAACGACTGATAGATTTTGAACTATATGCCACATAAGCGCAACTACTTAAATAATAATCTATTCTTTTCCTCATCTTATTAACAACACATCAATGAAGAATAGTTCATAAATTACTATTCTTAAACCTAATGAAAATTCCCAAACGTGGGATGATTTTTTGTCTTCTACAAATTGTATTCGTACCTACCTACTTCAATTGTTTAAATTGAAATTACCTGTAATAACATGGTGTAATTCATATCTATAATGGGCTGATCTGCTGTGGTGAGATAATCAAATCATCTTAAAATTATAATGTATAAAAAAGTCTCGTGCATAACCAGCGATCTGGGCAAAAAAAAAAATATTCAGCAATGAGAAAAAAATATGAATAATTTTATTAGGTTCCAGTAGTCAACTACTTGAACTGAATTCAAAAGTTAATTTGTAAAGGATTTCTTCGAAATCAGCATTAGGTATACGTTTCGATTGATAAGCGAATTAACACGACGTTCTTCAGATAAAATTGAGCCAGTGGTTTCTTCAAACTAATCAATTTGCTAGTTGCAGATGACAAACATTAAACCAGGTGAGACCTTGAGGATGTTGGTTGTTTAATTGGTTAGTATATTGAATTTTAGGTATTCGAGCTGTGTATATTTGCTGTCTAGACACTGAGGCCGTCAATCAAGCATAAGTTTAGCTTCTTCCGGTTAGTGACGCAATCGAGGTTGCCAACATGTCTGCCAATTCGCAATTGCGTGTAAGATATAAGGACTATCTACAATGATTACAATATCTTAATCTACCTAGCCCTAGAGTGCACAAAAGAAAATCTAAAAGTATGTGAATAAATCATGCAGTATTCATGATTTCAATGTTTGTTATACAAGAATGAAATTTTTAATTATTACTGCACAGTTTTTATTCAAACTTAACTAATAGTTTACTGAGTTTCTGAGTTAATTTAATTATTATTCGTTAGCTTTCGCTCGCGAATTTTTCTACATGGCAATCCCACGGGAACCCTTTTTCCCCCGGATATAAAGCCTGCTGGGTTACCAACTCTCTAAAACTATCATTTTCAGAATTGGCTAAAGATGTTTACTTTTGTAGATAGTTTATTAAGTTTTCTCTCTCTGAACTCTTTAGTTTTCTAGGATAAAATAGAGCCTATGTGTTAATCCTGGGTATGAGCTATCTCCGTTCCACAGCCAATTCGTTGTTGCGTGAAAGAGTAACAAATATCTATCCATAGATTGATCCTCACAAACGTTCGCATTTGTTATACCTGCTTATTACATTAGCTAGGTAATGTGTCTGTCCCAATAAATGTGTTTTTGCAGTCGGGGGCCGCAAGTTTCTCGTGCCCGCGTTTTGCAAGAAACTCGAAAGACCAGGTGACTGACGACAATTTTCACATTCTCATTCATGTGGATATTTCTTAAGATAACTTCAATAAATAATATTTTGTTAAAAAGTATTAGTTTGAAGAGAAAATGGAGATTTTAAAAAGACTTTCAAGCACTCATAATCATCATCGGCAACCCATCAGAGGGTCACTACTGAGACCAGTCCACCACGTTGGCAAATTGTCAGAATTCACACACCTTTGAGAACATTATGGAGAACTCTCAGGCGTGCAAGTTTCCTCAAAATGTCAACATTCTCAAGCACTTCTATTAATGGTTAATTCCTGGAAGATAGGAATTGACCAATAAGAGAGCCATAATTTCACCTTCACCATCTAAGTTTATTTTGACTTCACTTAACTAACTTAAATGGTCATTTATATTTAATTTTTATTTTACACAATTTAAACCTATACTTAATTTATCATCATCATCAGCAACCCAGCATCGGCTTACTACTGAGAGCAGGTCTTCCCTCAAAGAAGGGCAGACCAAAGTCCGCCACGCCTGCCCAATGCGAACTGGCGGACTTCGTATACCTTTGAGAACATTATGGGGCAATCTCAGGTGTGCAGGTTTCCTTACGATATTTTCCTTCACCGTTGAAGCATCGCTTAAATGCACGCAGTTTCTTTACCAACTTTTCTTTCATGCCTGAAATAAGCAACTCGACGTGCGACTGAAATTGGAAAGTACGCGTGATCATTTCTCGTCGTTAGATATTATCGAACAGCCAACTTCATAAAAGGTTTTCAAAGTAAGTTCGTAACTTGCATTTGCGTCGCTATCACCCACGCAATCGTGTTATCAAACGAAAAAAATCGCCCACACAAAATATTATATTTAACTATCTGTTTTATCGTCCGGGCACGGCAACCCCGATGTTAACGGGCTGCCCCAATTCGAACACCGAAATAACCCGCACGGTGTCCCACTTCTGTGGCCCGCTCGCGTAAGGTCTGGACGTGAGCCCGGTTTTTTGCCGGCGGGCCCGGATTTTAACCCCGTGAGCGGTGAGTGACCGCGTGCCAGTGGCCCCAAGTTTTTGTGAGCGGGGTAAGGGAACTGACTGCTTTGGTGTGATCACATTTTTTTGGTGAGGGAGTTAGGTAACTTAGAGGCATAACAGAGCGGATTTCTTCCCCGTTTAGTCAAATTTACCCGCGTGCCAGTGGCCCCAAGTTCTTGTGAGCAGAGTAATGGAACTGACTGCTTTGGTGTGATTTTGGTGACATTTTTTGGTGTGAGAGGTAGGTAACTTAGAGGTAAAACAGAAGTGGTTTCTGCTTCGTTTAGTCAAATTTTCCCGCGTGCCAGTGGCCCCAAGTTTTTGTGAGCGTGGGAAGGAAACTGACTGCTTTGGTGTGATCACATATTTTTGGTAAGAGAGTTGGGAGTTGGGAACTTAGAGGCAAAACGAAGAAGAAAACCTTTCTGAGGTTTTCTTGTTCGTTTTAGTCAAGTTTTCTGGGACAAAAACTCTCCAGGTTTTCAACCATACCAACCAACCATTAGATGATGATAATGGTGATGATGATGGTGATGGTGATGGTGATGTTAATGTGGCTATTTTTTAGCATTTATAGATTGCTCAGCGCTGAGATAATAATTTAATTGTTCACTTATTGCAACACAATAATTAAAACAGAGCAAGTAAATCTGACTGAACAGACTGAACATTTGTCGCGAGCACACTGGAACCAAAACGAAACCTGAACTACCGGTTTATGTCCTCGCTTAAAACCGATCGAATCGACCAAATAGTTGATATAACTTTATAAAAGATAAATCCAAATGTTAATATTATAATATCATATTACTGTTCTTTTGGTGGCATATAAATGTAATTTCATATAGGTACTTTAAGTTCTTGCAACATGACGTCACAGAGAGAATGCAACAGCCAGCAACAAGAGCAGAAAAACAACTCAAGATGTGTAAAATCATACTGGGAGTATTAAAAAATATACGAGTATGCTTTTGAGTACCTAGCTACCTACTAAAATTAAAACAAATTAGCCTGGTCCTATTTTAGGTCAAGCTACATTTTGCTCTCTAAAAAATGTAAGGTACTAATACTGTAGGTATTCATATTCATATTTTAGTTCGTTAATAGTTTTACAACGGTATTTATACATTGTTGCCGTTAATGCCAGTGGAAAATTAGTAGTACAGAAGGTACGTCGATTTCGTTAAGAGGTCAGTGGAACTCGCTCATAAAATAAATACTCGGACATGCCAGTCGTACATATTGTATACCTATAGCATTGTTAATTTTATCTATTGTACGCGTAGTTTAAATGGTGCATCTTTTTGTTACTAAAATTGTAAGCCAAAACCTATTCTACTATAGGATTGGCCTTTGGTTCTGGCTTGCAGTCTTGATGAGTGTTCAAATACGATTTAAGCCCGTGTTAATATTTTAAGTAAATATTCCACCGTCTTTTCGTCAATGTCACATATTAATTACCTATGTGAGGACCTCAAAATTTGGCAGAAAATATTTATATATTACATCTGACGGCTAAATGCCACTTTTTTAAGACGTGTTGCTCTCAGTTGCTCTATAACTCTACCAACCCAACGAGTTAGTTAGCAAATTAATGAGTAAAAGTGCTTTCCCAAACATCAATAAGAAAATTAGGTATATAGTAAGTTAATATAAATTAGGTATAAATGTAATACGTTCCAACAATATAAACAAGAATTATAGCAAAATATATTAGGAATATGAGTACAATATGGTGGACGATAAAACATTGGCAAAGTAATACAGTTTTCACAGTTATTATCCTAGTTACTAGACAGTCAAAATTCGTCATCATGACGCGTCCCGGTTCCCGCACCGGCAAAAATCGGCCCGAACCGTTATCGTCTTGAACGTATGGGCAGAGTGTATGGGTGTGTATGGTAGCCAAATATCGGTGACAAGCGAGGTGAATGACCGAGCGTACTAAGGCACCTGCAATCGCGTCTCTGTTGACATAAGCAACGAACAACCGACATGACGCCCAGAGTGATAATGAATGTTGGTGCAATACACTTGAGATTTAGAATTAAGTTTGTTCGCAAGTAGATACCTACTCTACGTTCTCGAAAGGACAACCGGTTTTGATTGAATACCAAATCGAGGAGGAAATTAACGCGCTCGCTTACGTCATTGGAAGTTGATCGGACTCATGAAGCCATGGGTACTAATGAAGAAAATGTTCATAGCTTTTTGGTGGACTAACATTGATAATTCGGAGAATTTAGAGATAGGTATCACGATAAATAAATATCAAAAGCTAAATACTCTTGCTCTGATGTAACGTAACCGAAACGCGTATTAGAGTTCAAAGTACAGAATGTAGTAGCCGAAGTGAAATGTAGAAGACGTTGAACGTGTAAAGGGTTAAAACTGGGACATTTTAGAATAGAATCCAAGATGGCGGCCTTGCTTATTATGCAATTCATGATTAAGTTTATAATTTGGAGCAAATGATAATAAGTGACATCAAAAACACATAAGTATATTATTAAGTATTTACTGGAGTCGTAAAGTTTATTTTAAGATATAATATTTACGATGTTGATAATGATATTGATCATGATGGTCAAAAGATTTCAAAAATATGTTAAACTGATATTCGGAAATCATTTTATCGATATCTTGCCAGGTACTTCGTAAGAAGAACTGTTTTTCAAGCAGAGTGCATTAACATCACGGTAGTGGTCAACAGGCAGGAAATTTAAAATAAAGGTTAACCGTGGCTATCAAACGGTGTTGCGAAATGTGAGCCCCAGACAAAAGCAAGACCTCTGTCAAGCTCTTTCTAGTCGCTTCCAAGTCGAAACTCGTCACACTGTGCTGTGACGAGTGATGGGATCGGAACTGGACCCGGTCCCATAACCTTCAGGGGATAGAAAAATAGCTACAAATAGGTATAAATAAAAAGTAATAATTTAAGACAAACACGAAAGACTGCTGAAAAATCCTAATCTCTGTAGTAGTTAGGCTTAACAGTGTAACTAGTTACTACAGCTAAACCGCAACGAGCTTAGGCCAATTGTTTTAGACTAATACGAGTACGATGATGATAACAGGATACTGTTTGCTTAACAAAAACTTTTCGTTTTAGGTATTACCGGCAGTTCTTTATACAGAGCGTGCATAGAGGGCGACAAGATTCCGGAACATGTACTGCTTCAAAGCAGAGATGTATCCGATCAACGCAAATTATACGTTGGCTCTCCAGCAACACTCCCTGAAGTCGTTGCCGACTTGGGTGGTCTTCTTTGATTCTGGAATAAACTCGATGAAAACTCTACTTGTGCAAACGATTCTCAGAAATATCTCGGAAGCATAAAAGCCATAAAAGCAGAACATAATTAAAATCGAAAATCAAGTTACGTTGATAACAGTAAGCAATTAAGCACACAGGCTTTCAAATTACCATGATATCAAGTCAAAGTTTTTATGGCGTTCACCAGTATCAAGTTACAAGAGGCTGACGGATTTACTCGCGTACTCAATGATCCCCATATGCAAAACGAGGACACAACCTTGCCCTGATTCTAAAAATTGGCACATTTTTTTTCTATTCTTTGAATCACGGCCAACGTGATAGCTAATTCGAAGTCACAGATATCCCACAGCTTCACGTTTGTCAAAAATATTATTTCTTATGTAAAGTATGATTTACGCAAAACACTCAATTTAATGTTTTACCGTTACTAGACGTTTAGTTGCAAAAATTTAAGTGTTCAAGTAGATGAATGTAGATGAATAATTCATGTAAAACTTTAACATTTCGTCAGTTTCTCGCTTAGATCGTTACTTCCATTTAACTAGGTACCTGAATAAATATAGTCGTTAATTTGAGATTGCAGACATTTGATGCATAATTGCCATGCAATTATGCGTTATAAAAACAATAGTCTATTATTTGTGGACAAAGATATTTTGATAGAGTGCAATAAAGATTCAACCTTCTAGTCACAGGGTTTTAATTGAAGAATTGTTGTACTTGCCATGTAACATTTTTTTGAAGTTTGGAATAAAATTGGTAAGTAAGTACATTTTGCATATTGTATTAAATTACGTCCAAGATCAAAATTCAAAATATACACAAAATATCCCTAGCTTTAGGCCAATATTAAAAACTGCTTACTTGTAATGTACCTTTGTAAAGTATGTTAGAGAGATGCAGGATTTTTACAGGATACTAAATAAAATCTGCCAGAAATGATTACTCAGAATTTTACTTGTATTAGTATAAAAACCGTCAAAAAAAAAAAATTTCTGCGTGCTGTGAATTTTTAAGACTACGCCTCAGGGTTAAAATTCTTACTGTGCACATTATGTTTAATGTCGATGAATAAATCATGGTTCAAAGCCAATGGTTATACCATTGGATACATTATAATTTACCACTTAAATGTAAGAAAACAGCAATTGAGCTCGTTGTGAGTCCGTCAATGGTAAGCAAGAACGAAGTTGTCACGCCCAGTTACATTCCAGAACTTGTATTGATATTGCGGCACGGAGAAATTTCTACAGGTTTATGAATTTTCTACAGCCAACAGTTGCGACCTTCCTCCTTTTTTAAATATCCTTTTCTAGTTTTCAAGATCTTTTCAGATCTGCACTGTTTACGGAAACCTTATTGATTTCTGTTTTCTATTAGTAACGGTTGGCGACTACTTCCTCGAGATATTTTTTGTATATCATCCTCTCTAGACAAACTGCGAAATGCAATTATTTTATTCATTTATTTGTTATTCTATATTAAAAAATGCATTCACAACTAGAACAAATTTTATGTATTATGTAATATGTTAGGATGGGTTGTATGATACACAGTTAGAGTAAGGGTTAAGGATAAATCTTACCACCAATAAAATACTGTTTTGTGTTTAACAAGTCTTCATCGTGGGTGCCTGAACGTTTTAACAAAATTTAATTCACAACTTTTCTTTTCCGATTACTAATTTAGCAGTTTATTTGTTTATATTCTTTATTAAAATTATGTCAGGCAGTAAAGTCTCTAAAAAGACTGAGCTGGTATTTATAATTTGTTAGTCGTAGTCGCCAGAGGAAATTTAAGGATGTTAATATTGTATTTGATGTAAACATTGTATACAGAAACATAGTCTTCCTTACACTAAGAATGCTATCTTTATGATTGTGTGATGCTTGAATGCAAGATAGCTCTATGCTTGCATTGACAAATGTCTACGGATACAGCCATACCACTGAGTGATTATACTTCTCGTTATGATGCTGATATTCATGTACCTGCTAGAAGTATCTTTTATTGTTAGCTTTTTCATTGCCAGTTACAAGTTAATTATAATAAAACGCTGGTGTTAAAATAAAAGTACTTGATCTATATTCGCCAAAAAGCTTTCAGAGTTTCACGTTTGACTGCCATTTTTCTTCTTATTATGAAACAAACTTTGCTTGTTTCTTCGTATTATTAATGCTAAGTGGTGCTGATCTTATTTATGACCGTGTGTTTCTCTTTCATACAATTTAATTGAACAGATGTGGAATTTGCATTCAAATTATTTACATATTAATTGCTGCAGTTATAATACAAGCTATTTGGGTTATAATACTACCATTAAGTAGTTTTTAATAAAGAATAGAAAAAACGCAATTAATTTGTTTTGTCGTAATATTTGTTTCAAATAGAGTCGCAGTTTATTGCACAAATATTTGGAATGTGAGACACCTAAATATTATATTAAGTACTTATCTACATTTTGAAAATGGGGAAAGTATCGTTAAGTGACACGAGTGTAAAAAAGTCGTACATGAATATTATACGTTTGAAAGTAAAAGTCAAAATATCTATTTGCGTAGCTAATTTAAAACAATCTTGCGATTACATTTAACTCAGCTAACGAACTATGAAATAATATAGTAAGTATAAACAATAAATTAAAAATAAAGATAATATTTTTAAAGTATCCAAAACAGTAGAAATGTAGTTGTGTAGAAAATATACCTAACAAGGAAAAATGTAAAACAGATAGACGTACCCATTATTGTCTGGTGGTATTTTAATTTTTAACTACTAAGTAATTTGCAAGTATAAATAGCCTGTGTTGCGTATAATATCGTTTTTGTAACTACTTAATAAGAATAGGTAAAACATAAAGGTCAAAATCCTTGGAGTAAGCAATAAATTACCGTTTAACTTATTTATATTTTTAGTAAAGCTTCATTTGAAGATGAAGATTATTTTTCAATATAACTTTCAATCTGCGGCTAGAGATGTTGGTGACTTTGAAATTTTTATTAAAGGTACGAACGAAAATAAAGAAAATAGAAGCATCAACATGAGTTTAGCGAACCTGTTATGCAATAAAAGCATTATTTCTAATACTTACTAGTTTATTGGACTTGAGGGATCTAATTTAATTTGCACAGCGGCTAATGTTAAGCTGTTTACAGTTGCATGTTGTTGACCTGAGTCAGCTATGAACTATCAACTATCAAATAAGTAGCTTTGAAGGTAATATAATACCAAGAAAAAATAACAAATTAAAAGTAGGTTCCTATCAACATCCAAAGTGAAGCAACATCAGCGTTTTTATAATTCCTTTCCGTACATGTAGAAACAAGTAGGTATCGCGTATGCATGAATGAGGTTATGCAAATTAGCAGAAATAATGTAGAAGGCAATATCACCAAGAAATGTTACTTAATTATTTATCGGTTAAAATTCATTAGATTTTGAATTTTGAACGTAACTGAAATTAGATAGGAGGGTAGTTTTCGGCATGCCTTCTGTTTTAATTTTAAATTTGTCGATTTTGATAGTGACTATACATATGTATACACACAAAGAAGTTACAAGTACTATTTAGTTATACCTCTAGCTGTGTCTCTAGCTTCAATTAAACAGCAAATTAATGCCGCAACAACGTTATCAGTGCCTCTTATGATAGACATTTTAAATAGGTTATCCAATCTTCATTGTGTTGGCACTTGGCGCCCTCAAACTTTATGTAAGTATTTTACTATTTTGCAATTTTAGCTTTATGTAACTCTATCTTCACTTAATAGATGGAATATGATAGTGTAGAGATAAGAATATATGGTATCGGGCAAAAGTTGTGCATCATAAATCCCAACAGGAGACTTTTAAATTGTAAAACGTTACACAAGCAATGAACTAAATACATCAACCAAATGTCATGGCATATAGTTAACCGCTTCGTCTACTGCGACGAAATTAATGTTTTGTGGGACAACTGTAGATCAGCTGAGCGTGCCGGCATGCGGGCAAGAATCCACGCTGTGGCACACGGTGCGGGCCCGGCCGCCTTACACCAGCCGACGACACTTTCTCACTTGTAGGCTATAAATATTCAACGAACGCTCTGCCAGAAGCCAGCGCTCTCACCGCTCCGGCTTTCCTAATCAAATAATACCAACCTAGATACAGTTTGGGCTCAATTTTGACGATCCGCTCTCGCACCCCACCAGAAAAAGAGGACTCGTTCGCGCGTTCACTCGCGCTCGTGTCTCAGTTATCCATCACTGCACATCCGCACCAAGAGGCAAAATCACGATTTCACTGTCACAGCGAAGGGCGTCGAATCCGCCGGAGTCACAGCATGCACCAGTACAACACGCTTCGGGAACCGCGGCGAGCGCTGCAGTGGAATACGCGGGTGTTGCGACGCGAGGTGAAATCGCCGAGATCCGAAACCGCGTCGCGAGGTCGAAGCGACCTCCACGCTCGAGAGCGTGAGAGCCGACGAAGCCTGAACGATAGCAGGTGTGCGGGCAGGAGTGCAGCGACAGTGCAGAGAGAGCTGGACGAGACGACGCGCGTGACTCGCTGCCGCCGACTGACGGGGCGCGCCGCGGCGAGGCTCGCTTCACCACCACACGCGCAACTCGCGACGCGGCGGGCGGCGCGGCGGCCGGGAGGCGCGGAGCCGCGCCGCCCGCTCGTCTCCGGCCGCGGCGCGCTCCACCGCCGGACGCATTTACCGATAATATTTTAAAATTTCATTCCCAATTTGACTTTAAAATCTTGATGTCCGTCGAAGCGACGCCGACCAATAGATTGAATATTTACCGAAACGAGGTGCTGTGCGATATCTCGTTGGAACGTTTCGTAATTCATTGCGCAGTGAATGAACAGCGCGTGTAAAAGCACAGCGCATGCGCATTGCGCACCCCCACATGGCGCCTCCTCTTTAACATGTTTTGTTTGCTTCAACAACACTTGATTTAAATTAAAATCTAGTGGTAACAGATCCGAAAAATGACGGATAGAGGTGGAGAAACGTTCTTAACAATTTCTTGAAACCGAACACTCCATCGCTTCATTATGTACTTCATTCTAAAGCAGCAAGAACAAAGTACCAAGCAATGAATGCACGCGCGGAGGCAGAGTAAGGTCATCGGAATGCTTTAGGTGCGATGCTACAAATTGCGCAAATAGATGTTCCAATGAACTCGTTTAATAATAGCGGGCGTAGTGAGGGCGTCAGCTCTGAGCGTCGAGAACTAGCCGCGTATCGTATCTACTCGACTATAATGCGAAACACGCTCAAGGTTGTCAGAGCACGTACGACGGCGTCACGCACTGCGCTCACTAAAATCTCACTAGAATCTTGAATGAGATAATTTGATCACGTCATCAACTATTGAAATTGCATTGCTCTGCGCCCGCAATGTCCCTTTGATGTTTGCTTAAATTAAGATCATAGACTGCAGCTGGAGGATTACAATGGAACAGCAACCGAACAGTACCATAAGGCCGGTAAGAGAGAGAAATGTTGACTCTACAATGTACAATTGCAAAGAAAATCTGCAATAAATTATGCATTGTGGACCCAACATCTGAAGATGTTCCAGTGTCAGAGTGAAATGTACCTATGTACGTAGAGTGTATACTGATGGAAGACCGCCGGTGTACAGAGAAAGCGGCACGCCGTAGCATGATATAGACATTAAAAATACTTTTTTTTATATAAGACATAAAGAGTAATCATGATAAAAATAGTACCGAGAAATGAAATGGAATCGCTTGCTAGATATTCTTGTGTTATTAAGAAAGCCATAACGTTGTTGATACTGCAATACCGCGGAACCAAAAACGCGCAATTGCGAACTATTTTTGAAGATGCCGAAAAAGTGTATTTTTAATCGACTGGTGGATTTAATGACATAAGAACCCTAATAGAAGCTAAAACACATAAACTCATACACATTTTATAGTTCAGTCGGCCGAGGGTGTAGTAATAACGGAAATATTAGGGTTTTTCTCTCTCCTATAAAATTGGTCACTACCAAGTTACTGTTGGTTACGCGGTACTGCAGTATCAATGACGATAAGTAAATATAATGATTTTGTGTGGAAGGACAAGATCATGATTTACGTCAAGATGGATCACCATAGATTTATGATAGCCACTACCATTCCTAAAACAGCTATGACCGTCACCTTAGCAATTACATTCAATTACATTTTATTATGAAAGTTGTTGTATCCATATATTCTTATATTTCAAGATCAAAAACTGTCCCGGACTAAAATTGACAAACAATGTTTTGTCTCAAGAATTTGAAAATTTCGCTTCGAGTTGCAAAAATACACTTTTATTTTTGGATTATAGTAGTTAGAGTGACATTGAAATGGCGTATGAAAAGAGATACGGAGCGGCGTCAGACGTCACGCCACATCAAGTTTGGGAAACAACAAATTATTCTCATATTGAGAGACTGCGAATCTTAATTAACAAAACGTCCAAACAGTCAGGTTTTCTTTGCCAAATTGACGTAAATGAGACATCCTAAATAATGAGACTTTAATTAAACAAAATCGAAAATAAACACTTAAGGTATTAAAGAAAATAGCACTTTGCTTTTTCATTAATTTTAGTTCCTTAACGCAACTTGTATAACATACCCTATGGCAGGTCGGATGTCAGATATGTGTTTTTATGTGAATCGATCTTCTAAAAAATCTAACTATACATTTTTATCTCTCATCTCTAAGGTCTCAAATTGCAAATTGTAGTTTTCTAATTTTAAGATCATAATAATAACATATTGTACCTACTTACAATTTGGAAATTAATAAATAATCTAATCTAATCTCATAAAGTATTATTGTAGTTCATGAAATAAGTTTTAAATGCTGAATAATAGCTACCTACGTTCTTGTTTTTGCTTTGATTGCAGGAAAGCGTTTCTCAAATGGTGTTGCAATTCCAAAAAGTACATAACGGGACACTGTCGTCCAAACAACGTCGCGTTTGTTCCTCCGAGGTGGTCGCCCGGGACGCCAATCTGCACTTCCGCCGGCGCCCGGATCATTGCCAGAAACACTTAAGGGAAAAGTCAGGCGAACATTGGGAGGACTTGAAATGACCTGAACACTGCAATTTGCTTTCTATTTATAACGAACTAGATGATGACCGCGGCTTCTTCTGCATGGACTAAGAGTTTTTACTCTTTCATTTTCCAGGATAAAATATAGACGATGTGTTGAATGACTATGAATTAAGATAAAAATAAAAAACATACGCGTCGAATTGAGAACCTCCTCTTTTTTTTGAAGTCGGTTAAAAAAATGAAATAACAGTTCGTAATCAAAATTTTAATATAATTAGATGTTTGTCTTGTTTTGAAAACAGCTACCGTACATGAGAGATCCATGTTATTTTTAGCGATATGTCATTTGAAACCACAAAATATAATTATGCTGAAGTAAGAGTTTAATGCGTGCAATACTTGCAGCTGCAAGCTCGGGTGCAAGGCGTGAACTGTGAAGTTATAAGTCCTCTAATTAGCGTCATACACTGATGGTCGGAACAAGCGTGGTCATTTCACGTCCCCCTTCTTTAACGAGCTTGAAATGGTTTTGATTTCTTACAATTTTTTTTTTCAAATGCATCTGACAAAAACACTTTGGCTAAAACAGACGCCGTACAATACGATGTGAATGGTGTTGCCTGTTCATTCCTCAACGTGTTGTCAGGTGTTGATAGTGGGATTCAAATAAGACACATCTTAATCTGTGATATTTAATGATCAAAAGTCAGACATAAATGCAATCTGCATCGCATAATATTAAATTGTGAAATCATTAGAAATTGGATCAAATTAGCAATCGAAACATTCGGTAACTATTAACATTTTCAAAAGTCAAAGTTGAGAAATCATAGCTGATTTTACACATAACTACACTGTCTTACCTGAAATCATTAAAATCATTGATAAAGACTTGAGATTTTGAGATACTTTATATTCAAGCTGAAATGTAGAAACATTAGTCTACGTTGATCTCCAGCAGAATCTGCATTCCGAACCTCTGGTTTCGACGTGTCATAAGAGCCACAGATTGGCCTATATGTGTTATTGTTAATTTATGAAATTTATTATTTCATAAATTAACAATAACATAAAATAAAACTAAATTAAATTCTAAATTAAAACAAAAACCTAAATATAAAAAATATCATGTAAACGACTGGAACGAGGAAATGTGTCCAGAATGTTATCCTGCTGAATGGCCAAACTTATGTACATTCATGATTTTTGAATTAGATTTAAGTAATTAGAAAATTTCAACGGTCGTAATATAACTGTTTAAACAGTTGAATGCTAAAATTAAGTACCAACAGTTTTAAACAAGACAATATTAAAATGTTGCTTTCTAATAGCTTTGTTTCTTGGAACCTAAAAAGGAAAAGAAAAGGCATGGGTGTGGTCTCCGCGCGTAGATAACTTTGGTCTTGCAGTTGAATGGGCCCACACCGGTTTATTATGGGGCTTCAGCTACGTGAAAGTCCGCCGACGGGACAAAGGGCCTGATGGGCATGGAAACTTCTAAAGCCGGACAATGCCACATAAACGTTTAGATCTTTTTGTGAGGCAGTGCGCGAAGCATTTTCGCATTCTGCGAGAACGTAACCGCGACAACAAACAGTCATAACTGGCTATAAACGAGCTGTTACCAGTTCGGAACTTCTGTATAAGTCAACTTTATACTCAATTTTTATTCGTTTGCTTTGGTCCGGTGGTATGTTTTGGCCGTGGCTATCCTACCACCTACGGAGCGTCGCCAAGCGATAGAGATCCGACACGATGGTGTGCAGAAACCGATTAGTGATAAGCACCTCTATATTTAATCTATGATCAACAATGAACTTGCTGCTGTGATTTCTTTTGTGGACCTTTTTGATTGACGCCATTTTGGATTTGATTGACGCCATATTGTCACTGTAAGCATAGAGTGTCTCTGAAACTAATAATATTGCAAATGGCGCACTAACCTCTATAATTAATCTGTGATTTCATAACCAACCTCTTTACCTAACCTTAACCTTTATTTATCTATGATTTCATATAATCCGGCTCGCACTTGGTCGGTTTAATTCGATTTATCAACATTGAGTTGTTGATCAACAAGCTAATGACCGTCCCAGGATGCTGCATAATTATTTTGATATTTCGTTAAATTGATCATTAACCACTTTTTTGGGACTGAGTTATAAATACTAACTCTTATATGCATCGATAAACGCATCGAACGCTTTAATATAATACATAATTAAAGTTTACATATATGGCGTGAGGATGGATGTAATATACATAATTGAAGGGTTTGGGAAGATTCGATCTTCTTACCGATTTGCTTAATAAGGGCCTTAGAAGATGACAAAATCTAAACAATGCAAAAGAGACTAGATTTTTCCCGCGTCTTCGTGCGATTAATCCATGGAAAGAAAATATATTTAATTTAATTAAATATGGTTACTAAAAAGTTTTACCGGCTACCGTATCTTGCAGCGCTTGGTAATTAACACCTCCAGAGGTCACGGCGGCCTTGCCTCTGCAGTCAACCCTCACCTACGTCACTCCCACGCTCCACCCATACCGAATTGTTAATCTCATAATATAAATCAATACGCATATAAATAAAAACGCACCTCCGATTGTATTTAATTACAAAGGTGTTTGATTTATGCCTCTATATTTATTTAGCAGCGGGTGTTTGTAATGTTTGGACTGCTCATATTTTATTAACCATCGACGAAAAAAGAGGGTTGTTGTAGGTTTGACGTGTATCTATGTATCTGTGTGTCTATCTGTTCCCTCATAACTCCCTAATGAATGATCCATTCATTAGGAAGCTATTTTCATGCGGTTTTTTCTGTTTGAAAGCTATCGTAAATCGGGGTGCATCTTAGTGATAATTTATGAAAATCTGTTCAGGCGTTTAAAGATCATAAGCTAATTTCCTACTTGATTAAAGGGTCTTACAAACTTGAAAGGTTTTGTTATCTTCTAAATCGAAGGCCTTAAGATCAAATCTTCCAAATCTTATCTTCACGCCATATATGTAAAGGACATGTCCCAGTTTAGTATGGAGGGTGGTTTTTTATTCTGAGTGTCTATTAACCAGAACCAAACTGCTATCACATGAAAGAGAAAAAAATATAAAATTAAACGCCATTTAAATAATAATTTTAGAAACCCCCATTTTTTTTAATTAATAAAGAAAAATATTGTTTGTAGAAAATATTTTTCGATGGATGGCAACATTAAAAACATTTTCTTATCTAGAAATAATTGAATCTGACACCTGTTACTGTCACTTTAATGTCATTTAAATGCCAAAAGTTCAAAAACGTCATTATACTAGTCATTATAATTGTCACTTTTGACAGTCCTGACAATCACCTGACATACGCCTGACATTGACAAGTTACCTAGACAAATAATATTTTTGAAGTTTTTTTTTTAATCGGTGCATAATCACAAGCAAAGGTCCATAAATGCATCAAAACAAAAAAAATATTTTCTCCAAATCGGGGTCTTTAAAAAATCGGTAAATTATTTAGATAGAAGCTTTTTTGGATCTCTATCGAACTATATTAAAATCATTCTGGTTAATTACACTCAATAATAAAAAACCATTTTGGGACAACTCCTTTTAATTATGTACACATACATATTTATTAAGTACCATTTTCGCCAAAACGCCGTGTTTCATTGAACTCTCCATCACACGTTCTTTGCGTTTTAAGTCGAAGTAATTTAGAGTTAGCGTTTATAACTCAGGCTGAAATTCATCGACCACTCTCTCACTTAGCTCAGACTCAAGACAGAGTTAAAGCGAGACAGATTTATGTCAGAGTGTATTTGTGTCTCGTTTTAACCTCTATTATCTTGAGTCTGAGCTGAGTCAAAGCACGCTTTATAGATCTCAGCATCAGTCCCAAAAAGGTGTGGAATTTTTTTTTTTCCTACTATAAAGCACCATGTAACGGTGGCTTTATTTTATACTACCATCTAGCCTGTGGGCTAATAAGTAATATTACTTTAACTTAAACTTCTACTTATAAAAGGTGTGGAAAATGATCGCGTAAACTTTAGTCGTTCGAAAAGGGGGTCCATCAATAGTTAATTATATTCTGTGGAGTATAATTGAAATGGTTGTAGTACGCGGCACTCGTATCTGTTGCGAGCGCAAGTAGGATTTCCTTTTTAGACCATTCCTACTCGTCCATTGGGTCAGTGTGCGAGGGAGATTCTAGCGTTTCCTATCGCTTGTTTGAAATAATGTTTCACTAGTTACGTTTATTTTATGAAATCGATGTGTCTAAGAGCCCTAAGAGAATATATGTATAATCACTTCGCTAAGAGCCTATTTCACCATCGCTAAGTAGACTTTAACCACTGAATTTTGACGTCAAAAACGTTTTGTTTTGGGAATCTGTCAGAACATCAATATATTATGTGATTGAAGTTTAATTGTTAGCTATGCTGAAATAATTCCTAAGTGTTTATGGGTTCTGGATTGAGTGCTAAGATTTTTTAACCCTGCGTATTTTATATAACATCACTATACCTACGTAACTTTTTTTCAGTATGAAAAATATTTCTGGAAAATTTTCAGTTGAAACGTCCATACTAAATGACAGATCTAATGCTAATTTGTTTTTATTTCCTAATTTATGAATATTTTTGTCCTTCATCCGTTCCGTTCCTTCATATTTAATAGTTTTTTTTATCCGAAATAGGCTTGTGCTTGACGACAATCAATACTGGATAGTACTGATGAGGTCTAGGTTGGAGCGCGCTTGCCTAGAAGATGCCTATTCATTCTTGCCTTGAAGATACTCAAATTATAGGTGGTAGGAAACACGGTATGTATGACGTATAATATGTATATGTATACCATTGGGTTGTATTTGGTTGGCAGTAATTCTTTTATGAGTGCGGAGTTTAAAGGAGGCGACTGAAAATAATATGAATAAATGTGTTTCATGAGAAATTACTCTTTTAAGTAGTATTTTTTAAATATATAACACCTTCAAAGCCCAATATTTAGAACAGCTAAACTATATTATGTACATAGTTTAATACCATAAACGAGAACATAAAAGACCATTAACACAATATTGAGCCGGCGCGCTTCATAGTTAGTACGAAATTCGATGTGCTACATCGATTGCCATAACAGTTTTCCCTGCCAAATCGGCCATTTGCTTATGCGTAAGCGAGACGGAATACGCCAACGTGACCTAGAGAGGTGAACAAACGTCTATAGTGAGTTCAACCTAAATTTTTGACCTGATTCGAAGTAAAAACTCGATGGGCTAACGACCCTGACGTAATCGGATAGAAAAAACAACACACGGAATGCAGTCCGGCTTCTCACTCAGGCTTTCTTTCGTTAACTTTAATCTCTGTATCGTAACGGGAATCAGACCGCGCTGGCCAGTGGGCTTCTATATTGTGGAGTGTGACGTATTTTTGGATAACGTTAGATATTTCGAGTTGGTGATGAAAATTTTCTTATAAGAATGTTTTACCGTCACATATTACACTCGGTGTATCGATTCTCTAAGAATGATTGCATCAGCGTAACGATCGCAATGGCCCCTAATTAAATGTTGTTTGAGACTAATATATTTTAAATCTGAAAACTATGGAATGAATGAAGTTGGTTAAAAATTTATTAACAAAAAATAAAGACAACTGTGCCGATAATTCTTATGGCAGCAAATGGCCGAGCATTGGAAACTTAATTACCTATTTTAGCAAGGGGCTTCCCAAGCGCTTAGCAAGTGCTTTTTGTCATTAATTGTTGTAATGTCAAAAATCAGACAACACAAATCATCTCAGCATTCGACCCTAACCTAAACCTTAAACGAAACAAAAATTAATGTCTGGTTACAATCAAATTAGCATAGCAATTTAAAATACATTCGAACATTAAGTGGCTCACGAAACAAAGAGCTATTCATTCGTGTTGCACTTGTGCGCGAATGCACGATATGTATTTTATTAGCTTGGCTCTTGCGCAAAACAAAATGATCTTTAATAAGCGTAGCACTTTTCAAACGGCAAGACAACAGCGAATTGTTTGTAGCATCGGACAAGGTTTCACTGCGGAGTGCAGCGATTCAAGGATATGTTTTGTGTTGTTACCATCGATTTATCTAAATTCGTAAATCAATGTTTGTTACGCATCAGCAAATTGGTGAACTGAACGTCTGTGTCTACCTGGAAGTGTGCCTGTCAATAATACAATGTCTAATTCTGTTATAGGTACACGATAGACTTCAAATTCATCTTCATCTTCATTTCCTGGGAATTTTCTCCGCAAGTAGGCGTTAATCGCCAATTTTGCGTGACTCCGCTGGTACGGCTCCCTACGAGAACACTCCAGCCAGCCGAGTTCCCTCTAAAATCCAAGCAGGCTGCCAAGGTCATTACACGACAGACGTCCACTGTTGAAAATATGTCCCTTGCTTTTAAAGTTCTAAATACCTCAGTCTTACACCGCCTGTGTCCAGCGGTTCCCTGCGATCCAATGTCGTCGGTCCATTTAGTAGGTCTGCCAACACTGCGCATTCCAGTGTAAGCTCGCCGATCCAACACCTTTCGAGATAGGGACCCAATGACCATCAGTTCTTCTGCCACTTCAGCTTCCGGACTCGATGAGACAATATATTTGTATGCATTAGTACTTTCCTTCTTAATTAAGTCTCAGCGACTCTGATTGAGTTCCTTAGGATTGAAAAACAACTAAGGATAATTTACTTTTTATTCTTATGTGATGAAACGGAGTTAAAATGCGTGACTAACATTTAGCATTTCAACAATTGAAATCAATTTCCTTCTTTGAACAATTTAAATCAATCTTAGACGCTTAAAAGATTACGAATCACTAATTTTACATTCCCCTTGAGAGAAGTAGATAGATATAATTAAAACGTTTGTTATTCGCTTTCGTTCTTGCCAGAGGTTAAGCTGAGACATCACAGAGTGGGTTTATGGCTCTGCAAAGAGGCCGCTGTCGCTGTGTAGTGTGTGCTGTGGCAGATTATAATTTATGCGTCACTGTAAAATAGTCTTGTTTATAGTTAACATTAAAAGTTTTATGTTGTGTTTACCCGACCAGGAGCGATCGTGTTTGGCAGCGAAGAAGTCCCCAATCACACTGAAAGTTTGTTTGTGTATGTGTGTGTGTGTGTGTGTGTGTGTGTGTGTGTGTGTGTGTGTGTGTGTGTGTTTATTACTCCTTCACGCCACAATGAATGACTCGATTGGTTGGAGATAGCTCATACCCTGCATTAACACATAGGCTACATTTTGACCTGGGAAATTAAAAAGTTCCGGGAACTTACTTTATGCATAAAAGAGTAGAGAAAAGAAATAATTATATTATCGATATACATATTAATATTTAAACGAAAAACAGAAATAACCTACAAAATTTATCTCTTGTAAATTAGACGGTCATAAAACGTGAGCCAAATTTTACGATTAATAAATTATGTATAAGAAAAGTACATATTTGTGATGCCTCCTGAATTATAATTATGTTTGCTGAATCACGGAATCCACTCATTCTACAAAACTTTAAACATGAAGTGCCCATGTTTGTGAGTAATTTGTATAACATTTTATGGGGCAAGGTATAGTGTATCGGAATGAATTCAAATTTGCTAATATTAAGACGAAATTAAGTCTTTCCTTATTGAAAATTATGCGATGCTTTCAATTTACAAGAACTAAACGTAAATTTTAAAATTGCTCATCGATACAAGTTAAGAATATATTATAGAGTTCATGCCGGTGAGGGTTTAAATTTCTGAGAAACGAGGGAGACTTTATAAAATTATCCTGTTTAAACTTTATACATACTATATCATAGTAAACATGTAACAGAATCAATTTGATATCTAATACAGACAGAAATAATGGCAACGAAACAAAATAAAAAAGTATGAATATCGAACATATTTAAAAAACGAACTGATAAATCCTACTAATATTATTAACGCGAAAGTTTGTAAGTTTGGATGGATGGATGGATGTTTGTTACTCTTTCACGTAAAAACTACTGAACCGATTTGGCTGTATAGTGTGGAATAACACATAGGCTACTTTTTATTCCGGAAAATAAGGGAGTTCCCGCGGGAATCACAAAATCTTAATCCACGTGAACGAAGTTGCGGGCATCAACTAGTAAACAGTAATTCAAATTCCATTCCCAATACCTTAAGAACAGGGAATCTTTTAAAAAGAAAACGATTTGCTGATAAAACTGAGCTGTTATAAAGTTGTTCAAGTTATACGAAGAGAGTTAATAATGAATCAAGTTATAAAATGAGACTTATTGAAAGTGCAAGCAGTCTACGAATTTCATTCCACCACTCGCGACTGGGCCACTGTGCACATTGCGCTTAACTCAACAAATGACGTATCACAAGAGTTTGATTCTGTTCATAAGTAGACTTAATAATGAACAACATAAGGTTTATTATCTATCAACGGAAATGTGCGAATGAGTTTTTTCAATGCTAGCGATATAACACTATTTATAGAAGAACTAGTAGCAAAACGTGTGGAGCAGGCTAGTGAGCTTAATGAGAGTCAACGTTGGGTTGCTAGGTGTATCCAGTTTGAATGGTAGCTTGCAGTTTACATACTGGTCACCTGTAGGGCTAACATGCGAGAAAATTTTGTCTACACGTTTACTCTATGTGGATCTCTATAGATTCACGAGTAAACGTGTTATTCACAGAGTAAACAAAGCAAAGAGAAAAATACCAAATTTTATTCGTGTGACATTCACAATTACACTAATATTATAAAGGCGAAAGTTTGTGTGTGTGTGTGTGTCTGTATCCGATTTGGCTGAATTTTGAATGGATAGCTAATACTCAGGATTAACACATGGGCTACCTACATTTTATAATATACAACGTGTAACAAAAGTGTGAGTTAACCCTGAAGGAGGTGAATGTGCTCATGAAACTGAACAACTTTCCCCAAGGAACATAGGTGGACCTCCCAATCAAAATTGACGATCAGCTGATTGATTTATTATGGGAGGTAAAATTTTTTTTTCATATTTCGACCTATGTTCCTTGAGGAAAGTTGTTCAGTTTCATGAGCACATTCATCTCCTTCAGGATTAACTCACACTTTTGTTACACGTTGTATAGTAAAAATTAAATTATACTTGTGGCCCCGCTAAACTATCAAGGGAGTAATTTTTACGCCAGCAATGACACGACCCTCCTTTTCATTTATGAAAAAATCTATTTTGTCTGATTCCGATGGCATTGTTTGAGTTGTGTGTGTGTTTGCAAACTTTGCTCTTTTGTTGAACAAATAACTGATTTTGTTTGTAATTTCACTATTTAAAATTAAAGTGGTCATCATTATGTTTAAATAAAACTCTGTTCTGTAAAAAATTGTATTCTTCAATGAAGTAGATCACTACAAGAGATACTCTATGTAATATATTCTTGATTTCTTTCTAGTTGTATACATTTTTATTTTTCTATCGTAGGTTTTTTGTGTGTAATTTGGGGATATTACTTCAAACGACACGAGTTTAAATAGATATTTTGCAGTACTCAACTTCTAAATAATAATAATTAATGAACGCAATAAACCAATCACTTGAATTTCAAATACGCGGTTGCATTTGAATCTTCTTCCATATTTTATTAGTCTCAGTAGGTTATATATCAATGGGCTATTTCATGTTTGAAGCTCGTATAAATCTTTGTTAGGTATCTAGAATAGACGAGATGCGAGCAGACTAGACAGCATGATCAGTACGCTAAGGCTTGAACAAACAAAATGCGCGACGGCAACTTGTCCAACGCACCTCTTACATACAAGGATAAAGAACTGTACAAAGGCGTTCACACTGCCCAGTTGCCTAGTTTCAGTCACACTCTTCAATGTGACATACGTACGTGTAAAACAAATTGCAATGTCTGTCAAGAATTTCGCAAAAGTACTCAGCGATGTTGGGTGTTGAGAAATTGGAAATTTTACTCCCCCGTTCCTTTATGAGCATGCAAAGCCATCGGTCATACGCTTGATCTCTCTCCAGTCCTGTTGGATCGCCGTTGTGTTGCAGAATGAGAGAGAGTGATAATAAATTTAAGCTTCGTTTGCTCTTGTGCACTAAAATATTCCGTACTTAGCTGGCTAGTCTCTCTCTCGGGAGGATATAATTGTTGTACTCGCATACACGCGCGTTCTATGTGATGTCCTGCTGTGCAGTTGCTGCTCTGCGTCTAATTGCGGCTCGTAATTGCCAATAAATGCGCAAGTATAGGGGGTACTGGTTTACATCCTATAAATTCTTCAAAATTTATTTCTACCTACAGACATCTCATTAGTAGTAAATTATAATAGACAACAGCTGTGCAAATAGGCAATATGCGATGGAAGTGAACGAGTATATTTCAAATTTAGTTCAGATAATAATATGAAAAATATTCTCCTCAACAACATTATATAAGCGTCTTTTATATTAGGACAATTTGTATTACAAAAAATATTACGGTTACGGTGTTGATTTTTTTGATAAAAACACAGCATTGGTAAATAGAATACTATTTCAATTAATAAACCGCAAGAAAAATCCTTGAACGTAACCTAAATGCAGCCACTGCACCGCAAAAACGGTGAATCCTAGTAACATTTCGGCGAATCTCATATTAGCATAATAGGCGCTCATATCTCAAGGTTAGAGTCGGAGTCAGCGACCGCTGTAGGGCGAACATCCTGCTCATTCACGAGACCCGTAGCTTCCTTTCCTGCACGTGACTGTCAAGTGCAAAACTATACCTAAGTGGCGCAAGTCGTGACACCCACCTGCACAGTGGAGTGGAGTCAACGCGCGTCTTTTTTCATAACAATACAACGCAAATTCAGCGTCATTTTATCGGCCTAGAGGTGATGGTTAAAAACTCAGGCATGCAGGAATCTCCTTCGTGTTTTGTTTTCATTCCATCTTGTTTATCATCGTGTTCTACTTCAGTAGCTTTTTGATAAAGCTGGAAGAGTACCTGTTCCACACGGAGAACTCTTCCAGTTATTAGAATATTTTGTAGTAGGTACATTTTCTGTATTGGGTTAAATTGCCTCTAAATAAAAATTAAAATCACTCACTAACTGAACTGGTGTTATTGAGTAATATTAGATTGTGAGTAAAATAATAATAAGTTATGGTGTTTTCACTACAGCAATTTTAACTGTAAGCAGAGTAAAATAAAGCTGAGTTTGACTTATTATCAAACAAAAAAGTCGCTTCGCCTCGGCTCTACTCCTAGGCGTTGGATCTGAGTGTTTACGATCTACTGTTGGTGGGCTTCAAACATAAGAAAGCAAATAGATATGCACCATTTAATTTTCTCGGTACGGTCAATGTGGGAGTTAGTTCTAGTTATTTAGATTATAGGCTGCGGGGTCAAGGATTGCTTGAAAGCAGGCCTTGCATCTGAGCTTGCTCAAATAACTGAATTACAAAATGTATCTATTATGGAATAATTCTTGCAATTTACGAGGGCGCGTGAGCTTTACTTGTGGTTACGTCATGTACATGCACATTGCGTAAGTGTGCGTGCCTGTCAGGAACCTTAGTGGGAGCGGTCAGGCGCGAGCAAGCTCCCGCTCACACTTATACAGGTACGACACACACACAACCATGAGCCACGCGCCCTCGTGAATTGCAAGAACTATAATGTCAGTCCGCAATTCAAATTGGCATTGGCCACTTTATCTGACAGTCTGAGTGCAATATAATGGCTCAGAATTGGGATCACGATCATAATTCCATACGATGAATAGGCAAAGCGCTGCAATTGTTCCTATCGCCATTCACTGTGTCAGGTGAACTCATAAATAAAACTATTCACGATTATTACAATTTACAGCGAAGGCTGAAATATCAATGGTCGAGCAATATTTTAGTGACGCACCGGAATAATGTGATCTACGATGAAAACGAGGTCGTACGCGCGCAGCTCAAGGCTAGATGCCAATACATAATTATTATAGTTCAACAAAGAGTTCGTTGAATGTAACGCTTCATTCAAGGTTTGTGATTGTGCATTATGTTTGCTATTTTGATTTGGTTGAATACTTTGCCTCCAATGGTCGCACTTCGTTTATCTGGTTGGGAATACGACTGTAGCTAGTTACAACCCTACCGGGGAAGACATGCTGATAAGAAATTTAGTGTACCCGTAAGATACCATCTAGAAACGGATTACTGATAGTACCAGTAGTATCGGTAGCTATTGGAGTACTAGTTAACTGCCACCCCATTTCCTTAGCCCACTTCAATTTTTAAATACATCAAAATTAAATGTACGGAGTCGCAGCTTTAGCTATTCTAGAAAAGAAAATTCAATATTCATCAAATTCACTACCTACTTTATCCAGGTCACTTTTTTGCCTCTTCCACAGAACCATTGCGTTAATCTCTTTGAAAACTGAGCGCTTTTATTAAACTACTGGAGAAAGGTATTCAGCCAGAATTTTCGTCTCCTTCCAACCAAATTTTTAATTCTAAGAACATAAGAAATATAATTTTCCCTTCAAGTTTAGACAATATTCGCTATTTAATGAGCTTATATGCTCTAGGTACAAGAGCACCTTTCTCTTTAAAGTTTTCAAATTCAATGCGCCCTTGCAGGGCGTCTCAAGAAACCTTGACTGAAGATGCCTGCATTGCTGGTATTGAAGGACTTTGAAGTCACAACTTTGTCCTTTCGCATAAATAGATCGAGGGCATCGTCTTTGAAAGAGGTGACTTTGATATATCTATTGGTTTGCTTTATGATCAGCTGGGGATTACTCCTATAATATGTAACCTGTCCAGTAGATTATATAGGGTTTAATTTCTCTTCTATATTCGCAACGCTAGAACTGAGCCCATTTAGAGACTGAAAGATGGTGATCAAGAATCCCTTAGTAATTATAATTGGATAATTTGAACATTGAATCCAAGGTGAAACCCGTTTCATAGTATTTCTCTCCATAATTCAAAATAAGAATTGTAAAAGATACTTCGTCGGTGGGTACTTTTAATTTGTTAAAATATTATGTTCTTTATTTGATATGAAATAAGAATCACAGGTGCAAAATTGCCGAGTGCCGTTTCATTGTAGCCAGACATGATCAAATAAGCGCTTTGCGGACGTGAGTCGCTTGCAGTGGTACTGTATGCTATTCGCGTTCTCGAAACAAGCAATAATCGTCACACGATCCCTTACTTTCCAGTTAACTACAGGCATAAATTTTCTTTCATTTTCACAAATTTATCGTATTCTCTAAGCTTTTCATCTTCACAGGTACATACATATTAGATGATAATTGCCTAGGTATCAGAAGAACTCGCAGAAGAAAGGAACGAAGAATATGTACTCACTTGTTATAGTTGAGACGATGATGATGATTGATGACAACCACGACAAGGAATAAGGTAACGTTTACCACCCTACCTACTGTCCTATAAATCCTGTCATGTACTGGCTGGTTTGTTGGTTTGTCCTTCAATCATGCCGCTATAGAGCTACAGATCGAGGTGATTTGCATTGATATATAGCATGGCTGAGGACATGGAGAGTGAAAAAAGCCTACGAGACTCGCGACGTCTCTTTCTGGAGCTTCGCCACTGGGTATTACGCAATGCTTGGCTTTTTGTGCGTCTTTAAAAAAGGTGTCTGAGGTTTTCACGATAGCAAAAAACAGCTCAACAACACAGATTAGTTTAACCTGAGGCAATCCAAGGCACGATTAGCAATGTTTGGGTGCGGTGGGCGACGGCGGGCGACAATTGCGACATCCGACGCGCCGTCTGCCAATTTGCGCCCGCGCCACAAATGGCAGCACTGCACCCACAAAATAATCACCTCGCGAAACTGCATCTATGACCTCATCCCATTGTACTGGACTCGCAGTTAGCACGTAGGAGTGATCTAAGTGGACTAAACTACCATATGCCAAACGTACATAAGTCATTCGATGTTCCATGTCCATGTTCCATTCGATGTTCATTTTCGAAAGACCAAAGTTTGTGTGTGTGTGTGTGTTTGTTATTCCTTCACGCCACACCGAATGAACTGATTTGGCTGTTTGGAATAGAGATAACTCACACCCAGAATTAATATTTTATCCCCGAAAATTAGTGTTCCTGCGGGAATTTAAAAACCTTAATCCACGCGAACGAAGTCGCGGGCATCATCTAGTACCTTATGATATATGATGTGGTGATGATGTGGTCTAAGGTGTAACGCGTTTGCCTAGAAGATTCCTATTCACACTTATGTGGACCAAATTCTAAAAGTAGAAAGCATTTTCTGACCGCCGATATAAATTAAATTATTATTTTTATATCCGATCGCGCTCTCCAATTAGGTATCGTATCGCTGGACTAACGACTCCGAGCAAGGTTTATGTAATGTTGTCTTGGACCAACGGTGTGCGTGATCAAGTGGTATAATTCGACTGAATTACGTTAATTTAGAAAGCAAGGTCGGTCGTCGCCCCCTAGACCAATCATCGGCCGCTTTTGGAATCTATAAATTTTACATTAACTAGCTACAATTTTCGTCCGACTCCGTCCACTGTTAATAAATTTATATTGTATATCACATACTTTAGATCTAGATATCTACTGCTCTTTGCTACTGCTAGATCAGGCCTCTCATAATAATAATTAATTATTGACCTAAGTGTAGGCTTGAGTGAACTTGAGGAATGACTATTAAGTAAACATTATGCACAATCTTATTTATTTTAGATCACGGTCCACTAGTAATTAATTATCATAATAATGATATCTGAAAGGATTTATGTATCAACCATAGAACCAGTCCTGAGCTAATTTCGCTAGGAAACGTATCTGCGACATCTGACACCAGTCAGCCGCAGAATTGTTGCTTCAGTGAAACGATCGTATGACTGAAGCGGCTGATTAGCCGATACATACAAAAAAAACGGGCAAAAATTACATCATATTTCTAAGTAGATATATGATGTAATTTTTGTCGATACTGAGTAGAAACATAAAATAATGTTTGTTCGACAAAAAAAAATCGCGAAGTTCTAATTTTTAATCAATTAGCATTGATTTTCAATTTGTTGCATATTACAGAGCCAAAATTTTATATAAAATTTCTATACATGATTGATCCAAGGGATGATACAGGCCTTTTTTTTTTAAATTAATTATATCCTACGTGTTATTAGAATGCATAATGTATTTGGCGCTTACTAAACGCTAACGTCTGTCCCGTTTCACATGTTTCCGCTGATTTATTTCATCTATCGAGGGTTTTTTTTCTGGCATTCTGCGCACTGTTAAGTAACAAACAAACTGACATACAACAGTCCTTATTGAAACCTGCAACATTGAGGTTAGCTCATATAAATTTGTTCGTCCACGACCTCTTTATCGGTCATCTAGTACGTGCATATACTATTTTAACAGCTTATTGTATGTGACTTGACTAAAAGAAATCCGCCATACCTGTGCGGTAGCAATTTTTCGCCAATAATGTTTTATTTGTCGAACGTGTTTTTATTGGCATTGCTTTCGAATACCAAATACTTGAGGTTAATTCGGTACTTGCTGTATTGGACAGAATAATAAAATGCATCGATGTCGATGCACATAAAATTACCAAAATAGGTTAAGCTGCTTAGTTAAGAAGTAAACTAACAAATTAAGAGAAAACCGCAACGTTTCTCACAGACCATTAAAGAAAATTTATTTCACAATATTTATTTGTTACTAGCTGATGCCCACGACTTAATCCGCGTGGGTTCAGTTTTTAAAATCCCGCGGGACTCTTTGATTTTCGATAATTGAATTGATTTTTCAATTTTTCAGCTGTTTTGGATTTTTTTAATCGGAAGCCATTTTTGAGTTTTAGTCAGACTATCGAACAGCGATCCTATTTAGCCAGTTTCCCCTTTAGCAGTCTCGTTTTAACTCTGTATCAAGTCCGAATTAAGTCAGATCACAATCTATACCTAGCTATAATAAAACTGTAACTGGATCTATGTAAATAGATCTCAGCATAAATTGTTCATACTTAGGTATTCCTGCTAAAACTTTAATAACTCATTATGCGTGTACAATAAATAAGTAAATACCTAGAAGTAAACATTGTAAGTCCTGCATTCTGGTGAAATCAAATAAAATAAACGAGAGAAGAAATCCTCAACTAAGTAGAGAGTCTGCCTAATTAGAAAATTCTGAAGCCGATTTTAAATGCCTCAGCCTAGACGTTCTATGCGTTAATAAAACAAAACCGCCCGCGAGACCCGCCCTTGAAGTAAACAAAGTAATCAATTAGGCCCCAGGCTGAGTAATGGTGCAATAAATTTGCGACTGCCACAGATCCTCGGAATCAATGGAGTAATGAAAATTTAAGCCTAATGGTGCCTAGCTTGACTGGTTGAGAGTTGAGACATGCCGCGTTTAGACGGGCATGAGGTCTGACAGGCAATTATTGTATAATAATTATTATTATCGATGATTCTTGGAATTACCCTTTTTACGTAATTCATAGGTATAAGCAAAAAATTCAAATAAATTGTAACTTTATGTTTTGGAAGAGGTAACACAGATGCATTTAACTAAAAGTCACCCGTGACCTCGTTTTGGTTAAGTTCATGTAATTGTCGAACAGCCTTTTTACCTATAAGATTATTGTAGAGTTGAATTTCCGAAAATCCAACAATTTTATGCTGAGTTTATAAAACCGCATAGACAATATTACTTTGTCTTCCACTTTTTTACAACTCGCTTCTACAAAATGTCCCCCTTAACGCTTAAGATCACCACATACCTACTTACTGTATAGTCTGATTTTTAATTCCGTGGAATTCTGACGTATCTTAATGTTACCAGAGATTTAAAAAATCCCACAAAAAAGATAATAAATTGAAACTTATACAAATAAAAATCAATGGCCGCACATAGATATATGACAAATGCCTGACAGATAGTTTGGGGTAAAATCGAACTACAGGTGGTAATACTGTTTTTCATACAAATAACTCGCTCTATTTATAAAATGACATCTGTCAGAATTCCACCGAATTAAAAATCAGACTTTAGCAATGATTGATACCTACAGCTTTTTGGAATTGACCAGTTGTATTATTATACAACCCGGACGAAGTCGGCACGGGCTTCTAGTGTATTCACTAGAAGCCCGTGCCGACTTCGTCCGGGTTGAAAAGTTAAAGATTTGTTTTTACGGGACTGATCGCACAGAGCTTCTAATAGGAGACGATTGTAAATAAGATCACCACAGGAATCAGGAATCTTCCGCGCCGAAACCCGCCACCGTGCACCGCCCGCGCCGGCCGGCACCATTTTATTATTTTGTCGCGTGGAAATATTAATTTTCCGATAACTCCTCTGATATTTATTTAAATTGTATAGTGTAAAGGGCAAATATGTTCTAAATTAAACACTTACGATAATAAACATATTTATTTAGATATAGATTGACATCACATCGGTTAAAGAAGGTCGAAAATAATTCATTATTTTTAATCAAAATTTGAAAGATAGAAATGGTTACTGTAAGTTATCCTTAGAAGCTAGACATATGCTATCGGGGACTTTTTTTAGAACTTTGTAAGAGGAACAATTAACCCATACATCATTTTCATCCAATAACAGTATATGACCCAGCGCACGCCTTGAAAACTTTTGAGAGTCAAAAATTTTTCCGACTTCTTTAACAAATTAGCACATAATTTCTAGCCATAATACATTTATGTGCATAATATATAGCCTATAACCATCTGGAATAATGTACCTTTGAAATGGTGAAAGAATTTTTGAAATAGGTGCGGTGGTTCCAAAGTTTGCTCCGGACATACATACAAACTCACAAAATTCACGCTCTCTCTTTATTATAATAGTATAGATTATACTCTGATACTTACATGAGTAGACCATACCAAATAATCATTTATTATTTCAGTTAATTGAACTGAGATTAAATTGGCTACACTTAATTAAAAGTATTTTGTAATGCTCTCAAAGTGTATGTTGTACCCGTATGGAATGATACTAAGCATAACTGTTGTTGCTTTACCGAGCTGGATCGTGAATTCCTTTCTTGAAAAGCAAAAAAACAAGCCGGCACTCTTAACCCAAAGTGGCAATTAAGCTACTTACGAGTACTTATCAAATCGCTTAACAATTTAACACTTATCGCTTAACTTAAAAATAAATGCAAAAAGTATAACGAAATAATTTGACACAATTTGTGAAAAATGTTTCAAATTACTCTGTAACAAGGTATTCGAGTCACATAAATTGTACCGAAATAATCGGGTAGATACTGATTGATGAGAGGGTATCATGTGAGATATACATCCTTAACGAGTGGATTGTATTACACCTTATGCCTCGTTCACGATTCTTCTCATGTTTAGTTTATTATTTTACGAAGTACGGCTACTTCTCACGAAGAATTAATTATGGATATACCAGAATAAAGTGGTTGAGAAGGAAATTTATAAATGTAATAACTGATGCCCGCGATTTCGTCTGCGCGAATTAAGGGGTTTTTGATTCCTTTAATTTAAAAAATCCGAGAAAAATATTGCCTATCTACTATTTTGATGTTTAATCTTTTACATTGTGAATATTCATCAAAATCGGTCTAGTAGTTTTTGTGTAAAGAGTAACAAATATCCATTCATCCATCCTCACAAACTTTCGCTTTTATAATATTAGTAGACTACTTGAGATAGACTACATTAATAGGTGTGACATTTTAGTTATTAGAGAGTTTCATGCGGAAGTTTGTGGATTGGTGCAAGAATTAAATACTTAAATAATTAAATAACATTTTTTTTTATTACAAACATGAAATCGAAATCAAGAATTAAGGACTGTACCAGAAAGACTCAATTTAAATATCAAAGGAGATCCTCCACGATTCATACACTTTTGGGCTAAATCTGAAAGTGCCGGCCAAAAAAAAATTTTGCTGTATTTCGTTAGAACTTGACCCCCTAAACATTTTTTATTATGACACCAAAGCTGTAGAACCATTGACCTTGGTTTTATTTAAGTTTAAAAATCTGTATTTTTTCGAATATATGAAGAGTTTCTAAGGCAATTTTTTTACTTTTTTGGAGTTTTGTTGAGTGTTCCCTATCCGATCCTGACCACACACCTAAAAATACCACATTGTGCATCTTGGCTGGAACTACCACGGAACCCCAGATGGTGGAATGGATGAAACACCATCTCAGATGGTGATTAAGGCTGACTGGGATCAACTCATTTGCAGAAATGATGATTGGGATGGTTTCAGTGGACTCCACTTGCCACATGCCGCAAACCTCGTGAGCCAGATCTAGATACTTTCGTTTTTCTCTGTCTCCACTCTCACGAGGTTTTCGCCATGTTCGATGGTGATGGCCACTAAAAACACCCTCGACTGTGCCCGATCCATCAGCACGATATCAAGCTTATTAACCAGAATCATCCTGTCCGTGATGATAGACCGGTCCCAGTAGAGCCGTACCCCATCACGCTTATGTTTTGGCACCGGTGTGTACTTATAGTCTTTCATCCAGGAAACCGTACTTCAGAGCTTCAAGCTCTTGGTGAAGGATTTTGGCTGCTTGGTTGTGCCTGTGGAAATACTCAGTGTTAGCAAGAGCCGAAAATCCCGATTGCACATGCCTAAGTGACTCACTGGGATGGCGACAAGCTCAACAAATGTTGATAGTGCCATCCTTTAGGATGTACTTTCGGTAGTTCCGCGTCTTAACTACCTGATCTTGTACCTTCGGTTTCCCTAAAGAGGTCAACGAAACGCAACCATTGCACGGACGCTTCTTTATCCACGTGAGGCTCATTAAGAGAGACAAAACCATAGTAGACTCAGACAATTGCCCTGGAAGATACTCCGCCGTGTCCTTATCCGATCATCGGCAGCTGTCAACCGCTCATCATGAAGACAAAGGATCGTGCTCCATTGCCCCATACACTCTCCGAGGAAGTTTCGAACTGTACTATCAACTTTGTACGGCTCAAGGACCCTCAAGAACCATGAATGGGGCACCGAGTCGAATGCCTTCATGCATTGTTAATCCAGGCTGTGGGGAAATTCCGGCAAGTTAGTTTGACCAGTTGGCTCGCGATGAAGTCGATGAGAAGGTGCTTCTTAGTACCGCGACTATTGTACCGACATCCGTTCTGAGCCCCAGACATTATACTATTCTCGCCTACATGACGGGAAATCTTTAGGCTCAAAACGGATGTCAATGTCTTATAGATACTAGTAAGATATGTGATGGGGCGGTACTTGTCAGCGGCATCGGTGGACTTTGGAGCTAAATGAGTGATTCCGTTGGTGAAAAGGCTCGGGAGTGCCCTTTGCTCGAGAGCTTCTTGGAATTGTTTAGCCAGATAGCATGGCAGAACGAAAAACCAGAAGTGATGCAGTCCACCATCCATCCAGGAGTTTTCCAGTTCGCGACCCGGCGCACCGCACCAAGTACATCCTCTGGAGAGATGGCGACTGGGTTCATCGGCTATATTGAGGCACATGCTTCCTCTACCGCCGCAATCCAAGAGCCCTCCTCAAGCATCCATCCATCCATCTCTCATCTTCCATCTCTCTTGACCACACTCTTCGCCAAAAGGCGATGGGGTCAGCCGGGCTCGGCTGCTGACAGGTAGAACAGACTGCTGGGTACTCCAGTTTTTGTTATTATTATTAGAAACATTTCATTTGGTAGGAAAAAATACAGATTTTTAAACTTAAATAAAACCAAGGCCAATGGTTCTACAGCTTGGGTGTCATAATAAAAAATGTTTAGGGGGTCAAATTCTAACGAAATACATCAAAATTTTTTTTTGGCCGGCACTTTCAGATTAAGCCCAAAATGGATGATGTCCTTTCTGTTATATGATCACCTTTATTCATCAAAATTTAATCCAATGAAGGATTGAAGCCAATGTATGTAACTTGAACCTTTTCTGAATCATGCTGCAGAAGAAAAATTGCTAAGTACTCCAGTATGAACTCTACCAAGTATTAAATCGAACTCTCCGCTATACGTACTTGAAAAAGCGACCGCCAAAGTTAATGCCTCAGCTTGTTCCAAGTCATAATAGTTTTTTAAAACTTATTGTAAAGCGATCTCCTCAATTAATATCAAAGGAAATATTATTAAAATTCGGGAGCCTTAACTGAGCAAACAACTCCAAGATCAAGTTTTATAATAGACAAAAATTATCTTTTTTATAAAACATACCCTTTTTAAAGCAAAAAAAAAAAATGTCTTGTCTATTAAACGTTTCTTAAGACGTATTGGTAAGTTAAAAAAATCTAGGTTTTTCTACTACATAATTTGATTTGAAGTTTAGAAGTTTTTTTGTTTTTAATTGAAACTTGACGATAGAGATTGTTATTGATGTAGAAGATATCAATCTCAGATTTGTAATTTCTGAATGACTTAAGGAATTTTGAGAAATACTTCAATAACATTTTAAAGCTTCCACAAAGAGAAGGTACGAATAACGCAAAAGAAATATAAAACAATGTAGAAAAAAAACAATCTCTGATTCCGGAGCTTAATGAGTTTCTATTGTGAGATTTAAAATGAAAGCGATTTTAAAGTGTACAGAATCACCTGAAGAGATTTGCTCAAGAGCCAACTATCAAGGTGACAAAATGCAGCGCTAACAATAGCCAAGTTTTATTGCAAGGCAGAATGGAATTTAACTTAGCCATGATGTAAAATATGTTGGTAATAAAATCCTGCGCAGGCCGTGAGACGCGTAGACAACAAGAACGTGCGCATCCTGTATTATAAATATGTAGAAAGCTGGCAACGCTTTGCATAAAAATAATGAGGAAAAGAGGGATCTAATAACCTTGTACCTACTTTGCTTATAGATTACTAGCTGACCTGGGCTTTGCACGATTGGTCTTTTCTATAGTCTTATTTAATCTATCTATCTATCTGGATCTATCTGGATATGAATGTACCTACTTAAGAATTGCAGTTATCAAAATCAAAAGTAATGATGATTAATACCATAATGTTTTGCACGTAAAAGTCTTGATTTGGTATATCAATAATAATATATATATATATAATATTTATTTCTATAAGAAAGTTTATATATCATTTAATATTGCACTAGTCAGGTTTAGGTATGAAACTAAAGTAGATATTTGGATGGTCCCTATTTGTGCCCGCATGCCTGTATGGGGTAGCCATATTATTATGAATTTTATATTCATCATCTTTTCAACCATATCATCCAATAGTGATTGAAAACCACTTCAGTACATTGGTTTAGAGGTAAAAATTATTATATGCTGCTCGTTTAACATTTATGTAAACGTTATTATCCGTATACAATTTTTATTAAAATTATTACCTTACTTGGTTACAAAAAGTTGTCATCTATTTTGGCTAAAGAATGCTTTAGAAAATCACCTCTCGCAACTAAATATACCTAATAATCATCATATTTTTTATGAAATATACGTAACTAACTGCCCGTACTCGTAACTTGATCACGTTAATTCTATCGAAGCTGATTTATTAACCTTATTATTCAAAGTTTAATTATTACTAATTACATAATTATGATTGAAGGCATAATATACTCTGTAGTAGGTACTTTAGCGAAAAGCTGTTATTATCTGCCTCAGCGAAATGTGAAAAGACGTTAATTTCTTCATTTTCGCTTTGCCTTCGGTTCTTAATAGGGTTAGCAGCTAATCTGAATATTTAGAATGAAAAGGTGACTGACTGACTGACTGACCTATCAACGCACAGCTCAAATTACTGGACGGATCGAGATGTTTGGCATAAAGATAGCTATTACGGCGTAGGCATCCACTTAGAAAGGTATTTGAAAATTCAATCCCTAAAGGAGTAAAATAGGAGAACTTAACGTGAGTGAAGCCGCGGGCAAAACTACTATTCATGTACATATAATATGATAAAATATAGCAGTTAACAATCGACGACAGTCGATCAATATAATGAGTTATTGATTCGATGACTGCTTGGAACAAACTGCTTGGAACAAACAGGGTAGAGTACTATTAATAAATAATTAATAAATCCCTACTTATATTATGCAAAAGAGTGTTTGTTTGTTGGTATGTCCTTCAATCATGTCGCAACAGAGCTACGGATCGACGTGTATTTTTGTATGGATATGGAACACTTTCCGTAAAATTACACTACACGGGCTACTTTTTATTCCAGAAAATCAAAGAGTTCCTAGGGTAAAATGTTACTCTGCACGAAAGAAGTGCAGGCATCAGCTAATGTAATAATATTGATATATCAATAGAGATTTTGACTTTGTTTTTTATGATATTTACTTAAAGTTTAGAATAAGAAATTTTTAACTAATATATGACTGCGTAGCCTCAACTTATGCGTTGTGTGACACTTGACCAGTAGTTATTTTTTGCGCAAAAAAACAGCTCTTTTGCACTACGCACGAGTTAAACTCGAGTGCTGTTTTTCTAAATTGATAGATGTCAACCCTCGTTTACGATCATGTACGTAATTAAGGAGAGATCACTTTAAGTGATGTCAATTAAGCCTTGTTTTTTTTTTTTCAATAATATGAGTAAACACTACAATAATGGCTAATGAGCAATTTTACTTTAACCTAAACTTATAAAATACTAGCTGATACCCGCGACTTCGTTCGCGTGGATTGAGGTTTTTTATTCCCGCGGGAACTCTCTTATTTCCCGGGATAAAAAGTAGCCTATGTCCTATTCCAGACTATAATCTATCTCTGTGCCAAATTTCAGCCAAATCGGTTCAGTCGTTGCGACGTGATTGAGTAACAAACATCCACACTTTCGCATTTATAATATTAAGTAGGATAGTAGGATCTTATAATATACTAAGTAGTTCACCGACGTAGGTATCTTAGTCTATCTTTATTGATTGAAGACACTTTGTTCTTGTGTTGTTTTAAATTGCTGTTTTTCTAAATTGATAGATGTCAACCCTCGTTTACGATCATGTACGTAATTAAGGAGAGATCACTTTAAGTGATGTCAATTAAGCTTTGTTGTGTTGTAACTTTAATCCTTACTTGTTCATGTAGAAGGTACTTATGTAATAAAATGTGGAAGGGTTGTTACAATGGCATCATCCGAAGATGGCTTAGGGCTCCTTTCTTTTGAAAACAGGCAGCATTTTATCTCCCACTCTTTATATTTTAAAAGTAATGGTAAGCGTTACACGTATTCTTCAATGAATCACATGGAACCACCGAATACAAGCGGCGCAAGACCGAGACCTGTAGAAGTCTATGCAAGAGAGATGTTTTGTTGTCTAAGTAGACGAATTTATGACGTTTTGACAATCCAAAATCCGTCAATAGGTATGCCAACTTTATTCGTTCATTCGAATTCAATTAAAAGCATTCAAATTCTTGAGGAAGCCCCTAACTTCATTTTTTTTTTATTAGCCAATGAGGTTCAATCCTCCAATCCCCTCCAAATAAGCGGAAAGCTCGTGCTAGGAGTGGGTACGACAATAGTGCAACGTATGGGGTTCGAACTTGTGAACTATCAGTTTTTAATCCGCACCATTAACCGTTGAGCTATTGAGGATGTTTTCACACATACACACACAAGCACAAATCTCCTATCGAATGAGATGGGCTACCCCTAACTTACGTGTTCTTTTACACTGAAAAATGAATATCACAAGTGTATATAATACAGCGCAAACAACTGCGATGACATTAAGCAAGTCGGCAATATGGCGACAACTCATCATCGACGTTCGGCATCGGCCATCGCTGTTTTCGGGGGGTCAACGCCCGCGGAGGGTTACGTCACCGGTGACCTTGACGCCCCTCCCCCACCCCACGCGCTCCCCGCCGCAGTGCCGCTGTCAATTGCGCTGGCCTCTTTACTTGCGCAAGTGTGAGATTTTTTTGCACGCCCGTAGTTTGCACGTGTCAGCTTTTATTGGGTGTTTTAAAATTAATTAGAGAAATAACCTTTCCACAAACAAAAAAAGGAGCAGTATTTTGACTTTGTTTTCATTACGGTCACGTCGGCGATCGAGATTTTCACACTATAATATTTTGGGATATACAGGGTGTCCCACGGCTATGCCACATGGAGGGGAAGTACCTTAAATATTGTAGATGGAACATTTTACTGAAAGAAGACTTCATTTTAATTTAAAAAACAATTTAAACTGCATTCATAGATTTTTAAATAATTGCCTGGTTGAACCGGGACTCGAACCCGCTATACGAGAAAAAAAATTAACCTGTATCTTTATCATACCGATCGGAAGGCTTCATCATAAGGATTATTTTTTGTTAAGACGAGGTTCTGGACGAATTTTAGGTATTTGAGGGGGTGCGGCAGAGGAAAGCGCGCGGTACTAGTCCCGCCAACCGCGGGGGGCCCCCGGACGAATTTAGGGCGAACGCGGAATATTAGCTTTGATAGCGACAAGGTGGCGGCAAGAAATGACTCAGTCCGGCTGACAAAACTATATTAGGTCTGTACTGTAACTTATTTTCGTCAATCATATTGTAACGTATATGGCTCGGTTGGTATGGCTACAGTATATTTTCAGAGACAGAGTACAGGTTCGATTCCTAGCCAGTAATGTAACATTGTTTTTTTAATTTCCTTATTCATTTTTAGCTTTTTTTTTATTAGTATGTATTTCAATATTACTTACATTTTCTTAAGTACATAATTTGAATAAATAGTGTTGTATTTTTTAATTTATTACCTAATTTTTTAATCTAAATTCTATATATTGATATATTGATAAATTACTAGTTGATGCCCGTGGCTTCGTTCGCGTGGATTAGTTTTTAAAATGAATCCCTATTTCCCTTGTCGAAACATCACGCTTGAACGGCTGGACCGATTTTGATGGGACTTTCACTGGCAGATAGCTGATGGTAGGAGTAATATAGGCTACTTTTTTAACCGATTTTCAAAAAAGGTCTCGGGAAGTCTCGGGTTCGATTCCCGGCGGGGGCAATTTAGGAATTTATAATTTCTAAATTGTCTCTGGTCTGGTCTGGTGGGAGGCTTTGGCCGTGGCTAATTACCACCCTACCGTCAAAGACGTGCCTCCAAGCGATATAGCGTTCCGGCACGATGGCGTGTAGAAACCGACTAGGGTTATGGGTTGAATTTACACTGCTATACCCCTTCCAAGTTAGCCCGCTACCATCTTAGACTGCATCGTCACTTACCATCAGGTGAGATCGCAGTCAAGGGCTATCTTGTTATCGAATAAAAAATAAATAAAATGTTCTAATAAATATTATTCTTAGTAGTATCACACGATAGCAAAGTTTTTGCTTCTTGTGCCTTTGAATCCCTCACTACTCTTATGATTCTAACTTAGAATCCTTCTCTCGCTCGGGATTCAAACTAGGCACTCGCAACAAAAAAACTTTGCTATCTTGTTGAACAAATAACTATTTCGGGCAAACTATCAATTTTAGAGAAAATTTTTATTTCGTCCCATAGTGCCGCCGCCGCACTATGGGACGAAATAATATAAACCGTCTCATAAATGGTTGGGACGAATGTTATGATTCCAAAGATTTTTCCATGGATTAATATCCTCAGATAATAGGACCTTTATGAATAATGTTGAAAAATAAAAATATTTTAGTTCTAGGTATATAAAATTACTAGTAGGGCGCGTGGGTGCGCGGCTCGCTAAAGCGAACCGCGTGTTTTCTGTTCCCCAAGTAGATCTTCGGATCTTGATCATCTTTTTCCAAAACCACTATTTCATCTTGTACATTCTCTAAGATAGACATCGACGAAATTTGTATGGCCAACATCTTGAATCCGCCATTTTGGTAGTTTTTTTCAGCTCATTGCCAATTGGATAAGGTTTCGAGTGATTTTTGTTTGGGCACCCTCAACCTATCTTCAATACCCTGACCGTGCTCCTCACCCGTCTGCGAAATCCTCAATCATCAACTCCCTCCATATTTTTCATACAAATGAATTTTTATCTTCTATGCGAAACCATCAGTTTGGAAAAGAAACCTTATCTTAGACTTGCATATATTTTGTATGAAAAAAATAAATTCCGCCATTTTGAATTTTTTTCTATTCATTAAGTAGACTTTCGAGTACTGATCATCTTTTTCTAAAAAACCACTCTTCCACTTTTTATACTCTCCAAGATAGGCACCGACGAAATTTATATGACCGCCATCTTGAATCCGCCATTTTGGATTTTTTTCAGCTCCTTGCCAATTGGATGAGGTTTCGAGTGACTTTTGTTCGAGAACCCTCCACCTATCTTCGAAACCCTGGCCGTGCTCCTCACCCGTCTCAGAAATCCTCAACCATCAGCTCTCTCCGTATTTTTTCTCCAAATGAATTTTTGTCCTCTCTACGAAACCATCAGAAATTTTGAAAAAGAGCCACATAAAGTCTTGCATATATTTTGTATGGAAAAAATAAATTCCGCCATCTTGAATTTTTTTTCTATTCATCAAATAGACCTTTGGGTCTTGATCATCTTTTTCCAAGCAACCACTCTTCCACCATTTATAGTCTCCAAGATAGACACCGACGAAGTTTGTATGGTCGCCATATTGAATCCGCCATTTTGGAGTTTTTTTTCGGCTCTTTGCCAATTGGATGAGGTTTCGAGTGACATTTGGTTGAACACCCCCCCACCTATCTTCGATACCCTGGCCGGTGCTCCTCAACCGTCTCCGAAATCCTCAATCATCAGCTCTCTCCATATTTTTCCTCCGAATGAATTTTTGTCCTCTATACGAAACCGTCAGAAATTTTGAAAAGGAACCGTATAAAGTCTTGCATATATTTTGTATGGAAAAAATTTAAATCCGCCATCTTGAATTTTTTTTTTATTCATCAAGTAGACCTTAGGGTCCTGATCACCTTTTTCCAAGAAATCACTCTTCCATCTTTTATAGTCTCCGAGATAGACACCGACGAAATTTGTATGGCCGCCATCTTGAATCCGCCATTTTGGAGATTTTTTTCAGCTCCCTGCCAATTGGATGAGGTTTCGAGTGACTTTTGTTTGAACACTCCCCACCTATCTTCGATACCCTGGCCGTGCTCCTCACCCGTCTCCGAAAACCTCAACCATCAGCTCTCTCCATATTTTTCCTCCAAATAAATTTTTGTCCTCTATACGAAACCATCAGAAATTTTGAAAAGGCGCCGCATAAAGTCTTGCATATATTTTGTATGGAAAAAATTAATTCCGCCATCTTGAATTTTTTTCTATTCATCAAGTAGACCTTTGAGTCCTGATCATCCTTTGCCAAGAAACCACTCTTCCATCTTTTATAGTTTTCGAGATAGACACCGACGAAGTTTGTATGGCCGCCATCTTGAATCCGCCATTTTGGTTTTTTTTTTCGGCTCTCTGCCAATTGGATGAGGTTTTGAGTGACATTTGGTTGAACACCCCCCACCTATCTTCGATACCCTGGCCGGTGCTCCTCAGCCATCTCCGAAATCCTCAATCATCAGCTCTCTCCATATTTTTCCTCCGAATGAATTTTTGTCCTCTATACGAAACCATGCGTGAAAAAATTTTTTTCCATACAAAATTTTACAGGAGAGGTGATCAATGAGTCAGTGACTGAGTGAGTGAATCAGTGAATCAGCACGAGTAGCTATATATATATTAACTAGTAGAGCGCGTGGGTGCGTGGCCCGCTGCAGTGGACCGCGGTTTTTCTGCTCTTAGACTTTCAGGGCTTGATCATTTTCTACTAAAAAACCACTCTTCGATTTTTTATTCTTTGTCAAATAGGCACCGACGAAATTTATATGGCCGCCATCTTGATTCCGCTATTTTGGTTTTTTTTTAGCTCCCTGCCAATTGGATGAGGTTTCGCGTGATTTTTGTTTGAGCAACCTCCACCTATCTTCAATACCCTGGCCGTTCTCCTCACCCGTCTTCGAAATCCTGAATCATCAGCTTCTTCCATATTTTTTCTAAGAATGAATTTTTGTCCTATTTGAAATCATCGGTAATTCTGAAAAAGAATCCTAACAGTCTTGCATATATTTTGTATATGAAAAAAATTAATTTCGCCATCTTGAATTTTTTTCTATTCATCAAGTAGACCTTCAAGTACTGATTATCTTTTTCCAAGAAACCACTCTTCCATCTTTTATAGTCTCCGAGATAGGCACCGACGAAATTTGTATGGCCGCCATCTTGAATTTGCCATTTTGGAGTTTTTGTTCGGCTCTCTGCCAATTGGATGAGGTTTCGAGTGACATTTGGTTGAACACCCCCTACCTATCTTCGATACCCTGGCCGGTGCTCCTCAACCGTCTCCGAAATCCTCAATCATCAGCTCTCTCCATATTTTTCCTCCGAATGAATTTTTGTCCTCTACACGAAACCATGGGTGAAAAAAATTTTTTATTATGTATATAAGATCATTCTTATTATTTAACTAGTACTTATTTTTAATGAAATAACTAAAATGACAATAATTATTAATAATGAAATAATTTTAAGTATTATAATTCAATTTTTAGTACTTATGGAAAATTAAATAATTTGATTTTTGACATGCTCTCACGAAATAAATATTATCTTTAAAATACTCGTGTTTCATTTTTCTAGTAGCTTATACATTCAATAATACGTGTACAAATTTTCAAATCAAAATGTCAAGAAACAAAAAGTTATTGATTTTCGAGACGGTTTATATGATTTCGTCCCATAGTGCGCCGTCGCCGCACCGCTGCCCGCAAGATTCGGAGCAAAGGCTTTACTCACTCTTGCAATGTTGATGGTTCCTCAGAACTGAGCTTCAAACGTTTTTTCCGACTGAAAATTAAATATAACTTATTATAATTAATTTTGAAAAAAAAAAAATACTATTGTCCTAAAAAAATGCGCTTAGAAAATGCAAAACAAACACGGTAGAAGAACCGAACCCGTAACTTCTAGCTATCAACTCTCTCTTACACTGACTAAGCCCAACGTCTAATACTATAAACGACGAAAATAAGGTCTAGTATAGCTATACCTAACTACCTAACTATAGATATACCTAACAAGCTAACTACAGTTTGATAAGCCAAACTGTACGACGAACTGGGGTATTACACCATTATTATTAGATACTTACCTTCTTCTTCGTCAACCCATAGACGTCTACTGCTGAACAAAGGTCTCTTACGTGGACTTCCACAGATCTCGTTCTTGCGCCGCCTGAATCCAGCGGCTCCATGCGACTCGTTTGATGTCGTCGGTCCACCTAGTGGGGGATCTGCCAACATTGAGCTTCCCTGTGTGAGGTCGCTAGTCCAGCACCTTGGAACCCCAACGACCTTCAGCTCTTCGAACTATGTGCCCCGCCCATTTCCACTTTAGTTTCGCGACTCGCAGAGCTATGTCGGTAACTTGGTTCTCCTACGGATCTCCTCATTTCTGATTTGATCTCGCAGGTAATTTGAAAAAACGTAATAATTGTGAAGAAATTACGTAACTTACGTAATTACTTCACAATTATTACGTTTTTTCAAGTAATTGAAAATTGATGATGAAATTGATATTTCATGATCCCTTACATAATGCAAAACCTTTACAAAATAATAGGTAAACTCTATTTAACTTCACTAAAATATACAAAATAGTCTTCAACATAAAACAAAAACAATTTTACTTATTATAATTAATTTTGAAAAAAAAAAAAAAACACTTGTCCTAAAAAAAAAAACATAAAACCTTTTTTTAGAAAATGCAAAATGAACGTAGTTGAGATTCGAACCTGCAATTTCTAATTATCAAATCGCGACCAAACCAACTGAGCCAAATTTCTACTAGAAAGAATGACGAAAATAAGGTACATTATAGTAAAGTACCACACAACAATTTGATTAGCCGATTTACGTTACATTTACGTACTGTACGATAAAATTAAAAATAGGTAGGTAGACACTTATAACTATCACCATCTGCTTTTGTTGTTTTTAACCGACTTCTTATTTTGTTCATTTTCTTTTTCGGACTCATTTTCAAAATTTCTACTACTTATTTATTTATTTACAACTATATTATGGTTTATTTATTAACAATATATTGTATACAAACTTATAACTAGGTACACTCTATTTGACTTCACTAAAATATACAAAATACTCTTCAACATAAAACAAAAACAATTTTCAATTATTATATTTCGCGATGTTATTTGATAGCCGAGCGAGAGCAGTGCAGCGCAGGTCCACCTAGCAGCACGCCTTAGCGATCACTGTCTAATTGAGTACGAGTGACAAAGAAGCCGCTACTGGGAAATAAAACGGCCAAGACACAAATTGTGATAAAAAAAGATTAAATTATAATAGTCGCTGTAAAAAAAATCTAAAACTGCCATTTTTTGTAGTAAAATATGACAAACAAATTGTACTTAAATTTTACAAAAATTAATGTATGGTAACTGAGAAAAATGGGAATTCATGTATTTGCAGAGGCAACTTTGCAATTTTTTTCTATTGAAAAAAGTTTACGTCATTGTGTTTTGGAAACAGGCATCAGGCCAGAAATATGATCAATTGTAACTCCCTTTTTTTTCATAGTATTATGACCAATAGATTTTGAATAAAATGATCTTCTTTCGGCTCTATTTAGCTGATCACCGAACCTTAAATAACATAGCATGAGAAATAAAAGGAAGACCATGAATTTTAGCCTTTGATGTAAAATTTTGTTCAGAAAAATGAAAAGCTGACATTGGCGTATCGACATACAACTGACATGAACTATTACTAATGACTAATGAGTACCCACTTGAGAAGTACGCATCATTCCCCGATCCTTACTATCCTTACTAATCCTTACTTATATTACCTATAAATGCGAAAGTGTATTTGTGCTATTATGCTATGTTATTTAACAAAAAATAATCCTTATGATGAAGCCTTCCGATCGGTATGATAAAGATACAGGTTAATTTTTTTTTCTCGTATAGCGGGTTCGAGTCCCGGTTCAACCAGGCCATTATTTAAAAATCTATGAATGCAGTTTAAATTGTTTTTTAAATTAAAATGAAGTCTTCTTTCAGTAAAATGTTCCATCTACAATATTTAAGGTACTTCCCCTCCATGTGGCATAGCCGTGGGACACCCTGTATATAAAAATTATGTAGATCAAAAATATTTATAGGAGTAACAATCTATTACTATTTTGATATGCAAATATTTGCAATTTATAATTAATGTCTACATATTATTAAGGAAGTCTGTACTCGTATGTATCATTAATTATACAGAAGTAACAAACATACAAAAAGTCAACAAGTTTAAACATACTTAAGTAGGTAGTTAATCTTTTCATTTAATTTTTTTAAAGTTAAATATTGTTATTCGTTAAAAAAGTAGGTACGTACTACGTAGGTACTACATTATCGTTATGATAACTCATAATAAACGTATTGTATAGTCATCGTTTCGAAATATGTACAAATTAATTGAATGCAACTTATCTTCACGTTAATCTCCCAAAATAAAAAGGAATAAAACATTTAATACCCAAAATTATTTATTAAGATGTAACGAATGCTTTTTTATTTGGTAGGTAGATAATCAATTTATTATGAAAAAGGAAAACTTAGATATGATCCCGCGGAGAATATATACACGTGTACACAACACATATCACATTATACATAATACGGATCTTACAAAAAATACACAAGATAAACTCAGTTATTCACAGTTTGCACTTGCTATTAGTTAGCAATTGGGCAAATAAAGGCTGTAACAAACAGAACGCGCGATGGCATCCTGTCCAAAGCGGCACCAAAGAATTCGTAATTCAAGGAACTATATGACAACCTTGACAACATTCACACTGCAAAAAGCACTTTGAAGCCTCTTGCAAGTCACGTGATGTCGTAGTTCAGTATAAGTATTGTAAAAGTAAGTTTTGTGTATCTTACTGTGTGACGCACTGCAATAATCACAAAAATCAAGACAAAACGATTTCACACCACACTTTTATTGGATGCATATGTTTGCATTAAAAATATAGTTTCCACGGGTTTTAATTTTTATTTAATGAAATGTATGAATGGAAACTGCGACACTAAAATATATATTGTGTGCCCAATTTGATATATTTTTTGTTGCTCTAACTCTCTAACCATCGTCCACATAAAACACGATTATACATCCGTCGAAGTTCTCGCGAATTTTGTTTATACAGGTGCTGCATAAGTTTCCAAATTAACATCACTCGCAGTGTGACGATCGCGCAAATACGAAAGTGTGATAATCGTATCGCGCGATGTTCGGGTAACTGCGTTTTATTAGGACGTGACCTTATAGTTGGCGTTCAGTTTCCGTCGCGCGTTGTGTCTGTTTCAGGCTTAACGAGCGGGAGAATCGACCGTCTGACATTCGCCGCCCTTGCGCCGCCCTCGGCGAACTAAAGCCGACTTCATAAAGCGTAACGCGCGTATAAATCTTTTACTAGGGCTGTAACGTTATTTTTTCGCAAGCTATAAATAAAAACGTCATGCGTTCTCTGCTTTTTGTGAATTTTCTGCACCGAAAGTTGATTGCACACTAGCAAAAGAGCCGCAAAAATCGCAAGAACTGCGGAACTATTGCATACTGAAAATTCAAAGAGCGCCAGCTGCACGAGTCAGCTGAATTGCATGCGTGTGCGCTGCTGATGATTGTTTTTTATTCAATCACAACTGACTTGATTCTAATCTCACGCTCTGATGAATAACAGTTCAATCAAACTCATGCCCCAAATGTATTATGCACTCCAATAAGAACAAAGTGCTTACTCACCACTGCGTCAGACACACGAAACAGATACAGGTTTTAGAAGATGGCATTATAACTACAAGATTTCATCTCTTGACTTTTTCAGCTTAGTTTGAAATGATGAGGTCTACTAACGATAGTCACATTTTTAGGCTTTTGCGATCATTGCGTCTCTTGCAGGTCTCTTACCTAATATGCGATCAGCGTACAAAACGCTGTAAAAAATGTTTGAATTTTTTGTCCTATTTAAAATACACGAGCGTCGACAAAAAAGCCTCGGTAGTGATTTAAATACGGTCTAATGATTGTTTTTCAAGTTCGAATCAGTTATGACTGGTTATTATGTAATAGACACTAGACAGTGTATATTCAAGAGGTTCGCAGATATTATGTGGTTTGTTAATCGTTTATTAAAAAAAGGTGTTAACAAGTCGCAATCCAAATCCCTCCATATAATATTATTCAAGGATATATTCAGTTGCATAGAAAATTTGAATATATAGGTATAAAGGAAAAGTGACTGACTGACTAATCTGTCAACACGCAGCTCAAATCCATAGACCTTTAGACGGATCGGGCTGAAAGGCTTATAGACTAGCTGGCGTACCTCTTCCAAGGACCTAAATTCTGAGAGTGCGAAGGGATAAGAGTTACGCGATAGAAAGAAAAAAGTCTAGGTGAATAAGACGGTAGGTAAGTAGCGCCGTGTCAACCTGAACCGCACTTTATTGTGTGGTAACAAGAGTCGCTATTTATTTAAATCATTTTGTGGAATGAATCTTCTGTACCTTTAGATACTATTAGGTATTCTGTCGACGTAAATTATTATTAAAAAATCATTTATGAAGCAAGCCTAATCGGCGGCAACATCATAACCGGCGGTCTGCACTGAATGTTGATGATTCATTAATTCATTAGCGAAACCGCCACACAAATTGTTCATGCCATTGACATTGTTGAAAGTATTTGAGCACTGTGAAATTTACATTTTATTTATTTATTTTATTTTTATTTTTTATGTACATATAAGAAATTACCAGACTAAAACATATATTAGAAGAAGTAGTTAGTTCAATCCTTTACCAAAAAAGACAGGTGTTGTAAGTTTTTATTATAGTTATAGTACTTATAGTTTTTACATTTCACGAGGACGCGTGAACTCTACTTGTGGTTATGTCGTGTACATGCACATTGTGTAAGTGTGCATGCATGTCAGGAGCCTAGGTGGGAGCGGTCAGGCGCGAGCAAGCTTTCGCTCACACTTAATAAAACAAAATAAAACTCTTACCGTTTATCAAAGCAAATCCGTCGGAGGACGCTGTAGATATCGTCAGAATAACACTGTATCTGAAACAAGCAAGTTCATTAATTAATTTCGTTTAGATCGAAAAGTAAATATTAGTAGAGCGTTTGTCGACGATTGATAGAGAGTGGAAGGAAGTAGCTACACGAAAAGGGGTTTAATTCATAGGCGTCCCCATCTTAATGACTTGACGCGAATTTGTATATGAAATTATTCTATCTCTTTTAGGCAAGCGCACACCATCTTAATCTAATATATTTAAAAAAAAAACAGCTCGCTGACACGCAGACTGACAGACGGACGGACAGACGGACGGACGGACTTAGTAATAGGTTTCTCTTCAGGAACCTTGAAAACGTCCCATCATCGTTGGGACAGGCAATTTAGACGTTATTTCCATTCGTTACCGTCAGGTACGATTTCAATTTGAGAAAACTGAACAAAAAAGCCCAGCGTGTCGATTCTCTAAAAATCATTGCATCAGTGTAACAATCGCAATGGCCTCTAATTGGCTGAATTTATGGCGTTCTTGCTGCATCAATGCATTTTAACCAATAACGGGATGGCACCAGCCCAACAAAGGCCATTGCGATCGTTACACTGACGCAATCATTTTTAGAGAATTAACACGCTGTAGTCATGGGAGTACTTTCTTGGTCTTTTTTGAACGTGATTATGGGTCTTGCTCGAATACTAAATCAATGGGAGGCTATAGAAAAGCTTTTGGATAGGCTAACAACCTTTCTTCTCTTAATCAGAGAGAAGCTATGAACAGAAATTGATTGGTTCGTCATGAATCAACGACCGATAATAACTGGCTAGTAATTTTGTATACAAACCATCAAGTTAGGGTTACTTAATTGAAAGCCGCCAACATTATGTAAATACCGTCCGTGTTCCAAACTTCCAATTGAAGATTACGGAAAAGCACTGATAGGACTTTAATTATCAAGAAGCTTAAACAAATAACTTTCGTTCGATTGAAATATCGCTACGTTTGTAGATTTTCCTCATACTCTCCAAAAATTGCATAGACTCCAAAGTCTGGAACATCGGCGCAAGGTTGCCTGTCTGTCGGTGTTCTACAACATATATTTCGGAGAGCGTGCCCAAGAACTATTCAATTTAGTTCCACCATCACCTTTCTACCACCGAACCGCAAGGCATCGTACGAATCTGCACCGCTACGTGGTCGAAATTTCACGATCTCGCACCAAGCGCTTTGCTTCCTCGTTCTTAATACGCACCGCAAAAATTTGGAATGCCCTTCCGGCTTCCGTTTTTCCAAGTAACTATAATATGGGTGTCTTTAAATCAAGAGTGAATAGGCATCTTCTGGGCAAGCGCGCACCATGTTAGGCTGCATCTTCACTTACCATCAGGTGAGATCGCAGTCAAGCGCTAGTCTATATATGAAAAAAAATAATTCTGATTAATTACTATTTAACTGATAATAATTTATAATTTAACTGACGCCAGAAAGAACATAAAAAAGTAAAAAAGTACGTAGCCTTAGAAGTTTACTTAACGTGGCAAACCTTTTAATGTAATCACAAAATTTAAGTTAGCTCATAGTCATTAGCAAATTAAATAACTTTGGGATTGTAGGTACCTCATCTCTCTTAGTCTTCAAAAGTGAAAGATAGTCACGGTAATGAATTAGTTTGGAAGGGTGTTATTGCAAAAGGTCAGGTTACAAGTCGAAGTTACCGTCCCAAGTATCGCAATAAACCTAATTACCTACCTATTAAGTAAAGGAGGGTAATATGTTTATCAGTCTATGTATGTATGTATGTTTGTGACGCTCTAGAGACCAAACGCGTGGGCCGATGTTGATATTACGTCAATCGATTTGTGTTAATCTTGCGAGTGCCACTAAAGACATGACAGCAATCAAAATTCATTATAGCGACCACCAGCCCTGGTAGCATGGACGGGAGAAATTTTATCCTCGGGAAAAGGATAAAACGTTTATCCCCTCGCTTGGCTTTATCCACCCGTCGAGCATGGGCACAGCGGTGGAAATAACACTCAGTGGATATACTTATAGAAATATACATCGCCTTCTCCTCAGTCGCCATGCTTTAGCATTGGGAAAAGATAATTTTATCCCCTGTCAGTGGATAAAATCGGGGGATAAAACTTTTATCTCCTGCCCATGCTACCAGTGCAGAAGCAATATTGTGAAAAAGAAGAAAATGAAAGTTGACGAACTATGTTAAGTAGGGTATCATTGAATAGGTATTTGAAAATCGTTGTTAGGTATCTCTTATCGTTTTTCATTTCGAATGACCATTTACGAGCTATGACAATTCAAAATAATATTTTTCTTTAATTAGACTACACTACGCAGCGTGCTTCAGAAATATACATACCTACATACATTCAAAAGTCATTATCCTCCATCGACAGTCGGTTAAAAAAAAGCTGAGCCTAAGCTTCCGTGTCAGGACCAATGTTATTCCCTGCACGATTCTTGTTCTGATTTATTCCAACGATTTCTGTATTCGCACCTCCCTTCCCTGCATACTTTGCAGCCATTAGGGCCCGTTTTCGTACTTAACTTCTGTTTTTTATTCTTACTTGCGCCTAATAATTAGTTCTGCGCCATAATTGACTGACGCGTTTCACTAGTGATCATTAAGTTAGTAATTTTAATGTCCATACGTGGATAATGCGTTGTGAGTGCAATTTTCACTGAGAGAGGTAATAAATCATTGGTGAAATAAACTACTGGGTACAATTTTTTTAATGTTTTTTTTCTGACAAGGAGGTTTTTAATAAATCATTAGTTGAGCTAAGGTAACACCCAGTATAAATTAAAAGGTAGGTAAATAGAGTTATAAATAATTAAACTTGTGTGTGTAGGTAATAGGATAGAAATTAGAATGCATCTTTTAGGCAAGCGCGCTCCAAAAAACGCCGAAAAAATACGTTCCTAGTAGGGGAGCTCCCCTTTAATTTTTAATGTATTTTATTTTTATTATTTGCTGTTATATATAAAAATTCAACTCTCTACCTATTACGGATCATGAGATACAGCCCGCTGACGTACGGACAGCGGAGGTCTACGTATAATAGCTTACGGAACCCTAAAAAGGAAGAGAAAGCTGGAGCAGGCCATGCTATATTAAACTAAAAACTTAGATGGATATATATTACCTACTATACTTTATGATTAACAACGTAACTCTCAACTCCAGGCTGCCAGTGAGAATTTCTTGACAAAAAACCCAATAACTGTTTTTTACAACAAGCTTTTGAATGAATCATAGAAGGTGAGCTAAGGTAATATCCGGTATGTAAATACTCTTACTTCGTATATAACAGGACAAGTTGACTGATTGACTAACTGACTGACTGACTGATCTATCGACGGATTGGGCTGTTTGGCATTCAGATAGCTATTATCAAATAGGCATCTACTAAGAATTTTTTGTTACGGCTTGATTGAAGGACATAAAATTAGTAAGCATACAGGGTGGATAACTAAGCTATATTTATATAAAGAAATCTTATGACTTATGTTGTAAAGGATACGTACGATACAGCTGGAGAAATCGTCACAGTTCGTTAAAAAAGTATGAACTACGATACCCGTATATGTATAGATCTGGAAAAAATCACGAGGCTGGTCAAACAATCAATTCCAAGTAAGTACCCTGTTTAATCCCTTGAGAGATCACTAGCAGTATTCCCATGCCAATAGGTACAGAGGTGGTTGATATGAGACTGTATAGCTATAGGTGGCTATAGGTAGGAAATTGTATTGTGAGGCGATATAAAAGGGTGGAGGAAATTCTCTATGGATGAAGACCGGCCTCGGAAAAGTCAAAGGTCTGTGTCCCTATTAAAAGAATTGATGTTAGTAAATCTATACAAATAAATAAAATTGAAATGTCTGGTATGAAAAACAATTTATGTAGCAGCGTCTTATGGAAGGTACCTACATCTAGCTACATCGCGTGCCAACCTACAGCTAACGCCATCTATTTTAACTTGCAACATTACGAATGGTAGTGTTACATCTATTAAAATTGAAGCGTCTGTTTGTTGCCGCTAATCACGGGAACGGCTGGACCGATTTTGACAGGACTTTCATTGGTAGATAGCTGATGTTATCGGGAGTAACATAGGCTACTTTTTTAACCGACTGACTAAAAAAAGAGGAGAAAACATTGTGTTTTTCTACCTATGTGTATCGATATCTCCGTGATTACTAAACCGATTTGCGTAAATCTTTTTTTAATCGATACAAAAACTTTGCGAGATACTCCCATAAAAATTTTGAGTTCCAGCTTCTCAATCCTGATGCTGCAGGGGTACTGTCCCCCTAAACTGTGGGGATTTAGACACTGTCGATTGTTTATTGAAGAAGTGGACGAAGTCGCAGGCGTTCGCTAGTAAAAAATAAATGCCCTATATTTGTCATTGTGATTGTTTATTTCGTTGACCCACTGTCCCGTTTACACTTCAGTTTCAGATGCGCCGGATGCGATGTAATCTGTAACCGGGCGATGCTGGGTTTTGTTCGAAACGCGATGCGTAAACGTTCCCTTTGATGTTATTCGATTATCATCTGACATTCGCTGAAAGGCGAACTTGAATAAATATATTATAGTTGTTTATTATATCCGTTATTAAATACAAAGTTGCTAAGTAGTATTTTCAGTGTCGTCTCCCCGACATAATTTCTTGATTTATTATTACAGACTTGTTATAATTTAAGATTTTTTAAGCAGTTCGTTGGTCATTAATTTTAAAGAATCATTTACATAATAATGAGGTATTTTGAGGTGATAATAATAGCTTATACTAATATTAGTATAAACTCATTTAGATAATAATCTACCGATATCTAGACAGTGAGCACAGAAGAAGACCGCTGTACCTAGATAATAAAGCGGAAGAGTTTCGTTGGTTGCTTGTTTGAACGCAAGGAAGAGTTGTCTTCCAGCAGCCCTTGAATGTAAAAACACTGATATCAAGATATTGCAGACATAGTGGATATCTTCATAGCTTTTTAAAATTTCCCCGACAACTCATTGCAGACATAAAATTGCGGACAATGATTGATGTCTTCCATATTATGGATAGCAAGAATTGTACAGCGTGAATGCAATTTATTCCCCATCTTGTTCACACCGCAGAAATGAGTCGGCTTGTCATGTGGAATTTAATATATTGCAATTTTGCTGGTGATGAATTTCTTTGTCTTTGTGTTTTTTAATCTACTTATCACTCGTATGTAAGGAGTTAGGTTTTTTTATTCTCATCATTTTATATGGGACTTTCAAAGGTGACCTTTATGTCAGGCCCATCGGTACACACAAAATATTACAATTAACAAAATCAACTACCTGTATAACTATACTAATTTGAGAGAATCACTGAAATCTATATACTTTAATAGCCGAATTAAAAATACCAGTAGGTATTTATAAAATTTAAATTTAGTTAATACTTGCAGCATAAGGAAAAACGATTTCTTTCCATGTGGAAAGAAATCATTTTTCTTTATCCTGCAAGTATTGAGTAATTAAGTTGGAATTGGTTTGTCTTTCCTAACGTGTTCTGAGAACTCACAGTAATAAAGTGAAAATTCAAATCCTTTGTAGTTTCATGCACTATCAGAGCAAGACGTTTCAATTGCCGGAGGGTTTAAGTTCTTTCCCGAGGTTTACTTGCAGTATGGAAAAGCGAGTGCCTTGAGGCGATATCCTTGCAGAGCTTTGGCCTTGAATAACGTCTTCATACTAATGAAATGAAAGCGCAAGTAAAAGGCTAACTGTCTACACATCTGTGTATAGATAGTAGGTACTTAGTACCTACTATGCATAAAATTTAAATTTAGTTAGGGCAGTTTGCGCTGATAGTTTTCCATTATGTTCTCAGAGTTCCTCAAATATCCTCAAGAATATAATGGAGAATTCTAAGGCGTTCAGGTTTGCTCACTATGTTTTCCTTCACCGTGGAAGCACGTGATCACACTAATATTATAAACGCGAAAGTTTTTATATGGATGTGTGTGTATGTTTGTAACTCCTTCACGCCACAACAAATGAACCAATTTGGCTGAAATTTGGAATGGAGATAGCTCATACCCAGGATTAAAACATAGGCTACATTTTATCCCGGAAATTAGAGTTCCAATGGAAATTGAAAAACCTTGATCGGTGCGGACGAAGTCGCGGGCATCGTCTGAAAAGTCAGAGATGCATATTCTAACCAGTCCGCAAACGTCGAAAAAACGGGACTGAAGTTCTAACCTCCAGGCTATCATCGCTTCTTCTTCTTCTTGATTATCAACCGATAGACGTCCACTGTTGAACAAAGGTATCTAGAGTGGACTTTCACAGGTCTTGGTCTTGCGCTGTCTGCATCCAGCGGTTCAGTGCAACTCGTTTGCTCACACTGTGCTTCCCAGTGTGGGTTCGCCATTCCAAAACTTTGGGATCCCACCGCTTCTAATTAAATATTAATTAACCAGAATTTATAGCATCTCGATGTCTAAAGTGAGTAACACCTTTCATAATAAATCTTATTAAAAACATGAATAAATAACTTTTTTAAGTATCAAACGAATAGCCCTTGGCTATGAGCTAGCGGTACTTCTTTAAGCTGATTAAAGTAGATTAAACATCTTAGACATTAATTAACTTTCTCTTAAGTGTAATTTTCTTGGGTAAAGTAAGTATCCGTTGGAAAAAAAATTATAATGATATAGAATTTTATCTGTAGAACGAAAGTCTTAGTTTACGAAGAGGTACCTACCTCTTCGTAAACTTCGTAGGTATGTTTATGCAGCCTATATTGTAGACACATACCTAAATAAGGATTAAACCAAAACCTTTCCTTAAATTAGGCACCTAATTACAAACCTTGAGGAAGTCCTTCACCCGAAATTACTTAGCATTTCTCCGCAAGGGAAATCAGGATGTATTCGCTTATCTCATTTCATTAGACTAGCTGAGGACAAAGTACTGAACCTCTCGGGAGGTAAAGATGGCAACAGCTGCATAAACGTAACCCATAGTTCTTATCTCTTCAATCAAAAGGGTTATTTTAGTGTGTTTCTATTGGTTGTAGTAAGCTTAGTTCTAAAGAAATAAAAGGCCATTGATAGACCATGGTAAAGAGTGTAGCAATCATCTATTTATCTATGTTTAGTAATAATTGTAATTAATTATTATTTATCGGTAATAAATCTTTTTTAATGCGGGAAACAATCTTTTACTCGTATTTAAGATTTTTTTAGATTACAAAAAGGTTGGATTCGATGTACTATTTCTATACTATAAGACTAGATGAAAAAGAAAACCAGAATATGCAACATCAAAATATAAAATAAATACATTTTTTAAAGAAGGGGTTCGTAAAGGTTCCCTTTTTAAACTTAATTAAGTCAGTAGATGTCAAGACAGTTAATACAATATTTGTTCCGTTAATACAATAGGTAAACTGAAATCATACCTAGCTCAATTACATCCTTTTTAGTGGGTATAGGTTCATTATTTTATTAGATAGAGAATATAAACTCGCTATAATTTAAAACAAAAGCTTTATTATTTGTCTAATACCAGGGGATTCCTTTTAAGCCACACACATCCATTCAATTCAATTACGAAATAAAATAGCGGCAAAAGTTCTAGTTTCTTATTCGGACGATCCTTTTCAGGGAGAACAAAGGCGGGTTCATTAAAATAATCCACTGCAAGCGGCGCTATGCAACGAGTATAATAATGCAGTCATAAAGATACCTCATTATAAGGGGTACATCGCTATAAATTCCGCTTTAGGTTAATGGGCAGACCTTGAGACCATACGAGGAAATTTAAGATGTGGTGTTACTAAATTGTATTGATGCATGGTATGCCCTAAAAACGAAATACAATTCTTGGTTTCTGAAGAACGTCTAAGAACAGTGTGTGTTGGCAGTGATGATATAAGGATGCAAAACATGATCTTGGACTTTCAGGGAATTGGACCTTTCGGGCTGTAAGGATAGTGAATTAAGAGTAATGCTCGGAGTACTTAAATGTGAATTAAGGAGATCCGTAAAAGAACCAAAAACGATTCCAATCACCTCTGATTAGGTGACACGCTGTCGATATTCGTTAAAATGAGTTGTTACGGCAACAAAGCCACAAATTTGGCTTTTCCGCAAACGACCAGAGGGTAAGATCGCCATTTCTGCACCTCGGGAATTTAATGATTTATGAGATAATTAGGTTTGGCCAACAATTTACCACTTCAGCTTTGCAATTTGAGCTAAAAAAAGTGAAGGTACCAAACAGTTAACAGTTTTGCTGCCAATTCCCCGAGTAGGTACTTAAACACGCAGAAGTTATTGTCATACAATAAAAAGCAGTGTGAAATCTCCAGTTTTATGGTCAAGATTGACGTCATCAATTAAAGATGATTGCGGACTAAAATAAAATTGCGTTTCATCTCTCGACGTCAAAGGCTGTGCGTTGAATAATCTGAGTTTCCTATAATGTAGTACCATTACAACTGCTTTTATGATCATATTATCTTTATGTGCTAAATAATTGGTAAAGAAGGTACTAAAATAAAACTACTCTTGTAAAAGTTCAGTATAGGCAGTATAGGAGATGGAGAGAGGGAGATAGAGAGAGAGAGAGATGAAATCAGAAATCAGAAATAACTATATGATCCGTAAAATAACCAGAGAGAGGCGAAGGTAAAGGCGGGGTATAATGGGGCACATAGTTTGAACAAACCCAGCTCATTAGAGCTGACAGGAGGATCAATGACAGATAAGTTGTAGGGAGCAGTTAGATACAAGCGGCGCAAGACCTAGGCGTGTAGAAGACCTTTCAAGATCCCACTTCCAGTACAACATGACAACCAGTTGACGACGTCGAAACGAGTACAGTACCTGGAATTAAGAAAATAGGACGAACATATTGAAAGATGAAAATGATTGGCGTGGAATAACGAAATCAACGTACGTTTTTCAAATTTTTATTATAATACGATTTTGAATTCCAGATTCCTATCTTATCTACATTTGAAGTTGTGAACTTTAATCGCATCACATCAACTGAATTTAACTAAAACTTTGACTGGCGTAACTTCGTCATAAGCGAAAGTTGCAAGATTAAAGAACGTGTACAAAATGGAGATTTCTAAGCCAGCTGTGACAGTATGAATTTTAGAACTCATCCAAACTTTATGCATATTAATTCGATGCATCTGAATGTCATGACCATTTACTAGAATCAATTATGTTATTCATTTCAAACATCGGCACCCATTGAGCTGGGGTTTTGAAAGCCAGAAAATCAGTCTTTTTGCTAACTGAATGAATATTTTCCACTAAGGATGAAATAAACCGTTTTAACTTGAGTAACATCTTCTTCGGCCTGTCCACTTTCAGACTTAGGTATGCTATCTTTTAGCTTTTCACGTCTCAAAAGTTTAATTTATCTCGACGAAAATTGGCATTTAAAAGCTTGTTTCGGGATGTCAATCAAATCAAATCAAATCAAATCAAAATCTTTATTTGCATAGATTGAGTATAGGTACATAGGTGTTACATAATATTTAAACGGCACTGCAATCTGCCGGGTATTGGCATGCAAAATTAATATTATAATAAATCTTATTCTAAATAATTGTTATTCTAAATTTATGATGTTCCTGAGCCATTACTTTCATCTTATACCAAGGCGTCTCTTGCTTTCAATATTGCCAATCATAGAAATAGTGATCAAGTGCATGCCAAAATACGCATACGATAGGGTTCTGTAGTTATACTACATATAATTATCATGAACTCAATCCAAGAATTGTAAGAAACAAAATGTATTATATAAATGCAGTTTGGAAATCTCTGCCACAAAAGTTTTTGTTCCAGCAGTGTCGGCCTCAAACTATACATTAACTTAGTTGACTATAACTAGAATATTGTGATAAATTCTCGACTTGTCATAAGAGCCACAAGTTGGCCTACATGAAATAAATAATTTTGAATTTGAATAACTTGTTTTTAATAACCATTTATGAAATAATGAGTGCCAAAATGGCATTTATGTAATTTCAAAACCATTTTAATGTAAAATATCAAGAAAATAGTAAGGAATTTTTTTTTAATTAAAAGAGTTTGGAGTCCCAGAGAAGGATAAATACTCACATGACACTGCCACTTTAACGCGCATTATTTCGCAAAAGATATAATATATATTTTTAAAATGATGTGGAATTTTCGTAATGATTTTAAAATACTTATTCAACATGTCTTTGTAACTTTACAGCTAGCACATACATATCTACAGACGGGTTGGTAATTAATAAGGGTTCCTTGTTTTGCTACGGAACTCTAATAAGCGTTACGGGTCATATCTGAAAACATTCGTCTACCTGCGTCTCAATAGGTATTATATGAGAGATGTCAAAGAGTGCCATAAATTCAGCCAATAATCACAATAATAATATATCTAATCACAAGTTGGTTAGAGAGGACCTTTCTACGACTTCGAAGAAAACTTGGCGCTGTGATACCTACTCGTCATCAATCATAAACTACGGATAACGACTTTCAAATTATCCACAGAATTATCAATGCTGTCCTCCTCAAGTTATAACGTCGTTAATCAACATTTGCCGAATACGATTGGTAATCAATGATTTCTACTAGGAATGAGTTATATACTCGCAAAACAAGCGAAAAAATTGTTCCGAACGACGAAGAGTATAATAGAGTACTTCATTGTTAAATGACATTACAAATTACGACAAATATTACATTACGCGCTTCATTTACCACACGCTTGTACTCGTAACATCAACCTCTTTTTAAATACATATACAATATCATAGTTGCTATCTTATTTAAAAAAACAATTCTCTATCGATCCATCTAATCGGTATTCTCCTTACTGCTGTAGTTTTTGATATAGCAATATGAAAAACGTCGTTTATTAGTTATCAAATGGCGTCATTTTTTTTTTAAATTCCCGCTTTTTAGATTACCGCATTTTCTTCTTCTCTTTCTCTACTACACTCTAATATATTTCATTTTTGAAACATCAAATTCAATCAAAAAACGGGCACATAGTATAGTAAGTTTTTATAGCCATTTAATGCTTTTAATGCGATTTCTTGAAACTTAGCATATAAATAATTCAATATTAAAAAGATAGATTGAAAATTACATGAAATTTTAAACGCAGATGAAATCGCGGGCGATTGCTAGTAATAAATAGTAATAAGGTAGTATGAACAAATTATATTAATCTAAGAACTGGTTCGAGATACCTCGGTACATTAGCATAACTTTATAAGCGAAAGTAAACTAATTAATGAAAGTGCATAGAACGTAAATCTCTCCGCCAACTATGACAGTTTGTTTCAGATCATAGCATTAATTTTATAATCAGAATACTAATAGACATTTAACAATTATATTACCATAATGTTATTAGTTGGCTGCAGCATCATAATATTTTAAACCGATTTTAAAAAAAAGAGGTCATCTATCTGACACGTAGGTATGTACGTAATTCATAAAATATTATGATAATAATAATCTATTAGGACTTCCAAACAAATTTTATAGGTCTATGTATGTATGTATGTTTGTCCTCTCATTTCTCGTAAAATATTAATTGGATTGTGATCATCCTTTTTTACTTGCTTACATGTACTTCAACTTAGGGAACAGTAAATATTTCATAAAAATCGGTTCAGTAGTTTTCAAAATATGGACACTTTTCCATGTTCAGTTATTATTGTTTTGCTTGTGTCACAAAGCATTAGTAGGTAATTAGGTGAGATGCATTTCATAAGAGTTCTCTCTTCGGTAGCTCCCAGTTGTGCCATGTAATTTCAATTAAGAGTGAGATGTTTTGGCAAATTTAAGACCATTTCATATTTTTGAATAAACTGAAGACATATTTTAACGTAATTGTTGAGTATGACACTTAGGTATGACACATTCTTAGTTTGATATTATGTTGTTTTTTTACAGGTGTACCTACGTAGTTATTTACGAGTTTAGAGCGAGGTTGACTCATTTGTTTCGAAGTAGGTATGTTTTTTAAGGGTCAAAAGTTCATAACATTACAAAAAAAATATCATTTTAGTTTTATGTTTAATTAAGAGATAGGTACTTAAATTAATTGAAGTCGGCTTAGTTTTAGATAAAGAACAATCAAACCTACTTACAATGATAAATTAATATACCCCATACGTTTGCATTGCTAAGTGTCCTGGATCTTATTTTTTTTTAAAGAACATTAGCCTAGTTGTACTTGACTAATATTCTCCTATGCCCTCCAAATAAACGGAAAGCTTGTTTTAGGCATGGGTACGACAATACTGCAATGGGTGGGATTCGAACCTGCGACCTTTCAGTTTTCAGTCCGCACCTTTAACCATTATAGCTATAAATGTATCCTTTGATATAAACAAAGATATTGTAAGTCAGCCCGAAACTATTGCATTACTAAGCAGTAAGTAGTACGTAAGCGGAATCCCTCACCCCTTTTGACCTCCCTGGCGCAGTGGTCTTATGACTGGGGAGGTCTCGGCTTTGATTCCCGGCGGGGGCAATTTGTGAATTTATAATTTCTGAATTGTCACTGGTCTGGTCTGGTGGAAAGCTTTGGCCGTGGCTAGTTACCACGCTACCGTCAAATACGTGCCGCCAAGCGAATTAGCGTTCCAGCACGATGGCGTGTAGAAGCCGATTAGGGGTATGGGTTGAATGTGCCCTTTGCTCGCTACCATCTCAGACTGCATGCGTCACTTATCATGATGAGATTGCAGTCAAATACTAACTTGTCATAGAATAAAAAATAAAAAAACGAAAAAAAAAAAACGTTATTTCCGAATTACAAAAGAGGTATTTTAAGACTGCTAAGGTTAACGATGAGGTTGTGACGCATGTTCCCACCTCATGATCTCTGAAGATCGGATACAACAGCTTGCTTACCAGATTGCAATCAATTCACGTCATTTCAAAGTCGTCTTGTCTCGCATTTTGCACTTCGTTTTTCCACACATTTACACCCAGCAAATTCACGTTGGCAATATAATCATAAAGATTTAAAAATTTACATATAAACTACCTACCAACCTTACATTCGTCATAAACTCACACATTGGTCTAGGGGTCGTTGACCTAACTAGTATACTGCGTCATACAAGTGCAGTTTTGAATGTATTCTTAGAAAATTAAGAAATAGAAATGTGACTCATGTGTCTTCTACCAAGGACTTCGTTATAGCAAACTGCAATGGCGGACTGCGTTATTTTTGACGCGAAATATGTCGACGCACATGCATGAATATATTACTTAGCTGATTTTATTGTATGCTAGATGATGCTCCGGTGCATCTAGCTCTCCTAAAATCCCCGCGGGAACTCTTGTGTGTCTAATTTTATCAAGATCAACTCAGCCGTATAATTGTCTGTATTAGTAATAATAATTACAGAATTACCTTGCACATACACGTAAATTAAAAACACTATTTTAGCACACTTTTATTTTTAACACACTATTTCCAAATTTCGGCCAGAATGGATCATTCGTTGTAGCGTGCAATAGCACACACACACACATGTTTTACAAAATCTTTATGCTAAAACTTCAGCTCTGCAACTCGATGAGCTATATTGGTAGTGGGTAACTTTGTTTATCATACGGTTCTTCTCATTTGTCATTTGATCACGCAGAGATCCTCAGCATTATTCTCTCCATGGCGGGGCCGACTGATATATATTTCAATCTATGATTAACACTGGACTTGCTGCTGTGATTTCTTATTTGGACCTACTTGATTGACGCCTTTTTGGCGCTGTAAGCACTAAGCTATACGACTGTCTCTGGAACTACATAATAATACAAATGGCGCACCAAACTCTATAATTAATCTATGATTTCATAGATTAATTATAGAGTTTGGTGCGCCATTTGCAATATTATTAGTTTCAGAGACACTCGTATGTCAAAAGTGACGCTTTAAAAATTGATCCATAATTTAGGCTGTCATTTGTATAGGGACAGCAAGTTAATCATAAATTAAAATATGTAGGGGTCAGTGACTTGAGCCTATCGGTCAAATCATCAACTGACCGATAGGACATTGACCAAAATAAGTAATTAAAAACGTGATTTGATTAAAAAACCTCGCTCACGGTTACACACAAATCGGCATTGAATATCAAATTATGGTGGAAATCCGAATCTGATGTGCAGCGGAGCGGAAGTGGGCTCGCTGGACCGTGAATGTCACAGATCGAATAGGCATCCGGCACTTTGACGCCTACAAATTAATTACCGAGTAACGTTTACGTGAACCGTGATGGCTGCGAGCGAGGTCTCGTGGATACAGAAGTGGCGAATGATGAAGACGTGGCGCAGGTGCCTTTTGTCCCTCTCTCAGAAGACATCCTTTATTTCCTCTTCGCCTCGCCTGAATAATGTCTAATGCTGAGATCTTTAGAGCGTGTTCTGACTCAAGATAGAGGTTAAACAAGACACAAATATGCTCTGACATAAATCTGTCTCGTTTTAACTCTGTCTTGGGTCTGAGCAGAGTGTGAGTGCGGTCTATAGATTTCAGCCTAAGGATCAGCCAGCACCAAGAACAGAGCAGAGCAGAGCATTTTCTGAGTACATTGAAAAATTAACATTACGACTAGTGACATACAGTGCAAAATTGAACGTACTTCAAAATGCGACACTCTACCATACTCGAGCAAGCGTGCTGCACGCTCGGTAATTTATTGCACAATGCATGTTATACGCCGAAATTATGGATGGATGGATGGATAGATGGATGTTTGTTACTCAATCACGCCACAACTACTGAACCGATTTGGCTGAAATTTCGTGCAGAGATAGGTTAAAGTCTGGAATAACATTAGCTCCCGTGGCCCGTGGGTATTAAAAAACCTTAATCCACGCGAACCAAGTCGCGGGCAACAACTAGTTAAAATTAAATAGGGTTGTACGAGCCTATGATATAGTATGTGTGGTACAAGCCAGGTAAATTTTTTTTTTTTTGATAAAAGCTTCTAGCGCAGCCCCAAACAGAAGTAATTTTGTTTTGAATGTGATTTAATTTGGCTCACAATTCGATTTTGAAAAACGTACTTAACAAAACTTTGAAGGGGATGAAAATAGAAAACGTATGAGAGCGTTCGGGAATTGCCAATAAGCGGCCACTAATCAGATTGTTTGAGCGAGGTTGCAACGTCAAAGCGCCGGATCCAGCGGATGCCATTTTAATTGGATGGGTATATTTCAGAAGTTATTGTTTTGCTAAAAGCCAAATGGATGTTACTTCAAATAATTACCTACGAAAAAACAGTGCAGTGATGCGCAAAAATACATAATTTGCCATGAGCGTCCCGCTGCGATCTTTTTTCTTTTTCTTTTTTAGACTTCCGTACCCGAAGGGTAACCAACGAGACCCTATTACTAAGGATCCCCTGTCCGTCCGTCCGTCCGTCTGTCTATCTCATGATCCGTAATAGGTAGAGAGTTGAAATTTTCAGAGAATATGTATTTCTGTTGTCGCTATAACAACAAATAACAAGAATATAAAAATAAATTAAAAATTAAAGGGGCTCCCCTACTAGAAACGTGTTTTTTTCGGCATTTTTTTGGTACGGAACCCGTATGTCCGACTCGCATTTGAACGGTTATTTTTAATTCCTTTTCCTTTAAAATAACCTTTTACTATGCTTTCGTTATTGAGTAACCATTAAGTATCATAATAACTTAATTTAGCACAGAATAATAATAATGGTATGGTTCTTGCAATTCACGAGGGCGCGTGAGCTTTACTTGTACTTACGTCATGTACATGCACATTGCGTAAGTGTGCGTGCCTGTCGGGAGCCTAGGTGGGAGCGGTCAGACGCGAGCAAGCTCTCGCTCACACTTATACAGATACGACACACACACAACCATGAGCCACGCGCCCACGTGAATTGCAAGAACTATAGTAACGTTTGCATCCCTATATTCTGGTAACAATTTGTCATTATTTAAGTAGGTACCAAGTTCATATAATTCTCTTTCGCTTGGTATTTTATCATTCTATAACGTATTGTGGACATTTTCATTGTCCCACAGGAATTATGAGACAGCTCTTGATAAAATAGTAAGTAGAGTTTAAATCAAAATTATGCCTACCAGCAATACAATTTATGAGTATGTAACAAGGCGATACATTTGCAACATTAATTTATAACACTTAGGAAGGTATATAATATATTAATAAATAAAGGTATACCTAATTTGGATTCGTGACTAATTAGAATATAATTTTATTTTTGCTAAACAATTGCCGATGAGTGATGACCCTTGGTTTTATAACCGGCATAAAAAGTTGGGAGGTTCAATTTTACTATAATTAAATGTGTATGTATTGATTATCGTTGTATCTTATTTGTTGAACTCATTAATATTAATGATCATTTATGATCTAAAATAAAATTGAGTTTCATAACTTTGCTAAGACAAGATTCAAAGATTTTTTTTTTTCGTCTAGATAACAGAGCCCTTTTTTGAGTTGTCTACCTTTTGATCTAGGTGTTCGATATTATGACAACTTTGACATTATATATGTACAACATAGCTCAATTTTGAGCCAAGCGAAATTCAAAAATAGACGGTATAAAAAACGATATACCAATGACCAAGCAGGCAATTAACTTAACCCCTAGCCGAGCTCATAAACTTAGCTATTTCCTTAGGCGCGAAGTTGTTATTAAGTTATTAATCATTTTAAAATGCTAACACATAGTTATATAAAAAGGTCGACGTCAATAACCGCTGTCCAATTAGCACACGGGTATACACTGTGCAGTGTACAGGGGCTTTGCAAACATAAACAAACAGACAACTGACAATCTTGATTTATTTTTGGAAACATTATATCATGGCTTCAATATTTTATCTTCGTGGATTCATCCATGGATGGATTAAAATGAAACATACAATATAAATTCATAAATATCAAATATTTAAAAAAAAATTAAGTTCACATACTAATTATGCAATAAGTGCTAAAGTTTCATTGGAGACAATTATGAATTAAGGTTTAAATATTATATGTATATCTGTATCACCTTTCATTTTTTCAATACTGAATGTTTCTGACTGACTGACTGATTGACTGACTGATCTATCAATGCACAGCTCTAACCACTGGACCAATCGGGCTGAAAGGCACACAGATATCTATTAGGACGTAGGCGAAAATTATTTCTTAGCGGACTAAGAAAGAATTTTCGAAAATTCCAACCCCCAAGAGTAGATAGATAGATAGATAAAAACTTTATTGTACACAAAAAAGAAACAAAATTGAATACATCTTAAAACTACGCGTGCAAAGGCGGATGATAACAAAGCAATGTCTACCAAGCAACCATTGGTGACAGGAGTGAAATTAGGTAAGAGTAAATAAATACTAAGTAAGATCAACAGGACAGAAGTTACAGGATTTTGAGCAGATGATCTTTTGCTTGCCGTTGTGTGTGTGTTTTTGTTATGAGACAGCGGAAGGTAGCTCTGGAAATTCAATCCCCAGTCATCTAGCAGCGGCCAATAATTAAACGCATCAATATTTGCACTGCTCACAGGTTGGGGTCAGCTGTAGTGACCAGGTCACGGGAACTAGGGCGTCCCCTCCCCGCTGCGTGCCCTATTTACTGCAAGTAATGTCATCTACTAGTTTATCATTGCGACTTCGTTCGTGCATTCATTTAAACCAAGATCTCTTAGGTTTACCTTCTAGGTACAGCTTTTTTTGGGCATTTTCGAGAGTTCAACGATGAGTCATCGAAAATGAACCCTCTAAACACGGACCGTTCACTGCACACAGGCGATTTTGCCTCATAGTACTATTTCATCGTTCATCGCAAAAATGAACAATGAACGGTGAACCGCCTAATCAATCGACAGAGTCGTCTGTTGGTCATTTGTATGGTCTTCCACATGCTTCGGTCTAGTGCTGCCTTTAGCCAGTGCCTCTCTGCGACCCGTCTATTTTCGGTCCTATCGTTTGCCAATACTGCGCTTTCACTCCAGCACCTTGGAATTTACCAATGGGAGTCAACTGATCCCAAAAAGATTAGGATACTATTAATTACGACAGTGTTCAGTTAGATAAGTTATTGTTATGTATGTATCGATGGGGTTGACATACCAGCTGGTAAAAAACCCCCAAAAAAATTAGATAAACAATATATTTAAGTTACAGTCTAAGCTGGTGGTGGAGCTAGAGATTTTAACGGGGGATATGTAAAATATTTCTTGAGTATCGTTAAGGTGCATTGAGGAGGGTTTTTTGATTACGATCATACTGTGGCGATGAAACTTGTACAATCCATTTATTAACCCACCTTTCGCAATTATCCAAGTAGGCTTTTATTAACCCTCCTTCCAGGGTAACCATAGAACTAGTATGTTGTAATGGTAAATGGACTTCCGCTAAAGTCCAACGAAGACGCCTGGACCGATTTGGAAAATTCTTTTTTTTGTTTGAAAGGGTATACTTCCCAGGTCCTATTGTCATCAGGTTAGGATCTGATGATGGGGTCCTGGAGAAATCGAGGAAACTCTACAAATTTTATAGGCACAATTGATATACTTTGTAGTGACGTTTGAAGTCGGTTTTGTAAAGACAATTTTTGCGTTTACATTATCAATGGTAGATTCGTTTGACGATTCGAAATTAGGTACTTTGTAAAAGTTTATTCTACTACAACCTTTGTTACAATTCTTTATTTGGCAACGGGTAAAAATAAAAGAGATGCTCGGCTGAAATCTATAGACCGCTCTTTCACTCTACTCAAACTCAAGACAGAGTTAAAACGAGATAGATGTATGTCAGAACATATTTGTCCGAGCTAAGTCAGAGCACGCTTTATAGATCTCAGCTTAAGCATTTCATTTGCTTTGCACTTAAAGGAACACATATCCTCATTTAGCCGCGTCAGTAAGCTTATTGTACGAACAACCACTGGCTATATGCCTTTTAAAACTGAAACAATGCCAATAAAAGTGAATGCCTACCATTTCGCTTTGTCTTCAATGCTATCCAATCATATAGCAATCACGCCAATCAAAGCTTCAACCGTGCTAGCTGTAGACAATAAAGGAAAAGAAAAACATTTGAATTGGTTCAATTCGTCTGTTGTAGTTAGTATTTCTCTGAGAAAGGCTTGACCTCGGTAAATCCTACTATTACTTTAAGTTATAAATGCGAAAGTTTCGATGTATGGACGGATGGATGAATGGATGGATATGGATGTTTGTCACTCAATCATGCCGCAACGACTGAAATTTGACTGATTTGGCTGGAAATTGATACAGAGATAGATTATAGTCTGGAATAACATATAGGCTATTTTTTATCCCGGAAAATGAGAGAGTTAAAAACCTCAATCCACGCGAACAAAGTCGCGGGCATCAGCTAGTAATATTATAAATGCGAAAGTTTAGATGTATGGATGGATGGATGGATGTTTAGTTAGTAACTTAGTATGTTCGTATAGGTTTGTGTATTGAGTGTTGTGTCTTTATGTGAGTTTGTAGGTTTGTGCAAGGGTGAGAATTTTTTTCTCACTAAAAGTACTCGTATACGAAGCCAAATATGGATTTTACATTATTTACTAGAAAAGAAGTCATATATGGTCGCGGACAGAAAATGTTTATCAGTTTTCAAAGTAGATTCTATATCACATTGCGTGCAGTACCTAAGGTCTATAACGCCATAGAATAACGAAAGCATATCGACTGTCAGACGTAGACGTGTGCTTGTAATTATGAATCTAAATATGGTGGTAAACATTTTCTGTCCGCTACTGTTCATATTTTCGTGCAGTGCATCCACGGCACAACAATTTAATTTTTTTTTTCAAAACTTTCTCCATCTGTTTCGTAGTAAATAGAAACAAGACCGGCCGTGGAAAAACTAGAATCATCTGCATCAATACTTTCACCGAGAAACACTTGCCTCGTATTGTTTGCTGGTGGAAACTATAAATCAGGTTATTGAGGCCAATCGTAAAGATGATTGCTCTCGGAATATTACACAATTATCTCTATTTGATATAAGAGGATGTTTTGTCATTAGTATTTGTTCGTAACTAGCTTTTGCCCGCGACTTCGTCCGCGTGACTTAGGTTATTGTTTTTCCGTGGTAAAAGGCCACTTTCCTTGCCATCAAAAAACCCTTTCAATACAAAATGTACCTACCTATGAGAAAATAAATTTTTTTTTTTCGTGAAATAATCTCCGGCCAGTTGATATAAATCAGAGTGTTGTTAAGGCGATCCAATTAGGATCTAAGTAACTAATTAGAAAGTGTGTCAACCGAAAATAACTCAGAAGTTTCCATGAAAACTGTTCCAAAGTGTTACTTGCACTGCGATTTGTGAAGCCCTGCATCGACCTTGATAAGCCGTGAAGGACTTCCAGGTTCCTCGAATCTGTCAGCGACTAACATTTTATTTATAAAGCCAATTCTTATTTGAGGTCAATGCACTTAACTCGTTGCAGTCAACTCAAAAAAATAATCTTACTGCAGGGTTAGTATAAGATCTAATTCGATTGATCGTACTCGTATTCGATGATGTTAACGTCACAGTAAAATGAACCATAGTAGCATTTAATTAAAGCTCAATTTCGTGCATGCATTCTTATACGTTCACGTATAGGGATACGCTTCACATTAAAATCGGTTGCACAGAATTTATGACTTTAAATCAATACAGTTAAGGTTCATTTTACTTTGACGCTAATGTCTTCGGATCCGAATACAACCAAGTGAATTAAACCTTAGGGTGAAAACATGCCAAAGATGCCTCACTGCGATACCTCGCGGTCGCGGTTTAGCTCGCTACCTCGATGTCACCTCCATGTAAAACAAATGTATGCAAACAGATAAGCGCGAACATGTCGAAGGATACATCGCGGTACAGCGAGGTATATTCGACATGTTCGTGCTCGTCTGTTTGCACACATTTGTTTTACATGGAGGAGGCATCGAGGTAGCGAGCTAAACCGCGACCGCGAGGTATCGCAGTGAGGCATCCTTGGCATGTTTTTACCCTTATACTAACCCCACTGTATTTCATAGAGTCATAACGTATTTAACGTGTGCCCTCGTGCCTTGGAGAGCACTAAAGCCGGCGCGGCGATCCTGCGCCTGATCTCTCTCCGGTCGTGTCGGAATTTTCGTCCAATCGAACTATGAGAGTGAGGGAATAGAGAGTGCACCTGTATTTGCGCACTCACCTGTGCACTATAATATCTCCAGCACCGGTGGCTACTCTCTGTGGAGATTGGCCGCCGTGGCCGGACTTGGTCGGGAGGACATTATTATTGTTACTACGTATATAATGTGTGAATAGCCTCGTGGCTAACGAGCCATCATGTTTTAAGAGGAATAATGCTACTCTGTGCATTTTAAAGCACATGCTACACGCTTAACATTTATCGTGATCTAGATAACAAAATTTGCATCGTGATCCTTCAATATGCTAATAAATATTGTGATCGATGATGGACGATGGAGGCCGCACTGCACTCCAGACCACGTCTCGAAGTGTTTAGTTTAAATAACTGAGTAATTTAACATCATCATCTCACGGGTCTTGAGGGTACAGGATCTGTGTCTCGAAAATGTCGCCACATTTTTATAATCGTTTATTTGCAGCCCTAAAACGTCTTATTGTCACATGAAAAAAGTTTCTCTACTTATACCTGTGGTTTCCACTTCCAAAAAAAATTTTCCACTGCAAAGCTTTTCGAATTCTTAGCTGTATGATAATTTTTTCAAATTTTTTGCATCACTGCAGATGATGCAGCTAATAAAAAAGACATAAATTGCATAATAATATTGTAAAAACTGACAAAAAATGGAAGACTGGTTCCTATCCTGACCGCGTTCCGTTTCGACCTTTCCGTTTGACTTTCAAAAGCGATTCTCAAAATCGCCGTCTCATTTCCACGGAATCTAAAACCGTTCAGCCTATTTAAATATCGATACCCACTCGATAGTCGATACTCGCGTGATCGAGTTAAAAAATCGCCTTGCGTAATGCCAACTAAAGCAAACATTGGCGTGCATCGCTCAGCCTTGCCAGCGTTATCGTGCGCTTCCCGGGCCGATGTCTGGGTGACCTTTGTATTCGCTGCTCGGAAACTAGGTCGTCGGCTTCTGACCTTTTTGTTTGTGTTACAAGATTGAAAAAGGCGAACGATCTATTCCGAGCGAGCGCGAATATGCACGACAAGTATTTCGGATGCAGCTGCCCGGTCGGCCGAACGTCTATACATAGATCGATTGATGATGCACGAGTATATGTAGCGATTATATTCGATATTCGTATGTAGGTCACCGCGACCTTTCATGCCATCTACATGGCGGCTCGTTTCGTGTTGAATTGCAATAAGCCAGCAGTTTAATGCGAAAGGGTCGGTAAAAGGGTCCATCCCAGTAACCGCAGCTGAGCTTTTACGCCGAGCACCCATTAAGATGTTTAAGGATAATATTGCCTATCGGACTTAGAAAACACTTGATAAAGGAGTTACGTATAATCTTATCTGCATAGATCTTACCCTACAAGACTCAATAGCGTAACGGTTCAAGGCACAGATTCAAAACCGAAAAGTCGACGATCTAAACCTTACCCTACTATTGTCTGTTACTATTGTCATGATCAATTATTATTTATTAGTCAAGTTAAGTATGGCTAAAAACGTATAAAAAATCTAACTTTATTTCTTTGTTGTGATCATTCAACTGCCAGGCGGGACCTAATTCCATGAATTACAATAAGAAGAATCTGTCAGAAGAGAATTAATTAGTTTTATAAAACCTGTCATAGAGACTTGATTCCCATTTCAACACTTTAAAATCTCTTTTGAAGCAAGGTTGTCGGCCTATTCATTATTTTTTACTTCTTACAGGAACAAGGTCAAGAAGCGAGATCTTGTTGACACTCTCCGAATGAAAAGTGTTGACTGGGCGACCTCGCTCTTATTTTATAATATTTTCACCATGTCTTTCATTGTTGAAAAACAAGCCCCCGTAAACCCTAAGATAATTTTATAGACAAACAAAAACCCTTTTAAAAAAACGTTTAATAGTTATTTGAAGTAACGTGAAGATTATGTTACTACTATTTACTAATACTATAAATGCGAAAGTGTGTTTGTTTGTTGATTCGTCCTTCAATCACGCAACAACGATGCAACGGATCGACGTGATTTTTTCGCATCGGTAGTTGAGAAAAACAGAGGGTTCCCGCGGAATATTTAAAATCCCAACTCTACGTGAACGAGGTCGCGGGCAAAAGCTAGTTATATCATAAAGGTAACGTGAAGAACATCTTAAGTATATCAAAGATTCCAATTGAGTTATCATTCGGTATTGATTTCAATCGAGTTTTAGGGTGGAATCACATTTATCAGCATCGATTCGCAATTTATATATTGAAATTGATATTTTTATGTACCTATTGTGTGTTGTGTACGCATGACACATAAATTCTTCAATAAACGTCAATTCAGCTATAGTTATAGCACTAGATTTTATATGTTCAAGTATGCTTATACACCATAAACATAGGAAAAAACATGTTCCTTCAAGCGAACTCATTACGAATGCGTAGACAAGTGAATGTATTATATTAACTCACCTACCTGTAACTGATTAGTCCAACTGACGGAATGATTGGGGACTGAGGGGAAGAACATCAATTTTAATCTCTTTTTTCTTAAAAATGGATAAGCCCACAATCTACATACGCTTTTAATCGATCATTATGTTCAACGTGGGGTGGAACTATAAACTAGCTACTTTAAGTAGGTTTTATATCATAATATGATAGCATGCTATTAAAGTCGAAAACATGCCACTTCAGCCTTTGCCTCACGGTGCATATCAATAATATTTACAAACAACTAAATGCGAAATGCGAATCGATACACCTGACTTTTATACAACGTTTCTGATAAGAACCGCTAAGGTGTGGAACACTCTTCCGGCATCTGTGTTTCCTGCCACCTATAATTTGAGTACCTTCAAGGTAAGAGTGAAGAGGCATCTTCTAGACCTCATCAGTGCTATCCAGTACTGATTGTCGTCAAGCGCAAACCTATGTCGGATAAGAAAAACAAACTCGTACTTATTATTAAGCTATTGCATAGCTTCTATCGCGGGCCTTGAGCATGGAGACCGAATCCAGAAATTCTAAAACGAAAATAACCTGACACGGGACTCCTCTCACCGCTAGATGGCGTTGATAAAAAATTCTATGCAATAGCTTTACCGCGGCAGTCCCCGAGTGCCACACGTCTTTTTGCCTCTGCGTCACGATGCGTATCGGTGCGTACAAAACTACCGCAGCTAAACGCGAACCGATGCTGGCAAATGTGATTTCACTCTCGTCCGTCAAGTCGAGCGCGAAGTGCACGGTGACTGCCCACGACGTAAACAATGTGTTATTGCAATATCGTTCGACGTTCAAGAACGATCACGATCAGTGTGCATTCTCGCAAGGAATTAGATGTGAACTTGAGCACATCTAGTTCAGAATGGATTGAATTAGACGATTTCATTCTATTTCATTTTTACCATGACCATACCATATTTTCAATTTAGTCTCGCGGAGATCTCCTACAGGAGCCTACAGGGCTAATAATTGTCGAATTTTTCCAATAAGTTTAGAATATGGCGTCTTTTGTTCATTTTAAAATACGCTGTGCTCTATTGACGAATAATCTTAGCAAATAGTCCAGTCCAGTGTTTAAAATGAGAGGCGAGCCACAAGAGTGAAAATAAATGTTCGGGAGAAAATGAAAAATCCGTCGGTACAAAAGCCGGTCTAGTGTTAATTAGCATTCTGCTACGAGTAGTCAACGCAGAGCATGCTTAAGACTTTTGTAAGAACTAAATGGCCTTGGCTCGTGTATTTGTCGGCTGCATCTTAATTTATGCAGGATTCTTGCAACTTGAGGTGTCGTTAAGAATTGTATGTCACTGTTTACTATGCAGCGTCTAATGAACTGGTGGCCTGTAAAATTGCACGAATACATATACATGAAACACGAAATTATACGTTGTATAACCGCTTCAATTATTATCTTCATAAGGTTGTAAGATCTGTGCTACTTATATGTACTTATATGACATTATTAGTCCCATTAATTGCCGCGTAGTTTGTTTGGAGGCGTGCACTCTACCTTTCTTTTACATTGCATATTGCATAGCATTCTTATTCGAATGAAAAAAAAAACAAGTGTAAATTCAAATTTAAAACAGCGCCGACATGTGAAATAAAAAAAATATGTAATTCGCCATTTTGTGGTGGCGGCCATCTTGGACCGACTTTCATCAAATATAACTAAGAACGCTCCCGACTAATTCACCTTTCTAACAAAAAAAAAAAACAAAATCAAAGTCGGTTCATCGGTTCAAACTTATAACCCCCGTCGTTTTTGAGTCGGTGGTTGATAAGAAAATTATTACTTTCAATATAAAAATCGGAAATGTTGAATACTTTGAATATCGCAAATCACGACCCGTAAAAAGCGTTCGAACTCCAAATAATTTTCATTCATCATTTATTCGTCATGACAATACAATGCCAATAAAAAATCTCGGTAATGAGTACAATGCAAAAAACAACAAAACGTCAAGCACCGATGATATATTTGCAGAAGGACCCGCTCAGTCATCATCCGTAAATAAAAGCATACAAAAAATTGTTTATTTGATATTTTTAAATATTAATTATTATTATTTATTTTTGTGATGAGGTACTGCACTTGTAAGCACTTTATAAAACGAAGTCACATCATTATCGGAAATAAAATATGAAACATAATATTTTGAAATTTTATAGTGATACTTTTTTCATTCGATGACAAGATAGTCCTTGACTGCGATCTCACCTGATTATAAGTGACGATACAGTCAAAGATGGTAGCGAACTAACTTGGAAGGGGTATAGATTGAACCCATACCCCTAATTAGAACCTTGCACTTATTTTACGTGACAGTAGGTAAATGTGGTTATATTTTAATTTCTACACAATTATTACAAAATAATTATCTTCAATAAATAAGTAGGTATAAAATTATATTCAATTTAATCAAGCAGATAAGATCCCGATTAGAATAATAAGTGTATCCAATTAAAGAACCGAACATGTATTTCTTCTAGTTTTAAATGTACTTAATCTGTGTTTATAATTAATTTAAGACTTGCCCGCCTCCCGCAGTTATCTCAGGCGGTACAAGCCTAGCTCCACTAATATGCAAATATCTTTTTTCCGTCGGTCAGATCTACAAAATCGTGCCTGCCCCGACTAGATAATGAGCAGAGATAGCTCCTACGTGAGCAAGGAGCTAATTAATCACACCTCAGACCAGTTCGCGCCGCGGATTTCCTTTAATTAAAATAATCTTGTTTTTTTTACAAAACAATACGTAAATAGTGCTCGCGGGAATCATTAGTTTTCTCACAACAGATTCTCGTACACGAAAAATATCCTGCGGTTGCATGCTTGACATAAGTTATTGTTTGAGGGCTATATTTTAGTAAAACTTGTGTGCACAGTGACAGCTATTTGCTGAAAATAAGCAAAAATATAAAAGCTAGTACTATCCAAGTTTTCTCTTAAGAAAACTTAAGAGCCTATGGCCTCCCAGGATTCGTACCTTGGTTCCCTCGAAAAGGAGTCAGAAGTCTTAACCACTATCTTAACCACCGCTGTTAATCTATGTGCATTATTCGTTCCAATTCCAAAGTCATTCCATGGTTTCAGTCTATATTTTGTAATTTTAAGCTATTGCATAGCTTTTATCGCGGGCCTTGAGCGTGGAGACCGAATCCAGAAATTCCGTAACGAAAATAACCTGACACGGGACTCCTCTCACCGCTAGATGGCGTTGATAAAAAATGCTATGCAATAGCTTTACCGCGGCAGTCCCCGAGTGCCAGACGTCTTTTTTTAAGATTAGTAAAAGAAAAATGTCAATAAAAAGTCACTTACCTTTCATTGACCGGGGCAAACCCGGCGTTTCTCTTGGCGGCCGTTACGTTCTCCACTTTTAACACTTATCTAAACTAGACACAAGAAAAACGAACACCTATTATTGCTGATGGCAGTTTTAATTTCTTACTAATATAACATAATATCTTATTTATACGAGCTTTGCGTTATTATTGCGCTGTAAATAACTCGATTCACCTCTTGGTTAGACCTGCAACAAAAAACAGAACAAATTATTGCATCGGTAATAAAAATTATAATTAATGTACCGCGTTTTTAAACATCGGGATGTCGAAAAAGAATACATCTCAGTCGAGCCTTGTAATAAAATTTAAAAAAAGACATCCAAAGTCAAACCGAACATTTGCTGTGGCTCTTAATGTAAGCAAATGCATTCATTGTTTTGATTGCAATGCGAAGGCGTTTATTAAAAGTAATAATGGTTCAGATACAATAGATACGACCGCGAATTAATATCAGCCTCATTTGAAAACTGAAAATTATTTATTTCGTGTAGAGCTCTTATGACAAGTCAAGACTCTACCACCGGTTCAGAAAGTAGATACATAGATAAAAACTTTATTGCACACAAAACGAAACAAAATTGAATACATCTTAAAACTACGCAAAGGCGGCCTTATTGCTACCAGAGCAATCTCTCCAGGCAACCATTGGTGACAGAAGTGAAATTAGGTGTGAGGGTAGTATAGTGTAATATAAAGGTAGGTAGGTATATTATTTAAGCAATACACATATTTATACTACATACCTAATAAAAACTATAATATAAGTAGATTCTGCTGACAAAGCGCTGGCAAGAAACTCAGCAGTTGCTCACTTCCAAACAATTTTTTTACCATATTATTATGAAGCTATTATAATAAGATAAGTTACTGTAACTATTACACTTTCTTGTGGCCAGTCTGAATGCCAAGCCTATTGTTCCCACGCAACTTAGTCATTAACAAATTAAATAACTTTGTAATAACCTCGACTCAATAAATGTTTTACACATATTTGTAAATAAGAGTTTCAAAGAACCGCCGATCGAATAAAAACAGACTATGCACCCTTGACCTTGAGTGTAAAGTATGCGATGTAATAAACCGAAAGTGTTGGTTGCTTGTCTCTATAGGTAGTTTAAACGAAACTGAGACGTGTAGCATTGGGGATAAGGTTTATTTTAATTCGTGATATCGTCGAGTCGGTGCAATGAGTTAGCTAGACTGTTTGAATGTCAAACCAATGATCGACAGAGACTGGTGCATCGGTGCAATAAAAAAATAATTTATTCACGTATGAGTAAATAAGATGATGACCACGAAAAAGGTCTGTTTAGTAACGGAAGCTGTGTCGCTGGGGCGTTTGAATTGTTATATACCTACCTAGTAGGTAGGTACTTTTGGTCTCAAATTACTTGGGATTGCGCCAGAAAGCAGAAAGGTCAATTTTGCGCATGTATCATCCATCATCATTTGGGTAGGTAATTTGAACGTCTAGATTGAAACGGAGTGCCAGAAACTTCGAAACAAGTGCCTACGTTTTATTATTCGCAAAAAACATCCACGATAAATAAAAAGTACCTACCTAAATGTACAAAGCATACTTAGCATGTAAAGGTATCTATATCAATGTAGGGTCGTGGGTGGTGGGGGAAGAGAAATCAATCACTTTTGTTTATCAAAAAGCGAAAACATAACCATCGAATCACTGTTGGCCTTTGGTGGAAAAGAACTAATGTTTTTCGCAAGCAAGAATGGCAAATTGTGTGAACTAAAAGGATACTACGGCCAAGAAAGGAAAATTAAGGTCCTAGTTTAATATTGATGTAACGTTAAAACTTGATATGAGCGTTTACGTATTTTGTACCTATTTTGTTCGTTATTAAACAACTTGATTGATTTTTAAAATCCCGCGGGAACATTTTGATTTTCCGGGACAAAAAGTAGCCTGTCACTTTCCAGGTCTTCAACTATACGCATATAAAAAATCACATCGATCCGTAGCTCTGTTGCAACGTGATTGAAGGACAAATCAACAAACAAACACACTTTCGCATTTGTAATACATATTGTAAGGATATCAATAAAGCCTCACGAATAGTAACTATTCGACAAGGTTCTTCATCTACCAGCTTTTCTACCAGCGCGAGCGTTTTCAATGTAGGTAGATACCTAATTACCTACTCGTATTTTCAACCAAATTCCTTTTTTTCTCTTAATTAGCACATGTCTTTGTCTGTTTGCAGCTTACAATGTTTAAAGTGATCCATCATGTGTCAGCTTGCATAAATTATTAATTTTCCTTTAAAAATTCCAAGGTCAACGTTTATTAGTCGGTGCGATTTTAAATAATGGAATTATCTTTAGATAGATTTTAACCACATAGAAACAAAAATTTTCATTTAAATAGATAGGTACTTTATTTTATTTTAACTAAGTAATTTAAAATGTCCTTTTTTATAATACTTTGAAAACGCAGGCGAAAATTATATATGCAATATGGAAGTATGCTTTAGTCGGTACCTACTACTTCCATCACAAACAATTTTTAGATAAAATAATTTCAAGAAGCTTTTTTTGAAGAAGTAGGTATTCTGAGTAAGAAAAATTGCAATCCTAATAGGTACCTACGCAGTACAGCAATAATAATATTATTATTGAATTTAACAAAAATCCGTAAGAAACCTCTCAAAAATTATGTAGCTACTGGCCTGCTAATATTATTTCCCTTGGATATAATTTTTATATGAACAACCAACACGACTGATGATGAGTCATGTATAAAACGAGATGTTAGTTCTGCAGAAAAATAAAACAATCTCAAATAAAAGTCCGAATCTGAAATATAAACGGACATGCAATACGCTTGAAGACCGATCGAATACGAAAGTAACGACTATTAACTCTCAAGTTATGGCTTTGATGTACAAAGCGCTTTTTGTTGGCAGCTCGGACATGATCAGAAATGTGAATCAAAGAACTCAGTTGAATGAAAAATTCGTTTGAGATCTTGTTAAAGGATGGCATCTATGCGCCGAATGTTGTGAAGGTCGTCCATCGAGACGCAAATCTGGCGAGGCATTGAACTATGAGACACAGCCGGAAGCCCAGGCCGATGACTGATGAACGCTACCGCATCACTCTAGGGCTGTCAAAACTGTTTTTTAAGAATATTACCCAAGCTGAACTTGACTTATATTCTCCTCTCCCCTCCAAATAAGCGAAAAGTTTGTTCCAGGAGTGGGTACGACAATAGTGCAACGGGTGGGGTTCAAACCTGCGACCTTTCAGTTTTCAGTCCGCACCTTTAACCGTTGGGCTATTAAGGCTTGGAATCTGCATCAATGTTAATTGTTAACCCATATAATCCATTTCAACTTTTCCACTACCTATCACACTATCACATTAATCACATTAATATTATATAAAGACGAAACTTTGTATGTGTGTGTGTGTGTGTGTGTGTGAATGTTTGTTACTCCTTCACGCCATAACGAATGAACCTATTCGGCTGAAATTTAGATGAAAACAGCTCATACCAAGGATTAACACATAGGCTACATTTTATCCCGGAAAATTAAAGAGATTCCGCGGGAATTAAAAAAACTTTAAGCCACGAAGACGAAGTCTCGGGCATCGCCTAGTATTCTATAAGAATTTTTACAAGTTATCACAACGGCAATCATAATATAATTTTCCCCCAAGCGATATTAAAATTATACCCTTGGACCATATTTGTAAAATGGAGTACGGAGTGACATCAAGACTGAAACAACGAGTAATAAATACGTAATTACAGTGAAACCTCTTGAGACAGTACTCGATAGTAGTTTTTTCTATTAGAGTCTATCGTACTTTATATTTTTAGGGTTCCGTACCCAAAAGGTACCAACGCGAACGGGACCCTATTACTAAGCCGCTGTCCGTCGGTCTGTCCGTCCGTAGCTGATGCTCCGTAATAGGTAGAGAGTTGAAAAATTCACGTGTATTTTTGTTTCCGCTACAACAACAAAATAATAATAATAAATTAAAAATTAAAGTAGACTTCCCTACTATAACGTGTTTTGCTCGGCGTTTTTTTTGGTACGGAACCCATTGTATGCGAGTCCGACTTGCATTTGACCGTTTATTACTATTAAAGTCTCTCGTTCTTTACATTTTTTTATATTACCTAAGTATAAAGACGTGCGGTATCAAGATTAACTACCTATGCTTTGATATACATAATTATCTCACTGTCACCCGTCATACGTTCTCCTAATCAATGTTAAGGTACCTAGTACTCATGGTTCGAGAGCCTGTAGTTAAAAAGGTGTCTGATAAAAGCTGAAAACGGCACAGGAACTTTCTTAGTGAGTACGTGTTTGAAAAATAACTAGTAACGCCGCGCCTAGGGAATCCCGAGACAACCTTAAATTCTGTCGTAAAACATCTCCGCGAACAAGTTACGTTTTCTTTTTGTCACCGGTTCGTCCGGACCGACTTCACATTCCAAGCTATTTTGTGACTCGGTTTTCTGAGTTGCACGTGAAATTTTAAATACTGCGACCTAGATTTGCAGCGTTTAAAAGCAATTTGCAAACGTTCATACGTCAAAGCAGGACACGTCACTTTTAACTATTTGATTAATTAAAAAAATACATATGTTTTCTCTATTCGTAGCGGTACTGGAATTTCAAGAATCTAGTTCCTTGTAATCTAATAGAGATGAGGTCATTTGACCACCGAGCATGTTAATTTGGACACATAATATTGGCTCGAAAAACCAATGCGTTTTAGGGCCAAATTAAACGGTGCAACGTTCATCGTTCATTTTTGCCATGAACGATGCATGATACCAGTAAACTTTTCGTCGCGGACGCAAAATTGACTGTGAACGGTGAACGGTCGGTGTTTAGGCGGTTCATTTTCGATGACTCATCGGTGAAGCCTCGAAAATTAAAGCTAAAATCTCGAAAAATGAATCGTCTAATTTGGCTTTTAGAGTCCGAGGGTGCTGGAATGGCGATCCGCACTGCCAGGCGCAGTTTTGATAGACCCTCCTAGATGGGCGGACGATCTTAAGCGATTCGCTGGTAGACGGCAGCCGCTGTATGCAGATGCGGTACACTTGCGGCACATAATCGTGTTCTGTGGTGATCCTTTTTAAGAGACCTATCCAAGTCCAGCTGAGGACTTCTATGGGTTGAGATGATGATAGATCACTGGTAAATGTCATAAATTTTTTAATTTTATGTCTTATTTCACTTGGACATGATTTGATGTGAAACGATCTATAGGTTTTATCGATGTTTTGGTATAAAAAACAGTTATTTACTTAGCACAAAAGTATAAAAAAAAGTTTCGGTGTTTTTCATAATATGGTAATTATTTCTTTCGAGGAATATTAAAACGAATCTGGATGATATACCTACATAAAGCCAGAACTCAGAAACGATAACATAAAGGCCTTTTAACCTCATTAAAATATTTTGTACCGTAATGAAAACGAGAAAAGAAACGGCGCCTGTAAATCAATCCTTGCTTTTATGTAGGCAATAAATCCATTTTGTAAATAGGTCAGCCATTTTTTGCAAGGCTCATTGAATCGATAGCGGGATTCGCGAAGAAACGTTCGAATCAAGTTACCATGGGCATAAACGAGTTGCCTCGCCTTTATTATTATTTTTGTTATGCTAAAGCTATTTTCCTTTAGGTAGGTCCTGAAAAGACGAGGACGAGACGAGATAGTGGCAAATCGAAGCGTAGGCACCATACAAACGTAACAGAAGAAATTTAATGCGCGAAAGATTTCCTCTCAATCCATCGTCGATTACTGGCGATGGCACCTGACCACGCCGACTAAGTGCAGCTTACCAGATTTCAGACACCTTTGAGAACATTATGCAGATGCCAGAATATTAATTATTTATGTACTGATTTATTAACACAATTTACACATCGAAACCATTGTATACATACGATATAAAAATATTATTAAAAGTGTGCAGAATGCCAGAAAAAATCCCCGCCTTAGATGAAATAAAACATACCCGAAACCTCGTGTGAAACGGCGACAGAAGCGAATGTAGCAAGCGCCAATTACTACATCATGTATTATAAATTCTAATAACTCGTAAGATATTAATTTTTTTTTAGTAGCTGTACCTATCGTGTCTTAGTAATAGATATAAGTAATAGTATAGGAATTTTATATAAAAATTTTGACTCTGTAATATGCAACACATTGAAAATACATAAATGCTAATTGGTTAAAAATTAGACCTAATTTCGCGATTTTTTTTTGTCGAACAAACATTATTTTGTTTCTACTCAGTATCGTCCCTTGGAAATATGTAATTTTTGCCTGTTTTTTTTTCGGATAATTAAAAACTTGAGCTGTAAAAATTAAATCTGCATCTGAAGTTAACCACTACACGCGCTCTTAATATTATTATATTTATTTATTAAATATTATAGTGGCTGAAATTATTTCAAAATAAAGCGTATTCATCCACATGAAACGATGCTAGAGGATCGCATAAAATACAGGTACAAATTTTTCCCGCTGAGAAATTCAAATAACACAAGCAAAACCGCTCGAGCAAAGTAATGTTAAATTACAAGTCTTGGGTCTTTAAAAACGTGTCAAAGCAACATTTTCCTCGCTTGTTGAGAGAGGAATTTATAGCAGACCGAGTCGGAATCCAAATGCACGGGCGTTGCGTTGAGCATACAATTTGCTGAATATTTTCTGGAAGCCCTATTATGTTGTGAAAAAGAACTAGAGTTTCTTGCCGCTAAATGGACCTGCTTTGTTCTCGGATGATGATTTGATTTATGAGCGTATTTTGAGTACACTGCGGTGCAAAGTTGGAATTTACTAATTACTACCGATCCACGTCAAGATGGCCGTCGTCGACCGTCACAAAATGACGTCATACCGCACCGTTGACAAGAAAATAATAATTGAATTTTTTACTATAACCACAACTATGACGGAAATTTTCTTCACTGGCAATAATGCTTTTCATGGCGATGACATCTTGAAAGTGTAAAGGCGTCATTTTTAATTTCTTATATTTTTCCGCTTGAAAAAAGTCATTAATTAAAATAATCAATAGTCTGCGCTGTGCAAAACTTTTCCTTTTTCACTCATCGTAGAAGATGATACAAATATGATACAAATATGAATATGAAAATGATGATATAATTTAACAAAATTAAACTTTTAAAACGTAAAAATAACAAAACTTTGAAAAAATTTGGTAGTGACAATCGCGAGCGGTACGTTGCTATCTGTACTAAACGGATCTAACTTGAAGTGCGGTGCGAGGACGCGCGGGGCGAGGTAGCGGCCAACTTCATGTGGACGGGTAGTAATTTTTGAAAAAGGACGAATAGAGGACAAATGTTTGCTAAATTATGTCTGTGCAGTGATTGTAGAGCGATGCCACCGTTTTTTATTATTAGCCAAGGAAATTTTTTTTTTTAACTTAAAATTAAATAATATTTTTGACACACTAAAAATTAATATCTGTAGGTATAGTTTTAGTTTTTAAATTGTGTTTGCCAAATTTAATCGAATTAAATATTTTGTAATATTGATGGGTAAATAAGAATCCAACTTCATTTGAAAGAAGCGAGCTAAACAAAATGTTCTTAAATAAATAATTTAATCTCTAATTATAAACAAAGATGGCTTGAGCATAGAAGAGGAGATATATAACTATGCAGCTAAGTATGGCCTATTACAAAGACTAAGGTAGGTATGTCAAACCATGTGCAGATAAAAATAAGTGTGTTCAATGACGGAGCTAAATCTTCCTTTGCACACGCAGTTATACTTCAGCATTAATTTAGGTATCAACACAAAACCTAACCTTGACGGCGTATTAGAGGACAGCTCTCATAAATGTACCTTTTTTGCCTTCGAGTTTTTGTGTCGATATATTATATTGTCTTACAATAATTTGAAAGGAATACATTAGACGGGTCGGTCAATGGCTCAAGTTATAGTTCTTTCAATTCAGGAAGGTGCGTGGCTCATGGTTGTGTGTGTGTCGTATCTATATAAGGGTAAGGCCGTAGATTTTGCCACTTTGTAACATAGAGTAACATAGACACTTCTATGTTAAGGTAACGTAGAAGTAACGTGAAAGTAACACAGTGTTTGTAAGGCTGATTACATAACGTACTTATTTTAACCGACTTCAAAAAAGGAGGAGATTTTTGTAATAAACTTGTAAGTATAGCATTTTTTATAATCGCCGATCATTCAGAGACAAGAGAGAGAATTCAGTAATAGGAAAAATATATTTTTTTAAACTATCATCAATGGAATTTAGTAACCAAAACTCTCTGGCTGTTTATCAAATAAAGGTACATTATTCTGATTATTACGAAGATGAGTTTCAATTAACTCATCTTCTTTTAAACTCATTCTTTATTTAAAAGAACTATTTGAAAAATCCGCTCCTGGCAGAATGTGTACATTAACCTTTACAACACTTCAACGTTACTAAATAACAATCAACGTTACCAGTAACATAGAAGTCACATAAAAGTAACGTCGAAGCGTAATTTTTGAGGTTTTAAACAGGAATAATTACTAAATGCGAGACGATTTTAGTCAAATACACATTATCATGTTTTTATAAATCACTTTAGCTAAGTATAACACATACATGTGTGCAATAAAAACTGTTATTTACCTTTAAAATCACCAAAATTCACAAAAAAAAGCTCCTGACGAAACACACGCCCACACCTTTGATAAAATTCCACAGGCTAGAAAATGGCGGTTTCTTTTTTTTTATTTCATTGCCGGAATCTTTAGTGTGGCCAAAGCCATTAGAAAATACTACCCTAAAGTTATTGAATATTTAGATGCCCAATTTTGGTAACATACAAAATAGTAACGTAATAAGTGAAAATAAGGAGACAACATTTTGAATTGCGATAAAACATTTAAAAACGCATATTTAAATACATGGAACCCAGGATGTAATTGCTTAATCTATTCACATTTCAGATATTCATAGTAATTTAGGACTTTAAATAGAAATAATGTAGTTATAACGAGCCAAATATTTGACTGGATCAAAAAGACAGCTTATTTTGGGCAAAATTTCGGGGTAAGGTCAGTTTTAAGTCATTGTATTTTTTTAAATATACGACATACATTCAATTTAAGAATGCACTATAGGAGTTTAAGAACTACCTAACCTAATTAGGATACTTGCATAACAATTTACGCAGTACTTCGATTTTTAATACGCATGTCAAGTTAAGGGACATTTTCTTTTTACAAAAAGTGGCAAAATCTACGGCCTTACCCATAAGTGTGAGCGAGAGCTTGAACGCTTAGGCTCCTGACAGGCACGCACACTTACGCAATGTGCATGTACACGACGTAACTACAAGTAAATCTCACGTGCCCTCGTTAAATGCAAGAACTATAACAGCCTAGTACACATCGAACTATAACACTTAGAAGCGCAATAGTCAACGCAGTGATATGCCATTTTTAGTAAATAAGCTTTTACGGTAAGGTAAAACTAATAAAACTTAAATAAAACTAGAATAACGGCCACGCAGCGCGTATATTAATAACTAGTAGGGCGCGTGGGTGCGCGGCTCGCTAAAGCGAACCGCGTGTTTTCTGGTCACTAAGTAGATCTTCGGGTCTTGATCATCTTTTTCCAAGAAAGCACTCTTCCATCTTTTATAGTCTCCGAGATAGACACCGACGACATTTGTATGGCCACCATCTTGAATCCGCCATTTTGGTATTTTTTTTCAACTCATTGCCAATTGGATGATGTTTTGAGTGATTTTTGTTTGGGCACCCTCAACCTATCTTCAATACCCTGACCTTGCTCCTCACCCGTCTCCGAAATCCTCAATCATCAGCTCCCTCCATATTTTTTATCCAAATGAATTTTTGTCCTCTATACGAAACCATCAGAAATTTTGGAAAGGAACATATCAAAGTCTTGCATCCATTTATTGTTTTCTATGAAAAAAAAATCCGCCATATTGAATTTTTTTTTCTATTCATCAAGTACACCTTCGGGTCCTGATCATCTTTTTCGAAAAAACCACTCTTCCGTCTTTTATAGTTTCCGAGATAGACACCGACGAAATTTGTATGGCCGCCATCTTGAATCTGCCATTTTGGAGTTTTTTTTCGGCTCTCTGCCAATTGGATGAAGTTTCGAGTGACATTTGGTTGAACACCCCCCACCTATCTTCGATACCCTGGCCGTGCTCCTCACCCGTCTCCGAAATCCTCAACCATCAGGTCTCTCCATATTTTTCTCCAAATGAATTTTTGTTCTCTATACGAAATCATCAGAAATTTTGAAAAAGAATCGTATTAAAGTCTTGCATATATTTTGTATGAAAAAATAAAAAATCCGCCATATTGAATTTTTTTTCTATTCATCAAGTAGACCTTCGGGTCCTGATCATCTTTTTCCAAGAAACCACTCTTCCATCTCTTATAGTCTCCGAGATAGACACCGACGAAATTTGTATGGCCGCCATCTTGAATCCGCCATTTTGGAATTTTTTTTCGGCTCTCTGCCAATTGGATGAAGTTTCGAGTGACATTTGGTTGAACACCCCCCACCTATCTTCGATACCCTGGCCGGTGCTCCTCATCCGTCTCCGAAATCCTCAATCATCAGCTCTCTCCATATTTTTCCTCCGAATGAATTTTTGTCCTCTATAGGAAACCGTGAGTGAAAAAAAATTTTTTAATACAAAATTTTACAGGAGAGGTGATCAATGAGTGAGTGAGTCAATCAGTGAATCAGCACGAGTAGCTATATATATATTAACTAGTAGGGCGCGTGGGTGCGCGGCCCGCTGCAGCGGACCGCGGTTTTCCTGCTCTTAGACTTTCAGGGCCTGATTATTTTCTACCACAAAACCACTATTCTAAATTGTACACTCTTTAAGATAGACATCGACGAAATTTGTGTCGCCGCCATATTGAATCCGCCATTTTGATGATTTTTTTTCAGCTTATCGCCAATTGGATGAGGTTTCGAGTGATTTTTGTTTGAGCACCCTCAACCTATCTTCAATACCTTGACCGTGCTCTTCACCCGTCTCCGAAATCCTCAATCATCAGCTCTCTCCATATTTTTCCTTCAAATTAATTTATGTCCTCTATACGAAACCGTCAGTGAAAAGGAACCCTACCAAAGTCTTGCATATATTTTGTATGACAAAAAAATCCCGCCATCTTGAATTTTTTTCTATTCATCACGTAGACCATCGGGTCCTGACCATCTTTTTCCAAGAAACTACTCTCCCATCTTTCATAATCTCCGAGATAGACACCGACGAAATTTGTATGGCCGCCATCTTGAATCCGCCATTTTGGAGATTTTTTCAGCTCCCTGCCAATTGGATGAGGTTTCGAGTGACTTTTGTTTGAACACTCCCCACTTATCTTCGATACCCTGGCCGTGCTCCTCACCCGTCTCCGAAATCCTTAACCATCAGGTCTCTCCATATTTTTTCTCCAAATGAATTTTTGTCCTCTATACGAAACCATCAGAAATTTTGAAAAAGAACCGTATTAAAGTCTTGCATATATTTTGTATGGAAAAAATTTAATTCCGCCATCTTGAATTTTTTTCTATTCGTCAAGTAGACCTTCGGGTCTTGATCATCTTCTTCCAAGAAACCACTCTTCCATCTCTTATAGTCTCCGAGATAGACACCGACGAAATTTGTATGGCCGCCATCTTGAATCGGCCATTTTGAAAGTTTTTTTCGGCTCACTGCCAATTGGATGAGGTTTCGAGTGACATTTGGTTGAACACACCCCACCTATCTTCGATAACCTGGCCGGTGCTCCTCACCCGTCTCCGAAATCCTCAATCATCAGCTCTCTCCATATTTTTCCTCCTAATGAATTTTTGTCCTCTATACGAAACCATGCTTGAAAAAATTTTTTTTCATACAAAATTTTACAGGAGAGGTGATCAATGAGTCAGTGAGTGAGTGAGTGAATCAGCACGAGTAGCTATATATATATTAATAACCAACGAGGAACTAATAAATTGACACATTTTGTCCGGACCTTCATGTTATCGGTCGAACCCTTCGCAAGATCCAATTAGGGCCTCGCCACAGATTGATAGCATCGCTTTATTGTCCGATATTTGTCACTGAAATTAATTGGCGCACCAATTTATTGGCTCTAATTTGAGCCATATTATTTTCTTACGTCTCTATTTTCGCGAATAACAGAGAGATTTAAAAACTTTTTTTTACTTTGGAAATGTATAGAACAAAAGGAAATAAATGGTATTGGAGAATATTATTTTGATAAGTAAAGCTAAAAGATTACATCCATTTTTAAGAGACATTATTGCAAATGAAATGTAAGTAGGGTGATTTCGCCGGTTGGCGACCGATTAGCAGGATATTCAACTTTACGTCAATATTTAAGTATGTTGCACCCATAGCACATGTATTAAAGTTATATGACGGGGTCCTAGATATTGTCAAGTTATATTTAAAAGTAAAAAAATAAGAATTACAGTTGTGAAAACATTTTAAATTGAATAAATCTTAAAAACTATGCGAAATGCTAGTTGGCGACCACTTTTGCTAGTTGACGACTGCCCCCTTATCTAGTTGGCGACCTCTCGATTTGCTAGGGAAAACTAAATTTGATTAATTAAAAATAAAAAAATATGAACGTGTTAATGTTTAAACAATAATTATTATTCATACTTTATTATTCATACATTTAATAAATTATTATAACACATTTTTTCATGAGATCAACGGTACACTTTAATATTCAAGCTTAAGCTTAAATGAATCTTAGAAAGTATAATACATTTTCCTACACAAGTACAAAATTAAAAATATCACTTTAAACAACAATTACAAAAGTTTAGAATCAAATCATCAGATCATCAGCTCTCGGGATGTTATACTTTTTACATTTTTTTCTAATACCGTGTCCTCCTTCTCTTATATTTTTAAAGCACATTCCAGATCTCTTTGGGAATAAGCCGGTGTTATTTTCTAATACGGTTTGTGAAGGACATCTGTAATGAAAATATTATATATTAAACACCTACATTATGCAAAAAACAGATAAGATTATACGTAGTGATTGCAAATGGTCGTAAACCCACATATTAATTTGCCCATTTTTAGTTGGCGACCACTTGATACCCATACATTTTAAGATGTTTTATAATAATAATTTGGTGGTCGTAAACTAAAAGATACACGGATAAAAATAAACAAATTAAATTGAAAGCGATTAAATTCCGAATTAGATTAGTAGTCTATAAAAAATAAAAATAAATGTTTTTCTTTCTAAATGTCTATTGGCGGCCAGGTGGTCGCCAACTGAAGTTTTTAGATAATTCCAATTTCAGTTAGCGACCATTAAATTTTTTTACCTGATTTTGTATATTACATGTAATAAATGTATAAATTACGTAAAACATGTATATATCCACTTAATAGAACATTAAAAAATTGTCTGAAATAAATACATCCCGATCTACTTACCTCGAACGCATCACTTACTCACTATTTTTACCGTTGTTTTGGGAAGGTGTACGCGCCGAAAGTATGAGCGGCGGATTGAACTAAGATTTGTTTACTTTCGGGTAAACACAAAGCTGCTAACTATTGTAGGTAAAACTAATAGATGTATCCCCCTCTTTACTTAAGTGATTTTCATTTGGAAAAGAAGGATAGAATTCTTATTTTTTTCGTTTTAATAACGTAGGTCCTGTTAGTGGTCGCGTAACTGACCCTGGTCGCGTAACCAGCGAAGTCACCCTACCTATTGTACAATTAGATAGGATAAATGGATAATTAATTATAGCACCTATTAAATTTGGAAAAATGTAATTAATAAATAATAATTATTAATTTTTGTTATGCTAGAATGTTGCACGGCAAACATTGGCAAACTGTAAGAGCCCAATTTTTAGCTATAAAATCTTTATTGTATACAGCTTATGCAACAAATAAATGAAATGAAATAAAATTAATTTACTTAGTCCCTTTCATCCTCAAAAGATCCTATGGTATTACAACTAGCGACATCTAACGTGTATTTATTGAACTTCGGGCAGCAGAATTGCAAATCGTCCCATCGTTCTCGGCTTTATGGCGACTGTTTTAGCTTCTGTGTAATTGTTTTATTATCCAATGAACACAGGATAAGAAAGGTACCTCACGATAAAACCGGTACAGTCAGCTTTATATAAAATGTACCTTAACCGTTTTTTATTATTAACCAAAAGATACGTAATGAAAAAAGTATTTTTTAAGAAACGGCTTATGTTATTACATAGCTATTATAAAAGTTAGCATTGGAAGTACTATTTTAAATTAGCCTTTGTTAAAATAATTTAATTAATAATTTAAAACAATGATTATTACGTATAGAAAAGCCCCTGAACCTAAAAAGAAGTTTTTCTGTATTCTATACTTCTACTTTTAAAGTTGTTAAAGATAACTATGCCTATACAACTATACATAGACATTACATTTTCTAATAACCTAATTTAATATCTGTGGATCGAGTAGTTTTACCTATATTTGAAATATACTAATCTAAAAAAAAATTTCATTAATAATAACAATGACACTATACATATAATAGTCTTTGGTAGTAGACTGTAGGTACCTCTTGCTTTGAAAACAAGAATTTCAATCAAAGTTATCGGTAATTCGGAGACCATTGTGCAGGGTTTCTCATTGTAAATGAAATATATAATTTGGTCCTTTATTTATTTGATTTCGCCTTCAGTGAACAGCAAACAATAGCAAGTTGGTAGGTAGCAAGGTAACAATGAGGTGCCATGTTTACACTAGCTTCAAAGAGAAATATTATGGTGACAAAAATAACTTGTTTTCATAACTAGAAACAGAATCAGGCTATGCGAAATAAAATAACGACTTACTTTAAGACTACCAACCAACAAAGGATAAAAATATAAGTAATAACCTACAATCAAGAGTAAAAAGAACCAAAGCTTGCGTACCTGCCTCTGATTGAAGATTTGTAACTGAAATTATTTACTTTATCTTACTGTAATTTAGGTTTAAGTGTGCTTGTTCATTGGTATGTTATTCAACCACGAAGCAAAAAAGGTACTTTTTATTCCGGAAACATTAGTGATCATTTATGAAGTGTGTGTGAAACGCAGGCAGCTCCGCGAGGCAACCCTATGAGGGTGGCAAGTTCAATGTCCATTATTACTCTCAGAGGAATCAAATTTTTTGCAAACCCTCTAAAAATATTTAAGAAAAAAAAAACTAGATAATAAGAGAGTTTTAGCCTACAACATAGAGCGTTTGGATCCTCCTTTCTCTGTGAGAGAGGAAGGAAGTAAAACTCAGAGAGCTATTCTTTACAAATATTGCACGTGATAGGAAGTGATGATGTCGGTAGACGGAGATGTTCCGTGCTCACTCACGATTTTTTTTAAATTAGCAATTTTAATTTAAGGGGACACATTGAAAAATGAGATTCTGAAACCCAACGGTATAACTGCCAGTATGCACCGAAAGTAGTCAAAATATGTACTAAATTTTTATAATATGCATGAATGTCGATTTTCAATGAGTTTAAGAGATTTCTTGTACTGCTACTCTACTGTTAACTTCTAGCAACAATTCAATGTTTCTTCTAATCTATCTGAGTATTTTTAAACAACTATCGTTTGTATCATTCGACAAACAAAGAAATACAATTGGATATCTTTTGATGCCGAGCCAATACAAAATAAAAACCGTTTTCCGGATATCGAAAACATCGGTGTTCCATTCGGAGACAGTGCACAAAATTTCTCTAAACAAAATAAAAGAAAATGTACAGTATAGAATTGTAAGAGCTGAACATATCTAAAATCTAAATTTTAAACTATAATGTGTACTGTGTATTATGAAACGGACAAACAACATAATTATATTGAAAGTAATCGTAGTAGCCAATACTTCCCGCCCATATTGTGGGGATTTAGGAACTGACGATTATGAATAGTTAGTACTTACTAAGTAAAGACTGCATCGTTTACACATCTACATCGAATTACAGGACCCACCTTCTCAATCCTGATATTGCAGGGGTTCTGCCCAACTAAACTGTGGGGATTTAGGAACTGTCGATTGTGAATTGAGAAAAACTTTATTTGAGAAAAACTCAATAACTAGCACGGGAACTAGGGGTTGAAATATTACACAAAACTTCGCAGCAGCCAATAGAGGGTAGGTTCTTTCATAAAAACTACGCTCCAACTAAATTTGTAATTTAACTATCTGCGGTTCATTTCACATCAGAACCGGTTCGTTTGGGGACCCCTGCAAAAATACTCAATTCGTGAACACTCATTGCATTGCGACCACGACCCTGAACTTAACCTACATTCTCACGATCCTTAATAGCGGGCAGGATACAAAAGAAGTGCGTATAATACGCACAATACGCGGTACGAATGACATTTGTTGTGGCACAAAGCCTGGTAAATATTGAGTTATGCAAGCGATTGAACCGGCCTCCGCACTTTTATAATTGGATGTACTTACGTAATAAAGGATTATGCGGTGCTTTTTATTAGGGTTCACGTGGCCATATTGGATGTTGGAATCCTTAGAGCTTTTTCAATTACTTGAAAAAAGGCTCAGATGTATCATGAGATAATGAAAGAGTTTGGTCTTAACATTTTGTTTTCTATCGTTAAAACTATATTGGGAAATACTTCGGATAAAAACAGAAGTTTTGTTTTTATGAATTAAAGAATAGGTACTTACTAGATGATGCCCGCGACTTCATCAGCGTGAATTAAGAATTTTTAATTTCCGCGGGAACTCTTTTCGAGAAACAATGTGTTAATCTTGATGTGTATGAGCTATCTCCGTTCTCAACAACCAAATCGGTTCATTTGTTGTGATGTGAAGGAGTAAAGTCGAATTTACTTAATTTTATGATGCATGCATTAATTTCATGCATGAAACTAGAGATTTACACGCGAAATTGGTGACGAAATTAATGTCATGACACTACTTTCATGCCACTAATTTCGTAATGTAAATGCGACTTAAGAAACACATCCATCCATCCATCCTTCCATCCTCAAACTTTCGCTTTTATAATATTAGTAGGATTAGCCAAGTCATCGTTGGGGTCCCTAGCTATACTGAAATGGTGACCTCACACCGGAAAGCGCAGTTGGCAGACTCCCCACTAACCAACGACGTCAGACGAGTCGCCGGTTGCCGCAGGATGCAGGCCTGAGGAAGTCTATGCTAGAGAGACCTTTGTCCAACTGTAGATATCAATCGATTGATGAAGAGAGAGACCAAGCGTAAAGTTTGTGCTAGGTTACGACTAGGGTTGCCAGATTTTTTTTCAGCCTATAAGGTGTCCCTTGGTTAAATGGGTAAAAAATACGGGATTTCAGTTTTTTACCCGGGACAAATAAAAAAAAAATTTTTTAGTGTCATTTTTTTATGTTTTTCCGAGGATCGAGTCAGTTTAAACATATTTTTATTCGTTTTAACATATCTGCAAAAATCAATAGAATTATAATCGTAATTATAAACGGTCATCATCTCGCTTTTTTACGAATGTTGCGTGTGTGAATACTTGGATCGATTTCATAATGAAAAAACGAAGTACAGTTCAAATACGGGACATAGCCTGTCCCGCCGGGACATTTTAAATTATGCCTAAAATACGGGATGTCCCGGGAAATACGGGACGTCTGGCAACGCTAGTTACGACTTACGACCATAGTGAAACCGAACCGTCGACATTTCAGTTTTCAGTCCACCGCTTTGACCGCTGCACTTTGAGTGTCACACTCATATTCTATTCACATCTAACAAGATTACAAGACTCTCTTTTTCCTTCTTTGACTTTCGTTTACTTGTACCCAACTACAAAATTTTAGCTCAAAATTCTGTCACGCAAAACGAATATGAGAGCATAACAAACACTTGATTGATTTGAGTTGATTTGACTCACTGGGCTAAAAGAAACACATGAACTACTTCGGTTCGGTATAATAATATACCTACATATGTAGGTACACGAATTGACACCAATATTTGGCGATACAAAAGAGCTCATTCATCTTCAAATTAGATACTTGAATACGTAGCTTGAATAATATGAATAAATGATCCTCACTGAATGAATGTGGAACAATTTGTATCCGTTTGTTGTTTGTATGTTTATATGTGCGAGGCTATTCTTGTAATCCACGAAACAGATACCATACCTTGATCAAAATGAACGTAGGTAGGTACTCCACATGTGAGAAATCATATTAGTAACAACATTGTTCAGTGCATTTCAGCATCCTGTACATTTTAAGAGCTTGTTTCCTAGCTTTTAAAACTTATTTTTTCGCAAGCGATTGTCTTATTCTTTAACAATTAGCTTTAGTACGACAAATACTTATGCAAACTGCATACATAAATAACAATCGGGTTTAGTGCGACCAAAGTAACAAAATTGTTCAGTGCATTTCAGCATATTGTACCTTTTAAAAGTTTGTTTTTTTTTAACTTGTTTATTATTTAACAATTAACCAAATACTTATGCAACCAAAAGAAAAATAGTGCGAGACATCTCACTCGCGGCGTTTGCAATATCGATGAAAAACCCGCGGGAAAGTGTTAAATATTGCACTGATTGTGCTTGGCTTGCTGTTCTGTTGGAACTATAGTAGGTATCTAAGGAGCTTAAGGATGTTCGAGCTGCTATATAATTGGTTGGTTAATAATTAGTTATTGAGTTCAAAACTTCACTTTTTTATAGTTCATGTTAGTAAAGTAGTTATAGATACCTATGATGATGATGAAAAAATTACTTAGTATAAGATACAAAATACTGTTCACGCTACCAGTAACGTAAGTAGTTAGGTTCTTGCAATTGCATTATTCATGATTCCATCAATGAAATGAGTGTCAAATTACAATAATACCGCGTCTTGCAGTATATGCATTTCGCTTTAATATTAAACTCGGCATGCGCAGATGTGATCTCGTATATCATATTGCAGAACGTCGCGGTAAAAATCGCGGTTTATTTAGAGAGTAACCTCATTCCTTGACGTTCAGGGAAAGTAACCGTTCACAGTCGCCCACTTAACAACACTCCAAATACCCCGGCCGCATAGGTACCTACTCGTAATATAAAAACATCGGATCTCACGCCATGAAAACACAATCACTTACCATATCAAGCGTAGGTAAGGTCCAGTGTAAACGACACTTTCGGGATGAAAATAGTTTTTGCAGGAGTACAATAATAAACATAAAAGAAGAAAAATCCCACGGGATCGCTCAGGGCGACGGTACGATACGGTTTAGGTTAAGGTAAAGTCATTCCGCGTTGTAGAATCGCGTTAACGAGTTGTTTGTCGCGAAGATAACAAAAAATCGGGATTATTTTGATGGGAATTGATTGGAGGGTGAAAGAGTTACAGACAATAAATGCGGCTATGTCGGGGAGTGTGGAGCGTGCGCAGTGGAGGCCAGGGGGACACTGGCAGCCGCCAGGCGGCGCGCCGATCGCCCGTGTATTGATAAAAGCGCTGAGGGCAGAACAGCCTGGGACCAAGACTCGCGACAGGATCCGATACGTTTTCTGCGCGACCAACCTTGAACTCCGCTATCGGATATTAGATAATACCTGCATGGATAAATAACAATAGATTACGAGGGGAAGCGTGGCAAGGAAACGCGATCACGCACTGCGCTTTGTACGGTTCGCAACAGACTGAAACACAGGCGGTTGTCAGTGGCAAAGTTGAGTTACACTTGCAAGCGGTCTGTTAACGTTGTGATTTATTGACCAAGCTGTGTATACAGTATGCAAATTATGTGCATAATAAACGCATTGGCGAGTTAATGTTAGATTGAATGACCCTAAAGCCTCAATCTGACCCCAAGCTGAAGATAAATAGCAGCTCTACTAATATTAGTTGTTAAAAGGTCGTTAATGGAAAACAGCAGTATTTATGTTTACCATGGACAAAATATTATTTCATCAAACGAACTGGTTTCAAAAACTTGCGCAATTTAATCGCCAGTGTCGAACGACTTGTTTAAAAAAACCAACTCGACGATAAGTGAATTTTCTTAAACGCTTTTTGAAAAGAAAACTGCTATTTCTACCTATTCTGTAACGAAATACATACATACTAGCGGGCTAACTTGGAAGGTGTATGATAGTGTAAATTATATACATACCCCTAATCGGCTTCTACATGCCATCGTACCGAAACACTAAATCGTGTGGCGGCACATGTTGATGGTAGCGAGCTAACTGGGCCACAAGAAAAACTTCTCACTTCCGAAGTAAAAAAAGTGTATTTTTTTTTTGAACAAGCAGACTATCACATAGGATACAATTTATCCCAGAAAATTAAAGATTTCCCTCAGGAATTAAAAAGCTTTAATACACGCGGACGAACTCGTGGGCATCATCTAATTGTAAATATTTTGTTCACGTAGAGGCATGTAGCATGAAGATCACTTTTAATCCTCTCAAAAGCTTCTCAAGATTAATACGGAACTTAAGTTGGCAGCTCCCTAGTCCCTCGACACCTCACGTGTAAATAATACCGTCAAAGGCTTAACGCAACTTGTTTGTAGACGCACAGAAGTGTTAAGGCATTGACGCCTTGATTTCACAGTAACCAGGCTGAAGTTCTTGACGCCTTTAGGACATCTCCCTCGCTAAGCCGATGCAGCGATACCGCTGAAGCTGTCGCATGGCTTTGTCCGTTGGAACGATACTGCCATCACCAGTATAACCCGCCTTTATAGATGACTAGTTGACCCGCCCCGGATACGCACGGGTAAGCTACAAAACAAACCCAAAGGTACAAACAGCTGGAGTCTGGAGTTCATGATATATTTGGCAATATCAATTAATAAATAAATCGACAGTCTCTAAATCCCATCAGTTTAGGTGGACAGTACCCAGCAGCATTAATCTATAAAGATTGTCAAAAGTTTTTAATGAAAAATCTGTGTGTATGTGTTCACTTTGCGTGAACATATAAAATGGATGATATAATTTACCACCACATTACATTAAATAGAAAGTGAAGTGAAAGAGATGGAAGCACTAAATGGTATTTCGGCTAACCCTGACGCCCTGAATTATGAATTAATAGTCAACCCATTAGGGTCGCATAAAAGGTGATGGTATGAAATGATTTTTCAACCATGGCTTTTTTAAATAACAATACATATTAAAATTCTGCTTGGCGCTTCTCGTATTAATGACACCGACAAAGGCTCAACGCCATAAGGCAGTATAGAATTACAGGATTTTCGCTTCCATGTTGAATATTCATGCATAGTTACAATATTATGTTTTAACGCGGACGTGACAAGAATCACAATGTTGTTTATAATTATGTTACGTGCTAACCGGAATTCAGTTTTGCAATTAATTGCTTGTCAAAATAAAGTTTTAAAAGCGCAGATTTTACCGAACATTTTTGAAGGCACGGGTAGATAAACTTTGGGTGATTATGTCCCCTTTTTTCAAAGGTTTATTCGACGAGAATGCCTCTAGTTATAAAGTTCATTTTTGTAAACCTATGTACTTTATACTAGCTTTTTAGTTAGCGACTTCGTCCGCGTGGGGTTAAATTTTTAAATATACTGTGGGGAACCCACGGTTTTTTCGATTTAAAAGGTAGCCGGTGTCACTTTCAAAGCATAGCGCAAGCTTTCTGTTTATTTCGAGGGGAGAGGAGAATATTAGTCAACTTCAGCTTGGTTGATATTCTTTTTTTTAAAAAAAAAGTCCTCAACTAAACTCATGCAAAAATCACGCCAATGCGTTCCTCCATTGCTTCGTGATTGAAGGACAAACCAACAAAACACACTTTCGTACTATTATTTAGGAGTATAATATTTTTGAGGACACCTAGAGCAAAACACTTTTTTGTCAAAACACATAGTAAGTAGGTACCTACAGAAAATTTTTGCAAAAAATACTTCAGTGAGTACGGCATGACGGGGTCTAATAAGTCTAGAAAATATCTTCATTTGATTGTTCACATGTGAAAGATCCGGAGTATCTATAAATTCACTTGGACATTGTGGCCTCCAGTCGGGTGACCTTGGATCTGTACTCCACCCTCCACTCCCCCTTTAGCCCACCCCTCCCACATCAAGTTAGTTCTCCTAGTTGCATTTCTCCTGAGTAACACTTATTTTTGACATTATTTAGGCAGCAAGCAAAATGTTCAGGTTCCAAGGCGTTCCAACGGCGCACATTGTGTTATTTTCCTTCAAAATCGGACATCCCTTTTTTATGATACTAATCGAAACTTTAAGCTTTTTTTAATGCTAGAGTAGAACACCCAGAAGTTAATTCTGTTTAGAACCGGAGTTATAAATTTTTAAATTTTTTTCTATGGTTACCAGAAAAAAACTAAGAAATGCTGTAACTTTCTATGTAACGAAAGTTTTTAAGTTTCAATTATAGCATGCTATAAAATCAATTAAGTGCTATTTTAAGAAACATATAATTAATTTCTAAGTGAACAATAAAGGAAGTTATGTTTTTTTTTTAACTAATTTTGAAATTAATTTTTTTCTCAGCTTTATATAGATATTAGCATCTAATTTTCACATATTATATTTATTAGTGCTATGTTAAACCGCCTGTATAATATCAGATACGTAACACTTAGGACTTCGGAGTTATCAAATTTTAAAAATTTCATTTTTTGCAACTCAATAATAAACCCTGAAAAACATAACCCTCCGTTTTCACAGTTGGACAAAAATCCTTTATTTCAGCCACTTGTTTAGAATTTTCTCACGTACATTTGTAATTAAGATCTTTGTGACAACCCTAATATCATAGAAATGGTAAAAACCAAAGAAATCTCATATCTCCAATGTCCTCATAGATTTCATTGTGATTTTTTTTACTAGTAACAATACAGTTACGACGTATGTTTTCAGATAGATATCTACTGCTAATCGTAATTAGTTTATGAGAAAAAAAATAAAATGTAAAAATCACAAAATTAAGAATATTAACTTTATTATTAATACTAAAATGATTTTGTTTAGCTTATAAAATGCCCTGTATATAATGCCACTTTGCCCTATAAATAAGTGTATAAATATAATTATGCAATTCTTTTATTTCACCTTTTTCTGAAAATACAGAATTTTCTAAAAAAAAATATTATTCAAATTTTAAACAGAATTAACTTCTGGGTGTTCTACTCTAGCATTAAAAAAAGCTTAAAGTTTCGATTAGTATCATAAAAAAGGGATGTCCGATTTTGAAGGAAAATAACACAATGTGCGGCGTTATCTCACCCGGAAACTGACTGCCCGGCCCGGTAAACGTTGTTGTGTCATATAAATTTAAAAAAAAAATTTGGGGTGGATTGGTGGTGGTGATAAGGGTTATCACTTAGGGGTACGAAAAATAGTTTACATCCTATTCTCAGACCTACTGAATATACACACAAAATTTCATACGAATCGGTCAAGCCGTTTCGGGGGAGTTTTGTTATAAATACTGTGACACGAGAATTTTATATAGTAAAGAAGATTTTCAACATATCCCTCCAGCCGTTTTTGATAAAAAGGGCATTGACACACGGACAGACAGACGAAAAACGGAACGAGCCAATATAAGGATTCCGTTTTTTTTTGCGGAACCTTAAATTGGACATTCATCGTCTGGACAAATAAGACAAAGCTAAGACATTGCGTAAGTGAACTCAAGAGTTATACCTACTTATAAGGCTCTGACAGGCAAACAGACAGACGGATTTAATTTCACCCACACAGAGTCAAAGACCTCACTTCCAATATTCGTATGCCTTACCGGCCACTCGCCCTAATATAATTAAATAAGAACCCATATATTCATGAACCCATGTAAATAAGAACAATATATTGTGTATTGTGATGTGAATAAAGAATAAAGAAGAATAAAGAAATGCTTTAAGTTTTTAACGAAATCGCTATCGCGTCCTCATCTCTTTACCAGTGCGACCCCGGCCTAACACTAAAAGAAAATCTTTTTGCTACAGGTTTAGCAGACGAGAAACTTAATCGACATAAAAAGGTATTTACGGGATCGTTTAATAGTAGACAGCTTAAAAGCTTGAGACTTGATAGACTCATGCGCACCTAATCGTAATGAAAGAGGACGATAATTTCATCCCTTAATTTTTTACCTACCTTAGGGGCAGATGTTTTTCTGTAATACTACTATTGTTTGTAATTAACTAGAACATTAAGCTTTTCCATTGTAATTGCAGATTTTTAGTTGTTTAAGTTTTATTTTGGATCAATAAACATTATTATTATATTAGTATTTCATTGAAATTAATTTTATTAGAATTAACTCGATTTTACGACTTTATACGCCAAGTGGCAACAAATTAATAAAGTATTCAAAATAATGTTGTTGTTGCTTTGTCCTTCAATCACGCCGCGATAAAGCTACTGATCGACGTGATTTGTAACCTCCCTCCAAAATGGAAGAGGTTTTCAATTCGGCCGGTATCTTTTTTCTGTCGTTGTTAGTAACGATATTATAATATTTAGGTATAAGGTAGGGACCATTATTCTTGATAAAAGCGTCTCTTGAACGCGTATTAATCCAATAGCTATAATATGTAAATTCAAATCTCAGAAGTAAAAAGCCATTTCCACATGTGGCTGTGAGCGAGAAATTCCAGATAATTTGTCCGTCTGGCGGTCAGTCGTCGAGGCATTTTGTTGACACGATAACGACACGACATAGCCAGGGCGTTGTTTAAATTATTTAGAAGGAGGTTAAAATCAAATTCAAATCCAAAATTATTTATTTCATGTAGGCCAACTCGTAGCTCTTATGACACGTCATGACTCTACCACCGGTTCGTACCACCAATCGTGTAGGTAAGTAAACACTTTACATGACTACCTTATGTCAATTTATAGTTATACATATACTTTTCATTACTAACTGGCTGGAGTTAGAAGCTTGAAATTTTAATGGTAGGTTCCTGTTGTGTCATAGGCACCCACTAAGAGAGAATTCTTTGAAATTCCAACCCCAAGGGGGTTAAATAGGGGATAAAGGTCTGAATGAAAGTCCATCATTATTCAAGTTATATTCCAAACTTATTTTGGCTAAAAATGAGGAAATACATGTTTCAGGATTTTTGGAAATTCCAAAAATAATATTAGTAAGGATTAGGAGATCCCTCATAATCCTTACTATACTAAATAGAGAGAGAGAGACTACCTACTACTACGTCGATCGTAAATTCCTAACTACCTCGTTGGTCTGGTGGTAATCATACAGCTACAGATGAAGAGGTCCGGGTTCGTTTCCCGGGTCGGACCAAAAAGTTTCTCTATCAAGAAATTCTCAATACTAGCCCGGAGTTAGGAACTTGGTGATGGTAATGAGTCAGTGCCGTGCCTCGAAGAGCACGTAATGAAGTCCATCCTGCGCCTGATCTCTCTCTGGTCGTGTTGGATTTCCGTCCCATCCGACTATGAGAATGAATACTATGAAATATTATTATACTGCACTCACATGAGCTATATAATATTCCATATCTCTCGCGCAGATAGAATCAATGAGGAGATTGGTCGGTCTGGAGGAAGACATTATTACGTCGATCGTATCGTAACCGGGTCGAATAGTCTTAAAGCGTCCATAGTCACTGTAATATTTTAGTGGTTTTGTTCATCTTTTTGGTTTGTTTAACAATAACTTTCTGACGCCTAATGTGCTGCGGCTTCGACTGTCAGATAAACCTGCTGAGTTGTGGGACAGTCGAAGAAACATAATCATACTATAACTACCGAATACCTCTATAGTTAGGTATGCTATAAAATTTTGCATTAAAATAAGTAAATATTTTATTGAAAAATATGCGTAATTTTGATAGCTTCACTATCAAGTTACCTACCCATAATATTGTTATGTTATAGACATGAATACCTTTACGAAGCCTGAACAGCTCAATAGGCAAAAGACATTAGTAGGGTATTGGCGTAGGGTAGGGTCGGCGGTTCAGATCCCATCCTTTGTACTATTATCTTACCCACTACTAACACAAACTTTTCGCTTTTTTGGAGGGGAGAGCAAAACAAAACTTAAGTTCAGCATGGCTAACAAACACTCTTTTAAATAATAATATAAATGTAATCCTTTTTACAAAACCGACTTCTAACGTCACTACAAAGTATATCAATTGTGCCAATAAAATTTGAAGAGTTCCCGCGATTTCTCCAGGCTCCCATCATGAGATCCTGCCCTGATAACAATGGGAACACCTGGGAAGTATACCCTTTCAAACAAAAAAAGAATTTTCCAAATCGGTCCAGGTGTCTTCGAGTAATCGGGAAACATACATACCTACATAAAAAGACGTGTGGCACTCGGGGACTGCCGCGGTAAAGCTATTGCATAGCAATTCTTATCAACGCCATCTAGCGGTGAGAGGAGTCCCGTGTCAGGTTATTTTCGTTACGGAATTTCTGGATTCGGTCTCCACGCTCAAGGCCCGCGATAGAAGCTATGCAATAGCTTAAAAAGGGATTCCGATGAATTGAGAACCTCCTCCTTCTTTGGAAGTCGGTTAAAAAAACGGTAGTATATAGGTAACTCGTTTTATACAAATGTATTTGTATCAAGGTAATTTCGTCCACAGTTCCAACGCATTAACGCACAAACGACCATTACGATGATTTGTGAGCGCATTTCTCTAAACGGGCGTCAAAACGCGAAACAAAAACAACTTTTAACGACACGGGCACAATAATATCAAGGCAAAGGAACATTCAAACTTAATTTTAGTACTTAAAACATAAAGGTCTATAAATATTAGGTACATTTATGAGAACATTCCCGGGATACATGTTATCTATGACTTAAATCGGAACTCCTGATGCTTTGGTAACCTGACTTTATTTTATAAGTAAATTTCATTTCATTTCATTTCAACACTAATATAATATGAAGACTTGTTTGTGCCCGCGGCTTCGCTCACGTTAACTTCGATTTTTTGAACCCCTATTTTATCCCTCTTAGGGGTTGAATTTTCTTAAATCCTTTCTTAGCGGATGCTGACGTCATTGAAGCTGTCCGTATGCGATCCGTTCGGAGGTTTGAGCTTTGCGTTGATACATCAGTCCGTCAGTCAGCCACCTTTTCCTTTTATATATTTAGAAGATTCTCTGTCTGCCTCGTATTCCTCATTTCTGAAGGTCGTGTTCTCTTCCAGCAATAATTACTAACTATCAAAGTTTTTCTCAATGATAATGCGAAATTAACTCCCAAGTCCCTCGGATGGTAAGTAGGTATAAATCCCACGTCACGATGTGTAGGTACTAATGACGTTGAAAGTAATGAAAGTAACAGAACAGGTTCCATACAGGTTACACTGACACCAAGCGCATCACCGATAAGCGCTGCATCGCATTTATTTACAACGGCCACTAATTAGCATATTATCTCGCACTCTCGTACGTAGGCAGATGCTAACGAGCTATGTACACGGCCCCTAGGATGTGTGCCGTGTACCTTATCTATAATAAATAATCATTTATTAATTCAATACCAGTTCGAACTCAGAACCTTTGGAATAAAAATTAAATTAATGAATCAATGAATCTTACTTGATCTTTAATCCGATTTTTGTCTTTTTTGTTTTTGTCTGGTAAGAGGCTTTGGCCTCGCTAGTTCACCTCACCGACTGTGGTTTTTGTTGCACTGAATGTACCACTCATGTACGTATGAAGTAAAAGATTAATAATAATAATAAATAAAATAAAATAAATAGTTAGAGTCTGTTCAATAATTCAGTTGATATGGGTGAATGGAAAAATGGATTGTAAAATAGTCATCGATGAATCAAACAGTTTGATAATTTACTTGCATAAAAATAAATCTGATTTTAATTAAAAATAAACTATGCACACATTAATCTGGAAAGGTGGAATAAATGGAAAAAAGTAACCCATGTTTGATCTTTCAATTCACGAGGGCGCATGAGCTTTACTTGTGGTTACGTCGTGTACATGCACCTTGCGTAAGTGTGTGTGCCTGTCAGGAGCATACGTGGGAGCGGTCAGGCGCGAGCAAACTGTCGCTCACACTTATTTAGATACGACACACAACCATGAGCCACGCGCCCTCGTGAATTGCAAGAACATAAGTCAACTGCCTTATTGAACAGTACCACAATACCCTCAAAGAAGTGCCATCTTACTCTGCCAGACGTGACGTGCCATCTAGATACCATTTTAGACTGCATCATTATACGTACTTACCGGTACGAACCTTCGGCTTCGACTTCGGCTACCTTCGGGCAAAATTGATCAGTTTTTGGTCAAAGTCGAGGGTCTCTAGCATGTGCCGAAATTAAGTGAACTACGAATGTGAGAGGGTGATGAAAGAGACGACACACAGGGGACAGATGGTCGCCAGTAAATAACCAAATCAAAACAAAGACATTATTTGAAAGAAAGTTTCAAAGTGTTATTATTTTTGACGAGTATGTAATTTAAAAAAATATTATTTTATTCACTCTTAGCTAGTCTTGAATGGAACTTCTAGGGTTATTAAACCTTCGGCTTTGGCTTCGGCCAGAAATTGACTTTCGGTCGGACTCTACTTACCAGGTAGAATCAAAGTCAGTCAAGGGCGTGTGCCAGGAACAAAGAGTACTCTCTTCGTTTTGGGTAAGGAAGGTCTAAGTTAGGCGTTTCAGAACAGTTCAGACAAATTCAGGGGGTCAAAGTCTATCTTTGAATTAAGGTACATCCAAGCATAGGTAGAATAGAACCCTGTGAAACTGCCAAAAGTTACTCTTTCTGATTCGCTAGTATTATAAGTAGTAGTATAACAACATTGTGTACGCCCTGACAGATAATTTTGTCTTCGGAAAATTTCGGTAGCAATTTTGTACTAAAGCATTCAAGTTTGTAGAGTAACTTATGGGCAGAGACTCACAATGTCAAAGGCTTCAGAAAGATTTAGAAAAACACCTGCAGTTTTATGCTTATCGTCAAAATTTTCAACAATACGATATCTTATAGATCCCTGCACCTAAGGTTGACTGAATTCTTGATCTAAGCTAAACAGGTACCTATAAAATCTATACTAAAACATGTGTAACTATGAATCACCTTTAGATAATATCTTCGATCGGCTATAAAAGCGGTGTTCACGTACACATGGAATATCAATTCATCAATTTCCAATGATAACTGCATGGCAAATCCCCAATGATAACCACTGTATCGGGGAAAATGGTCATATTCCAACTGCTTAGTGACTACAAAACTGCTTACTGACTGTGTCACACAGTGTCTCTGTGACATAAGAGTTACCTATTGTACACAGCTTTTGTGTCTTTTTTCTATAGATAGAAGATAGTCGTTGATCGCGATCTCACCTGATGGTAAAATACGGATGCAGGAAGTACCAAAAATTATCTACTGTCCGTTGTCAACTAGTGTCCACACAAATTTTAGTTCCTTGGACACTCGTAACTGTTTGAAATGCCGAAATGGTGTCAGTCAAGTGTTTCCAAAAAAAGGTTAACAGCAACATGTCCAGTGCTAATCATACATTAATTATAGAGGTCAGTGTGCCCGCTTATTGACCCTGAACCTAGTTATATGGGTAAGAATATTGAAAACAATGCAGTAGCCAGCAGACAGCGTGACGCATAGGTACCTGATGTAGGTATTAGAAATAAAGGCGGCTAGGTTGTTGCTGATATGACTACAAATCATTTCTACATTGATATTCAATGTTTATCTATAAGCAAGTCCGACACTCGTGACTTTGCCGTCTACTATTACTTATAGCTCTCTTAGGTTATGGCAAGAATTATTTAAATAGGGTATCCTATCTTTACCTTTTTTTAAAAATTTCGCTCCAGAAATTCCCACTACCCTACCATACTTTTTCTGCTACCATACTAATACCTACTATACTTATTTAACTTGGGTAGCTTCAGCATCTGTTCACTCCCTGAACAACAGCTTTACACTGCATCTATGTAGCTAAGATAGTAGATTAGCTGTACCTAACGATTTAAGTACGCTAAGCTATACAAAATCGTTACGACTACTCACAATGCCAGAAAAAAATCAGATTTCACCCACGCGATCTTGACCAAACGATGACATAAAACATGCCCGAAATCTCGTGTGAAGTGCGTATTGCGCCGAATAGGAGTGTAGTAAGCGCCAAATACATCATACATGTGTTCCACTAACTCGTAAGATGTCCATTTTTTTTAATGGCTGTATTGTCTGTGGATGAAACTTGATCTACTGCTGTAAAAATCAAATCTGCATCTGAAGATATACCATTATACGCGCTCTTAACGACAAACTCACGTGCGTCTGGACTGCATAATGAATGAAATGAAATATTTAGGAGTTGTATGAAATAAGAAGAGTAAACAGAAAGCATCTGAGCTATTCCGGCCTAGAACAGTCTTCGACACCCCTGTCGTAGTAAAAAAGGAGGAAAACATTATAAAGAAAACCCCCACAGACGTCGACACTTGATTGCACGCTACGATACACGAGCTAAGCTAAGCTAAGTTAGCTTAGTTCGCGTTGTGACGTGCGCTTAACGAGTAGCCGCAAGTATGGATCGTTGGCGCATACAGGATTATGCTAAGCGCACAGACTGCATGTCAATCGGTTCGCGTCGAGATAAGTTGTCTCGCCTCTTGTTGAAAATCCTATTATACTTGTAGGTGAGATTAAATTTTTACTGCTTTACATTACTAGGGTGTGTGTCCAGTTACCCGCGGAGGAGCGGAGACGTGACTGGCGGACCAATCACATTATTAAGAGATGACGTGACTACTTAACACGTTATAATTAGAATATAGTCTGATTTGTCTGCTGAGCAGCCATGAGATTTGTAAGAAATTGTTTTTTTTTGTTTTTAAAACAAACAAGGAAAATTCTTTTGCTGTAGGTACCTAATCCGCTAAACCAGAAAAAATATGTGTGATAAAACGTGATTAAATTACAAAATTGCATCAAAGTTTATGACCTCATATACATAGTACCTACTATGCACGTGTTTTGACGAATGCTGATAGTATAAGGTTGCTGGAGGTTGCTGGTTTGATATTTCAATAAGCCTTTCAGCCTGTTAGGATAGAAATAAAATTTAAAACAATCGACTCCAATAAATGACCGTTATATTATTATTTAATTTATTTTAGGCATTATTAATTCATTTTCCTTTAGAATTTATTATATATTATGTAGTCTTATTCCTCAAAGAATTTACCAACATTTCGGAAAACCTAATGCGGTGACACCCTTGACCGATGCATTGTGCATTCCTAGTGTGTTTACTGCTTACTGTTTAAATTTTATTATTCGACTTAATCTCAACCTATACCTACCGTTTTTAAAATTTTGATAACGAACCCTAACAAAGACCAAAAATAAGCTATGAAGCAGACACCAAATGACGCCTTGAAGACAGATTAAAATATACTTAACTGTTTTTAAAGTGGCAGCTCCTTATACGTTCCTGATCAGTGATCACCAATATAATGTTTTCTTTAAAAATTCCATGACTCAAACACGGTCGTTAATACTTTATCTCGCTTTGATCACATCACCTTTGTTTCACCTAGGGTCGCCATGTTCAAAATTTGGGAATCAGGACAATTTTTTTTTAATTATACATAATATCGTCTCGCCTGTGAAGTATATTTATAGCAAGAGGCTATTAATAGTACATTGTTCTACAAGGGGTGAAAGTGGCCGATTACATACGAGGGTGTCATTTGAGGCACGAGGCGAAGCCGAGGGCCGCGATACACCCGAGTTAGGAATCGCACTTTCTCCCGAGTGATACATAGTGCTTTATACTACACCTACGAGGAAAATAATAGACGCATTATTTAATTGAAATTTATATTGAAATTCATACAATTATTAAAACTTAGGGTAATATTTTTTTCGGCGAATTAATAGTTTTTAATTCTGGCGGCAGTCTGACGGCGTCATCAAAATATCTTCACTGTCGCTAAATTTTATAAATTGAAAATTTAGATAAAACAAAAGAAAGCGAATCGCGTGATTTTTTTTTTTAATTTTTCAAATAATGTACTCACTAAAGAAAATGCAAGCGGCCAGCAACAATTTGTTTTTTTAACAACAATTTGAATGTGTAAATAACCTTAGACCATAGATAAGTAGACCTAAACAAAGAAATGAAATTATTATATTTACTTAAATAGATTATTATTTAGTTATTAATTAGTTACTATTACTATTTTTATATTTTTAGTTCGTTATTTATTAGATATTTACCTACTACTTTGAAAATAATAAGTCTATTTGTCGAAAAAGGTCGAAATAGATTTCATTGTTTTTCAAGTTATTACTGAACTGACTTGACCAAAAATTAAAAAAAAAAAGCACGTTAGTAATGGATTTTCATACGGTTTTCAGCCCGCTGAAGCAGGTAAGTAATGAAATTTCATACATTTTGACAGCCCGCAGATTTGTTTCCACGTAATGACGTATTTTCTTTCTCGCTCTTTTGCGATTTGACACAAATCAGAACGTACTTTCCGAGCAGGTGTAGTATAAATGATATTATCTATACTTATAATAGAACTGTAACGGGACGAATTCTGTATGTTAAATATATTTTGAAAATTATTTAAATCGGAAGATGCTTTATTATCGATACTGAGTCCAAAACAATTTTTTTTGAATTTTTAGTCTGTCTATCTGTCTGTCTGTGCGCGCATCATGCGAAAAATACTGAACGGATTTGAATCGAATATGATATGATTGGTGACCGTAGTTTCACCTCAATTTGCACCGTAAATTAGCGATATTAATGACTTGCAATACAAACTTTTTGCATGTAACTACCTAAAATAATTAACTATGTGAATCACTGTGCAATAATAATCTTAAGTTTGACTTTATTATTTTAAGCCGAGGAGGACCTAAACAAGCAGGTATTATTTAAATTCAAAGCATGGTGAATAATTTTTGGGATTTAGGTCTTACTAACTTAAGAGCGCGTGTAATGGTAAATCTTCAGATGCACATTTGATTTTTACAGTAGTAGACGAGTACTTTTAAGTATCCAAAAAAAAACAGACAAAAATTACATCATATTTCTTTCTCCTTGAGTAGAAGCATCACTCTCCAGGTCCTAAACTGTACCCTTACAAAAAATTACGTCGACCTCTAGTTCTGTTGCGGCGTGATTAGAGGACAAACCAACAAACCAACGATGACTTTCGCATTTATTAAATTAGTAAGATTGTCGTTCCCAATCCATTCTTCTACCACTTTTTGTTCCATTCCTAATTAAAAATGCACACAGACGCGAATATAAATTGAAAAAAGGCAGAAAACCGCAACACGATAGGAGACGTGGAAAAAAAAAAACGTGTGCCTCGAGATAAACCCTCATTGATTGACCTGAATGCTTTGTGGGGCCTCGGAGGGCCCTCCAGCGAGCAAGCACCCTCAAGCAACGTGCGCCGTGACGTCAGCAGACTGCAACGTTTTATATTTGCAAACGTGTGGAATTTTGTACTGGAGTAGTGTTTTATGTCGAGTTAGTGTTTTAAGTTTTAGATTATTCATCCTTACTAATATTATGCGAAAGTGTGTTTGTTTGTTGGTTTTTCCTTCAATCACGCAGCAACGGAGCAACGAATCGATGTGATTTCATGCATGGTGTAGTTGAGGACCGGGAGAGTGACATAGACACTATTTAACCCGGAAAAACAAAGGGTTCTCAAGGTTCAAAGAATTCCAATAATAATATTCTATTCTACTAAGCATTGGTGGAAGAGCCCCGCTGCGTGTTGCCAATTATGGATCCGAAATACCCGCTAAGCTCCACTTTAGCGTCGCAGCAATGTATAAACACCCTTAGAATTGAATTTGTACATGCTCGTATAGAAGAAGAATTTTTTATTCAAATAAACTTTTACTAAGTGCTTTTAAGTAATCCTATTATATTATAAATGCGTGGATGTATGGATGGTTGGATGGATAGATGTTTGTTACTCAATCACGCCGCAAAAACTGAACCGATTTGGCTGAAATTTGGCATAGAGATTATGGTCTGGAATAACACATAGGCTATTTTTTATTCTGGAAAATAAGAGAGTTCCCCGGCGATCCAAAAATCATCAATCTACGCGAACGAAGTCGCGGACTAGTATAAAAGGATATAACAAGGATGCAATGGAACACCCTATATAATTTAGTCATTTCCGTCACCAGCCCCTGTGGCCTAATGGATAAGGCATCGGCCTCCTAAGCCGGGGACTGTGGGTTCGAGTCCCACCAGGGGTACACGTCGTATTCTTTTTTATAACTTAATTATTTTATCTTAACATTATTTTCTTTCATGTTTCAAAAATTCTAAGTTTCAGAATATTATATTATCTATTTAATAATTTATAGTAAAAAGCTGTAATATAAAAGTATTTTTAAGTAAAAATAAAAGTTGTATTTTAAGTGCTAATTATAAATGCAACCCGTTTTAACGAAAATAAATTAATTTTAAGTTAGAAAGATAACTTTAATTTTCCTTCATAATCTTATCTTTTGTCTACAACAAACAAATTGACTTGATGTATTTTTTTCACGTTTTTAAATCCATTTAATTTTTTCCCATAATATTACTTTTCTAAATCGAAAATACAAAAGAAAATCAATAAGCGTACAGCTACCTACCAAACTTTCTGTAGGCACCCGTAACGACCCGAGTGCGAACGGTCAGGGTCTACGAATACCGTACTACGTATATTGTAGTCTACACTCTACACAGCATTAGGTGCTATACGTTGCGTGCATTGTGCGTCTGTCTGCGACCTTGGGCCGGGTCGTCTGAAGCCTGGATCCGCTGAAACAGCGCTGCGGCGGGCGGGGCGACGGGCACTTGGTGTGGGGAAGTCGATATTCAAATCGCATAGGCACAATGCGCCGATATTATTATATTTTAAATCCAACTCTATTTCAAGCTTTTTGTGGGAGGCAAACTTAATCTTTCAGACTACGGCGTACTATCTGCGTACTGAAATATCAATATTTGAACGCTGATTAATGAGGAACCAACGAGTATTATAATGTGGCATTATGTTTCAAATTTTGCCTGTCCTTCCAGTTTTAAACGAAGATTATTGTAGTATAATTTTTACCGCTCTACGTGTACAACAATTTTGCATAGAGTATACGAATATATTCAAGTATTTACAAAATATTACTAAACTACTAGCGGACGCCCGCGACTTCGTCCGCGTTCTTAAATTGTTGAAATTTTTCCTGAATTTTCTTTGCTATAAACCTCACAGAGCCCGAGACCTTTCCAACGAATGAAAAACAGGAAGGAAAACCCGACTTATTTTTATATACTAGATTACTAAACAAATAATGACACTAAACACTACATATTTATATAACTATAAAATATATATATGTAACTATAAAATATAAATTAAAGCAATATCAAAAATTAAAAGCTAAAATATCATAAAGAGTATCTTCTAAAACATTGGAACGAAGAAATCATTAACAATATTAACCATTCAATAAAAAAGATAGGTCATAATAATATGATGTTTTCAAAGGAATGCAATCTTTTATTATATATTTATATAAGCAGGTATTCTGACCATGCATTGAGTAATAACCCCCTTAGGTACTATGTGGTGTTTTGTTCCTTTTAAAACGAAGTAAGTGAGCGAAAGGTCTCCAAACAAAAATTTTGATTCCTCAATGGGTCAAATCAAGGGACAACTTTTGTTTACAAAATCCAAGCGAAATCCACATTAAGTTTAACAACTCGGTGAGGCAACTCTCTTCCTCCCTCTAATTTATTTAATAAGTAATTAGGTTATAGCTTCTAAGAATTATGCGAACTCTATCATCAATATAATATACAAGGTGTTAGTTAATGTCCCTATCCTACCGAAACCCATAAGTCGGGGTCGGTGTATAGATACATGAAAAAATATCATGAGACGTGTAGCTCATATCCTGGCCAAGTTATGAGGACTTCAAAAATTCACCATAAATGTTTAGGTGGCAGCCCTTTAAAACAGCTGATTCAATGGCAATGCACTGCCAACGATAAAAATATGAATGAAAAATCTTAAAAGTACTTCTATTCTACTGCTGCGCTGGTATCCTAGTCTCGGCCTACAACGTACTACTTGCTATGCTATAACGTTGCGATAAAATATTCCAGATGCAATACCTAACCATTAATCGGCATGCAATTAAACCTGTAACCTGTAGTATTGTTCAGTAGAGTGAAAACCGATTAGAAATCTAGTATTTTTGCAAGAATATTCCCGACTACTTTCGGACTCCATAAGTTAAAGTCCGTACCTACGTAATCCATAAAGTGACTGCCGCCTTTTTATTTGCAGGTAATTAATATCTCGCGTTGTAGTTTTGATTAACAATGACTGTATGTGAATGAACGAATGAATGTGTGTGATATTTTTAATAATAAATCAATTGCAAAACGATACAATAATTATTATTATCGCTTGCAGTACAGTGCAAGCATAGTACTAGCATTTGTAGTCGAAAGCGAGCGGTGTCCGGCGTAGTGATTTGCACCGGCGCGGAGAAGTGATTTTTCACCGGAGAATCACCGGTGACTCTCCGGTGAAAGTAATCGGTGTTTAACCGATTATTATTGAATCATAACTCAAGTAATTTAATTTAAATAAAAAGAAGTTTGTTGATGAACATTGTTAATTATTTACTTAATAACATTTATTCAAATACAATTACTTTATCATTATTTCCTACCTCCTTAAATAATAATTATCATAATAAAGTAAAATATTTTTTTTCTTAATATTTTTTTTATTTAAAACCTTTACAATACATCTAATATCATTTTGAGTTCACACAATATCGATGCGCTTAAAATTCCATTGCATTGTACTAGAACATTAACAGTTAAAAACATTTTAATTGATGCTAAATCTGAATTCACCGGAGATCTCCGATGAATCTCCGGAGAATGGCAAATCACCGGTGATTTTCACCGGTGCTCGAAATTCCCCGCTCTAGGGCCGGCCCCTTCCAAAGCCGCGTACGTGCTTTGAATATTAAATACGTCGAACACCGTAAGGGCGAGCCCTCACTGGAGTGCGACATCGCGTTGTAAAAATCATAGACGTAGCGACCACAACGCACCGTGGAAATGCCCGCTGTGCACCGTAAAAACGATGATTGATTAATTGATCAAGATGATTATAATTACGATATCGATTATCTGATTTCCTTGATTCAAGATTGTCCTGTCCTTTGGGAGAAACCAATGGAAGAATACAATGATAAATTGAAGTAGTACTTAGTGTGGTCCATGTTTCATTAGAAACTAAACTAATGGACAGAGTTTTCTCGTACGATGTCCTATGCGATGAAATTTTTCGTTGCGTAAACGCAACCGCAAGTCTTGTTTATAGCCTCGCCTTTACTTCGTGCGGCGCGGTCAAAGAAAATTCTAGGAATTACCTACTAGGGTATCATGAAAATAAAGTGTTTACGTCTAGGAATTTTGCCTTTATCTGGGGAAAAACAACACAAAATACTTGTATTATGCAAGATTTTTGCTTAACTATTTTTAAAGGAATTGATGATTATTGCCAGTGCATTTAATAATTTTGGAATCTAACAGTAACTACCAAATATTAGGTACGTTCTTGAGATGAGAATGTGGCTTTTCAAATGTAACACTTTTGTTAATAAGTATTTTTTAAATTGCTACCTAAAACAGTATTCAGTTTTTTATTTTACAAGTTATTTGCCAAAAGAAAGTCAAAAAATTGTTTTAGGACTAGGGATTCGACGACTTCCCTGGCGCAGTGGTGACCGCTGTGGTCTTATAACTGGGAGGTCTCGGGTTCGATTCCGGGCGGGGGCAATTTAGGAATTTATAATTTCTAAATTGTCTCTGGTCTGGTCTGGTGGGAAGCTTTGGCCGTGGCTAGTTACCACCCTACTGTCAAAGACGTGCCGCCAAGCAATTTAGCGTTCCGGCACGATGGCGTGTAGAAACCGATTAGGGGTATGGGTTGAATTTACACTGTTATACCCCTTCCAAGTTAGCCCGCTACCATCTTAGACTGCATCGTCACTTACCATCAGGTGAGATCGCAGTCAAGGGCTATCTTGTCATTGAATAAAAAAAAGGGATTTTTTTAAAGAAAAACGGGTAAAATCAAAATCATGACTGGCAACACTCGTTTTGAACCTGAGGCTTTTTGTAGTTTTTCGTGATACCAGTTACGCGTGAACGACGAATTCGGTAACAAGTCGTGTCAACTGTCGATATTGTTAATTGTTTAAGTGTAGATACTCTGAACAATGAGCTACTCAAATAGCGAATATTATGATATGATCATGTGTGTAGGAGCTTGTGAGGGGAACTTAGCAGCAGCTCGAAGGCGATACAGTAACCTGTACGTTGAGGAACGTCATAACGCGCGACCCCTTCAGTCACCGGCGTGCTTTCGAGGTCTGGTGAATCGGTTGCACGAGACTACCGTAAGACCCAGGAATTGTCCAGCAGTAACTTCGGACCCCGCGTTCAGTTTGCTCAATGGTTCCGTGAACGAGCGGCAGATGACCCGTCATTCAGCCGCAAAATCCTATGGACGGACGAGGCATTCTTGTGAGGACGACAAAGAGTCCTTGGCGCATTTCAGACAGTAACTCCCCAAATGCTCGCTCGTGTGACCGACTCAGTGCTCCGCAGTATGGAGTTGTGCGTAGAAAAGGCTGGTTCGCACATTGAACCGGTTCTGTAAACTGTGTGTGTGTGTCTGGTGTGTGTGTGTGAACGACTACGTGGTGAGTGCTGTGGTACGAGACTGGAATCTGGATCCCTTTTACGAGTAAGTTAAGTAGTAACTTTTTAACAAGTAGTTATTTTATTAATAATAGGTATCCAAAAAAGAATGCGTCAGTGATGTCGGGCATATTCCGAAAAGGCAGTATGACGTCACAAGTGAGCGGGGCAAGCGGCAACTGACAAAGGACTAGACGCCGGCACTCGGTATGAGTTCATCGACTTTTCAAAGCATCGAACTTTTTTGTACTAGGGAATCAGGAATTGAAAGGGAATTTATGTAGCATGTTGCTATTTACCGACATAGGGTTTTCAAAATTTATTTTCCTTAATTAATTAATTAATTTTGTATGAAAGTTTTTAAAAATTAATTTTCACTTTTTACCACCGCCATTGTGTTTATAGGGTCAAAGTACATGGGTGGTTGCTGGTAAGTTATACACATTAACAAACACCTTGTAGTTACAATAATGGTATTTGCGACAAACAATCGTAAGTTTTATTCTCGGTGGACGCCACGGCTGACTGAGTCGCAAAGCTGAAATAGCTTTTCAGGCAACTAAGCTTATAAAATAAAAACACAAATTAATATAATTAAGTATAATGATGAAATTAATATAATATAAACAGTTAAACTACACAGGGGCGAAACTGTAATAGAAGAACCGAAAGTTTTTTTTATTTAATGGCAAGATAGTTCTTGACTGCGATCTCACCTGTTGGTAAGTGACGATGCAGTCTAAGACGGTAGCAGACTAACTTGAAAGGGGTATGGCAGTGTTTAACCCATACCCCTAATCTGTCTCTACTCGCCATCGCTGGCAGAACGTTTAATCGCTTAGCGGCACAACATGAACAGTAGGGTGGTAACTAGCCACGGCCAAAGCCTCAAAGATATTGAAATCTATATGTATTTATTCGAAGGCAGACGAGATCCATCGAAGAATGTACCTTTAACAATCAACAATCTCAAACGAGTCGCTGGAAGGTGTTAGACATAAGCGGCAAAAGATCGAGTTCTGTGACCTTTATGACAAACTTAATAGTTCAATTCACTTTGAAAAGACGAATCTTATGCCTCCGTCGTAGACGAAGGTTCGTGGAAACACCGCAGAATAGCATCTGTTAGAAGGTTCGATACCACATTATTCCAAATGAAGGCTCCAGAAAACTAATTATTATCAACGGGTTCTGTAAACTTGCATAACAAAGAAACTTTGCAACCGCGCTCCGTATGCAAAGAATGAAAATAATTTCCCCGCATTATTAGACCACACAATGAACAAGTAGATACTATATCTATTACTATTATGATGATGCGTATAAATATAGGGACCGAGTTACACCGACGACGAAATCTAGAAACTATTCATAATAATAAACAATTTTAATTTTTAAGCTATTGCATAGCTTTTATCGCGGGCCTTGAGCGTGGAGACCGAATCCAGAAATTCCGTAACGAAAATAACCTGACACAGGATTCCTCTCACCGCTAGATGGCGTTGATAAAAAATGCTATGCAATAGCTTTACCGCGGCAGTCCCCGAGTGCCACACGTCTTTTTTTTTTCAATGCCCAGCATGTCGATAAAAGTAGGCACCAGCCTTGTTCTATGATGTTATTTTTGGTACCTATCGTAGATATGCAAATAACAAATCTGCGTTCCGAACCGGTCGGTGGTAGAGTCTCGACTTGTCAATAGGGTCCCAGCCTATACGAAACAAATAATTCTAAATTTTGAAAAATTTGAAATATATATATAATGACAATATTTTATTAACTTTTATCTCGAAAAAGTAGCAATTTTGACTAAGTAGTTACTGTAGAAAAATATTGGCATTAAATAGCGATTTTGTCTCCTTACATTACTTACATCTAGATTAGTTTATTAAAAAAAGAATTTTTGCCAACCTGCAGTTGACTAATATGCTCCTATCCCCTACAAATAAGCGGAAAACTTGTGCTAGGAGTGGGTCCGATAATAGAGCAACGGGTGGGATTCGAACCTACGACAATTCAGTTTTCAGTCCTTTAGCCGTTGGGCTGTTGAAGCTGAGATTTATACAGTGCGTAAAATCATGACCCTTTTGGATTAGTCGTAGTCGGGTAAAAATTAAAACTAAGATACGTAATAGCACCTAATTTGAAACCTTTCGGCATGTAAGTACCTATATGTACCTACCTACGTAGTGTTACGATCTTATGTGTGCGGCAGTTCCAACGGCGTCGGGGGAGGCCAGGGTGCATTGGAGGCATATTAGAGTGGTGTGAGGCCTCGTCGGTGTCCTGTATCAATGTCACAGGCGTTCGTTGCCCGCGCCTGGAGGTCGCTAGTGTGTTACTCTGCGTTGTGCGCCTCACTCCTCAGTCCTCAGGCCTCACTCCTCACTCATCAGTAACAGGTGCTACAACTCTAGCTTTTACCACCCCTTATTAATGCAATCGTTCGGAATATATTATTATTGACTTCACAACAGCTGGTGATAATAACTTGGTTTCTTTACAGGCATCCTAAAGTTTTATAAAAATTAGGTAGGTTTAACATTAATCAAAGAGAATTGATCGTTTGCTAAAACAATGCTCTATGGTAACTAAATATGTACAATTAATTGTACATGTGTTGAAAAGTGCATAGAAGTGCTCTAAAATCAAAAATTACGCTGAGATCTATAGATCGTGCTCTTAGCTCGAACTCAAGATAAGAGTTAAAACGAGACACAAATATGCTCCGATATTAATCTGTCTCTTTTTATCTCTGTCTTGAATCTGAGTAGAGTGAGAGTACGGTCTATAGATTTCAGCCTAAGATTTAAAAAAAAAAATACAAAACTTTTATGAAAAAATCAGGGGTTTTGAGACAACAACACAAGTTGGCCTTTTAGTAAATGGGCAAAATTAATGTGGTTCCATACAACTTCGGTCCAATACTTAGGTACCTATCGGATAGAACGGGGTTGAAACATACCTTTGAGGGTGAAAACATATATTATTGGTTGAACTTGGGCTTTTATTTAAATTTGTACCTACTTACTTTAAGATTTTTTTGTATTTTAAGGCTGCGTAAACGGTCAAAGATCATGAGTAGATACCTACAAGCGGTTTTTTGGAAGCGGTTTTTTGGATGTAACTATGTACTTACTTAAGTAATATTAAATTTTTTCGTTAAATAATAAATGGGTACCTAGGTAAGTACCTATGTAAATAACATCTCAGTCAAAACATATCCTATGCGAAAGTTTGGATGGATGGATGGATGTTTGTGACTCAATCACGCCGCAACAACTGAACCAATTTGGCTGGGCACAAAGATAGATTATAGTCTGGAATAACACATAGGCTACTTTTTATCCCGGAAAATAAGAAAGTTCCCGCGGCAATTAAAAAAACCTCAATCCTCGCGAACGAAATCGCGGACGTCAACTGGTTAGTTGCTTTCTAGTTTTAACTCAGGGTTGCCAACTCCTAAAAAAAATTAGCCCTAACATCAACATGAAATACCCCTAAATAACCCTAAATGCAATATTCAAAAGCCCCAAAAAAATCCCTGTATCTTGTTACCATTCAAGGCTAATGTTTAAATGAGTTTCCCGTTTTATTGAGGTAAATAAAAATAATATAACTTAATTTTAATTACATTATTCGGCAGAGGCGTAAAACTATACCGTTTGAGGCCCGTGGCAAATTCATCGGATGGGGCCCTCCCTCCCCCAATATAAAGAAGCTCAACCAATGAGATAACATTTTTTTATTTTATAATAAATCACTACGTGAAGTAGGTACATACAATTGCAACGTAAAAGCGACATTTTCCCGAGCGAAGTGAGCGCGAAATTTTTTATGGTTGCATTACGGCACTTAGTAGTCCATACTTGGTACCTACAATAGAAATGTAAAAGTGACATTGTCGCGAGCGAAGCGAGCGCGAAATTTTTTATAATTACATTATGGCACTTAGTAGTCCATTCTTGGCATCTACAATAGCAACGTAAAAGCGACATTTTCGCGAGCGAAGTGAGTGTGAAATTTTTTATGATTGCATTACGGCACTTAGTAGTCCATACTTGGCACCTACAATAGAAAAGTAAAAGTGACATTTTCGCGAGCGAAGCAAGCGCGAAATTTTTTATGATTGCATTACGGCACTTAGTAATCAATACTTGGCATCTGTAGATGCCAAGAATTTTAATAAAAATGTTATAGGTCGCTTCGCTCGCAAAAATGTCGCTTTTACGTTGTTATTACAATAGTAACGTAAAAGCGACATTTTGGCGAGCGAAGCGAGCATGAAATTTTATATGATTGCTTTACGGCACTTAGTAGTCTATACTTGACACCTACAATAGAAAAGTAAAAGTGATATTTTCGCGAGCGAAGCGAGCGCAAAATTTTTTATAATTGCATTACGGTACTTAGTAGTCCATTATTGGCATCTAAAATAGCAACGTAAAAGCGACATTTTCGCGAGCGAAGCGACCTCTAAAATTTTTATGATAACATTACGGCACTTAGTAGTCCATACTTGGCACTTACGAGTACAATCGAAACGTAAAAGCGACATTTTCGAGAGCGAAGCGAGCTTGAAATTTTTTATGATTGCATTACGGCACTTAGTAGTCCATACTTGGCACCTACAATAGCAACGTTTTTTTATTTTGCACTACGCCATATCTACTACATAGTCCTGTACTTTTGGCGCTTGAGACCCTGCGCTTGTATGCGCCGCACACCCGGCAACGTAGGTAAAGTCGGCCCTTCAAACTATTTAGCTATTGTTATTGGGGTACCTATATTCGGTAATTAATTAGATATTTTATAAAATTTTAAAATATGTGTTTATGGACCTAATGACATTTAGGTACCTATACAAATATGTATCTTTTTAATTTCTGTAAGACAAATAAAAACTTTGGCCCCAAATCTACCGCCCCTAAAATCTGCTGCCCTAGGCTCCAGTCAACTCAGCCTTTTGGTAAATCAATTTACTGTGCGTAACCTATCTTGTCCCAAAGCATTTAGTTTATATCAATTTTAATATCAATTTTAATTTTGAAAATGATCGCTCGGCACTAGTGCCGACTACAGCTAGCCGTAGCCACAGGAATGGCTATAAATGTTAGGATCATCTTGTGCTTCTGGCTCTCTCTGACCGGGGCCCCTTCCGGCTGGGGCCCGTAGCATTTTGCCGAAATGCCACCCTATAGTTGCGCCTCTGTTATTCGGAATTCTTATAGTCATACAATATGTTTACATTATAACTGTAACATTTTTTGGAGATGGAGTAAAAGTAACGCAAGATCCACCATAACGTTTTAAAATGAAAAGGGAAATCGGTTTCGTAATTTGTTTTTCACTATATTATATATCAAAAAAGCGTGTTCAACGCCAATGTATTGAAATATTTTCAAAATGCTTTAGCTAAAACGATTTTAAGCATATTATTCCGAAATATCATAGGCATTTTGCTTTATTTACTCGTTTTGGTCAGTCAATTATGTGACGCTTGAAAATTTATTTATGCCCCTAAAAATAGCCCTAAATTTTTTTGGGCCCTAAAAAAATCCCAACAAGCAAAATTCCGCCCTAAATTTGGGGCTAAAAGCCCTAAGTTGGGAACCCTGTTTTAACTTCAGTGATTGATTACGATTGATTAGCCACAGCAGATAAGTAATTTAGTCACAGAAGTAAACAAATAATATACGAACGTAAAGGTGAAATATTCTACGGCTTTATTATATTATAAGTTCAATCACAAGAATCAAAAGATCTGAAAGAACATATTGCAATAATCTTTACAGCCATTTTTGAAGCAGAAGAAAACTCATTAGGGTACGTCAATTTTTGTAGAGCTACATAATCATGCAAAACAAAACACATAAAAACGCATTACATGTTCACTGCCATCTATTAAAGTTTCATTGTACTAGTTCACGGTAGGTGATAGTGACATCTATTGCCATATTGAAAAACCAGGTAGTGAACTGGGTTCTAATGAACCTTGATTTTACGTAGCGATTTTAATGAATTACGCTAGATGGCGCTGTACTTAAAAGTGCAACAATGACATTCATTATTATTTGATTGGTTCGCGCCGAGGTTCGCGCAATGTTCTGTGTTTGCGCGACTCCTGTCAATTTGAAAATCACCGACTGGAAAAAATGGATGCAATACAGTGATATTATTATTCTTAAGTAGGAATCTTTTTTCAAAAATTTACCTTAGTACTTAGAGTAAAGATTAAGTACTAGTAGGTATTCTGTGGCTCAACTTACATACGAGTAGATAGATAGTCTAACTGTGGTCTAACTAAATGACATTGATAATAATAATTTATTTACTTATTAAAAATTTTAAAACTTGGTTGAAATATGTAAGTAACTAGGTATTATATAATTTTTGAAGAACAAGGTTAAATAAGTTACATAACGGCCATGTACCCTACTAATATTATTAATACTTACCTACTAGCTAATATACAAAGAATCCGTGTTGAGGTCATAAAAGCAGGAAGATATAACGAGACAAGTGCTTGTCAGAACACGCATGATCTCCTTTCATGACACGAATATTCAAAATTCAAAAAATTCAAAATTTATTTATTTCATGTAGGCTACCTTGTAGCACTTATGACACGTCATAAATCTACCACCGGTTCGGAATGCAGAACAGAGAAGAACCGGCAAGAAACTCAGCAGTTGCTCTTTTCAAAAAATAAAATAAACTAATTTTACAATAAGTAACAAAACTAAGCTAAGTATACAGTGCTTCCACAGTGAAGCTTCAAAAATGCAATACATACATATTATATAAAAAGGGTTGTCCTGACTGACTGACTGACTGACTGACTGACTGACGATCAACGCACAGCCTAAACCACTGAAGTTAGAAACTTGAAATTTTGACAGTAGGTTCCTTTTATGACGTAGGCGAGCACTAAGAAAGGATTTTTCGAAATTCGCCCCCCAAGGGGGTAAAAAGGGGGGTTAAAGTTTCTATGAAACTCCGTCATTTTTCGAGTTATACTCATGAAATTCGGTATTTAGGCTTTAAATTGAAAACAAAAAAGTACGTGTTTCACAGTTTTTAAAAATTCTACCCCCTAAGGGGTTAAATAGGGGTTGAATGTTTGTATAATAGTCCTTCGTTCTTCAAGTTATTTTTCAAGTTACGTTTATGAAACTTGATATTTTGGCTCTTGATTAAAAATAAAGAATTACGTATTTTACATTTTTTTTAAATTCTCCCCCCAAGGGGGTAAAAAGGGGGGTTAAAGTTTGTATGAAACTCCGTCATTTTTCAAGCTATACCCATAAAATTCGGTATTTAGGCTTTAAGACGAGGTTCTGGACGAGTTTTAGGTATTTGAGGGGGTGCGCCAGAGGTGAGCGCGCGGTATTAGTCCCGCTCACCGCGGGGGGAATGTAGCGCGAGCGCGAAATATTAGCTTGATAGCGGCAAGAAACGACTCAGTCCGGCTGACAAAACTATATTAGGTCTGTACTGTAACTTATTTTCGTCACTCATATTGTAACTTATATGGCTCGGTTGGTATGGCTACAGTTTATTTTCAGAGAGAGAGTACAGGTTCGATTCCTAGCCAGTAATGTAACATTGTTTTTTTAATTTCCTTATTCATTTTTAGCCTTTTTTTACCATAGTATGTATTTCAATATTACTTACATTTTTTTAAGTACATAATTTGAATAAATAGTGTTTTAAGTTAGGTGTTGTATTTTTTAATTTATTACCTAATTTTTTAATCTATATTCTATATATTAATATATTGATATATTACTAGTTGATGCCCGTGGCTTCGCTCGCGTGGATTAGTTTTTAAAATGAATCCCTATTTCCCTTGTCGAAACATCACGCTTGAACGGCTGGACCGATTTTGATGGGACTTTCACTGGCAGATAGCTGATGGTAGGAGTAATATAGGCTACTTTTTTAACCGATTTTCAAAAAAGGAGTTATATTTTTACCTATGTACCTACTATATCAATATCTCCGTGATTTCTAAACCGATTTTAACGGGACTTTCACTGGTAGATAGCTGATATCATCGGGCATAGTCCAAGATCACCATGCAAGATTTAAAATTAATTAATTAATATCCTTTATTTTTTTTGACGACGTCCCTGGCGCAGTGGTGAGCGCTGTAGTCTTATAACTGGGAGGTCTCGGGTTCGATTCCCGGCGGGGGCAATTTAGGAATTTATAATTTCTAAATTGTCTCTGGTCTGGTCTGGTGGGAGGCTTTGGCCGTGGCTAATTACCACCCTACCTTCAAAGACGTGCCGCCAAGCGATATAGCGTTCCGGCACGATGGCGTGTAGAAACCGACTAGGGTTATGGGTTGAATTTACACTGCTATACCCCTTCCAAGTTAGCCCGCTACCATCTTAGACTGCATCGTCACTTACCATCAGGTGAGATCGCAGTCAAGGGCTATCTTGTTATCGAATAAACAATAAATAAAATGTTCTAATAAATATTTTTCTTACATGTTGTATTTTTTCGCTATTGAGGTGAAAAGTTGGATGTATCACACGATAGCAAAGTTTTTGCTTCTTGTGCCTTTGAATCCCTCACTACTCTTATGATTCTAACTTAGAATCCTTCTCTCGCTCGGGATTCAAACTAGGCACTCGCAACAAAAAAACTTTGCTATCTTGTTGAACAAATAACTATTTCGGGCAAACTATCAATTTTAGAGAAAATTTTTATTTCGTCCCATAGTGCCGCCGCCGCACTATGGGACGAAATAATATAAACCGTCTCATAAATGGTTGGGACGAATGTTATGATTCCAAAGATTTTTCCATGGATTAATATTCTCAGATAATAGGACCTTTATGAATAATGTTGAAAAATAAAAATATTTTAGTTCTAGGTATATAAAATTACTAGTAGGGCGCGTGAGTGCGCGGCTCGCTAAAGCGAACCGCATGTTTTCTGTTCCCCAAGTAGATCATCGGATCTTGATCATCTTTTTCCAAAACCACTATTTCATCTTGTACATTTTCTAAGATAGACATCGACGAAATTTGTATGGCCACCATCTTGAATCCGCCATTTTGGTAGTTTTTTTCAGCTCATTGCCAATTGGATAAGGTTTCGAGTGATTTTTGTTTGGGCACCCTCAACCTATCTTCAATACCCTGACCGTGCTCCTCACCCGTCTGCGAAATCCTCAATCATCAACTCCCTCCATATTTTTCATACAAATGAATTTTTATCTTCTATACGAAACCATCAGTTTGGAAAAGAAACCTTATCTTAGTCTTGCATATATTTTGTATGAAAAAAATAAATTCCGCCATTTTGAATTTTTTTCTATTCATTAAGTAGACTTTCGAGTACTGATCATCTTTTTCTAAAAAACCACTCTTCCACTTTTTATACTCTCCAAGATAGGCACCGACGAAATTTATATGACCGCCATCTTAAATCCACCATTTTGGATTTTTTTTCAGCTCCTTGCCAATTGGATGAGGTTTCGAGTGACTTTTGTTCGAGAACCCTCCACCTATCTTCAAACCCTGGCCGTGCTCCTCACCCGTCTCAGAAATCCTCAACCATCAGCTCTCTCCGTATTTTTTCTACAAATGAATTTTTGTCCTCTCTACAAAACCATCAGAAATTTTGAAAAAGGGCCACATAAAGTCTTGCATATATTTTGTATGGAAAAAATAAATTCCGCCATCTTGAATTTTTTTTCTATTCATCAAATAGACCTTTGGGTCTTGATCATCTTTTTCCAAGCAACCACTCTTCCACCATTTATAGTCTCCGAGATAGACACCGACGAAGTTTGTATGGTCGCCATCTTGAATCCACCATTTTGGAGTTTTTTTTCGGCTTTTTGCCAATTGGATGAGGTTTCGAGTGACATTTGGTTGAACACCCCCCCACCTATCTTCAATATCCTGGCCGTGCTCCTCACCCGTCTGCGAAATCCTCAATCATCAGCTATCTCCATATTTTTGTTCCGAATGAATTTTTGCCCTCTATACGAAACCATGAGTAAAAAAAAATTTTTCCATACAAAATTTATAGGAGAGGTGATCAATGAGTCAGTGAATCAGCACGAGTAGCTATATATATATTAACTAGTAGGGTGCGTGGGTGCGCAGCTCGCTAAAGCGAACCGCGGTTTTTCTGTCCACCAAGTAGACCTTCGGGTCTTGATCATCTTTTTCCAAGGAACTACTCTTCCATCTTTCATAGTCTCTGAGATGTACATCGACGAAATTTGTATGAGCGCACCTTGCATCCGCCATTTTGGTATTTTTTTTAGCTTATTGCCAATTGGATGAGGTTTCGAGTGATTTTTGTTTGGGCACCCTCAACCTATCTTCAATACCCTGACCGTGCTCCTCACCCGTCTCCGAAATCCTCAATCATCAGCTCCCTCCATATTTTTCATCCAAATTAATTTTTGTCCTCTATGCGAAACCATCAGCGGAAAGGAACGTATCAAAGTCTTGCATATATTTTGTATATAAAAAAAAAAAATCCGCCATCTTGAATTTTTTTCTATTCATCACGTAGACTAATGGGAACTGATTATCTTTATCAAAGAAACCAGTCCTCCATCTTTTATAGTCTCCGAGATAGACACTGACGAAATTTGTATGGCCATCGTCTTGAATCCTCCATTTTGGATTTTTTTTCAGCTCCCTGCCAATTGGATGAGGTTTCGAGTGACTTTTGTTTGAACACTCCTCACCTATCTTCGATACCCCGGCCGTGCTCCTCACCCGTCTCCGAAATCCTCAACCAACAGCTCTCTCCATATTTTTCCTCCAAACGAATTTTTGTCCTATCCTATTTTTGTCCTTTGTCTCTATACGAAACCATCAAAAATTTTGAAAAGGACCCGTATCAAAGTTTTGCATATATTTTGTATGGAAAAAAATAAATTCCGCCATCTTGAATTTTTTTTCTATTCATCAAATAGACCTTTGGGTCCTGATCATCTTTTTCCAAGCAACCACTCTTCCACCATTTATAGTCTCCGAGATAGACACCGACGAAGTTTGTATGGTCACCATCTTGAATCCGCCATTTTGGAGTTTTTTTTCGGCTCTTTGCCAATTGGATGAGGTTTCGAGTGACATTTGGTTAAACACCCCCCCACCTATCTTCAATATCCTGGCCTTGCTCCTCACCCGTCTGCGAAATCCTCAATCATCAGCTATCTCCATATTTTTGTTCCGAATGAATTTTTGCCCTCTATACGAAACCATGAGTAAAAAAAAATTTTTCCATACAAAATTTTACAGGAAAGGTGATCAATGAGTCAATCAGTCAGTCAGTGAATCAGTGAATCAGCACGAATAGCTATATATATAGTAACTAGTAGAGCGCGTGGGTGCGCGGCCCGCTGCAGTGGACCGCGGTTTTTCTGCTTTTAGACTTTCAGGGCTTGATCATTTTCTACTAAAAAACCACTCTTCGATTTTTTATTCTTTGTCAAATAGGCACCGACGAAATTTATATGGCCGCCATCTTGATTCCGCTATTTTGGTTTTTTTAGCTCCCTGCCAATTGGATGAGGTTTCACGTGATTTTTGTTTGAGCAACCTCCACCTATCTTCAATACCCTGACCGTTCTCCTCACCCGTCTTCGAAATCCTGAATCATCAGCTTCTTCCATATTTTTTCTAAGAATGAATTTTTGTCCTCTATTTGAAATCATCGGTAATTCTGAAAAAGAACCCTAACAGTCTTGCATATATTTTGTATATGAAAAAAATTAATTCCGCCATCTTGAATTTTTTTCTATTCATCAAGTAGACCTTCAAGTACTGATCATCTTTTTCCAAGAAACCACTCTTCCATCTTTTATAGTCTCCGAGATAGGCACTGACGAAATTTGTATGGCCGCCATCTTGAATTTGCCATTTTGGAGTTTTTGTTCGGCTCTCTGCCAATTGGATGAGGTTTCGAGTGACATTTGGTTGAACACCCCCTACCTATCTTCGATACCCTGGCCGGTGCTCCTCAACCGTCTCCGAAATCCTCAATCATCAGCTCTCTCAATATTTTTTCCTCCGAATGAATTTTTGTCCTCTACACGAAACCATGGGTGAAAAAAATTTTTTATTATGTAAATAAGATCATTCTTATTATTTAACTAGTACTTATTTTTAATGAAATAACTAAAATGACAATAATTATTAATAATGAAATAATTTTAAGTAATTAAATTTTTAGTACTTATGGAAAATTAAATAATTTGATTTTTGACATGCTCTCACGAAATAAATATTATCTTTAAAATACTGGCGTTTCATTTTTCTAGTAGCTTATACATTCAATAATACGTGTACAAATTTTCAAATCAAAATGTCAAGAAACAAAAAGTTATTGATTTTCGAGACGGTTTATATGATTTCGTCCCATAGTGCGCCGTCGCCGCACCGCTGCCCGCAAGATTCTCACTTTACTCACTCTTGCAATGTTGATGGTTCCTCAGAATTGAGCTTCAAACGTTTTTTCCGACTGAAAATTAAATATAACTTATTATAATTAATTTTGAAAAAAAAAATACTATTGTCCTAAAAAAATGCGTTTAGAAAATGCAAAACAAACACGGTAGAAGAACCGAACCCGTAACTTCTAGCTATCAACTCTCTCCTACACTGACTATTACACCACTGGGGTATTACACCATTATTATTAGATACTTACCTTCTTCTTCGTCAACCCATAGACGTCTACTGCTGAACAAAGGTCTCTTACGTGGACTTCCACAGACCTCGTTCTTGCGCCGCCTGAATCCAGCGGCTCCATGCGACTCGTTTGATGTCGTCGGTCCACCTAGTGGGGGATCTGCCAACATTGAGCTTCCCTGTGTGAGGTCGCTAGTCCAGCACCTTGGAACCCCAACGACTTTCAGCTCTTCGAACTATGTGCCCCGCCCATTTCCACTTTAGTTTCGCGACTCGCAGAGCTATGTCGGTAACTTGGTTCTCCTACGGATCTCCTCATTTCTGATTTGATCTCGCAGGTAATTTGAAAAAACGTAATAATTGTGAAGAAATTACGTAAGTTACCAAGTAATTGAAAATTGATGATGAAATTGATATTTCATGATCCCTTACATAATGCAAAACCTTTACAAAATATTGAGAAAATTAAAAATAGGTAGAGACGTACTTTACAATTTCCATCATCTGCTTTTGATATTTTTTATATAGTGAATTCTTGGATTTTGCTTTTCTTTAGGACCCATTTTCAAAATTAGCCTCTACTACCTAGTACTTATTTATTTAAAACTTCATTTTATGGATTATTTATTTACAATTGACTATAAACAAACTTATAACTAGGTAAACTCTATTTAACTTCACTAAAATATACAAAATAGTCTTCAACATAAAACAAAAACAATTTTACTTATTATAATTAATTTTGAAAAAAAAAAAAAAACACTTGTCCTAAAAAAAAACATAAAACCTTTTTTTAGAAAATGCAAAATGAACGTAGTTGAGATTCGAACCCGCAATTTCTAATTATCAAGTCGCGACCAAACTAACCGAGCCAAATTTCTATTAGAAAGAATGACGAAAATAAGGTACATTATAGTAAAGTTTGATTAGCCGATTTACGTCACATTTACGTACTGTACGATAAAATTAAAAATAGGTAGGTAGACACTTATAACTATCACCATCTGCTTTTGTTGTTTTTATTTTGTTCATTTTCTTTTTCGGACCCATTTTCAAAATTTCTACTACTTAGTACTTATTTATTTACAAATATATTATGGTTTATTTATTAACAATATATTGTATACAAACTTATAACTAGGTACACTCTATTTGACTTCACTAAAATATACAAAATACTCTTCAACATAAAGCAAAAACAATTTTCAATTATTATATTTCGCGATGTTATTTGATAGCCGAGCGAGAGCAGCGCAGCGTAGGTCCAGCTAGCAGCACGCCTCAGCGATCACTGTCTAATTGAGTACGAGTGACAAAGAAGCCGCTACTGGGGATAAAACGGCCAAGACACAAATTGTGATAAAAAAAGATTAAATTATAATAGTCGCTGTAAAAAAAATCTAAAACTGCCATTTTTTGTAGTAAAATATGACAAATAAATTGTACTTAAATTTTACAAAAATTAATGTATGGTAACTGAGAAAAATGGGAATTCATGTATTTGCAGAGGCAACTTTGCAATTTTTTTCTATTGAAAAAAGTTTACGTCATTGTGTTTTGGAAACAGGCATCAGGCCAGAAATATGATCAATTGTAACTCCCTTTTTTTTCATAGTATTATGACCAATAGATTTTGAATAAAACGATCTTCTTTCGGCTCTATTTAGCTGATCAGAGAACCTTAAATTGAAAACAAAAAAGTAAGTGTTTCACACTTTTAAAAAATTCTACCCCCTAAGGGGTTAAATAGGGGTTGAATGTTTGTATGATAGTCCTTCGTTCTTCAAGTTATTTTTCAAGTTATGTTTATGAAACTTGATATTTTGGCTCTTGATCAAAAATAAAGAATTACGTATTTTACATATTTCGAAAATTCTCCCCCCAAGGGGGTAAAAAGGGGGGTTAAAGTTTGTATGAAACTCCGTTATTTTTCAAGCTATACCCATAAAATTCGGTACTTAGGCTTTAAATTGAAAACAAAAAAGTAGGTGTTTCACAGTTTTTAAAAATTCTACCCCCTAAGGGATTAAATAGGGGTTGAATGTTTGTATGATAGTCCTTCGTTCTTCAAGTTATTTTTCAAGTTATGTTTATGAAACTTGATATTTTGGCTCTTGATCAAAAATAAAGAATTACGTATTTTACATTTTTTGAAAATTCTCTCCCCAAGGGGGTAAAAAGGGGAGTTTCAATATTCATAGTTAAGACAGGACAACGTCTGTCGGGTCCGCTAGTACATACATATAATCTAACACATGTCAACATGGGAAGACAAAACAGCAGCGCTATTCAGTAAAATACAAACTCACTTCGAAAGCAAACTCACTTCGTCAATCACGGAATAGTATATAAAGACTAGAACGGTTATGACACTCGTCCTAATACAAAATAAGAGCGAATGCCTATTCATTCTCAATCATCTTGTTCTGTGTTATCAATTTGACATAATTGACGAGTGAATTCGCTTTCGAAGTGAGTTTTATTTTAGTGAATAGCCCTACAGACCCATTCCCGTTGGTGACACCCGTTCACGAGCACGACACATGATCCAGCCATTGCTTCGCTCAACCATACTTGAGGGAACGATTCATGTTTTTATATACCAGTTTTTTTTATTTAATATTTTGAGTTGTTCAAGTAGGTTAGTCTTGTATTAGTACATGTTAAGTTAAGCAATTCAAATTAATTCGAAACAAAAAATAACTTATACAATAAGCGATCACCGGATAGCATTTCAAAAATCTAAGCAAGTCACTTCATACCGCATACGTTATGCAACATTCCTAGTTTGTTTCTTAATATCCTTAATCTAAAATGTATTATGAATAATATACTAAATGAAGAAATCAGTTTCCGAATAAGCGACCGTATTATTTGCCATAAGTTTTATCGCACATTGAACAGAGACGCGCAAAAGCCGCTCGCCTGAAGAAAACAGATTTGTTTAAGTAATGGTATCACATATAAACATGCATACAAAGAGCAAATTATAATTATGTACCTACTAGGTTAAATCGATCCACACAAACAAACAATATAATCATATAACTTTAATCATCTGTCACCACGACGCAACGTCATTCTTATTCTTTTAGCGAATGACGTCAGAAGTGCAAGAACCGGCCATTTCAAAAAACTTGCTGATGCTCTCTGCATTGTATCTGCTTTTATTTTTTTCTATTAAACTATTCTTTCAATACTGCCCACCCCTGCTGATGACGTCAGTACGCAGGCGAGATCAAAAATAAGAATAGAATACATAATATAATGAAAAATATTTTTATTCCATTAAAGTTTTATGATCTGCTAAGTATGTAATTTTTTTAAAAAACGCCATCCCCTTTCCTACAAACGAATTTCAAACTTTCGTGAGGAGTAGTAGAGGAATCACTAGCCTATTTCGAATTCTTGTTTGTGTGTACTTTCAGTGCGGATTTTTTTAATTGCGTCGCATGCGGCTTATACAGCGCTTCTTGTAATATGCGACCACGTCAATAAGCGACCGTATTCTGCAGTCCAGGCGCCATAAGCGTTACCGGGTGACGCAACGGCTCAGAGGCAGTGTTTCGCAAAGCATGTCGACCGCTTCTGTGATTCTTGGCACCTTTATGTAACACTTTCTTTCCATCTAAGCGCTTATCAAGGAAATAAGCATTTTAATTAGGTAAACCTAGATCTCCGGCGTGCGGCGACGTCTGCCGGAGCCTTGCAGTTGATGACATCACAACTTCAGCCGAACTTTTAAGCTATTGCAAAGCTTCTATCGCGGGCCTTGAGCGTGGAGACCGAATCCAGAAATTCCGTAACGAAAATAACCTGACACGGGACTCCTCTCACCGCTAGATGGCTTTGATAAAAAATGCTATGCAATAGCTTTACCGCGGCAGTCCCCGAGTGCCACACGTCTTTTTTTTAAATATTTTTAGCGAGCAAACGTGCAGGCGGGTCACCTGATGTTAAGTGATTACCGCCGCCCATGAACATTTGTAGCACCTGAGGCACCACCAATGCGTTGCCGGCTTTTTAGAAATTTGTTGGTCCGCCCCTTGAATAACCCCATGTTGTAATTTAGTGGGAACACCGTCGCAGGAGGTTTTTATTCGATGAGATACCCCTTGACTGCGATCTCTCCTGATAGGTACCTAGTAAATAACGACGAAGTTTAAGATGATAGATGATACGAGTTTTTTTATTTTTATTGGATGACAAGATAGTCATTGACTACGATCTCACCTGATGGTAAGTAACGATGCAGTCTAAGATGGTAGCGGACTAACTTGGAAGGGGTATGGCAATTGGCAGTGTACATTCAACGCATACCCCTAATCTGTTTCTACACGCCATCGTGCCTCAACTCTTTCGGTCCTTAACTGTACCCATGCAAAAAATCATGTCAAACTGTTACTCCATTGTGCTGCGCCCAAGAAAATTAATCTTAATATACCTATATATATATAGCCTCCTCCTTTTTGGAAGTCGGTTAAAAACAAAATCGGGTTTGTTCGAACACTTATAACTCTAGAAAGGCTGGACCGATTTTCATGGTTTATGATTTGTTGTATTTGTCTCCATCCCGAATAGCAGAATAACTATTAAAATATCGGGAAAATTCACGAAAAATAAATTATGTAAAAATTTCATTTTCTCATACATCGAACTGGTTTTTTGATGGCAAGGAAAGTGGCCTTTTACCCCGGAAAAACGATAACCTAAGTCATGGGAACGAAGTCGCGGGCAAAAACTAGTAAATAAATAAAAACTAGAGTTCATCTGTTCTTATGAGTGTAAAATACGACTTCTACACAACAAAATGCAATAACTTACAGGAACAATGTTAGATTTCGATATTTTGGTCTCATTACTATGCGGTAGGTTGAGTAGGTAGGTACTTAGTTTTTCCATCAAATGATTGTGACGTAACACCATTTCTGCACCTATACATGGCATGCACCACATAACAATGGGACATAATCTTAAACCGAATGGTACACTTCTTTACGTAATGCTATAAGTAGATAAGGTAGGTCGGTAATCTGTATATCCATTTAAACGTTTAGTAGCTCTACATTGATACGAATTTATTTTGTTTCTTTTTCCTCGTGCGATTATGCTTTCCTTTCTCTCCAATCTGCATAGGTAGGTACGTATTATAATAATATTACCTACCTACGAAGTTGTAGTTTGCCTGATTTCGCTGTTTTTTATACTTATAATAAAACTTGAACGGGACGAATTCTGTAAATTAAATATATTTTGAGAATTTTATTCGGAGGATGCTATAGGTATTATCGATACTGAGCCCTTAACAATTTTTTTTAATCTATTGCATAGCTTCTATCGCGGGCCAGCGTGGAGACCGAATCCAGAAATTCCGTAACGAAAATAACCTGACACGGGACTCCTCTACGATGAGCCGCTAGATGGCGTTCATAAAAAATGCTATGCAATAGCTTTACCGCGGCAGTCCCCGAGTGCCACACGTCTTTTTAATTTTTTGTCTGTTTTTTGTGCGACTGCTTAGTGCAATTCACCCTTACATTCCTATGGTGGGTAATGAAATTTCGTTTACCTACAACAAATAAAAAAAACATGTATCTGTACATGGTTCTCTGATGGCTTCCGTATTGAATTTATTGACGCGGATCTTGTAAATTAAACGGTAAAAGAGGATGTTCTTTTTTGGCCTTTCATCGCATTTACATTCTTTTCCTTTATTATGCGGAAATTGTAAATTATTTTGTAAGTTATATTTTTAATCAAATATTATTATCGATTTCTACGCGTGGATAATTATGTAAATAAAGAATTCCGCGCGCGGGATTCCGCTCGATTTGTCCGTAGACTGCCTTTTAAAAAGGATGTGTGAATTTACATCAGCGAAGAATGTGTGTGAAACTACACCACTAACGATCACTCGGGATTAGATTAGCTTAATTCAGCAAACCTTTTTCTTTCTTGTCAAGGTGGCTTTGTTTCAGTTTTGAACAAAGGAAGTAGAGTCCAAAACAGCCTTACTAGGAGAGATGACTTCTTTTTCCTCGTGTCGGCGTCAAATCTAAATTACAACCTATCGCACTACTTTCCTTGCTTTAACTACGCAGTTTAGCCAGTAGAAAGATAATAGATACAGCCAATCAGAGACTATTTAATTGTAACTGTGTAAATATCAAGCTATTTGAATATTCACAGGAGACAGAAAGTACCGGTATATAATATAACGGAATAGAGAAATCAACCGTATAAATCTGAACGAAACACATCTATGTCTAAATGAGTTAGTAGGTAGGTACCTAATCCAGAATATAGGTATAGTTCTTACTCCACGTGGCGCGTGAGCGTTACTTGTGGTTACGTCGTGTAAATGCACATTGCGTAAGTGTGCGTGTGCGGAGCCTAGGTGGGGGCGGTCAGGCGCGAGCCTTAACTTATACAGATACGTCACACACACAACCATGAGCCACGCGCCCTCGTGATTTGTAAGAACTTATAACAGAAAAATGTGAAAGCAAATAAATAACATATGACAGGTATTCGATGGGAAAGTTAGTCTCAAAAGTGATACAGAATTATAAGCAACATCGTCGCACCAATCACATTATGTAATAAGGAATTGACGTCTTTACATTGTGATAACATCACATAATACTGCAAAAACACAGAACTAGATATCAATACATAATTAGGAAGACATAGACTCTGATGTAACAACTTTGTTACGAATAGTTCTCAGAGGCACTACTTATAATAGGAAATGGTAAACCAAGAAGTAAAGGTTTTCTGTAGTTGTAGGAAACTGTAGAGCTGCTGGCATAATATGGTAAGTATTAAGGTAGTTCAAATACTGGCTGAAGTGATCTGGATCACTCCAGCCAGCCTACTTCCAATCTACTTGCGAAAAGTATTCACAGAATGAAGAGAGATTTTATTAAGGCTGCGCGGAATGCCAGAAAAAATTAGATTTCACCCGCGCGATAGACGAAACATCGCCGAATAATCGCGACAGATGCTAGCTTGCAGGAGTGTAGCGAGCGCCAAATAAGTTCTTCGTGTATTATAATAAGTAATAATTCCTAAGATATTAATTTTTTTAAAACATGGCTATATCGTCTCTTAGCAATATTCATATAGCAAAATGTATAGGAATTTTATATAAAAATTTTGGCTCTCTAATGTGCAATTCATTGAAAATAAATGCAAATTGGTTAAAAATTAGACCTAGCTTCACGATTTTTTTGTCGAACTTTCAATTTTTTTTACTCAGTATCCATCGTCTTTTGGAAATACGATGTAATTTTAAATTTTTTTTGGATAGTTAAAACTTTATCTACTGCTGTAAAAATTAAACCTGCATCTGAAGATTTAGCATTAGGTACACGTGCTTTTAACGTTATATTGTACGCGGAGGATCCAATAAATAGCTGTAAAATTGTCAATTCTAATTCATTCAAAAGTAACGTGAGGTGAAGTGACTAAAATGACTGACATCCTGACATCACACAGGTCTAGGTGTAAGCAAATTAAAGACACAGGGATGTTATCATCGCTTGAATGTTATATAACGCAGTTATTTGTTTGATAATTTTAATTTCTGAAAACCTTGTTCCTACAAATTAGGCAGGTATAGTATTGCGATTGGGCCAGTTTACATAGTCCGGATGACTATAAAAAACAAGTAAGTATAAAAATCTATATATATAACGATCAGGCATTTTGCATAATCTTGTAATCATACCTGATGTTTCATGCAACGCAGAAAGCAACTAGGTACCTACCTATGTGATTCAAAGTACTTAAGCACCAGATGAAAGTTCTGTACCTGCAAGTGATAATAAAGAAGTGTTATAGAGGGCCAATATTATACGGGCCACTTTGTCATCTTATGTCATTGTAGAATGCAAATGTAATGAAACCGTTAAACTCTTAGGCATAGTTTACACTAAATAAAGATTCGCATTTTGAAGATTCTTTTCTTTTCGTTCCCATGTCATTTTGAGTTTTGACACGTGTACCTAAAATGAACAGTGACAAGGTCACAGAGTAGGTATAATTCCAGGTATAAATAAGTGTATAACTCAGGTTTTCAGTGTATAGGTCAATTTTTCCGGACCTTAGGTTTGTCGTCTGAAAACTTTCTGTTTTTTTCCGAGTATTAAAAGTGGTCATACGATTCGACAAAATTCTGAGTGTGAGTGGAGAGTGCACTTTGGCGTGCTTCAAAATTTTTTCCAATAATATCCGGCGTAAGGTCACAAAGTACTCTCGTGCCACATCCAATGCAGAAAGATGTAAATTCAAACTTTCATAAAGACTAACTTGTTACTCTTAGGGCCGATTTCACCATTCAACGCGATTAGTTCACGCTAAACTCAGTTTAAACGTTTAACTGAATTTAGGGAGATAGCTTGTATTTTACCAACATTAACTAAACGCAGTTTAGTTAATGTTGATAAAATTCTCACCGCCGCGCTGCGCCGGTTCAGAAAGTACATTCTGCTGAGAAGAATTGGCTAAAACTCAGCAATTGCTCTTTTCAAAACATAAGCTTTATCATTATAATATTGCTTCCATGCAATTTTAACTTTAAGAAAAACTGCACAATAATTCACAATACGCATACAGTACCTCAATCAAACTCACCGTTAGAATGAACTCAGCTTTACTTCGAGTGAAGGTGTTAGCGCCACTCAGGTTTGTCGAACAAATTAACATAATTCTGCTTGCTACATTTTAGATTGCATCTAACAAATGATAGGTTGCCTTTCCGAGTTGCTCTGAGAGTGCTACAACTATCTATGTCATTCAATTTTCGAGCCTAAGTATTTTTACCTTGAACTAGCTTTTGTCCGCAGCTTCGCTCACGTTAAATTCATTTGAATTTTCAAAAATCCTTTCTTAGCGGATGCCTACATCATAGCTATCTAGATAGCTATGATGCAGGTTTTATAGAGTTCAGCATACAGCTGTATGCTAAACTCTATAATTTTCCGGGATAAAATGTAGCCTATTTGTTAATCCTGGGCATGAGCTAATCCGTTCATATTTTGTTGTGGCGTGAAGGAGTAAAAAACATCCATCCACCGCAAAGACCGTCGAAGACGTGCCGCCAAGTGATTTAGCGTTCCGTTACGTTAACATGTAGAAACAGACATACCCCTTCCAAGTTAGCTCACTACCATCTTAGACACTTACCATAAGGTGAAATCGCAGTTAAGGACTATCTTGCCATAAAAAGACGTGTGGCACTCGGGGACTGCCGCGGTAAAGCTATTGCATAGCATTTTTTATCAACGCCATTTATCGGCTCACCGCTAGATGGCGTTGATAAAAAAATGCGCCATCTAGCGGCTCACCGTAAAGGAGTCCCGTGTCAGGTTATTTTCGTTACGGAATTTCTGGATTCGGTCGCCACGCTAGCCCGCGATAGAAGCTATGCAATAGCTTAATTAATACATACGTCCACCGTCACAGAAAAACTTTTATGTATGTAATATTAGTAGGATTGCTCGCAGATCAGACCAAATTTTATATGGGTATTTAAAAAGACACTTCTGAGAAAATTGGTACGTATGGCCACTTTATACAGTTGCAACTATTTGCACTATCACGAAACTTTGCTGTGCGGTAACATTATATAACAGTAAGGGTTGGGCCACATACCGCATATTATGTATACTAAGTAATACGCGACGGAAACCGAAGTATGTTAGTGGGTCCAGACCAGGTTGACCTCGCTTGAGACGGGCTAACTATCTCGTTCTTCTTCTTATTAAGGAAAAGAGAGGTCCGACAAATACGTAACTTCAAACATACCGTGCGGTACCAAAACGTAATTACAATACGTTAGATAATATTGTGACCTTTGTAATGCCTTGCTCAGTTTGTGGACAATAATTGCATTATTACTACCTACTTATAATTATTTACTTTTTAGGGTTCCGTACCCAAAAGGTGCCAACGGGACCTTTTTTTTATTCGATGACAAAATAGTCCTTGACTGCGATCTCACCTGATCGTAAGCAACGATGCATTCAAATATGGTAGTGGGCTAACTTGGAAGGGGTAGGGCAGTGTAGATTCAACCCATAACCCTAATCGGTTTCGCCGGAACTCTAAACCGCTTGGCGGCACTACTTTGACGGTAGGGTGGTAAGTAGCCACGGCCGAGGCCTCCCACCAGATCAGACCAGAGACAATTTAGAAACTGTAAGTTCCCAAATTCTCCCTGCCGGGAATCGAACCCGAGACTTCCCAGTTATAAAACCATAGCGCTCACCACGGAACTCTTCATGTACAAGTCCGACTCGCACTTGGCCGGTTTTTAAGTAGGCATCTTATTTTGTTCCACTGAACAACACGAGTAAATATCCGAATAGAATAAGAAAAGCTTGTACGAGTATAGATAGTTCAATAAATTAACCGACTTCCAAAAGGAAGGAGGTTATCAATTCGACCGGTATCTTTTTTTTCTTGGCTTTCTGGCTTTCACAGGAGAATACAAACAATGAAACAATATATTAATTAGATTTTCCAAAGCACGCCTACCTACCTACTCCGCCCACTTTTCCGTTCTATCTTGATATATTTCTGTGTTCTGCATCATGTACCTAGTTATCAAATCATCGACCTTTGACCGCTCAGGGCTCGGTTTAGGTTACCAACTAGTTAACTACTAGCACGCCTTGACGCGTGAATATATAATTTATCACTTTACACACATTATAATATTTATTGGCTAGGTAAATAATAAAGTAGGTAAGTAGGTATCAGGTACATAGTGCATTCTTTAATATTAGATAATAATATAGTTAGGACTAGACGATGACGAAATCGCGGGGATTTCGTCCGTGTAGATTTAGATTTCTCAAAATCCCTTGGGAATTCGTTAATGTCCCCGGATAAAAATTAATCCATAATATCTCTGTCTACGGGATGTAAGCTACCTCTATTTCATTGATCAAGGTCTGTTCAGTTTAGTTTTGATTTTATACACGGGAACCCTTATATTAACGTTTTACGTACCAAACGTACCTACCTACCGGTCAGTCTCTTGGTAGGTAATATGAATAGGAAGTTTATATAAAAATTGAAAATAAATTTATTAAAAATTAGTTCTAGCTTCGCGAATTTTTTGTCGAATAATTTTCATTATTTTATGTTTCTACTCGTCCCTTGGAAATAGGTACGAGGTAATTTTTTTCGGATAATTAAAACTTGATCTACCTACCGCTGTAAAAATAAAACCTGCATCTGAGAATTTGCCATCACACGCACTCTTAACAAGAAGCCAGTTATTTTAAAACCGCAGACAGACACCAGAATTTTATTTATTTTTAAAGTAGGTAGCTATTGATTGGATTAGTCTAATTTCGCAATTTGAACGTCAGCTAAATTCAGTGTATTTCTCTGTATGTTTATGCAATTTTTACGATCTCATAACCAACTGAGCACACTTCCATTCCAAAGTGAATGGTCAGTAACGGATGGCTAGTGGTAAATATTTCTAGTTTCGTAGTGTTGAGAAACCCTGCTGCGGTGGCAAGGACACCATTTTGTATTCGCACACCTATCAATTATAAAGTTAGTTAGTTAAGATCTTTGGTAAATTATTGAGCAAGTGAAATGAGAAGGTTATTGTGTATGTGTGTGGCTTGATAAAAACATTAGCATTCACTACAAGTTGGCCGCCACGTCACGTCGCGCTTCCCCACACCGCGCCTCAAGTTAGACCCGTTTAGTACAGAGGAGGTATTCCGTGGTACAGATAGCAACGTACCGCTCGCAATTGTCACTACCGAGTTTTATCAAACTTTTTTTATTGTTACGTTTTTAATATTTTTTAAAGTTTTAATTAGTCATTTATTGTTCGTATCGTTTTCTACGATGAGTAAAAAAAGAAAAGTTTTGCATAGCGCAGACCATTTATTAATTTAATTAATGAATTTTTTTGAGACGGAAAAAAATTAAATGCCATAAAAGAAATCCATGAAAAGCATTGCCAGAAAAGAAAACTTCCGTCACAGACTTTTTCTTTTATAAGAACATTGCCACGGGTACCTAGTTGTTTTTATGGAATTTATTTTGTATAGGTTCCTCTATTTTTAGGGTTCCGTAATAATTTTTACTGTTTAGGTATTCGTTATAATAATAAGTAGTTTAACCTATGTATATGTAAATAATATAGTATCTTAGTAGGTAGAAGTACATAGAAGTATTTAGTTTAATATTTTTGGAACGATTTGGGAACTATTAGGTACCTACATTTTACAGTAGATACTAGATACACAAGATCGCTAATAAATAAATAATGCTTTTGACTATTTAGTAGTGTAGTCGACACATGCCATCCGTTACTGACCATTCACTTTGGAATGGAAGTGTGCTCAGTTGGTTATGAGATCGTAAAAATTGTATAAACATACAGAGAAATACACTGAATTTAGCTGACATTCAAATTGCGAAATTAGACTAATCCAATCAATAGCTACCTACTTTAAAAATAAATAAAACATGTATATCTAGGCATAGAGGCATGGTTTAAACCTTTAACTACCTCCTCAAAGATACCATCAACCCTTATAATCGCTGAGTTGTGAAGGTTTTAATTATAATTAGTGTCACTCGTGTTATGGTCGCTATCACATACAATCTGTGTCAAACTCATTACTTGTACGAACACTAAAATAAGACCGGGCCGGCCACTGTAGATAATAACTTAATGTTATTGTTTATGCTTTTTATGTTATTATCTTGTTACTCAGTTTTTTAAGAGTTCCGTACCCAAAGGGATCCTCCGTTGTCTGTCCGTCTGTCGGTGGACTGTATCCCATGAAACGTAATAGATACTTGAAATTTTCACAGAATTTGTATTTTTATTGTCGTTATAACAGCAAATAATAAAGAAAAGATCCCTACGATGATTGAAGAAACGTGGTATTTCAGCGGTTTTTTGCTCGACTTTAACAATCGCTATTACGATAGTACGGAACCATTCATACGCGAGTCCAACTCGCACTTAAGAAAACGTGATGAAAATCTTTTGATACCTTAAAGACTTACCTCCCAAAACGAGTAGCGTTAGAAGATTTTACTTTTTACTTCCTGTAATGTAATATACTCGCATTACTCATGCGGTTTACGAGAAGCTCCAACTTCTATAAAAATCCAAAGCGTTGTGGTGTACTCTCTAATCTGTCTTAATTTTATGACAATGACCGGACCTAACCTCTGTGTTTGAGTAACATTGTTAAGCAAGCAAAGTACTCGAGTACGTATGTACGCAATGTACGTACCTATCTAAACGAACGAACTCATTAACATGATGTGTTCCCGAAAAAATCATTGCCCTGGATAAATACATCATTAAATAGATAGACTATGCGTCATAAAAATATGTAGAGCGTATGAAAATACATAGTCGTATTAGGTAGGTACCTATATTCAAATTATTTACACATTTTGGTGGGTATTTTCACATTTATATATTAAGTAAGTTATGAAAATTAAGCCCACTTATGACTAGGTAGTGTAGGTAGCAATAAAGGTAGGTACTATTTTCCCGTGAGAGATATTCTTCTGCCAACCAAAACATAGAACGACGGATTTTCGTATTTTTTTTAAAGATGACAAGGTGGTCGTTGACTGCGATCTCACCTGATGGTAAATGACGATGCAGTCTTAGATGGTAGCGGGCTAACTTAGAAGGGGTATGGCAGTGTACATCCAACCTATATACCCCTAATCGGTTTCTACTCGCCATCGTGTCGGAACGCTAAATCGCTTGGCGGCGTGTCTTTGACTATAGGGTGGTAACTAGCCAAACCTAAAGTCTTCCACCAGACCAGACCAGAAACAATTCAGAAATTATAAATTCCCAAATTGTCTCCGCCGGGAATCGAACCCGAGACCTTCCAGTTATAAGACCACATCGATCACCACTGCAGCAGAGAGGTCGCCCAAAAATATTTATAGGTAGGTTTATTTATAGGTATACTTATTGTGTTTGTGACAATAATAGCTTATAGGAGTCTCAATCGCGAATAAGAAAATTTTAATTAAACTTAATTAACCTAACTTTTTTTTTATAAAAAGTAAGTAAAAAATAGGTAAAATGTTCAAATTCCCTTCATATAAATATACAGCTACGTATACGAGTATAATGGTGGTCATTTCATATTCGCAACTTTATTACTACACGAAAATTTTTTATAACACTTAAAGTTCGTACTTTAACCTTGTATGACATTTACAGGTAAGTTAAACAAAGGTTACAGAGGTTGCAGCAGTGTGGTAGTTGGTGTTGAAATGTCAGTTTTATGACGCGTGACGTGCGTTTAAATTGTAGTGGCGGTTGTAAATGAACTTTTTGGAGCTGTTTATATTATGTGCATTTTAACAATTAAATATCATAAAAGCCTGATCTCCATATTGTGCATGTTTTCAAAGGTGTGTGAGAACTACGCGCATTATTTAATCACATTATATTATTATGATTCAAAGGAACTTTTTAAGTTTTTACCTATGAATAGGTAGGTACTTTATCTTATCCATCGTCAGCTCACTAAACTGGACACGGGTGTTTTCTTAGAATTATAAGTCATAAGGGTTTAAGCTTTTCTCCACAGAATTGTTTATTTGCTTCACAACGTTTTCATTCGTATGTAGATCATTCGTATGTAGATCGTGCTGTCAAAGAGGTACCTACAGAGAAAAAAATCCTTCTCGAATCAGAATTTTGTAGCTAAACTGTTTCTGAGCACAGGTCTCAAAACTAGAAGTGCTCAAGTTTAGTGACAATTTTTTTTATTATAGTATAATTTGTGTATATCTCCATAACATGTAATATAACAAATATGACGATAATACACAAATTACAAATCCATATGACACCTAAAAATGACCTAAAAATACAACATATAAACTTACCTCTTACGAATCCTTACTAATACCTATTATAAATGCATAAGACGTAAGTATGTTGGTTTGTCTTTCAATCACGCAGCAACGGAGCAACGGATCAAAATGATTTTTTGTATGGGTATCGTTTCAGACTTGGAAAGTCTGAAGACATAGGATATTTATATATATATATATATATATATATATATATATATATATATATATATATATATATATATATATTAAAAAAGAGGGTTCCCGTGAGATTTTGAAGATCTAATTATAGGCAGACAAAGTTGGCATCAAAAGCTAGTAGAATATAAATACATATACTGATACCACTATCCCCTCAAGCGGGCAATGACCGACACATTTACGCTGTAAAAACAGATACACATACCTAGAGATCACTCAATATAAACACAACAGTTATAACTTGCGGTTTTTCTATTATATCGTCAATTTATTGAGCGTTGTTTGGCTCATTCGTCCTACATTCTGCAGGGATTTTTTAACCTACCTAGGTATAGTCAGTGAAGTTCTAACAGTGCGTAAGTCATTTTGGCGGGTTTTAACATTTTAATGCCATTCGATGAAGATATTGAGTGACTTTTGTAGGTAAGTAATAATCAAATCAATTTGGTAGTTTCCGTGGCTTTCCTTTTCTTTCTTCCTTTGACATTAATTAGATTTTGACAAGTGACAGAATTCAGAAACCCGCCAAAATAACTCACGCACTGTTAGAACTTCACGGACGCTATGCTCGCAGGCTGAAAAGTATACTTACAGGAAGGAAGTGTTACGACCGAGCGGCCAAATCCTTCTACCGTAATCGTAAAATGCCAAGGAATTTGCTAAAATTTTCAGAAATCGAATGGCCAAATCCTTCTATACCGTGATCGTAAAATGCCAAGGAATTTGCTAAAATTTGCAGAAATCTAATGGTCTTATCGAAAATTTTGCAGAAGCAAAAATAGAAGAATTAAATAAGTTCCGAAGTGGGGCCGCTCAATCGTACAACGTTTCTACGGAGTGGCCCAAGTGATCTGGAGAACCACTCGATCTCGAGAAACTTGGCTTCTTCTTCTTCTCGAGTCGATGGCACCTCAAATACGGGCAGCCCAAAAAGCTGCAACCGCAATAGCTCGGTCGGTAGCCTCATGCAACTCCTCGTTCGTGCAGGTTGTTGGGCACGCAGGGCACCCCGTCATGTGCGCAATTGTCTGTCTCGGGTGACCGCAGATGCACTCCGTATCGTGTACAGAGATAAATCCCCATTTCGCCAGTTTTGCCCTAGACCTCCCCACCCCCGCTCTGAGACGGTTGAGCGACTTCCAAATAGGCCAGCTAAGGTTGTAACCCTCGGCTAGTCTCTCCTTCACGCTGATGTTCGGACATGAAAAGAGCCTCCCCGCATGGTGCTTAGTTTTATACCGATCACAAGTACCCGGCGTCCCCGGAAGCAGCTACTACATAAACAGAAAATCAGTAGGCTGACTAATCTTTTCACCACGATGGCCACCTCTAAGAGAAACTTGGCTTGACAAGGGCAAATTGTCAAAAAAGAACGAAGTTTCTGAGTGCAGTGATTGTTTTGTAATCGATATAATCGATATGGATATATTCTAATGAAAACTGAAACCAGCTAAGGAGTTGCCTAAAAATTATTTCATCAGTGTGACGATCGCATTAAGTAATCTCCCGCTGTTAGTTAGGAACTAAAATGCATTGATGCAGCAAGAACGCCATAACTTCAGCCAATCAGAGGTGATTCTGATCATCACACTGTAGTCAAGGCAAGAGTGAATAGGCATTTTCTAGGCAAGCGCGTTCCAACCTAGACCTCATCAGTGCTATCCAGTATTGATTGTTGTCAAGCGCAAGCCTGTCTCGGATAAAAAAAAAAAACGTCATCATTGGATGGACGGGAATTGGGATGTCTTACTTATTAAGAGCAAGAAGATACTCCCAGCAAAGTGTAAGAAATATAAGACACGTTGAAGTGAAATTTAAGACATATTAGGAAACGAGACAGTCTAGTGACCTTAATTTGTTGGATCTTTTAGTTAACAGTGATCTATGACGTCACTAGCATGTCCGTTGTAATAAAAGTCATTTCATTAAAAAAAAGTAGTTGTAGAGTATTAAAATCGTCGTAGGAGTGATGGCTGTTGGAGCCGGAAAATCCTCAAGTAGCGTCGGTACAATCAGATGCAATCTGGCCTTCCAGATATTTAAAGACCGAGTGTGATGTCTCTCATTGGAATGCCATAATTGGGTATTCGACTAAATTTTTATATTCTTAAAATAAATATTTTTTATATTACAATGTAATGCCATATTCCTTTTTTTAATATCTTAATTAATTTCAAAAATATAGAGCTTGTTAGACAAAGATAGCGCTATTAAAACATGACATCACGTTATAGTAACTCTCTATAGAAAATTTCATTTTAGAAAGAGATGGATACAGTCGTAGTAAAACTGCTTATAACTTATTTGTTTCTTGAGAGATTCATTTTCTGTTTTTTTTTTTTTTTCAAATTTTCTATATATTAGCTGTTGCACGCGACTTCGTCCGCGTATACGGATAATTTTCACCGTTTTTGCAACATTTTTCTCTGATGCTTCGCTCCTATTGGTCTGGTCGCAGCGTGATGTTATATGTATAGCCTAAAGCCTTCCTCGATAAATGGTCTATCCAACACAAAAATAATTTTTCAATTCGAACCAGTTGTTCCTGAGATTAGCGCGTTCAAACAAACAAACTCTTCAGCTTTATATATTAGTATATAGATTTTATTCTTTAGAAGTACCTAGCTACTCCATTCTGCCCAGAAAATAGAGCAATACCAACATTAGGTATATACACTAGGTTTCACAGGTTTCACAACATCCTATAAATAGGCAACAATTTTACTTCAAGCGTAATTTATGCACTTCTAATTTATTTACGTTGAATTATTTATTAAATCGGTTGTCTTTTATTTTGCAACCCGTTCTTGCAACAACTTTTTTCTTGATTTAGCTTGACCTAGGTTTATCTTTTTATCTTCAAAAAAGCCGTTTCAATACAAGTGACAATTATTATTAATTAGCTGATGCCCGCGACTTCGTCCGCGTAGAGTTTTTATAAAAAGTAGCCCATGTCACTCTTCAGGTCCTCAACTATATCCACGCAAAAAATCACGTCGATCCATTGCTTTGTTGCGGCGTGATTGAAGGACAAACCAAAAAACCGATTCTTTATGATAATCTGAAATCGAACCTCCTTTACGTTTCTAAAAGAATGTTATAAAAACGTTAACGCCTAAATACACATAATTGTTATATTGTCTGGTGGGAGGCTTTGGCCGTGGCTAGTTACCACCCTACCGTCAAAGACGTGCCGCCAAGCGATTTAGCGTTCCGGCACGATGGCGTGTAGAAACCGATTAGGAGTATGGGTTGAATTTACACTGCTATACCCCTTCCAAGTTAGCCCGCTACCATCTTAGACTGCATTGTCACTTACCATCAGGTGAGATCGCAGTCAAGGGCTATCTTATCATCGAATAAAAAATAAAAAAATATATGTAACATTTTTTTGTAGCGAGCATATCCTTTCATGTTTATACTTTATACAAATTCAATTAGGATTGCGACATACTTTCTCCGTAACTTTCATACCTACTTAACATTTCGAATAACTGTACTTTTTGAAAACTTGTTATAACTTATCATGTGGCTTTTGTTGAACACAATCTCTAAAGCTAAACCAAAAATTTGGGCTAACGGTCTAAATCTAGTGTTACTGTGCTATCCTTTTCCACAGAGAGTATTAAGAAAGGGATAGCATGAGATTGACGCCCGTTTTCACCAACGTTCCTAACTTTTACGGGCTATCTAAGCTAAGCTAGGGGACGACATATTATGTCAATTTCGTTTTCATGAACCTTTATGAAGCACCTAGTATGTGGAAATAACATGCGGTAAGGGATTGTATTTAGGGGCTACCTACGATGATTTATATGGATTAAAAAAACGGGCATTAGACCTGTCAATTTACTGTAGTTTAGATTCTAGCCTTTCATAAAGTATCTACAATGCATAATATAAACGTAAAAATGCTTTTTTCATTACTCATACACGGAAAGTAGGTCTGAAGTTGCCTGAGAAGCGGGTTGAAAGTAATACTTTTCAGCCCTAGGGAGAATCGTTTTCAACTGACAGCTGTCAAATAATTAAAAAAAACTAGTTGTCACATTTTTATTGGAATTCAAATGAAACACGACATACCCGAGTGCATCCATAGACAAGAAGAAAGATAGACTTTATTCATAAAGTAAAAACAACTGATTCATAGACATTCATAGACAATCATAGACAATACTTGACTATTAAAAAGCTAAATGCATAGCCCGCCGGCTAGGCCAAAGAAAAAAAAAGGCGGTAAAGTTCACTCAATTTTCTTTAGCTAATTTCTATTTTTATTTTGATTTTCCTTATATTCGTAATGAAAAGCACAGTGTTTACCTCGGGATAAAGACTTATTTAGTCCCTCGAACTATAGGCCCCCTCGCTACGCTCGGGCGCCAAACCCCGTCTCGGGACTAAATAAGTTACTTTCATCCCTAAGGTAACAATGTACTATTACAAAACCGACTTCAAACGCCACTACAAAGTATACCAATTGTGCCTATAAAATTTGAAGAGTTCCCTCGATTTCTCCAGGATCCCATCATCAGATCCTGACCTGATGACAACGGAACCACCTGGAAAGTATACTCTTCCAAACAAAAATGGAATTTTTCAAATCGGTCCAGGCGTCTTCGAGTAATCGGGTAGCATACATAAAAAATAAAAAATAAGTAAAAATAAAAAGATTCCGACGAATTGAGAACTTCCTCCTTTTTTGATGGACTAAACCTTAAAGAGGCACCTCTAGCTGTTTACACGTGCCGAGAAGCGATATCCCAGTGAGGGGGGCAAGGAAGAAGGGATTAGACAAATTGGGAATGTCCGCTCTCCCTAATCTAATCACTACGATGTAGTGAATGAACTCACGGGTTCACGGGACTGAGAAGATCGTCTTACTATTTATAAACTGACTGCCTAGATCTAGCTTTTCAAATCGAACTGGGAAATAAAAAGGTTTCGACGGGATTTTTAAAGTATACGGGGGTCTTTACGGGGCCTACACAAAATTGTCCATTATCCTTTTTCATTGATCGTTGTTTTCACATAAATTTTAAATCTATAAAAAAAAAAATTAAAAAAAAAATTAAAAAAAAATTAAAAAAAAAAACATAAAATGTAAAAACTAGTTTTTAGCGACATACAATTGAAAGAAAATGATGTCCGTCGTGTTGTAACTATGAGCAGCAAGCGGTCACGCTCGGTCACAGATCGGGGACGGCGCTGCAGTCGCAGCTATCAACAAGTACAACACATGCAGCCGAGTACAAAATCTAATTAACAACATTAACAACAATAACAACTGTCCGTGAAAACTGATCTGATCACTGGTCAAGACTGTTCGCCAGAACCAAAGGCGAAAGGCAAAGGCAATTCTCACGCACATAAAAATCTGCGATCTACACGCAAAAAAACATCACTTTGATCAAAGCCCTCTGCCTTCCTAGCCATATTGTAACACAAACGCAATCTCTTTCTATGATCGCTCACGCTAAAGCGGGGCTCCCAAAGTATTCCCTTCCCACTTCCCTTCTGAAAGAATAGAATAGAATAGAATATCGTTTATTCATTGACATGTATAAATACAAATGAAATAGGTACACTTAAGACATACACATTACAATTTCTTAAAATATAACTCAACTAGTAGGTATCTACTAAGGAAAGGTATAACGTGCGATAAAAAAAAAGACGTGTGGCACTCGGGGACTGCCGCGGTAAAGCTATTGCATAGCATTTTTTATCAACGCCATCTAGCGGTGAGAGGAGTCCCGTGTCAGGTTATTTTCGTTACGGAATTTCTGGATTCGGTCTCCAAGCTCAAGGCCCGCGATAGAAGCTATGCAATAGCTTAAAAAGTTTGCGAGCCCCTGCTTTAGCGTGAGCGATCGTAGAATGAGACGACACGTTTGTAATATGGCTAGGGAGGCTGCTATCTAAAATTGTCGCAAAAATTCAAGGGGATTATGCAACATCGCAATTTGTCACAGGTAGGTATATAAGGCAAAAGGAGCATACCGTGCGGAAACTGTTTATAATATTCTGGGTCACGCGTTCACCCATTTACCTGAGACATTAGTTCCGGTCCATGCCCTCGTTGCCTCAGACTCATTGTAGACATTTTATGACACGCATAATCTTTTGTGAGAGTGTAATCATACTTAAAATATAACAAACTGACAGACTTCAGACACCTTTGAGAACTCTCAGGCAAGTAGATTTTCTCGCAATGTTTTCCTTCACACCGTTAAAGCTCTTGCGGAATTCCTCTAGATTTGTCCCTGGCCTTAGTAGGACTGATTTTACGTATAATATTAATTATTGTCATACTGTAGGCACTGGCCATTTTCGGTAAGAAATTTTAACTTCCCAAAAGACATTTTTTTTTATTCGATTACAAGCCCTTGACTGCGCTCTCACCTGATGGTAAGTGACGATGCAATCTAATTTGGAAGGGGTATGGCAGTGTAAATTCAACCCATACCCCTTATCTGTTTCTACACGCCATCGTGCCGGAACACTAAATCGCTTGGCGGCACAGCACGTTTTTGACGGTAGGGTGGTAACAAGCCACGGCCAAAGCCTCCTACCAGACAGACATTTAGGACATTAGGTACGTTGACCAGTTACAAATACATATACCAGTGATTATTATAAATGACAATATTATTATTCATGAGATTGCAATTGTATACCTACAAAATACAATAGCACAACGGAAGTTTTTGGCATCGAGCGAACCACGTGCGAAGGGCAACGACATTCGAGACATTTATTTTGTGTCCATCACATTATAAACCATGAAAGAATACTTAATTATTTTTCAATATAAAACTCCAGTAAAACCAAATCAGCGAGAAATCTATACAGATAAAAAAAATTAAATCTGTGATTTCGAAGTAACTGGCTCATTTAATTTTATTTGAACGATAGTTTTAGGAAACTTAATTAACTAATTTCATTTTATTAAGCTATTGCATAGCTTCTATCGCGGGCCAGCGTGGAGACCGAATCCAGAAATTCCGTAACGAAAATAACCTGACACGGGACTCTTCTACGGTGAGCCGCTAGATGGCGTTGATAAAAAATGCTATGCAATAGCTTTACCGCGGCAGTCCCCGAGTGCCACACGTCTTTTTTTTTATTATAATAGTAGGTATCTACGCCGCTAAGTATCCCGTATTTTTTCAATAGTTAATTGTAATGAATAGAGATAGGAACACGTCGTTTTCCCTAAAGCTGCATCCGCACGCTTGGCAAACCTCGGCAAACCTTCACAAACGCAAACGTGCGGATAGAGCGTTTGCCATGGTTTGCCTACGCTTGCGAGCGTTTGTGGCCGATCCATCGAGTGTCGGTCTTTTGATCGCAAACCAAAGGGAATTTGCCACAAGCGCTTGCGTCTCCGTCCACACGTTTGCGCGCACTCAGTCTCGTTTGTGCACTGGCGGCGATTAGACGTGTCATTGTATTACGATTTACGTATCGCACCTTTAGAAATCTTCATTTTGTGAGTGGGTAAAAACGTAAAATGAATGACTGGTCGACTGAAGACTTTTGAAGACGATTTGTTTATATAATTTAATTAATTAATTAAAAAATTAGTTTTATATATTAATAATAATAAGTGGCGACTCCGCACCGGAAAATGGTATATAATGGTATGGTAATAGGTGGACCGACACCATCAGGCCACCCTCAGGGAGCCACTGGGTACAGGTGGCGCAAGACCGAAGCCTGAGGAAGTCCATGCAATAAACAGTCCAGCAGTGGATGTCTATCGGTTGATAAAGAAAAAAAACAAAATATCTATTGAGTAGGTACATACTAGAATAGAGTAGAATATTTTTTTATTCAAATAAATAAACTAGGTAGGTACCAAGTGTTTTCGAACATACTACTAGCTACTACTACTAATCTATAATATTATACTAAAACTGTAACTGGACAAATTGTGCACATGAAATATGTTTTGAAAATTTTAATTAGAGTACGCTTTACTATCAACTAGATGACGTCCGCGACTTCGTCCTCGCAGATTAAGGTTTTTTAATTCCCGCGGAAAGTCCTTAATTTTCCGGGCTAAAATGTAGGTATGAGCTATCGCTATTCCACATTTCATTCAAATCGGTTCATTAGTTGTGGCTGAAAGAGTAACAAACATCCATCCATCCATCCATATTCCATTTTAGTAGGATTTATTGATCGATACTGAGCTTAAAACATTTGTAAAAATAACTTAAGCCAAATAATAAAGCCGACACAAGTTCGACGTCCGTCATGCTTGCCTGTTCAGAACATACAAACGCCCTCGCAAGCGTGCGGATGATTCCCAAATTCAAGGCAAACGTTTGTATAGGTTTGGCGTTTGCCGTTTGCCACAAACATGCGGACGCGGTATAAAATAAAATGGCAACAATGTATTAAATTGATTCACGTGTTTGTACTCTGATGAATTTGGCAGCATTTGCACTTTCGGAGTATCTAGCAGTGGTGCTGGTAATACTTTCTTCTACAGCAATGTAACAATGTTGTAGTGTTATTTTGTATTCATTGCCAATTTCTAGCAACATGTCCGAATCTAATCTATGAAGCACGGACACTATTATATGGGCCACATCATCAGTGTGTGTGTGTGTACCACTGACCAATGACGTTTTGTTTTGGATTCGGGTATTTAATAGTAGGCTGATGACTACTTCCACAAGGGTGAATATTCACTTTGGACAATATTTGCGCATTTTTTTAGGAACAAGCATAATTTCATTTTTTTTAATATTTGATAGTATTATAATGTTTGGTGCTATTTCATTAAATACACAAGTGAAAGGCACGTATATATTTCAAATATTCAAAGAGTTATTGCCACTAGAAATTTATGTCAAGCTACGGTAATGAACCCTGTATACGGTAATGAGTTTTTATGTATACTTTTGGCAGAATTTCTTATGAATTCTCTATTTGAATAAACTTGTACGAATAAAAGCAAGTGCCCAGCCGTGCACAGGGAATTGGTAATTCACTCGTCGACCGAGAACCTTGTTGGGACCGTCAATGCTTGGAGTAAGATCGTTTCAAATAACAAAATATCAAGCAGTTCTTCCATAACTTAATAGACTCCTTCTATATTGGACCTCGTCCTTACCACTCACCCTACCGGCTACCAGGTAACAGTCGATGCTCCCCTAGAAACATCTAAACCCTGCCTAGTACAGACTTCCGTGCCACTTCCATCCTCTGTTCGCACGCGTAATACCGGTAGCCTCATATCCGTGGGCACAGCTTTGTTTTTCAACAAACGACCTTAACACCTGTGCTGAAGCAGTTGCTGATGCTATACTCCAAGGTATGGACTGCTATATTACCAACTCCCTCATACCTTTTGGGGAGCGCGCGCAGAAATGGTTCAACGGGATCTGTAATAAGGCTGCTATACTTAAACAAACCTCCTACCAGTCCTGGCTCTCTGCACATTGCACCAATGATGCCAATGCTGCAAATGTTAAGAAAATCTTTAACGCTGCGTCCAGAGCCTACAAAAATGCCATTGCCAGGGCAAAATTTGAGCACATCGACGGAATTGGGCAGAGACTAGTCTCACTGCCTTCTGGTTCCCTTGCTTTCTGATTTCTGTTGAAAGCCATACAAGGCAACTTCTGTCGTTCCTCGTTTCCACCTTTACGCAAACCGGATGATACACTGGCCTACACTGCCAAAGAGAAAGCCGAAATTCTGGGCACTCTCTTTGCTGCAAACTCTACGCTTGATGATGGTGGGAAAACACCGCTGACCATCCCGCGGTGTCAAAGCTCCTTGCGTGATATACGGGGTATATTGGGGATATATTGACAGTAAGGGGGAAGCCCTAGCGGTCAGCCTCGACATCGCTAAAGCCTTTGATCGGATTTGGCATAGGGCTTGGCTATCGAAGCTGCCATTTTACGGACTTCCTGCGAAGCTGTGCAATTGGGTCGCTAGCTTTCTTCATGGGCGCAGCATCAACGTCGCTGTCGACGGTTTTTGCTCTTAACCTAAGCCCATCAATGCTGGCATTCCACAGGGCTCAGTGCTATCGCCTACTTTGTTAATTCTGCATATCAATGATATGTTGCATAACAGCAGCATATATTGTTATGCGGATGACAGTACTTCTGCTGCCCTTTACAAAGGCCATGCACAGTTCTCTCGCGCAATGCTGGAGGAGGATAGAGCCAAACTTGTGTCGGACATTGAGACTTCTCTCTAGAAAGTGTCCATATGGGGTTCACAAAATTTTGTTCAATTTAACCCTTCAAAAACACAAGTTTGTGCTTTTACCGCAAAAAAGGCTCCTTTTACCACGCCTCTTTTCTTTCAGAACACTTCCCTTACTCCTACCAACAGCATTGGGATTAAAAAGAGGGCACTTCGGCTTGTAGACAATCCCAAATTAACTTACTCGCTGGAAAGCTTGGAACACCGCGACGTAAGCTCTCTTTGCGTGCTCTATCGGCTATATAACGGGGAGCCCTCTAACTTCTACAACGGCACCGCACGCCACCGAACGCAATTTCACCCTCACCACCTGGGTGCCTGGAGCACTTCGACCATCAGGTGCTCCAGATCTTTTTTTCCATGTACTACCAAATTGTAGAATCATCTCCCTTCGAAAGTATTCCTGTATATAATGTAGTTTCAGTAAAAATCATTAAATGAACTTCAAAAAGGTTACGGTAAACGACGGTAATGAAGGACACGGTAATGACAAATATGCACTTTTAATTTATTATTAATTTTTCTATAAGCAGTATATGCTATCTAATCATTTAAAAATTAAACTAGACGAGAACTTGATGTATTGTTATCGCAATAAAATTCCAATTTTAAATATTTATCAAAATATAAGCGGACTGGTAATGAAACATAAACTGTGACAAAACATTATAATACACTTTCAGTTGTAATTTTTTGCGCGAGATCGTGCGTACGTCTTCCTTCTGCTACGTTTTCCGGTCGACTGAGGTCTGAGGTGCGGGACGCCGAGAGCTCACTATGTAGCGGCAAGATTTTGTCACGTAAAAACATGTTTCCCGTGATGATTCCGGAGGGTTCCGGTAATGAACTTTGCATCGTGACAAAACTTTAAAAACATATTTGACCATATATTTCTTTGTAAACTAAATTTTAAATTATGAAGAAGTAATAAAAAAATATTTAATTATTCGACACAGTAGACAAATTAACATTATTTTTGTGCTAGGTTTACTAAATATTATTAAATATATTATATCTAGTAATAAAACAGGGGCCGGTAATGAATTTTAATGTTATTTTCACTAAAAATCTGAGTGATTTACATAGAAATTCCAATAAACACACTATGTGCACGATAAAGTATGTAGGTGTGCATGATAAACGTATATTAAATGGAGTCTAAACTTAAGTTTCAATTTTTTATTCACTGGAACACGTAATTTTCATTACTTTGAATATTCACCCACAAGCTGATGTCTTGCTCTACTTGTATCCAGCTTAGGTACCTATATCATCTCAAGTGTAGTGGAATCTCAAGGAAGGGTTCTAATTCAGCTTGCAAGATTAAACCTTGCATACATTTGCAAGTTAAATAAAAGCTTGTAAATAGAACTTTAGTAATTAAATTATTGATATAAATTTTATATTATTTCCAAAAAATTTTTTAATTAATTTATTTAAACAAAACATTACCTTTCATTTTTTACAGTATTGTAAAAAAACAGTATTGTAATACAGATAAATAATACTTAAACCTTAATTGTCTCCAATGAAACTTGAGTACGTATTGCATAATTTTATTCTGACAACAGAACAAAAAGAAAAAGAAAAATTCCAATAAATTAAAAAAATATATATATATGATTGATCGCAAAAATTTTGCAATTGCAATTGCATTAATTTATACAGGGAAAGCCGGCGCGCAGATTTTACTAGACCAAGCGAGTACATGTCGTGCTAACCGGCGCGGCGTCATTTTCCTCGACACTTTCACTCGGTGCATGCGCGTGCGCACTGCACAGGCTTCTGGATTGTTCCCTGTTTTACTTCATTTACTACATGATAGCCTCGTTGGTCCAATACGCTCAACGCGGTAGCCCAACTGTTGGACTAATAAGTCCAACAGTTAAGTCCCGAGTAATTGCTCGCTGAACGAGTTCACAGAGACCACTACTCCCTACTTATATTTTAAATTTTAGTAATAGTTATAAGGTAATTTAAGGTAATGTAAGAATTTTTAGTGTATTTATACTATTGCATTAGGTTAAAAATTCCGTAAAAGTAGATAATAAGTAGATAATGGGCAGAGGCGTAACTATACCGTTTGAGGCCCGTGGCAAATTCATCGGATGGGGCCCTCCCTCCTCCAATATAAAGAAGCTCAACCAATGAGATAGCATTTTTTATTTTATAATAAATCACTACGTGATGTAGGTACATACAATTGCAACGTAAAAGCGACATTTTCCCGAGCGAAGCGAGCGCAAAATTTTTTATGATTGCATTACGGCACTTAGTAGTCCATACTTGGTACCTACAATAGAAATGTAAAAGTGACATTTTCGCGAGCGAAGCGAGCGCGAAATTTTTTATGATTACATTAAGGCACTTAGTAGTCCATACTTGGCACCTACAATAGAAATGTAAAAGTGACATTTTCGCGAGCGAAGCAAGCGTGAAATTTTTTATGATTGCATTACGGCACTTAGTAGTCTATACTTGGCACCTATAATAGAAATGTAAAGGTGACATTTTCGCGAGCGTAGCGAGCGCGAAATTTCGTATAGTTGCATAACGGCACTTAGTAGTCCATTCTTGGCATCTACAATAGCAACGTAAAAGCGACATTTTCGCGAGCGAAGCGAGCGTGAAATTTTTTATGATTGCTTTACGGCACTTAGTAGTCCATACTTGGCACCTACATTAGAAAAGTAAAAGTGACATTTTTGCGAGCGAAGCGAGCGCGAAATTTCGTATAATTGCATAACGGCACTTAGTAGTCCATTCTTGGCATCTACAATAGCAACGTAAAAGCGACATTTTCGCGAGCGAAGCGAGCGTGAAATTTTTTATGATTGCTTTACGGCACTTAGTAGTCCATACTTGGCACCTACGAGTACAATCGAAACGTAAAAGTGACATTTTCGAGAGCGAAGCGAGCTTGAAATTTTTTATGATTGCATTACGGCACTTAGTAGTCCATTCTTGGCACCTACAATAGCAACGTTTTTTATTTTGCATTACGCCATATCTACTACATAGTCCTGTACTTTTGGCGCTTGAGACCCTGCGCTTGTATGCGCCGCACACCCGGCATCGTAGGTAAAGTCGGCCCTTCAAACTATTTAGCTATTGTTATTGGGGTACCTATATTCGGTAATTAATTAGATATTTTATTAAATTTTAAAATATGTGTTTATGGACCTAATGACATTTAGGTACCTATACAAATATGTATCTTTTTAATTTCTGTAAGATATAAATAAAAATTTTGGCCCCAAATCTACCGCCCCTAAAATCTGCTGCCCTAGGCTCCAGTCAACTCAGCCTTTTGGTAAATCCCCTACTGTGCGTAACCTTTCTTGTCCCAAAGAATTTAGTTTATATCAATTTTAATTTTGAAAATGATCGCTCGGCACTAGTGCCGACTACGGCTAGCCGTAGCCACAGGAATGGCTATATATGTTAGGATCATCTTGTGCTTCTGGCTCTCTCTGACCGGGGCCCCTTCCGGCTGGGGCCCGTGGCATTTTGCCGAAATGCCACCCTATAGTTACGCCTCTGATAATGGGTAAATATGTAAATAAATAGTTAGCATGTTCGATTCAAAATTCAAAAGATGTTATTTCATGTCGACCAACTTGTGGCTCTGATGACAGGCAAGTCGAGAATCTACACCGGTTCGGAAATCTGATTCTTCTGATTGCGAATGATAGGTTCGATTCCCGGACCGGACCAAAAAACATATTGGGTTTTTCTGTCAAGAAAGGTAGGTACGCCCGGAGTTATGAAGAAGGCGACCGTGCTTAGTCGGGCCAAATTTTTATTTTTTCAACTCTGTAGTAGCCATGTCTATGAGTTGGGATCTTTCTCGTATCGATTTATGAGAGTGAGGGAATAGAGAGAATACCTGATTTTGGATCTGCACGTAGGTACAACCACGTTAGTACGATTAAAAATAACGTGATTAGTTGAACTAACGTTGCGACGCGGCTATTGCTAAATCTTGTAACTTAATAGCTAGTACACAGTAGATACAGTAAATAGTAGATAGGTAGGTAACCTAAGTCGAAATGGATATAATTTACGATCGTTTCGTAAAATACCAACCGCAGCAGCTCGTCAAGATGTGGTTTTTAACACCTCTGACATAAATATTAAATATATTATTCTTAAGGTAATATGTACCTACCTAGATCTGAGTTTTTAAACCCTCAGGTACAATGTATCCAGTTATGATTTATCGACGTTTACAGGTTTACCGCAACATACATTTTAAAGAAAATTTTGTTGGGGGTACTTACCTATATTACATTTTAACAAAATTCATACTTTGTGGATAAAACGCAAGGAAAGAATCGACCCATAGGTTTGTACGCACAAGTTTAGTATGTAACTAAAACAACTTAGTGTGTAACTAAACTAGTGTGTAACTAATTTGGTGTGTAACTAAAACAATTTAGTTACACACTAAACTTGTTACACACTGTGTGTGCGTGTGATTAATTTACCTAATTTAATAATGATACCAGTTATGATTTTGTAAGGGTAGATATAAGAGTGTAATTAACCACATCTGTTTGCTGAAATATCTAAATTATTATTATTTTCTCTGTTTAAGTACCTACCTAAATAAATTCTTTAACCTAATAGGTTCTATATTCAGTTGAATGCAAAGCGTCTTGATTTTAAGCTATTTTGTAATTAAGAATTTAATTAATTGTATAATAAGCCACGACTAGGTAAATGTGTTTTTGAAGTGTAATTAATGGCAAATCTAAATATTTTTGTAGAATCATGTTATATAAGCATTTAAATACTTACTCAGTTCCCACATGCTTAGGATTTCTGTACTTAATTACATGGCGCCAATAAAATATTTAACCGGATAGACATTCAATGTAATCTAAGTGTTATATTATGTAGTTAACAGATTTATTACGCCTGTATTGTTCATCTCTGACAATTCAATAGAGTTTATATAGGAGTCGTTTGGGAGATTGTTTATTAGATTTAATTTAAACAAAATGGTCGTTTATAACCTGCTTCCGGGTGCCCTGACATTTCTGATTACATCATAGTGTACAATGTTCTCATCGCTTATTGCAGAAGACTTGCAGTCAACAATTTTAAATCGCTCTAGTGCTGAAATCTATAGAGCGTGCTCTGACTCAGCTAAGACTCAAGATAGAAGTTAAAACGAGACACAAATATGCTCTGACATGAATCTGTCTCTTTTTATTCTGTCTTGAGTCTGAGCTGAGTGAGAGAGCGGTTTGTAGATTTCAGCCTAAGTTTTCAATCGTTCCATCGTCAATTGACTTCGATCGATCTCGATCGGTTGATGTTGTATCGGTTGTTGTGGTAGTTTGGCTGATCGATGTATACTGGTCAATAAAACTTTGATCAATCATCGATCGACAATTTAATCGATATGGTTGTGAGCTCTACTATATCAAATTGCAAAGACTATTCTACCATCGATAGATAAATCAATCGAGTGGTTTAATAGCACCTGTCAATTGACATCGAATCTTCCATTCCACCATCGATTGATGTTGATCGACAATCGATTAATTGGTGTGGTAACACTCTAAGTCTTATTTATTTTTCGTAAACGTTACATCATACAACTAGTTTTTTTTTAAAAAAGAACATCAGCCAAGCTGTAAGTTGACTAATATTTTCCTATCCCCTCCAAATAATCCAAAGTTGATGCATGATAGAATAAAAATACTGTTTATGAAACACGATCACGCCCAAGTATTACATCGTTTTTTTTTTGTGGTATTAAGATAATTTTTACTGCTGCAAAAAGGACTTAGGTATTCTAGATCACTTTTAGTTTTTGCAATGTTTTTTTTTCTATCTAAATCTCACCTAAGTACCTATGCAATTAAGATAGGTTAAGAGTGCTTGATTGACTTGGATTAAGTAAGTAGGTATTCCGAGTTATTTCGATATCACAAGCATAAAATTTTATTCAATTGCGTGCACTAAAAATGTCGATTGCGAAATAAAAAAAATGTTTACGGTAATGCACTAAGGCCGTGCGTAAAAACCCTTTATTGTACCTGTTCAAGTAATTATCCTGGTTTTTTTATCATTTACGTAAAGACAATTGAGTACTTAGGAGGATTGTTGAGGAGAACAAATACATACTTACCAAACTTAATGTGCCCTACATTTTTGATATGATAAAGTCTTTTCAGGGCAAAACAACAAATATTTCTAACACAATTTTATTTTACTAAAAAAACTTCCCACTTTCCACTTTCCACTCACACAACACCACGCGCATGCAGTTGCTGGTAAATGGTATCCAATGGTATGATATTTAAGTTAATAAATAATAGTAAAACCATTGGCTCTACATAAATGATGAATTATCTACATTAATTACGTAATATTTAGATTAAATCCTAGGCCAGGTTACAAAAGAGAAACACTAAAAGCAGTCCTGGATTTGAGCTAAGACTTTATAAGCCACATACGATCAAGTTTGTCGTCAAGTTTGCATCATGCTTCCCTAAGCATGACCTCTCTCGATGAAGTGGTACAGCTTTCGAGAGCTTTCCTAGGTACCATAACATAAGTATCGATACTACTCAGGTATCTACCCTTTTCTCGAATCCCTAAGCAACTTGCAAACTTGACGGCAAACTTGATCGTATGTGGCCTCGCTAAGATTTCTATGGTCGCGACGGAGTCGTAGTACGGGGATGTAGTTTCTTACGAAATTGCACGTTACTAAGTTCATTATTATAGTGGGAGTGACCTCGCATGCCGAAATATATTAGATGTAATTCACCCGTTATTACTCTACCTCTAGTACGAGGTTTTTCGAACGAAATTTTATGTCGAATGTACCTAAGTAGCGAAAAAGTATATGTATGTATTAGCGATGCCAGACTTTATTAATATTTCCTCAAAATAAGCGTATAGCTTGTGTTAGGAGTGGGTACGACAATAATACAAAGGGTGTGGGGGGGAGATTAATCCGTCGAACTTTCCGTTTTCAATCCTGTGACTTTGTCAAACATATTGAAAGCAAATTTTCCCGCTCTTAGCTCTCACATACCTACACACATAACAAGCATAGTTCTTGCAATTCACGAGGGCGCGTGAGCTTTATTTGTGGTTACGTCGTGTATATGCACATTGCCTGTCCGGAGCCTAGGTGGGAGCGGTCAGACGCGAGCAAGTTCTCGCTCACACTTATACAGATACGACACACACAACCATGAGCCACGCATTGCAAGAACTATAGCTTTATTAAAAGGAACCCTTAGCAAGAATATTTTAGGTTTACAAAGTTCGAGTTGCTATATGTATACCTATATAGTCGCAGTCACTAGAAAAAACATTACAATGTTTATAAAAAAAATTGTTAATTTTTAACTTTGAAAGTTCATCGAAACTACCGGAAACTATTAAAGTTTTCGAGAAGTGCGAACTCATATTGAGAAAAATGCTACCCGCACAAGGACCACAATCAAGTCTAGGCAATTTCAGCAAACATAAGGTCAAGTTTTATCAGTATTCGCAATTCTAAATTAGGATGCTCCTTCTGTAAATGTAAAGAATTTTTATAGGTGTCGTTCAATCAGTTCATCAAGCGTCTTCTAGGGATTACTAGTACAAGATCCAGTTAGTATAAATGCTTGCTACCTTCGCCTAGATTTGTTCTACCTACCGAATCCGTTCACGTCGCATACACAGTGCACTCTTTATTCCCTCACTCACATAGTCATGGGACACAACCGGAGACACCGGATCAGGCGCAGAATGGCTTTACATGCTCTCCAAGGCACGGGGGTGACACACCACCTACTTCCTAACTCCGGGCTAGTACCTACCGAGAATTTCTTAATAGAAAAACCCATTATGTACATCTTTTGGTCCGACTGGGATTCGAACCCGGGGTCTTTTCATTCACAGTCGAATATGCAAACCGCTAGACCAAAGAGGCAAATATAACCAACAAGTGAACACACTTTCACGTAATACAATTTTAGTAAGGATCCATGTTCGAACGAACCACGTATTTTTGATTTCCTTCAATGATAAAACTTAATTTATTATAGGTTGATACAATACTTAAATTAAAATTTTATTACCTTTTTGAACCTTCAAGATTTTGTCCAGACAGCTGCAATATTTCTGAGCTAGCAAGTGAATATCGGACTGGCTTACCTTGTAAGTTAGTGACGTCATTAATAAATTGGATCAGCGAACTTCTAGATCGCCACGGGTCACTTACAAGCAGTAGGTACGTAGGTACAGGCTGTCTTTACCTTTAGCCAGTGTTACACTTTTTCATAAACATAACTCGATCATAAGGTACGTACCATAGGCAAAATATTATTATTACCACAGCTAAGTTTCCTCTATATATTAGGTATATCTATTCCGTAATTATTCCTACATAAAAAGTAATAAAATTGAAGTGTTTGCCAGTGATTTTAACCGACTTCCGAAAGAGGAGGTTCTGAATTTATCGGAATCTGTTTTTATTATGTATGTTCCCCGATTACTCGAAGAAGCCTGGACCGATTTGGAAAATCATTTCTTTTTTTAAAAGGGTAGATATACTTCCCTGGTAGTCCCGTTGGCATCAGGTCAGGCTCTGATGATGTGATCCTGGAAAAATCGAGGAAACTCTTTAAATTTTATAGGCACAGTTGATATACTTTATAGTCCTATTCTATTAATCCAATTAATATTATAAATGCGAATGTTTGGATGACTCAACCGATTTGGCTGAAATTTGGCACAGAGGTAGACTATAGTCTGGAAATAACACATAGGCTACTCTTATCCCGGAAAATAAGAGAGTGCACGCGGGAAACAACACTCAATCCGCACGATCGAAGTCGCGAGTATTAGCTAGTTTTAAATAAAGTAAATGATATTTAGTTGCTGAAACATAACACAACCATAACGCATAACAACTCCGAAAAGTTAGAGGAGCATTTTTGGGATTCGAACGGCGGACCCCTCGAAAAGAAAGCTGAAGTGTGAACTACTAGACTATCAGCGCTGTCTCTGCTAGTTACAAAAACAAAATAATAATATCTAGATCGACGATACAACAAAAAATTATTTAAAACATAATATTATTCATAATCAAGTGATTTATTTACCGATAGAGTTTTTTTATTGCATTAAGAGTGGGTTTCCGCATATCGGGTGACTTTCGGTACATATTGTGACTAAGTTAAACCAAATAAGATGGAAATAAAAATTGTTACACATAGATTGATCCTTAATCTCCAAATCTTGGGAGTTGATTTTGTTCAAAATCTCAATTTTTAGTACTATAAAAATTATTTCCCGTCACCTCTTCACACAAAATTCACGATTTTGGGGCGACTTTAGGTACATTTCTTGTATATAATATACCCGTTTTATGTAATTAAAAAATACTATCTGTTAGCAGATATGTTCAACTCAAAATCTTGGAGAGAAAAATATCAAAAATAGTACAAATAGTATAAAAAAAAAAATATAGCATCGCGTGTAATTTTTTCACATATTTTGGTTTAAACCGAATCTTAAAATAATGTGCAATAAGGCTTATTTTGATTTTACTCGGTCACTGGTTTGATTTTATTTCAAAATTCAAAATTCAAATATCAATCAGTCGGCGTTTGACCGCCTTTCTGAGTGGAAGCTGCGCTGGTTGCAAGCAGATGCTGGTATCGAAAAACATCGCTGTACGAACACGAAATAGTTCATAGCAAACCAAATTGATACTTTATATATTTTGAAAAGAAAGGTAAGAAACTAAGTATTAGGTACCTATGGTACCTTCAATATAATAGCATTATTTTATTATTTGATAGAATTTCGAAATTTCTTGTAAAGTTATATTCCCCGAATGTAGTACTGACCTGCATGTATACCTCGAAAACTTCTATTGGAACTCCTAGATCTTTAGAGTTAGTTGTATCGAGTTTGGGCTCGTTTTGTAAGTTATGATGAGATCTTACCACTGGACTTGTTAGAGTGACCTGATGGTATACTTCGAAGACTACTACTGGATCTTCTAGACGGCTACAGCTAGTTATATCGAGTTTGGGCTCGTTTTGTAAGTAATGATGAGATCTTACCACTGGACTTGTTGGAGTGACTTGGTGGTATACCTCGAAGACTTCTATTGGAACTCCTAGATCTTTACAGCTAGTTATATCGAATTTGGGCTCGTTTTGTAAGTTATGATGAGATCTTACCACTGGACTTGTTGGAGTGACCTGATGGTATACTTCGAAGACTACTACTGGATCTTTTAGACGGCTACAGCTAGTTATATCGAGTTTGGGCTCGTTTTGTAAGTTATGATGAGATCTTACCACTGGACTTGTTGGAGTGACCTGATGGTATACTTCGAAGACTACTACTGGATCTTCTAGACGGCTACAGCTAGTTATATCGAGTTTGGGCTCGTTTTGTAAGTAATGATGAGATCTTACAACTGGACTAGTTGGAGTGACCTGATGGTATACTTCGAAGACTACTACTGGATCTTCTAGACGGCTACAACTAGTAATATCGAGTTTGGGCTCGTTTTGTAAGTTATGATGAGATCTTACCACTGGACTTGTTGGAGTGACCTGATGGTATACTTTGAAGACTACTACTGGATCTTCCAGACGGCTACAGCTAGTTATATCGAGTTTGGGCTCGTTTTGTAAGTAATGATGAAATCTTACCACTGGACTTGTTGGAGTGACTTGGTGGTATACTGCGAAGACTTCTATTGGAACTCCTAGATCTTTACAGCTAGTTATATCGAGTTTGGGCTCGTTTTGTAAGTTATGATGAGATCTTACCACTGAACTTGTTGGAGTGACCTGATGGTATACTTCGAAGACTACTACTGGATCTTCTAGACGGCTACAGCTAGTTATATCGAGTTTGGGCTCGTTTTGTAAGTAATGATGAGATCTTACCACTGGACTTGTTGGAGTGACTTGGTGGTATACCTCGAAGACTTCTATTGGAACTCCTAGATCTTTACAGCTAGTTATATCGAGTTTGGGCTCGTTTTGTAAGTTATGATGAGATCTTACCACTGGACTTGTTGGAGTGACCTGATGGTATACTTCAAAGACTACTACTGGATCTTCTAGACGGCTACAGCTAGTTATATCGAATTTGGGCTCGTTTTGTAAGTAACGATGAGATCTTACCACTGGACTTGTTGGAGTGACTTGGTGGTATACCTCGAAGACTACTACTGGATCTTCTAGACGGCTACAGCTAGTTATATCGAGTTTGGGCTCGTTTTGTAAGTAATGATGAGATCTTACCACTGGACTTGTTGGAGTGACTTGGTGGTATACCTCGAAGACTTCTATTGGAACTCCTAGATCTTTACAGCTAGTTATATCGAGTTTGGGCTCGTTTTGTAAGTTATGATGAGATCTTACCACTGGACTTGTTGGAGTGACCTGATGGTATACTTCAAAGACTACTACTGGATCTTCTAGACGGCTACAGCTAGTTATATCGAATTTGGGCTCGTTTTGTAAGTAACGATGAGATCTTACCACTGGACTTGTTGGAGTGACTTGGTGGTATACCTCGAAGACTTCTATTGGAACTCCTAGATCTTTACAGCTAGTTATATCGAGTTTGGGCTCGTTTTGTAAGTTATGATGAGATCTTACCACTGGACTTGTTGGAGTGACCTGATGGTATACTTCAAAGACTACTACTGGATCTTCTAGACGGCTACAGCTAGTTATATCGAATTTGGGCTCGTTTTGTAAGTAACGATGAGATCTTACCACTGGACTTGTTGGAGTGACTTGGTGGTATACCTCGAAGACTTCTATTGGAACTCCTAGATCTTTACAGCTAGTTATATCGAGTTTGGGCTCGTTTTGTAAGTTATGATGAGATCTTACCACTGGACTTGTTGGAGTGACCTGATGGTATACTTCAAAGACTACTACTGGATCTTCTAGACGGCTACAGCTAGTTATATCGAATTTGGGCTCGTTTTGTAAGTAACGATGAGATCTTACCACTGGACTTGTTGGAGTGACTTGGTGGTATACCTCGAAGACTTCTATTGGAACTCCTAGATCTTTACAGCTAGTTATATCGAGTTTGGGCTCGTTTTGTAAGTTATGATGATTAGATCTAGGAGTTCCAATAGAAGTCTTCGAGGTATACCATCAGGTCACTCCAACAAGTCCAGTGGTAAGATCTCATCATTACTTACAAAACGAGCCCAAACTCGATATCACTAGCTGTAGCTGTCTAGAAGATCCAGTAGTAGTCTTTGAAGTATACCATCAGGTCACTCCAACAAGTCCAGTGGTAAGATCTCATCATTACTTACAAAATGAGCCCAAACTCGATATAACTAGCTGTAGCCGTCTAGAAGATCCAGTAGTAGTCTTCGAAGTATACCATCAGGTCACTCCAACAAGTTCAGTGGTAAGATCTCATCATAACTTACAAAACGAGCCCAAACTCGATATAACTAACTCTAAAGATCTAGGAGTTCCAATAGAAGTCTTCGAGGTATACCACCAAGTCACTCCAACAAGTCCAGTGGTAAGATACCATCATTACTTACAAAACGAGCCCAAACTCGATATAACTAGCTGTAAAGATCTAGGAGTTCCAATAGAAGTCTTCGAGGTATACCACCAAGTCACTCCAACAAGTCCAGTGGTAAGATCTCATCATTACTTACAAAACGAGCCCAAACTCGATATAACTAGCTGTAGCTGTCTAGAAGATCCAGTAGTATAGTCTTCGAAGTATACCATCAGGTCACTCCAACAAGTCCAGTGGTAAGATCTCATCATTACTTACAAAACGAGCCCAAACTCGATATAACTAGCTGTAGCTGTCTAGAAGATCCAGTAGTAGTCTTCGAAGTATACCATCAGGTCACTCCAACAAGTCCAGTGGTAAGATCTCATCATTACTTACAAAACGAGCCCAAACTCGATATAACTAGCTGTAGCCGTCTAGAAGATCCAGTAGTAGTCTTCGAAGTATACCATCAGGTCACTCCAACAAGTCCAGTGGTAAGATCTCATCCTAACTTACAAAACGAGCCCAAACTCGATATAACTAGCTGTAAAGATCTAGGAGTTCCAATAGAAGTCTTCGAGGTATACCACCAAGTCACTCCAACAAGTCCAGTGGTAAGATCTCATCATAACTTACAAAACGAGCCCAAACTCGATATAACTAGCTGTAGCCGTCTAGAAGATCCAGTAGTAGTCTTTGAAGTATACCATCAGGTCACTCCAACAAATCCAGTGGTAAGATCTCATCATAACTTACAAAACGAGCCCAAACTTGATATAACTAGCTGTAAAGATCTAGGAGTTCCAATAGAAGTCTTCGAGGTATACCACCAAGTCACTCCAACAAGTCCAGTGGTAAGATCTCATCATTACTTACAAAACGAGCCCAAACTCGATATAACTAGCTGTAGCTGTCTAGAAAATCCAGTAGTAGTCTTCGAAGTATACCATCAGGTCACTCCAATAAGGCCAGTGGTAAGATCTCATCATAACTTACAAAACGAGCCCAAACTCAATACAACTTACTCTAAAGATCTAGGAGTTCCAATAGAAGTTTTCGAGGTATACATGCAGGTCAGTACTACATTCGGGGAATGTAACTTTGCAAGAAATTTCGAAATTCTATCAAATAATAAAATAATGCTATTATATTGAAGGTACCATAGGTACCTAGTACTTAGTTTCTTCTTTTCAAAATATATTATCAATTTGGTTTGCTCAACTTAGACTTACATTTAGAATTAAACTTAGACTTAGACTAAGTCTGAGTTCAAATCTAAGCCTAAGTCTAACACTAAGACTAAGTCTTAGACTAAGACTAAGTCTAAGTCTTAGTCTTAGTGTTAGACTTAGGCTTAGACTTAAAGAGACTTAGTCTTAGTCTAATGCATTTCCCAGTGGCTTAAAAAAGTCTAAATCGAAGTCTAAGACTAAGACTAAATCTAAGTCTAACTTAGTGTACAGCAAGTCCGGACGAAAATAAAAAATAAAAAAATAAAACATGAACAATTTATATCCAAGTATCAAAACAAGTTAATTCACTCATTTTTAACGCAGCTTGCCCGCGCCTGTGTGTGCGTGTGAACGGTGCATGTGTAGAAGTGCGTTTTTATACCTACTCTTTGCGAAATCCCGTCCTTAATCATTAAATACATTCACTTTTATAAATTGTACGGCCATATTATTATAATATAGCAAAAACATATGTCATTCTTTTTTTCGATACCACTACCGCTAATTTTTTGTCCTTTGATTATACGGATATACAAATGTTAAGCTCCTTATCTTTTTTTTTATTTTTTATTAAAGTGTTAACCTACACTTAAAGGAAATATCCTAATAGATTTATAAATACATATCAAAAATTCCGAGGCCGGCGGGATTCGAACCCACATCTCTCTGGGAATCGTGCCCGAGTGTGTTTACCGTTACACCACGGCCGAACCGCACGTCAGCCACGAAATTAGTGATATGTATCTACTTTTTTTTCAATCAGTTTTATAGCAACTGTTAGCGACATCTAGTAGCGACACATTACAGTTGTCGATCTACTTTTTCCCAAGACCCCATATTACAATGGAGCTCATAGATGCCACATTGCTTATCCTTATCTTTATTTTACCATACCTAATTATAGAACATTGTACATAAATCTTTAGATAGAGACAAGTAGCTATATACACTTGTTATTAAAATATCCATTCATAATTTTACCCACCCACCTAGTTAGGTTAGGAGGAAGTCTAGAACAATAGTGCGTATCGGATTACTGATGCACTCTATCTCGATCAAGAGACTCGATCACGCTCATATTTCGAGGGTCTTTACTCTTTTGTTACCGAAATCATCTCTCTCCTATATCGTCAGTACTAGCGGTACTAGCACGTGTACGATACACATGTACGCATAATAATTTACATTGAAACATCTTCAAATGGAAACGCTCGCGATGCAGTTGCGTCGACCGCGAAAATAGAAAATCTATTTCAATGTTGTGCGCGTGCGTTAGTGCATCTGCAACTCTACAGAGTACAGCCTCAATTATTGTAATGGTACGTTCGGAACCGAAACTCAGAACAACGGTGCGAGATTTTCAAAACCCAAAACAGGTTTTTCGATCTTCGCCTACCTCCGTCACCGTAAAGTCGTGATGTAATAAAGATAGGTCGGGTGATTGACAAAAAGTTCATAGGCTCGAAAAGGATTAGGGTCTCGACGGGAAGCGACAAGTGGAGGTGGTCCTTATCAAAGGTTTCAACAGAACGGTCAGAGTGGGGAAGCCAAAGTCGCGCACACTCTACCGCAGCTCACGCCGCGCTGCGCCCGCGCAACTCCCACAAATTCAAAATATGTTTACCGTATCAGTGTTGAGGTGATAACTTTTCTGTGTCTGTGCAATTTGTGTGTGTGTAAAGGATTATAAGGATACATTTCGTGAAGTGCTCCACGGTCCATCTGTCAAGGTATTTTTCTTATAATATTTTCTTTTTATTTTATTTTTTCACTTAACTAATGCAGCGACCTATTGCGACGTGCGGTTTCGCTTTACGGGTACCCAATTTCAACACGCTTGTACGTCCGGCGTACGTACTTTCACGGAGAATGGCAAACTACGTAATATAACGATAAAATTTTAGTTACGATTATTTTATTAAAATAATCGTAATAATTACCTACGTAAAATTTTTCATCGATAATAGTAGATATTATTGAAACTTTAACAATTATATTATTGTTACAACTGTAACTACCTATATGAGATACATAAATAATTAGTATTTCTATTAATTTTAGAATTACCTACTTGGAGAATTTTAATTTAACAATAGCTACTTTCTCAATGCAAAATTATAGCTTCCAGAAACTATTATCAACAAAAGTTATTAATAAATAACGCTTAATTGGCTACCGTTCAGTGTTAATTATAAGAAATATAAATTATAATATTAATGAATACAAATATAAAAAAATATACATTATTTAATATGTTTTTTAATTAGTTGATTGACATTAAATTAATACACAAATGTTTTTAAGTATTTATAAATTTTTAGATTTCAATCTGCCTAATTCCATTTTCTTTAATAATAACATAAGTAATTAGTTCTGTACAGTTTCGACATAATTAAGCGCAAAACCCACTAACAATAATGGCTCATTTAACGGTTGAATTTTATTGTTTTATGTTTTGCTGGTTGCTCTAATACACCTGTCACCGTGAAAACGATTTTATATTTATATATCGACCGTAGCAATTAACATAGTCGCATGTGAAAAACCACTACTCCAGGGCACGGCCGCTCAAAGCTTCAAATATGTGAAAAGTGAAAAACAGTCAACATATCCAACCCTTGCACTTGCAAAAACCAAAGATGGTTGGTTGATTCCAAAAGTTTCACAATTGGTGGGGGCATTGCTATCCCCATTCTAAGACCCTTAATGCAACAAAACGAAAATCGCCAAAATGTAGATCCGACACTGTTAATTGCTACGGTCGATATTTATATCGCCTGGGTATTTTTGTAAATTTTGTAATAGTTTTCATGTAAATTGACTTAACGGATTCGCAATCTTTCAGCCTTTTCAAGGTCGGCTTACTCGGTCGGCGGAATGTAATTCCATTTAAAATTGAACAATATTAATAAAACATTAAATTAACAGGCCTCGATATTTTTCACGCACCTATTTTAATTTTAACGATAAATTCTGTTCTTAAAAAGATGAAACTTGAATGAAAGTAAGTATATATAAAACATTTTTATAAAAATTCAAAGTTAAATTAGCTGATTCCCGCGACTTCGTTCGCGTGGATTGAAGTTGTTTAAATTCCTCTTATTTTCCGGGATAAAAAGTAGCCTTTATGTTAGTTTACTATAATCTATCTCTGTCTCAAACAGCCAAATCGATACAGTCGTTGCGGCGTGATTAAATAACAAACAAACATCCATCCATCCATCCAAACTTTCGCATTTATAGTATAATAGGATTATGATACCTTATAAATGTTGAAAATTATTAAAATTAAGCACTTAAATACATAGTTAAAAGGTAAGTAATAATATGTAGTCTAGTAACATGTTAAACTTTTCTATTATCATATAATATGCCCAATCTATCGATAAAGGTTGGAACATTATATAAATGTACTGGATTACTATTAGTAGTAAATATCTATGTTTATTTCATGCAAATTAAAATTCAATAGCAAGTTAAAAATAAATAGATTTTTGAGCGGGATATTATTTAGCAAGAGAAAAACCAATTACCTAGCTGATAAATAATTAATATACAAAATACACATAACTTCCAGAATTGCTATAAACACGGTGTAAACAGCTATTGACGGTACTACGTTATAACTCAGTGATTATTAGTTACAGAGAAAGTGTGTAACGCTTTCTGTATATAACAATAGGTACACCTCGATTGGCGATCAAGTGATGGCATGTAAATTACAAATATTTAATAGACAATAGATATTAAATGGCTAAGATTTGTTATGCCTATAGACCCACCTAGTTCTTCTATTGTTATAGCATTTGCACTCTACCAACATTTGCAAACATATAATGGTTACCATATATGTATTGGCAAACATATAAAGATTAGAATTCAGCCTAGTGGTTAAAGTTCTGACTTCAGCGTTGATCCCAGGCTGTTTCAACCAATCCTCTAACTTTTTGGAGTTTTAAGCAATTGTGAGTGATATTTCACTTCTTCATATCTTCACATACTCCTGAGAATTTTCTCCTCAAGTAAAGCGTTAATCGCCCGTTTTGCGGGTCCCGCTGGTACTGCTCCCCGCCGGATCACTCCAGCCAGCCGAGCTCCCTCCAAAATCCGAGCAGGCCACCCAGGTCAGCTAAATATCACTTGATTTCACTGTGAACGAAATCAACGTGAGCAATCCTACATGGTTGAGAGTTCTATAATGTTCTCAAAGATGGGTGGCGGAATATTGCTCCTTCTCATTCAAAGAGGAGGAAGTAGTAGGCTGGTGATGAGTAGAAATGATGATGATGATGATGACAAAAGACTAAATTGGTAGCCACAAATTCGTAAATATACGTGTAGCCATAGCCACTTTGTAAATATAAACTATTCAAAACAAAATAGGGCCCATTATGTATTGTTCACGATAGGTACAATATAAAATTAAAATTACATAAAGCTATGGTTTTTTTATATGTTTAAAATGAGGCTTCATAAAATAGGTAAACATAATGTAATTGTAAAAATTGTTTATTGACGCAGCAGAAAGCTCATAGAGGTAGTTACATTTTATAATCTTAACTTCCGTCTTACAGCTTTAACTGCTGTACCTACTCAGAGTCATTCATTAAATTATATTTAATGAGTAATTAACTAATTATCATTCATATCATTAATATGTACTAACAAAGTATTTGGATGACTCTGAGAGTGAATTTTTGTAACTTAAGTAACCGTAAGTAGATAATGTTTAGCGACTCTAAAAACCTATCTACGGCAGTAAATTTTTAAACACATCTTTATAATTTAGCTTGTCTGTACAAAATGTGCAAACATGAGAAGTATAGTATGTACATACCTACAACGTCAAACAATAAGACGAAAGCAGGTAGATGTTCGCACTGGGTAAAGGATGGACTGTATATTGACTCTTTGTCGATAACAATAGTCAATACATGACTGTTTCATGACAAGTGTAGCATTTCTTTAGGACAAAAAGAGCGCGCTAGTACTCAGGTCATATAAGCAAGGTTGTCAAAAGGATCAGTCTGAGGCCGTCCTGATTCATGTTAAGGGGCCCGTAAACGGTCAAACAAACTACGTGTTTGGCAAACGGAAACGGATGGAGTTTGATCGTGTGCGCTGGTGTTTGATGACCTTGTTCAAACAAAACCGTAACAAAAAAGTAAAATTTGACAAACATGTTTGACCGTGTACGGGCCCCATCCAATAATAATAAAAAAATGAGAATTTAGCTAATTTGATATGATCGATGTTATTTGACAAAGATTTTAAATATCTTGAACTCTAGAGGTAGGTATAAGTTACGTCTGAATGTAATAAAGTTTCCGAGTTAAACCAGAAAACAGAGATAGTTAAAAATAAATGTAGGTACGAGTAGGTTCATTAGTTTAGGTAAAAGTTAATAATATTTATCGTAATATAATATCAGCTAATCATAATAATTATTCTTCAAAAGTCATATTGTACTTACATAATTATCTAACAAGTCATTTGAATTCTAAAGAAATTGTCCCTCCGCGCCCACTTGTAAACTGAATATCTGATAGCCCTGGACAGATTTTATGTTATGTTTTCACGATCTTAAACTTTATTATTTGTAAAGTTAGTTTGAAAATTCCGTGTAGAGTGTTCTATAGTACGCAATATAACGGGAAGTATCTATTTAGGTGCACTTCAATAAATAACTGGCGATTTAGACGTGATAATGGACATGGTAAATCTTACTTTGTGTTTAAAAATGCCTTAAAAATTGCTATGTCAATAAGTATTTAATTAAGTACTGACACACGAGTAGTCTTGCTTGATGTGAAACCTACCAAGTTACCAACCAACTTACTCTAAATTATATGTACTTATGATATCAAAGCTCTAGTGTAACTTTTCAAGTTATTAATGTTAATTCTTACGTAATTCCGGCACTTAGTATGGAAATTATATCAAATCACCAATCACCATAACTCAATTTCCATATGAAATGAGAGATTTACGTATAGTACACATTAACTTAAAACGTTAGTATCCGGACTATGATATTATATGATTTTATGTGGTCTAAGATACAATATGTCGTTAATATGTAAAATCTAAACAAAAGGCGATCTACGTGTTAAATTATAATAACATTTTCACCATTAATATTCCATTTCCGCTTAGATACGAATCTGCAACAATTCGGTGCTCAAAAAAATTTTTTTAATGAAGCCCTTGGACCGTTTGTACCTGCTTTGGTAGCATAAAACGTTTGGGGTTTCATCCCTTGGTCGCAAAAAGAACCATGGCGGTCTACGTCAGTTTATACATAATTTATAGCGTTTTTTTCAGCCTTAACCTGCGGCGGGATTGTCTAAATGAATGCTTCATTGTGACGATCGTAATCCACCATACAAATAAAATTCTAAGCAATGTTCGTCCATACGTTGTGCAATGTGCTGAGTATCCTTCTAGGCTGAGTCGAACATTCGGATCATTGTGGAAGTGACATTCTTTCATTCATTAAATATAATTCTCTTAAATCGTACAGCATATTATATATTATATTACATATTATATAATATTATGTAATATGCTATATTATGTAATATAATATGCTATACGATATTTCACATTTATATATTTTACTTTCTTTATTTATATGTATTGGCTTTCTACTTTTTCCGCGTGCAGTTAGGTTCAAAAAAGTCCCACGTGAACCTTTTGATTCTCCAGGATAAAAAGCCTCATGTAACTATCCACCTAACTATATCCATGCAAAAATCACGTGGATCTGTTGCTTGGTTTCTGCATAATTAATTGAAGAACAAGTACAGTTTCGCATTTACTAATATTATAGATGCGAAAGGGTAGATATGTAACGAAATGTGTGTAAATGAATTCTGCTTTTTTTTTTTTGCATAATTTTTTTTTTAAATATAATAACCCTTATTATTGCAATTTGCAATACAATGTAGCGCAGTGTTATAGATAGGTATAGTACCTAAAGTCAGCGGTCGTTTCAGTTGACTGCGTTAACACGTTGGGAGAGTGAAGGAGGAACATATTTCATTCGCTGATATCACGCGAACAAATTCACGGTCGATTCATGAGCGAGTGTAGAGCGGGCTTAACATTATATAAAACGCATACGACCCGAGCTATAATGCGTTTCGTAATATAAGATACTGTGTTCATGTTACTGCTATTGGCAAATATATTCATACTAGGCGATGACCGCGACTTCGTCCGCGTGGATCAAGGTTTTTCAATTCCCATGAGAACTCTTTAATTTTTGGGGTAAAATGTTTTAATTCTGGGTATGAGCTATCTTCATTCCAAATTTCAGCCAAATCGGTTCATTCGTTGTGGCGTGAAGGAGAAACAAACATACACACACACACACATACAAACTTTCGCCTTTATAATATTAGTGTGTCCGAAACGCTCTCAACACTTTCTTTTGGCAACTTTTGAAAAGTATGAAAGCATAAAGTTATATTTAAATGTGCTTGATCGTAATTCGTTTGAGGAACACGAGTTCTTGACCTTAATAATTTGGACGGGGGCAATGCCGCGGTAAGTTAAGTAGGTATGAATACTTACTTTAAACTTAAAGCCTTTTAATTTTAACATATTCTTACCACTTAATATTATATCAAAATTTATAAATGCCGGCCTGTAGATATGATAAAAGTTAAAATATACGTACTTTAATTTTAAAGGTATGTAGTACCTATAGTATACCTTATATCTTGTGGTAATAAGAATGTCTCAAATACAAATATAGACAATCTTCTGGAAAAAAGCCTAGTCATTCATTCCTCGAGTGAAATCCGGTCAACCAGAAAAATCGACATTTAATATTTTTTGTCGATTCGATTGTACACTGTAAAACACGTCTGGTTGGACCTAAATAATAATAAATATATCAATAATATAATATGAATAAAGGATATCAATATTATTTATCATCACAGTTGGAGTACATTTTTTGTATCGACATTTTCCTCATTATCTGGCGATGGTTCACAAGATATAGTGGGTATACATCGAAAATTGCCATAATTTCTTTTCCAAGCGAAATATCCGCAGGCTTAGAACGGGAACCAAATCACAAAAGTGAAAAGTTACATATTGTTATTGTTATTTGTTGTTCAAAGAACTCGTGAATAATTTTATTTAGGTAGGTACATGCCACATTATAGTTATAGACACAAATCGATACTTCCTGTAATTTGTTCCTTAATAGGTAGGTTTTGATACTACTACTATTGACTACCTATAGATAGTTAGTTGTCCATGTCCATGTCCATGGCCTGCCTAGTGCCCATGGCAAGACGAAAAATACGATCTCTTAATCAAAAGGTTAAGAATCCCCTATACCTAAAGAATACTAAAGATTGACTTTGCACTTTAGGCACTATCATGGTTTAAAAAATCAATTTCAAATTCCCAGTCATTTATAAGTATACATATCTATTACTTAGTCAATTACAGTGACGTTATTTTATGTGAAAACCTTATTGTATCTGACCCCATATAGACACGGCATGCATCTACATTGTAACGCATTAGCATTCGTATCACGTAGTTTTGTATAATTGTGACGATTGGCTATACATCATTAAGAATTAAGACACACACTGACTTGATGGATTTATTTCGAAAAGTACGCCTTCAAGGTCACCTTAGTTCGAGAGTGATTGGTGTGTGAATTGGGTCGATTTTTTACGTCTATTATACTTCGATTATAGATAGGAAGGTTAAATGTAAAGTTGATTATAGCTGTCTAAATTTATTTTTAATCTGTCATGTTTTTTTATCTAGATAATATTATATAGTAGGCTTTCCTGATCCAGTGGTTTTTCTGCCGAGAGCAGCGTTTCTTTTTCCTGCCAGTTGAACATAGTCTGCTACCGATGGAATGAAATCACGTGTAAATGACACGTTGCATTACAGATGCTGGCATGCTTGGGCATGCCAGGCGCCAGCAGTATATCAACAGGAGTTGGACCAGTGAAAACCAGTCTTTATGACCAGGGACGGATTCTTTCTTCAGATTTGTGCATTTTGTGCATAAATAAGTGGTGGTAGCTAACATTCGCTTGAACGAAGATGGACTCAGAGTGGTCATCTGGGTTAAATCACCTGAAGAAGCTTTGATTTTTTATCTACGAAATGAGATTCAATTGGAAAAGATACGATATAATTTCTTCTAGGATTCACTGATTCAGGCTACTGCATAGTTTCCTCTTAAATATTTTACTCCATAGGTAAGTAAGTATACCTACTACTGCATACACCTGCACGTATTCGCTTACGGAAGCCAACGAACTAGGAAGTTATTATTAAACCGATATTGAGTTTTGACGGAGGTATACGAACCTCGAAGGATAACGCCTTTCAGTGTTTGGTGTGGTGAAAAAAGACAAAGAAAACTACACTTAGACAAAAAAAAATAGGGTTTGAAACGTGGTTCGAGCAACGGACAAAAGTTCTTGAACAGTTGTTGGTGATTTGTTGTACAATTGTAAGTAGCCATGGAAATTGATTTGCAGTGATTGCCTCAATTCACATGGTTTTTCCATCTTCTTCGATGGCATAAGGAAGACAACGAATTAAAATTCGACTTTCCACGCCACATAGAGGCAGGTTATGCTGTGACAGGCTACTTTTTCTCCCGAAAAAACATTTTATTCCCACGGGATTTTAAATGTTACCTCTATGCGTACGGGGACGAGAGCAAAAGCTAGTTGTAAATAAATAAAAACAAAGTGAAAAATGAACAAATAGGTACAAAAAATTCTCTGATTCTTATTTATAGAATGTAACAATCAATGGTGACTAATTATACGGTCGCTTGCGCGTACAGATCTGCTACGCGATTTCTATTCAATGAATTTATTTACAAAACAGGCTCTATCGCCATTGCAACAAGACTCACAATTTACATGATTCTGTTTGATCTTATTTAGATAGCGTAGGTATATGAATTTAAAAATATATGATACCTACTGGCTATATTATTGTGTTGTACTTATAGATAAACCCTAATTGCTGTTGCGAACTCTACATTTTACATTATGTTTAAAAAAAAAGACGTGTGGCACTCGGGGACTGCCGCGGTAAAGCTATTGCATAGCATTTTTTATCAACGCCATCTACCGGCTCACCGTAGAGAAGTCCCGTGTCAGGTTATTTTCGTTTCGGAATTTCTGGATTCGGTCTCCACGCTGGCCCGCGATAGAAGCTATTCAATAGCTTAAAAAGTGTAGTTTGTTTAAGTACATAGCTACGTAGGTATATGTATACCTAATACTATTATGAAATTGAGTCGGATATTCTTTTTACCGGCAATATCCCACAAATATAAGTACCTAATAATTAAGTATCTAAGCGACTTTTGTTTTTTATATTTTCGGTGAGCTAGTTTAAAATATTGTGCATTGTATTTCCATGCCATTGCCTTCTCATCTATTATAATTAGCATAATTACTTAATCGCCCTTATAGCAAAAACATAAATTACGGTGCAATAGAAATAAAATTATTAGAGCAACCGTTAAACCGTAAAAATTATATAAATGGCCTGAGGCAATTATTGTGGTTCCAGTGAGTTTAATATATTATTTAAGACCTTGGCAGATACGATGTAAAACGTAACTGCTTTGAATGTAAGATCAACATTGACCTTTCATAACTCTCTACACTGAATATAATAATTATATTTTAATTTGATGTAGTTCAAATTGTGTTTTTTTTATTTATTTATTTTTCTTAAGACAATCAGAACCCGACGGCGATGGGACCCGCCTCTTTAGAGTTGCGGGTCAAGACCTTGGTCGTGGCATGGTGAATACACCGCCAAGTGTAACCCACGCTAGTGCCAGGGTCCGTGGAGGGACAAAGACAGGTTTTAGTGGGTGCAAGTCCCACATAACCTCTCCGTTTCCCCTGAAGGGAAGGGGGGAGGGGTAGATATTTTAAATTTAGAGAGCTTTAGCTCTCAGGCTTTAGCCTGGACTAATTTAAAATACTTACTCTATATACTACAGCTTATGCTCGTAAAATACTCTGATTTTACAAGCATAACCTAGCAATAAAATTAATAATATAGTCTAAGTGCAAATAATTTTCACGAGACATTTCACCGCGGTTAAAGGACTTCACACACGGCAGCTATAATGTAAAGATGTATATTATAGCACGATACATCTCGATACATCTCATTACATCTTTCCATATAAATTGACAGGAGACCACACACGACAGCTATAATGTATATTTTTACATCTTCGTATCTTAAGATACCGAGCGGTATGAAAATATACATTTATATCTCGATACATCTCGATACATCTCGATACATCTCAATACATCTTTACATATTTCCGTATATTTACTCAATAGCAAGGGTGTTCAAAAATAGAGGTGGTCGTTGCAAAACATAAATAGTTACATCGTTAGTTTTAATCAGTACGAAAATACGAAATATGCGAGTAACGAAATGCATTCGTGAATAAACGTACTCGGTACTGATGGCGCATACCTTTATGATCTAATAATCACCGGTGACGGTGTTTCTCCGGTGTTTTCAATTGATTACTTTCTACGGAGAATCACCGGTGATTTTCCGGTGATCACTGCTCCGGTGCAAACCATATATACTTTCTCAAATTTAGGATGATAATTTTGGCAGATTACGTTCAGGAAGTTTCGTTTTTTTTTCCGGTAAAATGTAATACAAATAATGTGGTACTTCATTGATGGGAACCGCCCACTTAGTAAAGTACCATGCGTATCGAACAACCAGACTATCGAAAATCGTTTCTGAATTGAAATAGATCGAACATGTAAAAATTAACATTTAGGTAACTATATATTTTTTTATATATATTAAATCGTATGTAGGAATAATTTTATCATTAATTTATAGTAGATTTGTATTTTAATGTAGATCAAATATTGCCACGCGTATTCCTCGCTGAAAATTGTTCTATTTTTGGCACATATGGCAATACCCGCATCATAATCACAATCTGAACCATCTTCTTATGAACTATCTAGTAAATCTAGTAATAAATAACTTGACAGATCCATATTAAAAATAATAACACCCTGTATAGCACTTTAGTAGCTGGGAAGTGCGTCAGTCGAGACGTATACCAATGGAATGAAGGCCGAAGGGAAAGATATATTACATTACCTGCTCCGTGTGTGATAGGTTAAGATAATGTAAAGCTATACATCCCGGGATGTAATATACATTAATATACATTATAGCTGCCGTGTGTGAAGTCCTTTAATTGCCTGAAGGGCTGGCTCATTTTTAACCGACTTCCAAAAGGAGGAGGTTATCAATTCGGCCGGTATCTTTTTTTTTTCGCAACGGATCTGGCTGTCTAGCGCGGAAATGCAGCCAGTATTCTTGACACCATTCCACGCGAGCATGATTTGCATAATAATTAGATTAGTTCAGTTATAAGTTTTATTGTAACACTAGCAGATGCCCGCGACTGCATCCACGTCATCTACAATAACTATTCATCATCGACAGTTCCTAAATTCCCACAGTTCACGTGGACAGTTCCCCTGTAGCAGGGGAGGAGGGGAGAAGGCTAGGTACCTTCTATTCCGAAAATATCTGTATGTTCAATTTCTAAAAACCAAATTTCTCGCAGACGGAGTCGCGGGCAAAGGCTCAAATAATGCAATAAATTCTATTAAGCCATCACCACATTTATCTGGTCTGCTGCGAGAAACGTTAACTATCAAGTAGTTACATCAGTCTTACAGAGTACCTTGCGACACTGGTCATTACGTTGTGCTCAAGATGGAAAATGTTACGCGCTAATTGCATATTAAACCTTCTATGTACATAATATAAAACATAAAATTTTCTTAAAGATTTGCCAATTACGAGAAAACTGAAGAGTTACTACGTACCTAATTCATTAAGCTAATATTAATTAACGTTATTAAATAACTATGTTTATAAGTTAAGAGCAGAACCCACACACTCAAATTATTATTATTTAAAAAAAATATGCACAAATCAACAAAATCTTACGTAATTTTGTCGGCAATACCAAATTAAAGATTTTATTCTGTGGTTTAGCGATTGAATTTAATAACTTATTCTAATTAATCGAGTAAATACCACGATAAATAACCAGTTGCATGGATTACATTATACATTTTTATATCTATTCACTATTTAGATTCAGAAGACAGTCACGCATTTTCAGTACTTGAGGCACTGGTGGATTGGTCGTCTAAGCTCTAATCTCTATTGTTCTCGATTTTTTTTTATTCGATGACAAGATAGTCCTTGACTGCGATCTCACCTGATGGTAAATGACGATGCAGTCTAAGATGATAGCGGGCTAACTTGGAAGGGGTATAGCAGTGTCAACCCATACCCCTAATCTGTTTCTACACGCCATCGTGCCAGAGCGCTTAATCACTTGGTGGCACGTCTTTGACAGTAGGGTGGTAACTAGCCACGGCCAAAGCCTCCCGCCAGACAAAATTATAGTGATCATAGCATCAAAGTATTTTATAATAAAATAATGAAGGATACTTCGAGTAATTTAGTTTTACGGACTTCCTTGACAAGTTGTCGCATTTTGCAGCAATTGTCCAACGTGTGTATGTAACTCCTAAATTAGTTGTTTGCGAAGGAAGGGACGCAACCGCTTGCAATCGTCATAACGAACGGAAATATGATTGTGTTGTAATGTTTGAGTTGTATGATAGTAATTTGGTTGACGCAATGTTTCTTCAAGTTTTAAAAGCTAATCCTTGATAGCATGTGTGATGTGGGTAAAGCCTTACAGTAACTTTTTTTTTTAATTTAAATTACCTATTGTATGAATGAAATGCCTGCGAGATACCTTTTAAAAAAGCTTTTCGTCGACTCAAAATTAGTTATTTACTAAACTAATGTTTAAGAGCTTAGTTAGTAAGACTAAAAAGACTTATATTTATTTTCCCTTTTGAGTTGCTTCTATCGTCGGTTTTTTTTTTAATTAATAATTTTTTTAATTTCTAGTGGCAATTTTTTTTTGAGGCATAATATTATGCAATAAAAAAAGAATCATAGAAAACGGATAAACCAGTACAAAGTTATGCGTGATAATCGGTTAACAGGTAAACCGTGTGTAGCTACCCTTAGAGGTGGAATTTCTTTTTCAAATTGAAATGGGACCAACTTCAAGGTAGCCGCTATCAATTAAAAAGAGAGCCATCAAAATCGAACGACTCTGCGAAAAGTTATGCGTGGTCATCCATAAAAATAAATATATACGCGACGAATTAAGAACCTCCTTTTTTTCTTTGGTTAACAAATATTGGTCAAGGTTGTCAGTTTTGTCAAACGTAGACCTACGCATCTCATATCTTGGGATGATTCAAAATTTTAAGTTTCTCCTGTAATCATATTGTCACTTCTGACAAAGGACCAGCTTCAGGCAATCAATTCTACGCAAGGTCACTGCAGTTAGCCAAAGTAAGTTTTCAAGAAATGATTCAGAAACTAAAAACAAATTAGGTCATTACAGGGTGAATCAAAGAGAACGAGCTGCTGCGTCCTACTTTCGTCCATCACTCGTCATTATGGACACATTATTCAATTGTAACATTCTATTACGGCGATGTAATCGCCTCGAGTACTTCAGTTTTTTTCCAATTACTTAATACACGCCCACGCTAATCAAATACTGCACGAAAGATCTTTAAGATTTAATCTTGTTCACCAGCTTCCTGTGAATTGGTCATAGAAATTAAATCTCACAAGATGGCATGATGTTATCAATTAAAATGTCAATTACTATGTTCGTGTTAATTCTCGCTCGAAATTAAACTTCTCGTTTCCAATCACACTTAAAATTATAAAGGCGAAAGTTTGTACGTGTGTGTATGTTTGTTACTCCTTCACACCATAACGAATGAACTGATTTGGCTGAAATTCGGAATGAAGATAGCTCATATCCAGGATTAACACATAGGCTACATTTTATTCCAGAAAATTAAAGAGTTTCCACAGTAAATAAGAACCTTAATCGAATACACGTGTTCTTAACTTCTTCCCTTCAACCTTAACCTCATGACCATTTTAAGATTCGATATCTTGGTGACACCACGTTTCAAAGGCACTAATGTCGAAATCTAATGCTCAAAATATCCTATATATATGTGATAATATCCTATATATATGTGTGATAATATCCTATATATATGTGTGATAATATCCTATATATATGTGTTTCACAATCGTTTAGAGTTTAGACTAGGGATGTTGACTCGACTTTTTTTGTAGCTTTTATCAAAACTTAATATCTAAATTAGAAAGTTTATCAAGTCGCTTTAAAATAAAAAGTTTTAAATCTAGGTGGTACCTAACAAAATATAATCGAAAAGGAAAGTACGTAATAGTGTACTTACTACGTGATTGATGGACAAATCAACAAACAATCACTTTTTATACTTATGTACATTATAAATACCGAAGCAATTTTGATTCTGTTTTCACTGAGAGGTATCTTTTTTTAATTGTATTCACTGTTGCGTAAACGGTATTGTTTAAAATCATATTATGGAGAATACCAATGTGTTCACAGGTCTTCGTACCATAATTTATTAAAATATTTGTGTCAGATAAATAAACACTTCTGTTGAAGTCAATGCAATCGTCAGGTGCATGCCTCATTACGTTCGACAGTGAAAGTTGTTCTTGACCTACGATCGGCGCGGTTCGCCCCACAGTCGAGACGACATTGTTTGCTTGTTATTTCATTTGCTTGAGGGTCTATGTCTATACCTATCAGTGGCGTAACTATAGCGTTTGAGGCCCGTGGCAAATTCATCATATGGGGCCCTCCCTCCCCCAATATAAAGAAGCTCAACCAATGAGATACCTGACCGGGGGCCCCTTCAGGCTGGGGCCCGTGGCATTTTGCCGTCTTGCCACCCTATAGTTACGCCACTGATACCTATAGTTATGAATTACGATAGAGCTGTTGTCAGAGAATGATACGGCCTTTGAAGAACACTAGTACATTGGCAGAATATTATTTACTAGCTTTTAGCTTCCGCGAGTTCGTCCATGTGGAATAGGAGTTTTATAAATCCTGCGAAAACCCACTAGATATATTCTCAATTTAAAAAGTAGCCTTTGTCATTCTCCAGGTCCTCAACTGTATCAAAAATCCCATTGATACATCCTCCATGAGTCCTCTGAAGACCTCTTCAAAATCGGGATAGCTATTCCGACAACAGAGAGACAATAATTAAAAAAAAACGCGTGTTGATGTTCTGATATATTTCAAGTTACAGATGTCTGTGAGCGTACACTTCAATTTTATGTATTCGTACCTAGATGAAATAGATTATTACCATAGAGTACATTGAATAGGGGGGACTGAATATCACATTAACCACGAAATAGGACGCTGATGTACTCGTAGATAACGCATCCGTTTGAAGCTAAACGTTTTCACAAAATAAATAGATTTCAATCAATAACCTTCTATGCTTCTAGCGGTAGAGCCACACGCGTTAGAGTTCAGGAAGTCCGAAGCCCCACATAAGGAAAGCCCTGCGCAACCTCGAGGCAACCTCCTGGGTTCGCCTTAACCCTACTGCGACGCCTTGATTAGACCTTGATAGTCTTGTCACATCTCTAGTCTTTGATTTTCCGTGCGCTAGAAAAGAAATTCTAAAATTCTTTTTGCTATCCTTAGGCTCTTTCCATACTGTATCCGATACGAATTCGGAAAATAAAATTCGTATATGTGCGCAACCCTTCATATAAAATGTAAATAGTATTACGGCTACCTATTTCGAATTTTTCAGATCGGATGCAGTGCAGAAAGAGTCTTACTAATATTATTATATTATTACGTATACCTAAATGCGAAACAGTTTTTAATTATTGTTAATTTTTTGGACTTCCTCTATTATTTCTAAAAAATGAAATCTCTGAGTTAGGGTAGTTAGCACTTCGAAGAGCATGAAGCTGTCAGCCCCGCTGACCTACGTGTGAGCTCTCTCCATGTGTATCGCATAGCCAATGCCATATCATGTACTATGAGAGTGAGGGAATAGAGGAGTTTTTTTGCATTATCATATCATCTGCGTAGCTTGGCTTGGCCGTCTTTACCGAAATTAGGTCAGGAGGGCATTTTATTACCTATTCATAATTTCGTGGTTTAAAGTTCTAGACAAACAGTCATTGTGGTAATTTTATGGTAAGGCACTACAATATTTCAAGGCCGAAAATGTGGTTAAATATAAATAACGCATAAAGTATCTTACTGCAAAACATACATTATTATTTATTAGGTTTGCAGAAAATACCATTTGTTCTAACCATGTTAATATAAGTAGTAACATGGGCAACAAATGTACTTACTAAATATGTATGTGTAAAGTACTTACCAAACCAACTTTGATTGTAGGTTTGGTCGTTTTATGAGATGATCTTTTTTAGGTTTTGTGTCTTTCAACCAATGTCTCATAGGCTATTAACGGATAGCTTTGGGGTGTTATGCTGCTATTTAAATATATTAATTTTGTAAAGAAAATAACTTGCACGCATTGTTATACCTACCCCTTTGAATGGTCTAAGACCTTAGTAAAATTTACCCTTCTCAATATTATATTTTGTACATATTTAAATACCTATGGCTATTGGCTACTAATATTATACTTGCCGGTCTTTCAGGCAGGTAGGTATTGTCAAGAATTTGCGAACGCGCAAAACTTTTTTTCGCTCTTATTACGGAAATAATTATTTCTGATCTATCATGTTTAGATAAAAATCTTGACAATATTTGGAACCTTATGATTGACTAATAAAAATATGAGATATTATAAAAGCTATATTCAAAAACTAATGTCCTGTGGTTGCAAAAACTTTTAGTATGAAAAAGGTTCACAGAAATTATGGTAGGTACCTACCTACTTACATAAAAAGGTTTATTCAATAATATCAACACGTTTTACTTTAAACCTTGATACAATAAAATATGTTGGTAATTTCACAAGGATAAAGAATTTCGATTCAAGTCAGGTCCGGCCTTAACTTTTAACTCGGTAAATCTTTTTAGATTTTGGGTGAAACGATACTAGTATACGAGAATCTAAAGTCACTTACTGGTAGCTTGAGTACTAAGATTAAAGTTATTTAGCACCAATATCGTAATATTTATGAGACAGAACATTGTAGTTACCTCATTGCTTCAGTTTTTAGGTTTTAATAAAACCATTATATAACTGCATTATTCCGCCTTGTAAAATATGTGTTAACCAATTTTAAAAATAAAACACTCCATTACATTGGATATTTTAACTTAATTACGCGCGAAGCTAATAAAATAATACAAAAGGAATTTCTTATCGATCCAGCTTTGAAATCTAACCGTTTACCTTGAAATGTATTATATATAAATATGTTTTGTTACCATATTGACTAATTCACGGACTGAACGAATTATTCCTGTCACCGTGTATAGCTTGGCCTAAAAAACATGGAAGTAGCTAATTCTCAGAAGCCCATGCTTGAAAATTACTGGCTTTATGTGCCTGGAATCTGGATAGTGTCATTCTTGGCTCAATTTTCCGTACGAAGGTTCAAGCGAGTTCATTCAGGTATGATTCAAACTGTTATCATTATCATAAAAAGGTTAAGAGCATCTCAATGAAGTTTCGATCAAATTCGTTTGCAACTGCGACGCGTCTCGCAAATAAATTAGAAGTTGCCACCTTGTTACCGATTAGGAAATGGCGCGGTTCGGTTTCGTGCAGATCCGTGGGTTTCCTAACATTGCGTGTAGCAATTAAAAATTTAAATTTATTTTAGGAATATAACGCGTAGCCATGTTGCCTAAATTTAACGTGACGTAACAAATTAAGTGACTAGGTTCATATTTTGAATCACACTTAATATTATAAAGGCGAAAATTTGTACCTAGATACGTGTGTGTGTGTCCTTCACGCCACAAAGTGAACCGATTTGGAATGGAGATATCTCATACCCAGTATTAGCACATAGGCTCGGACGAAGTTGCGGGCATCGTCTAATTAAAAGTAATATCAAAATTAAAAAAAATTCCAAACTATTTATTTTTTGCAGGCCAACTTGTGAGCTCTTAGGACAAGTTAATTAGTCAAGACTCTACCAACGGTAGGTACGGAAAGCGTTTCTGCTGATTCTCATGCTTAGTAGTTAATATAAAATAAATAGTTGGATTGGCTCTAAAATTTTTAGATCCCCTGCAAAAAAAAACGGTCTGAAATACATTAAAATTAAAAATTATTTATTTCATGTAGGCCGAAATGTGGCACGTCAAAACTCTACCATAGGTTCGGATTGTAGATTCTGCTGGGAAGAGCTGGCTCGAGACTCATCATTTGCTCTTTTCTTTATATATTATTTGTCCTTATATTATAATAATTGAAAAAAACGGTCTTCAATGCATGTTAGAGTAAATTATTCTCACAGAGTTGATACGAGTATATTAGTAGAGAGAGATAATAATGTCATGCAAAATAAGTGCAAAATTGCTACGGCGCGCGCCGTCTGTTGTCTGTGTTCTGAAAAACTCTTGAAAAAATACAACAAACATAACGAGTTGGGTATATGTGGCTGAAAATCAGCGTTGTATGCTCTTGTGCATGCACAAAGCATACAGCATTTTGCTGAGTTAGGACCTTTTTTCCGGGTTGTGCCACACATGACTTAGTTGTTCCGGCGCTTCTTCTGCTTGATGACTTTTGTCTTTATTGTTCAAGTGGTGGAGGCGCCAGGACAACTTAATCTAGGTACTTATACCTATTGGGTGATGTGTGGCACAATTCATAAAAGAAACGTTTCTTTCTTGCTTTCTTTCTAAAAGTAATTCTGTTACTATACATTAAATTAATTGGATTCGTGTTCGTTTAATAAATATTAATGTGCCTAACATTTAGTAACTATCTATTTTAATTTAATGTTATTTTTTAACCCCCGATGCCAAAACGACGGGGTGTTATAAGTTTGACGTATCTGTGTGCGTGTTTCTGTCTGTGGCATCTTAGCTCCTGAACGGATGAACCGATTTTGATTTTGTTTTTTTTTGTTTGAAAGGTCAATTAGTCGGGAGTGTTCTTTGTTTGATGAAAATCGGTCCAAGATGGCCGCCGCCACAAAATGGCGGATTACATATTTTTATTTTAACGATTACTGACTACGATTAGGATGTTGTAACCTGTCGGGGTGTTTTAAATTGACACATAAAATTTTTTTCAACACACTTGCTCATAAAGGGGCTCCCGGTTCACCGCAACTAGGCACACAATGACACCTCTAACTCAAACTGTGACTTTTGATTACTATTATTCACAATGTGAGTTATAGAATTTTTTTTTTTAAATTTTATTGGGTGAGTTGCTGTGTTCTTAAAAAAGTTTCTATTACAAAAAAGATCTTGTTCAATAATTTATAAAAATATCGTGTTAAATTAATGTACCTATTGCTTGCTCATTTCATACAAATCCGTATTTAAATAGATAATTTCAACATGTACGTGTTTAATAAATAAAACTGTTAAGTAACTTTTGTTTTTTTTTTGTAATAAAGAAAATTCGAAATTCCCCATTTTGTACGCGGCTATAAGAGTAAAGCCAAGAAAAAAGAAACCTCATTCTTTTAGTCTATGGCCATTAAAGGTTTAAAAGGCGCATTCCGGAAAACTGATTAAATCAAATAAACACCTGAATAGGCTGTATGGTCGTCGATCTTTGCCTGCCCTCAAGAGCATCTCAAGAGGGCGAACAAAAGAACAACATTAATTTTTCCCGCCATTGCGAAAAAATTTTCACAACTCGTTTTCACTGTTTTGTACCATAATGTACTATTTTAGTGTTATTTTCTTCACAAGTGTGTTGAAAAACGTCGTATGGTACACGTGTATATTGATGATTACCGTCCTCGGCTACCTTAAGACCCTCACCTGACGGCTCGGGTCTCAATAGCGCCTCAGCGATAATCACCAACTTTTACACTTGTACCATAATGTACTATAATTTACACTTGTTAAATAGATACATTGGATAGTAGCTTTTAATTAATATAATATAAATAGTAAAACCATAACGTCTATGACCTTGTTCATTCTGAATATCATTTCGTAATAAATGATTAATACCTATCAGTTTTGAATAATATTATAAAAGTGAATGACTATAGTACATTTATACAATCGAAAATCCTTGAAAAAATTAAATTGATATTTAAATATAGAAGTAAAACTCATAATCATGACCTTGTTACTAGTAAACCATAACAATAATATGACGAGTGATTATTTATTATATAATGAATTTGAATAATTACTTATTTATTAATTCAATAGTTCTAAAGGTTACGGAATTAAATTTTATATGAAGAGCCTTGGTTAAACGCTATTTGGATAAAAAGACGTGTGGCACTCGGGGACTGCCGCGGTAAAGCTGTTGCATAGCATTTTTTATCAACGCCATCTAGCGGCTCACCGTAGAGGAGTCCCGTGTGAGGTTATTTTCGTTACGGAATTTCTGGATTCTGTCTCCACGCTGGCCCGCGATAGAAGCTATGCAATAGCTTAAAAAGTTCTAAGGAGTCTCAATCGAGTGAGCGCTATGGAAGAGGGATTATTTGAATAAATTGGGTAGCAGTAAACACATACCCTCTACCTCTAATGCCAAGGTACGGACGCAGCATCATACTGAAACGTTCAATTACTTGATAGCCCGTACTTGTTTTTATATACCACTAGTGTTGCCAGACGTCCCGTATTTCCCGCGACATCCCGTATTTTAGGCATAGTTTAAAATGTCCCGGCGGGACTGACTCTGTCCCGTATTTGAACCGTACTTCGTTTTTCATTATGAAATCGGTCCAAGTATTCACACACGCAACGTTCGTAAAAAAGCGAGTTGATCACCGTTTTTAATTACGATTATAATTATTGTACTGATTTTAACAGATATGTTAAAACGAATAGAAATATGTTAAAACTGACTTGATCCTCGAAAAATTATCAAAAAAAAAAATGACACTAAATAATTTTGTTTTTTTATTTGTCCCGGGTAAAAAACTGAAATCCCGTATTTTTTGCCTATTTAACCATTTGTCCCTTATAGGCTGAAAAAAAAATCTGGCAACCCTGTATACCACCCTTCTACCTCAAGTTGGCCGCTACCACGCCCCGCGCTCCCCGCATCCAACCACAAGTCAGACCCGCTTTGTACAGATAGCAACGTATCGCTCGCGATTGTCACTACCAAATTTTTTCAAAGTTTTATTTTTGTTTGGTTACTATTTTTTTTTTGTTTGGTTACTATTGTTAGTGTATCGTCTTTTACGATGACGAAAAAAGGAAATGTTTTGCATAGCGCAGACTATTAATTATTTTAATGAATGGCTTTTATTTTTTCAAGCGGAAAAAGTAAGAAATTAAAAATTACGCCTTTAGACTTTAAAGATGTCATTGCCCTGAAACATGTGTACAAAACATAATCTTACAGTACTCAACACTTCTTAAATAAGGGATCTTAGATATGACTCCTATATTATGCCTAGTAATAGAAATAACTCGCATACTTGCACGTATCACAATGGAATTCTAAAATTACCTTTAATGTATCCTCTTATAATGTGGTTCACACATCTCGAACGAGGATGGATATCCGACAAGGTGAGGCAATAGATACATCCTCTAAGCTTGTGGCTCTTAATTAATCGACTACCTATTACACTGAGTTACAGACCATAGAGCTGCAGACGTAATTGGGTATTTTACTGTTGTCGAAATGTGGATATACATTAATTTTATTATAATCGAAAATGTAACATATGTAAGAATAACATTTGTAAAAACAGAAAATAAATCGGTCAAAAAACAAATAAGTTATAAGCTGTTTTACTGCAACTGTATTCGTCTCCTTCTAAAACGATATTTTGTATGGACAATGTATTGAGCTGGATACTTTAAAGCTCTATATTTTCGAGACTAGTTAAGATTTAAAAAAAACAAAAATGACATTATGTTTTAATATTTAAAAACTTTATTTTAAGTATATAAAAAAAATTTAGTGAAATACCCAATTGTATAGGCGTATCTAATGGAATTAAGAATCATTTTTAAGTAAATAATATATATTTAGTGTAGTTATTCACATATTTCAGGTAAGTAACTGGACGTAGAAAGTAAAATACCAGTCAGTTGCGAGTAGAACAGATGGTTTCACCACCAATTTCTTACACGAAAAAAAGCATGCCTTGTTCACCAGTCAGGAACATCAAAGCCTCTAGTAATTGGCATCTCTCTGCTTATTGTAACTGACCTTCGCAAGTTTCCTTTAACGTAGGTTCCGAATGAAGATTATATTTTTATTTACAAGCCAACAACATTTTTTAAATGTTTAAAAAAAAAAAATTTAATTTCTTTTTTACTTTCCTAATTTCTTATACTTAAATCGCCAATCAATAATCATGTATTGACATGAACGTTAGGGGTATTGTGTAACAAAACAAAGTAAAACCCGGAAAACAGAGGGTTCCCGCGAGTTTTTTAAAAACCTAATCCAGTCAGTTCAATCGGCAAAATCATATGAAGATCTATTAAGTAGGTGCTATTAGCCTACAAACTCTGTAGGTAGGTATCTATGAGTTAGGTACTTGGGTACTAACTAGGTACATCTTACACGAATTATTAGAAGTTAACATACATATTTGCATGTAATCATTGGCAAACAAAATGTTTATCTGTTATTATACGCTATTACATATAAGTATAATGGCTAGTACAAATTTGTACAATTATTAAATTATTATTATCTCAATATTTAGGTAAACTAAGAGATCCTTTGTGTTTGTATTACATGTATGTTATTGTAAATTGACTTGACCCAAGTGGGTTTTTATCTTATGCAAACAAAAGTGTTCTAATATAAGGTGTACCGTACCTACCATAATTTGAAGATGATCGAATTAGTTTTCTTTATTCAATGATAAGATAGTCCTTGACTGCGATCTCACCTGATGGTAAGTGACGATGGATCTAAGATGGTAGTGGACTAGCTTGGAAAGGGTGTTGGAGTGTATATTCAACCCATACTTGTAATCGGTTTCTAAACGCCATCATGCCGGAACGCTAAATCGCTTGGCGGCACGTCTTTGACGGTAGGGTGGTAACTAGCCACGGCCAAAGCCTCCCACCAGACCAAACCTGATGGTTTGGTAAACTCCCAAACTGCCCCGCTGGGAATCGAACCCGAGACCTTCCAGTTATAACACCACAGCGCTCACCACTGCGCCAGGGAGGTCTTTGCAATCTTCTTAAAATAATAATAGGTATCTGTAAACCTTTTTACGGAATTAGTCGGTATGTGTTGAACTTTAATTAATTCATTAATAGCAGTGAGTCACAGGGAGCCGCTGGATGCAAGCGGCGCAAGACCGAGACCCGTGGAAGTCCATGCGAGTTTTGTTCAACAGTGGACGTCGATCAGTTGATAAAGAATAATGTACCTACCTGCCTTGGTTAGGAATCGCGTATACACCTTTATGCAATTAGCCACACTTCAAGTTTAAGTGATCCGACCCGTGTCAAGGTTTCCATGCAACTTAACAATGAAACTACTTAACTTGTTCCTAACTGTTAATTCGTAAGCCGTATTGTCTAAAAGCGTTATTGTGGTAGCGTTTACACCAACATCAAGAACAAAAGAACCAAGGGTCGAGGCTCTACGGAATTAGGCACATTTTTTGTGCGTGATGACCAATGACCGATGACCCTAATGAGTATTAAATTCTAACCAAAATCATTGGCAAAAAAATATTAAAGTTTACCTACAAAATCATTTTCAAATAAAATAACACAAAAAAATATTTACGAGTATAACTATGTACTTACTTAACTAATAGTTAACTTATTAAAATTGGATTTAGTCCAAAATATATGTAAATAGTATGTATAAAAGCAAACAAAAAACGTGGATTAGACAATGTAGCAAAGTAACAATACTTACATCGTTGTTAAGTAGGTATGTATGGATGGTATCCAACAGCTTTTTTATCGGTATTCAAAAAGAAATTCAAAGTCCAAATCGAAGTCTAGATAATATCTACACTTCGATTTATATATATCATATCTTGGCTATAGTGTAACTTTTTAACTTAACGATAACTCTCCCTGCGTTAATCTCTCATTTAGTATATCGCACCCCCAGAATCCCCAGATCAATAGTGAGACAACTCAAAAAAGGTGTCTGTTCCCTAAACAAAAGAAAAGTCTTTCTGAACCTTTTGTTAGCAAAGTTATGAAACTCAATTTTATTTTAGGTCGCATTTCACGACATCATTTATGACCTAAAATAAAATGGAGTTTCATAATTTTGCTAACAAAAGATTCAGAAAGACTTTTTTTCGTTTAGGGAACAGACACTTTTTTTAATTGTCTCATTATTGATCTAGGGGTGCGATATGTAATGTATGTCAAGTTCAGGGAGTCCTAGGTTCAAGGTTGCTAGGTCAGGCCAAAAAAGTTAAGTTAAGGATTGCGTAACATGAGGAATAGAGAATGCACTTGTGTTTGCGTACAGATTTTTGAACTAGACTTATACCACCTGCGTAGTTTGCTTTTAAAGTGAGAATTTAAAACTTCACACGATTTAGCACTATTTAGACTAATCCAACTCAATTTATACCTACGTTAGATCCGTCAAACTTTTTAGATAAATCGTGCCGTAGAAATAAATACATACGTTCGTTCATACATATACATTGCGATCGAAAAACATTACCCACATTGGATAGTTGGGTAAAAAATAAAATTAGTCTTTTTATGGCGCTGCTACAGTTGGCACATACGACAACGGCGTGAAAGTGCAGATCGACGACCTGCGTCGTTTCCCCAGCGTGTGCCAAATGAGGGATTTAATTACATGATTGTACTTATGCGTAATTTTCTTCTACCACCACGTCTAGGTATACACCAACAGCTAACATAAATATACCTATAGCTTTGCCAACTCCGATTATAATAACTGCTCCTGGGGTCAATCTATTGGAAAACTGTTAGAAATCAAGTTTAACAATACATCATCTACAACAATAAGACTTAACAATAGTGTTATTAATTAGACGCTTTTGCCAATTAAATATTTCTCTTGCCTTGGAAAGTGTGAGAGAAAGGTCTAACAAACAGTTATGTTTTCTAAGAACATAACTACTCTTCATACCCATAACTAGTATAGGTACAATACTATTATTAATACATAAAGTCGATATTTTTTGTACCCCTTGTTATTTATGTCATACTTTTATCATTGATTTTGCTTTTGCTAGGGACATTTTTTCTATAGTTTTCAATGTATAATTCCGCCTTGGAAATCTCTATGTGTGGTCTGTGGGTCGGTCAACCCTTTGTCAGTTGTATAGATAAGGACAAAATTTTGTAAAGTTAAGTAAAAAAAAAGTTTATACACACTGCAGAAACTACTTCTGCAGTGTGTATAAACTTTTTTTTTTTTGTCTTTTTACTAATTGTTGCTTTTCTTCTTTTCTCAGTAGAATCAGTTCAAACCGATCCTAAGAACATCGAAGTCTAAAAACGACTAGATCTTCGTGATATAATAAATTCTTGAGATTTGAATTCCCGTGTAATAGATACCTTGTTGCCTAATCTAAACACGTACCTAGCGTAAAAGTTACACCCACGGGGTTCTACTTATGTCATAAATTAAATAAAACACTTTAAGATAACGTATTCAAATGCGAGATAAAAGCAATAAAGTATAAACTATCTCGCTTTCCAAATTAAGAAATGTTGAAATTGAAATAACTCTAACTAGATTAAAAACTACTTATATTTATTTAAAACGCATTAAAAAAATTCTTAACGATGTAGAAAAGGTTACCTAATTAGTACGTGCAACGATACCTTACGGTTGAATATTGAGTGGTCTTTGATTTTTAACCGATCTTATTTTTTTTACATTTTATTATAAAGTAGGCATCGCCGGTCTCCACATCTAGGCATGGTATTCTTTCGAATGAGAAGGGTTTAGGCCTCAGTCCATTGTCCAAAAGGCTGGCTATTATTAGCAGATTTCACACATCTTTGAGACCTCTCAGGAATGCAGGTTTCCTCATGATATTTTCCTTCACCATTAAAGGAAGTGATATTTGTTTCAAAAGCATAAATCTCCGAAAAGTCAGTAGGCGCAGTGGTGAGCGCTGTGGTCTTATTACTGGGGGGTCTCGGGTTCGATTCGCGGCGGCGGGGAGGCAATTTGGGAATTTATAATTTCTGAATTGTCTCTGGTCTGGTCTGATGGGAAGCTTTGGCCGTGGCTAGTTACCACCCTAACGCCAATGATTTAGCGTTCCGACACGATGGCGTGTAGAAACAAAATTAGGGGTAATGGGTTGAGTGTACACTGCCATATCCCTTCCAAGTTAGCCCGCTACCATCTTAGACTGCATCGTCACTTAATAAAAAAAGAGAGTTTTATTGCCGATATAAATTGTGTTGTCGAAACAGACGCAGCGAAATATGTATTGCAATGAATGTGTGACACGACCTGACACAGATCGTTCTGGGTGTTTATGTAACGAGCACATCCGTAGAGGTGTGTGTATATTTTGTAGCTGGCAAAGTCGGACGAGTCAAACGTATTACCAATACTTTGATCATAATATGATTGAGTCAGACTTGAAACTACATAGTTTCCTGTTAAAAAGTTTATTTTATTCCCCCACGGAATACGCATAACTGCAGCGAAACGTTCGATGTAAAAGATAGGTTTTATTCATACTAAATGAGTAGGTACGAAAACAAAATTCCTATCTATTGCGAAATGCAATTCCGTGTTCTTTTAAGCTATTGCATAACTTCTATCGCGGGCCAGCGTGGAGACCGAATCCAGAAATTCCGTAACGAAAATAACCTGACACGGGACTCCTCTACGGTGAGCCGCTAGATGGCGCATTTTTTATCAACGCCATCTAGTGGTGAGCCGCTAGATGGCGTTGATAAAAAATATTATACAATAGCTTTACCGCGGCAGTCCCCGAGTGCCACACGTCTTTTTTTAATATTTTTTATTTATTTTTCGTCGACAATTTACCGTGCCAACAGACATGAGAATGAGGGACTAGAGTTGAGAGTGCACCTGTGTTTGACCATACACCTGTGCGCTCAAACACAGCTCATGTGTCTCTTGCGCTGATGTGTTCTTAGTTTCGTGTTTCTTAGTTTTTCGCCAAGATTTCCTCAGTTCTAAAACCTGCATTAAACATAGATTGTTTCTTACACGTGCTTGCAATAAAACTTCTATTCAAAAATTCAATTTACACATGTAGCTACTTATTTTTATTACGTATTTCCCGTGTTATTACACAATGATAATACCTTACAAATATTGTCGCTAGAACCTGGAACATTGTAGAAGTAGATTTTGAAGCAGCCAGCTATCATTTTTAAACTGAATTAACTTTTTTGGCATGATATCATGTTATTAGTTTTAATGAACCCTGCAAGGCTTGTATATCTATAATCATAAAAACTAGCATTTCATGTAGTTTTTAAGATTTATTCAATTTAAAATGTTCTCACAACTGTAATTCTCATTTTTTACTTTTACATATAACTTGACAATATCTAGGACCCCGTCAAATAACTTTGATACATGTGCTATGGATGCGTCGTACTTAAATATTGACATAAAGTTGAATATGCCACTAATCGGTCGCCAACCGGCAAAATCACCCTACTACTCTTGAGATTTTTTTTATGAATATTAAGTTAAATTCTTATTTTATACTATCAAAATATCTACAGGCATTTTTTACTCGTTATACATATTACTTTGTTACCTATAATTTAATACACCTATAAGTGAAAGGTGGTCAAGGCGTTCCGCAGAATATCATAGAACTACTATACCTACAAAGATCAGAGCCTCACAATTAATAAAAGTCTTAATTGTAATTTACCTACTAATCGTTTAAAGCACATCAAGGCCATACATAAATATAAATGCCTAAATAGTATCTACCTATTTAAAAATTCAAATTACACTTTGCCGATAGCCATATTTTGAGTACCTCTATGACTTTACCTATTAGAGTAGATACAACAAAAGTTTTTAACATTGGTAGACACTAGACAATCCGCCGGGGCGGAACCACCAAATTTAGCTACCAAATGCTTTATACCAATATATGATTTACTCTAAATATCTTGTAAGTTGTGGTATTACATTTTCGTTGATTTTTACTGTATCGATCGTAACTACGTCTTCTGCGATAGCCGTAAGATGGAATTCTTGGCTCAAACTTTTAGACTATAAATATTTGTGTTCGTGGAACACTCGTCGGTCGGTTTGCAAACGGATAACTTATCCTACATGCTAATATTTGTTCCGTTCTTCCTAAAAAGTCGCAGATTTTTTTTGTAAGGTAAAACTAAAGTATACCAAGGTACACATCGTTTGCGTTTGACGCACTAGTTAACACGATGTATTTCTTCGTGGCTCCGGTAATTTTATACCATCTCAGAAAAAGTTTTGCTCAACTTGAAATTTGTGTATTTTTTGCTCGAATTGTTTTAAAATATTGCGGGAGTTTTAGAAACTAACAAAAATTGCACAAGTTTTTTTTTGAAGCAAATACTAGGTATACAATACAAGAATAGATGCATAGCTTTCTATACAGCCGTAGAGCAGCATGAATATTATGAAATAACCCTTATGTAGATTATACCTACCTTTCGGTTGGTTCAATCAATTAACCGGTAAATTGCCGAACAATATTTTTAACCGGTTAATTTACCAAAATTTTTCGGTAAATTGAAACCGATTTCAAGCCTCTGCATCATGAGAAAGTATTGCGTTTAATCGGACACGCAAGTTTTACCTTATTACGTACAATCACTGATCATGATCAATGATCATTTTTAAGCGTAGACCTGTTATTAAAATAGCCCACTCAAACAAATTATTTATTTATCAATGTAAATATCACTTGTGAGGTTGATTTATAAAATTATACCAGTTATTCTTATTACGAAATGAGGGCACGCAACCATGGACACGCAACAACTAACGTACTTGTTTACAAACAAGTCAAATACACCTGTAATGCACCTATTGTAATTAACCTACTCATACCTACTAACTAGATACATAGTTGTTCAAGCACTAAAGTTGTTCGTTTTCTGCCTTAAGAGCGCGCGTAATGCTAAATTTTCAGATACAGATTTGATTTTTACAGTAGTACATCAAGTTTCAACTATCCGGAAAAAAACAGATAAAAATTACATCACATTTTCAAAGGACAATACTGAGTAAAACATTCGTTCGACAAAAAAAAAATCAAGAATTTCTGTCTAATTTGCATTTATTTTCAATGAGCTGCATATTAAAGAGCCAAAATTTTTATATAAAATACGAAACAGCCAGTTAAAAAAAGTAATATATTACGAGTTTTAGAATGATGTATTTGGCGCTTACTACACTCCTATTCGGCGCAATACCCTAGCATCTGTCGCGCTTCACACGAGGTTTCAGGCATGTTTTATTTTAACGCTTAGTCACGATCGCGTGGGTGAAATCTGATTTTTTCTGGCATTCTGCGCAGTCTTAACTGAAGTGCTTGGTGGCTGCGTCCAAAGAGTATATAGAATCACTATGTTTACTATGTTTAGCTAAATACTTGCGATCACAGATAGTCACTCTATATTTCGGATGTTACTTAACCTCAAGTTAAATGAAAGCAATGTTAACCAACCAATTGTACCTACCTATACTCAAGTAAACGCATTAACATAGTGCATAGTAGGTATAAACATGCTTCAAGTTCAACAACTTGAGGCAATATTTACAAAACTGTACTCGTGATGATTAAGCAAGGTGTTGAAATAAGGATTAACAATGTTAAACTGTTTATAAGTACGTACAAAACGGATAACAAAGGTATTGTAGCTGAAGCGGCTTCATCAGCACAGCACAGTATCATCAAGAATACCTTACTAAGAAATGTTTATCACCGATCAGGCGATTACATTACCTACTTCCTGCTTTCTTCGTTTCTCCGACACTAACAAAACAATTGACACATGTAAAAACCATTATTCGGGAATTGAAGATTCTCACCTCTTCTTCAAGAAAATCCTTATTAATACTACTTATTTAGTTACCTATTGTAATTGCGAAAGTGTGTTGGATTTTCTCCTTCAACCATGCACTACTTAATGGAAAGCCAATCGACGTGTTTTGTTTTCATGGGTAGGGTACTTAGGTAGGTATAGCTGAGGACCTGGAGAGTAGTAAAGGCTACCTTGAATCTAAAATCCCTTGAAGCTAAAATTGCATCGTATTTGATTGGTCTTTTACGCATTGTATGACACCCCATCCTATGACATTCCACGGATTTCTCTATGTAGGACCTCGCAAAAGAATGCAACTTCGTGGATACTACAAGAAAATAGATGCAATTGTTAATTAACTTTTTCTCTTTGTTTCAGATGGGGTGCAAGCTTACATTCGTCGACGACATCCTGAACCGATCGTTCTACAAACTCGGTTTGGTCGTAGGCAAGCAGCCCGGCTACTTCATCATCATACCAGTCCTTCTCACACTACTAATGATCACAGGCTACCAAAGGGTGCACTATGAAATGGATCCGGAATACCTGTTCTCTCCTGTCAGCGGCCAAGGAAAACTGGAGAGGCGGATTGTCGAAGAGTACTTCAAAGTAAATTATTCACACAGGTTCAATGTGGGGAGGATAACAAGGCCAGGTGTGTCTTTTGCGTCAATTAAGCATGAGTTAACTTGTTTGAAAACTGGCGTAGGTAGATGGGGCTCAACGATTTGATTAGCGAGGAGATCCTCAGTCCCAATTTCATAGGTATCCAATGCGAGCGAAGGAAGGGCGAGGGTCATGTGTAATTCCGGGACCATAGCTACCTATCCTAGCAAGGCCAATTTGCGCAGCTTACCTACAGGCGCAAAGGCGCGTTTCGACTGCAAAGAAAATTGCAAAATTACAGTTCGCAATCAGTCGGCACTTCGGCAAATGTATATTTTTACTACCTATAATAGAATTGCATTTAAACCGCAATTTGCAGTCAGCTTGCATTCAAAATGCTTTTCATTATTTCTAGACCTTTACCGATTCATTTTACCGGCACTGGAGACAATTTAGGTGGTTTTATGCATTCTGTCGCGGCATCGAACCTCTGAAAAGCTACTGGGGCCCAAGTCTGCTATTGCAATTGTAGTTACATTGTCTATCAATGACATGACAATTGTTATTTTTAGCAATTGTCATGTCATTGATAGACAATTGAACCCCTGGGCCCCAAGTCAAATTGCTAAAAGTAGCAATTGGGATGTCATATGGATGTCATTGATAGACAATGTAACTACAATGGCAATAGCAGACTTGGGCCCCAGATCGCAAAAACACCGATCACCGCTGCTAAAAGCATCATGTCTACCCGAGCCGCATTTTTCTACTTACCTAAAAACTCCTTGACCGATTTTAAAGTTTTCTTTCAAGAAGTTCCTCCGGATTATTAGTTTATAACCTTTTTATTCCACAGGTAGATTCGGCCGCGTGATCGTCGTAGCAAAGGACAACGATACCAACATGCTGCGGACAGAGGTGTGGAAGGAGCTTCGGCAGCTCGACGAGTATGTGCAGAACGTGACAGTGACCCTGGAGAACGGTGACACCTTCAGCTACAGGGAGGAGTGCGCGCGGTGGGAGGGGCAGTGCTTCGTCAACGATATCCTGAACCTTGATAAAATTATTGGAGAGGTAGGTATCATGAATACCTACTTATTTTGAGGCTAGCAATACCTGTTACAATGTCTTGTACTATTTCAACCGAAATGCAGATAGGTATGATTTTTTTTCTATGAATATTCTTTGTGTAAGAATATGTAGGTATTACATATTATTATTAAAATTGCCTTATGTTGAAGATACCAGTAGCGTGCACAGGGTTCGGCACTCTATCGTGTACTTTTGCAATAAACCTAATAAAAAAAAATTCTTCAAGTACTTTTCTCAGGGTTAGAAGTGCTATTATGCCCTTATGAAGTTGACTGCACGCCACTAACATATTTATCGTAGGAACTTATAAGTTTAAGTAATTTTTCATTTCTGTCTGTTTCAAAAATCGGCGACTCATGATGCTTGGTATCAATAATGATATGAAAGAATGCAGCCACAGAAATATACCCACTTACCTAATACGGATAGCTCCATAGCTATTATATAGCATATATTTCTATGAAATGCCTACCATATTTAGAATTTGGTGATAATTTTTTCGTGGTAGGTACCAAGGTGTATATTTTGTATGACAATTTTGATAAAAAGTTTGCCATAAGGAAAACCTCGTAACTCGTAACAAAAGCTAACAAACCTCAAACCCCTCAAAACATTCGCAAAATTTCCCTACAAATGATTAACGCGGAATCATGACTCAACCGATACAAGTCATCGATGTGAAGATAAGGACAATTCACAATACATAGCGGCTTTTGTTAATACTTTAGTAGGTAACAGCAAAAACCGCAGATAGTTAACAATAATATCTATGATGCGTAATTTATGAACCCATGTCATCAGGTAAAGGTGGCTTGCTAAATATTAACCTTTCCGTCCGTCCGTAAAAAATGAGTTCGAAATCATTCACGAAATGCGAACCCAGGCGAACCCATAGTCAATGAGAATGCCACACGCAGTGGCGTGGCGTGCATATACGATAACGATGCACACAATTTGATTTTAAAATCCCTCGGGAACCCTTTGTTTTTCGGTATAAAAAGTAAATATGTCACTGTAAAGGTCCTCAAATATTCAAAAAATCAAACCCAACACGCTTGCGTACACCTAAACACAAGTACACCTATAAGTATTAGGTTTAAGTAGATCAACGTATCTAGTTTGAACTTCGACCTAACGGATTTCAATCAGCAACCCATTCAGCTATTATTAGAATCTATTAATCTTATTAAAAAAATCTTTTATCTTATCCTAATTTCCTTCAGGTGGAACGCGGAGAGTTGAACCTAACATTCCCTATAATGTTCAACCCTGTGACTTGGGAGGCTCACGCTTTTCCCGTATTCTTCGGCGGCTCCACCGTAGTGGATGACGTCATCGTGTCCGTGCCAGCTGTGCAACTCGTCTGGTTCCTCAGGACCGATACTAAACTTCAGCAAGATAGGTATGGGACTTACTATAACAAAGTGTGCAAGGCTTAGGCCACTCGTCTTACTACAGAATACGTAATAGTAGGTACCTAGTCTTACCTCGATCGTTACCATGGTTGGATCACGTTAAGGCGTTGGTCCCGGTTATTATCTTTATCATTAACACCCAGCGATTCAGCGAGAAGAAATTCTTCTGCGATCACAGAAGAAATTCTTCTGTGATCGCAGAAGAATTTCTTCTGTGATCGCTGTTAACACCTCACTGATCCTAGAACAGTCTCCGATTACTTTGTCGGAGGAAAAAAGGATGGAACATAGAAAAAAAAAACACCTACATCGATTTTTAAATCGGAGGCGTAATCCCGATCTCGTTAATCGAGTAACAGGACTTAAACTACCTCATTATCCCAAAATAACTCCTTCAGAGAATTCTAAAATTCTTGCGTGCTTGTTTTAGTCTTTATAGCAAGTTTAAGTCCATTTTTCCTGACGTTAAAATATTTCTAGAGGTTCATACTAGAAATCTTTCGACGTTACGTAGATATTATATTTTAGATAGTTACTTACTACAAATTCATACCATCATAGGAATAACAGGACTGTAAAAAATAACTATAGTAACTATAGGTAAGGTTGTTTAACTTAAAATCCGTTTCGTAACCATACCTACTGCCCTTAAAAACCTTCACTTAGATAAAGCACAATGCTCATCAGCATTCAACTATGTGAGTAGCTCCATTTTCCTCCATTCCTCCGTTTATCTGTCTAATGTAACTAGCCATAGGTACCTATGTAGCTATATGTACATACTACAACTAACGGTTCAGATATTTTAAGAAAACAAGATACAGTTGTTAAACCTACACTACTGTGTACACAATAGTAGTTATACGTTTTTTTTTGTTTACGGGGGGGAAATCTTCCTAAGATACCCAATATTCTGGGGGAGAATATCGGGTTATGTAGGATTTTTACCTACTAAAACCCCCTCGATGGCCACCCTCAGCGCATATTGGAAAGCTTCGAGATATCTCACAAACACAAACCGGTGCCTCGGTGTAGTAGTTATACTGAGGTAGGTACACCTACTCGAAGACTATAAAAAAATCGAAATACATAGCATAGTTTTTTGCAGGTATCTAGTTTATTAAGATAACATTTAGTACAGCAGTAAGTGCCTACTTAAGGAGGCATCTACCCAAGTGATGTAAAAACTTGGTGAAACTTAGGTAGGCAATGATAAACAGTCATTAGATGGGTAAATTATTTATTAAGTATGGTAACTCAATTTATATTCAACCAGTGTCACAATTGGAATCCATAGACTTAATACGCTTATGGTTTAGCTACTTAAAAGGAAAAAAAAATGTTAACTACTTCAGAGTTATTGTTAAACACTCGTTAGTTAAATTATGGTAAGTTAGTTTACATTCAAATCGTAATCCATAGAAGTGTGATTATGGTTTAAAGGAAAAAAAATAAACTACTTCAGAGTTATTGCCAGCGATTACGAAGATTCTTTTACGCTCAAGATTTTTATGACTTGTTTTCAATTTCAATAGCGGCGATACCTTAGTAAACAAGCAACACTATATTTTAGATAATAGACACCGATCTTGACACGGTTTAGGAAACGTTCTCGAATACAAAACACGCCGTAATAATCGACAAGAATACGAATAGAAAGGTCCAACACTGATGATAGTGAATGATTTATAGGCCACGATTTCTTAATCGGTGTTGTAGCTTCTCCGTTGAAATCCTAATGAGTTTACTATGGTAGAGAGGCATTTGTGTGTTGCACTAATGGACTAAAATGGACCAATGATTTACCTATCTATAGTATTTAAAGAGGTTCCTACACAAGTTATTGCTTTGAATGACGTCCATAGTGGCAAGGCTGCTTTTTCACCAACTCACGCACAGGATCGTTTAATTATCGTACAAATACTTAGTAAACTTATTGGCAGGTATTTCGGGCAATGCCTACCAATAAGTTTTGAGCAAGTCCCTATGATGCCTATATCATAATTTATAATAGCTAAGTAGGTATCTAAGGGCTTTTCATTCCGAAGTCCGATCCATCCAGTGATGTGTGAGAGTGCTGGTCTGGTCTTCTGTCAGTCAGTCACCTTTTCATTTATATATTTAAAAAACAACAGTTTTTCTTTGTATTCCATTATTACCATAAAGGCATATTATTATCATTTACAGAGGTGCGGCATGGGAAGATGCGTTTTTAGACGCCGTCGGTGTGGCTGAAGACACGGGTCGTTTCAAGCACATCTCCATAGCGCGATTTGCATCTCGAACACTCGACCACGAGCTCGAAAAGAACACGAAGACCGTTATACCATTCTTCAGCTCGACATTCATCTTGATGGGCATATTCTCCGTAGTCACCTGCATGATGGGAGACTGGGTGAGATCTAAACCCTGGCTAGGGTTGCTGGGGAACATATCGGCAGTCATGGCCACGGCTGCCGCTTTCGGCTGTGCTATTTATCTGGGCATATCTTTCATCGGGATCAACCTTGCTGCACCATTCTTAATGATTGGTATGTATGACATTCATTGATCAGATATTTAGCCGTGGCACTAAAATTTAAGTAAAATTTAATTAAAAATGAAAAACCTTCCAAACTTCAAAAAGTAAAGAACATTTTAATAGTATTCTAGGATAATAATACACTTTCGCTTTGTATGTACTTATTTAATTAATCATGAACTTCCCTCGGGCGGGCCCTAGCAGAATAACAGCGTTGTGGTTACATATTTGTATCCACAGCATTGAGCTGAGCTAGGACCCTTTCATTGGCATGATACATAGTAGATACCTCTAGTTATATTTTAAGCAATTGTAATGTGTAAGTCTTAAGTGTACCTATTTAATTTGTGTTTGTACATGTCAATGAATAAACGATATTCTATTCTATTCTATTCTACATTCCTCTATCGTTACTAATATTATAAATGCGAAAGTGTGTTTGTTTGTTATATAGATATTCAATTCCGTGCAGGAAAGGGAAAAAGTGAACAAAAAAATTGCAAATGGTCGCAGAATTCGCGCTCAGAACTAGCTTAGGTATAGCACAGGTGTAGGGTAGTAGGAAGGTTGTATGTTACCTACCTGCTACCTGGTTTATACTAGGTGCTAAAGTGAGTTTGTCTAAGATAACATGCTCAATGAAGTTCTCCCAAGTACCTTTTCCATTTAAAATGTTTCTATCTCCCATATAGTATTGTGGAAAACACTGTTGTATCAATAAATCAAATCTATTTTTGGTTATCCGACTAGATTGTTAAAATAAACGTTTTTCCAGGAATCGGGATCGACGACACGTTCGTCATGCTAGCAGCGTGGAGACGCACGTCGCCGCGGCTGCCCGTACCAGAGCGAATGGCAATAATGCTTTCAGAGGCGGCTGTGTCCATTACAATCACGTCCGTGACGGACATGCTATCGTTCTTCATAGGCATTTTCTCGCCTTTCCCTTCGGTGCAAATTTTCTGCATGTATTCAGGTAATAGTATAAGCCTATCGTAACTGGCTCTATAATGCGGAAGTAGGTGTTTGTTGGTTTGTTCTTCAATCACGCAGCAACGGAATGACGTTATTTTTACAAGTAGGCCTGTAAACCTTTAGGGCTAAGATGCGCGCCACGGGAAAGTTTTGTCTACACGTTTACTCTTGAATCTGTAAGATTCACATAGAGATTACGAGCAAACGTGTAGATAAAATTTTTGTGTATCGTGCATCTTAGCCCTACTGGAGAGTTAGTCAACATTTCTCTCCGGAAAAATAAAGGAGATTTTTAAAGAATCTAACTTTCATAAGATTGTATCTTCATTTTCCAGTCAAGGGTCTGAATACTCCATTCAAAGTTTATGTCCCTTGAATTTTATTATTTATTTTCAGGTCTGGCTGTATGTTTCACATTTGTTTGGCATCTTACATTCTTCGCCGGTTGTGTGGCCGTATCGGGATATCGGGAAAAGCAGAATCGACACACAATCACGTGGTTAAAAGTATTGCCAGAATCACGAGCGAGAAAGGGTAACTATAACATTTACTAATTAAAAAGAATTACCTTGGCACTTGACAGATAGCAAAGCATACATTTATCCATACTGGTCTAATATTAATATGAAACTGTGAAAGAGATTGTCTATTTCCTTTTCATAACTAAAGCGCTTTACCGATTTCGAAAGCAGCAAAAAGCGATAGATAGTCTGCTTCCTGATTCCTGAGGATCCTAATTAAAAACCTAAATACACGCGCATTCAACGTGGACATTTTCGAGGATTAAAATTATTTAACCATGGGAGACATCTTTATCAACCAATAAATGTCCACTGGACAAAGGTCTCTTAAATTAACTTCTATAGATGTCGGTCTTGCGTCGCATGTATCCAGCGGATCCCTGCTATTCGCCTGATGTCGTTGGTCCACCTAGTGGGTGCCAAAACTGCCATACGTACCCTAACCTACACGCTTATGTCAATTCAAATAGGTATCGATAAGCACCATTTCTGTTAGAGCCATAACATTGAGGGCATAGTGGAATAAATACTAAACAGATAATACGGATGTAGGGTATGATGGATACTTTCTTTTTTCAGAAGAAAAACCATGGATATACAGAGTTTTCTGCAGCGGTGGCATTGACAACGCAGACCCTGACAACCCGATTGACAACAAAGAGCACTGCATCATGGCATTCTTTAAAACAACAATGGCCGATTTGCTGAACAACAACTGGATCAAGGCTCTAGTCATCGTAGTATTCTTGGCGTATTTAGCTGGAGCTGGATACGGGGTGACGAATCTACAGGAGGGATTAGAGAGGAGGAAACTGTCGAAAGTAGATTCGTATTCTGTCGTGTTCTTTGATCGCGAAGATCTATACTATAGAGAATTTCCATACAGAATACAGGTAAAATAATTTATCCTTATTGTAAATTGTAATATAGTTAAATACTATCTAATAATTTCTTCTACGGCCCGGTATCCTCCAAAGCAGAAACGGGTGGAGAGGAGGAATTTTGTAAATACCTAATAACCAATAGGGTTTCATTATTTCAAAATATCCTCTTAGCTTTAATGGACAAAGTTCAAGCTAAGAGAACAGATGTCTCATATTCGTTTGTGGCAAACACAGCGGAGACGAAAGGCAGTGTGAGCGGTGTTCAAACTTTGAAAACATCGTGCGCGCAGACGGTTCATCTGCGCTCTCGCCTGTACCCATCTCTCTGCTTTGGTGGAAACACCCTGCCAGCAACAAAATTCTTTCCTATCCTCTTCACCTCCGCTTTGGTGGATACCGAGTCTAATTCTATTTGCAAAACAATTTTTCTTTGATAAAATCAGCAGCTATATACTCGTTTAAGCAGGATATAGCACAAGAACCAATTAACACTTGACTTCCGCAAAATCCGATAACGATGTAATTACCTCGAACATAAATTGAATTAACTTTCCAAGTTAAACGATAATCATCAGGTGATGGACGCGATAATAACCGGGTTCAACGACATGACGACAAGGCAGTTAATGTCCATAAAATATTACCTAAAGGCTCATTTGTATTGGACAATAAATCGGTCAATACACGGCATGCGGCGCAACAACGCAGACTGCTTAACGATTAATGTCGAACTAAATGGTTGATAGAAAACACCGCCGATTTAGAAATTGCGAATCCTGCAAATGGGCTTTCTATCTATCGATTTATGAAAATGACCTTAACGGTGGCCGCAAATTATCAGAAATTGTTAGTACGAAAAACTTGTTTCGTGAGTGCGGAAAGCTTATACTCCCACAAAATTGTAATGGTTTTTGGAGTCTTGTACAAGATGTACCTGAACAGCCCTTTAGCCTTCGGAAAGTTTACTATCGGGCATTTATTTCTGATAATATGCGGTCGACCCAAAAGTCCATATATAGGATGATGGAACAGATATTTAAACTTGAGAATTTTCAGGTAGTGATAAGTGGAAACTATAACTATTCCGATCCGGAAATTCAGGACGAAGTGGAAACTTTAACGCAAAAGTTAGAAAATACGTCGTATATATCGAACTCATTGTACACGGAATCGTGGTTGCGAACATTCGTTAATTATGTAGAGAGAAATAATGATTACCTGAACATATCCATCGACACGGAGGAAGATTTTATACACAATCTTAAAGAGGTAATATTTTATTTTACGATATCCGCAAAAAAAAAAACACTATTTGGTTTAAGTTTCTTGAGATTTATTAATATTTTTGCAGTTATGGCTGTTCCCGGCTAATCCATTTTCACTGGATGTCAAATTCAACGAAGCCGGAAATCAAATTCTTGCCTCAAGATTCTTAATACAGGCGATTAACATCAGCGGAACCAATCACGAGAAAGAAATGGTCAAAGCTCTTAGGGAAGTTGTCGCGCAATCGCCGTTAAATGCTTCCGTGTTTCATCCTTACTTCGTGTTCTTCGATCAGGTAAATTGTTCGAAAAGGCCTTTAAGCCAATTTTTCATATTAATCACTCATGTACATACTAACTCTTTTGTATTTCTTGCAGTTCGAGCTTGTGAGGCCAACATCATTACAGAACCTCTGTTATGGTGCATTGATGATGATGATAACATCCTTTATATTCATACCAAACATACTCTGTTCATTATGGGTGGCCTTCAGCATCATATCCATAGAAATCGGCGTCGTGGGATACATGGCCTTGTGGGATATCAATCTGGACTCGATATCAATGATAAACCTGATTATGTGTATAGGTTTCTCAGTGGATTTCACTGCTCACATCTGTTACGCGTACATGGCATCTAAAGCGAAATGTCCCAAAGAAAGGGTCAGCGAATGTCTTTATTCTTTAGGACTACCCATCGTCCAGGGATCATTCAGTACAATATTGGGTGTCGTTGCATTGCTCCTCGCTGACAGTTATATATTCTCTGTTTTCTTCAAAATGGTGTTCATGGTTATTTTCTTTGGTGCAATGCACGGCCTTTTCCTATTACCCGTGTTGCTATCTCTTTTCGGCCCAGGTTCTTGTACGAGACAAGAAAAAATATCTAAGGTCGAAAAACTATTTCCAAACCCCTATTGTATACCCCACCCCCAGTTAATACTCAACGATCAAATATACAACAATGGAAAGAACATAAATCCGAATGGCGTTTACAAAATATATGGAGACGATAAAGATTTGGGCATAGGCACATCGGGAGAAGACACCAGTGAAAGTAGCTCGAATCAGTCGCAGAGGCGTCAAATTAACGGTGACGAAAATACGAGAGCGAAATATGAGTACGGATGGAAAAAATACAATCAGAGCACGAGCCAGTTTAAGCCGTCCGGCGAGTTGGAACAGTATGAAAGCGATCGAGTGTGGCAAAGACAAAGACACGGGAGTAATCGTCCGGATCGGATCGACAACCACAGAAGTCCTCCAGTGCACAGAGATGTGGGCTTTGTTCTGACGCAACCGACGAGCGACACGTCGAGCCCCCGTGACAGACCCTACAGAGTGATGCGATCCCACTCGCACCACAACATCCACCGGGCCAGAGTTCCGCAACGAACAAGCTCACATCACAATCTGGAACATTTAGACTACGTTGCGGAAATGCGGTTTCCTTGACATTGACCGAAAAATCTACTAGCTACAGACATTAAATCAAGTGCTCAATTGTGGACCAAAGTATTATATTTTCCTTGTGGATTACAAGTAAAAACTTTATTTTCAGTGTCGTTTTTAGATTTTTTTTGACGATTACAATGATAAGTCAGTTTAAGTTAGGTCAAATACTAATTCATGCGGGCAACTGTTCTGTCTGCAATATATTAGGTATGTAGGTTGTGTAGGTAAGAATGTAAAGTGAGTGAAGAAATCATAAGTGTTAAAAAAATGCAAATATCAGAATTTAAAGAAACCTTTAAACAATTACATTATAAGATATTACTTGATCTGTTGCTTGATGTGGAAAATCAGTGTCAAAAGCTGAAAACTTGTGTATATTATTATGTAGTAATAGAATTTGACAAAGTATAATAAATCACTGAATTATTTTGAGAGAGTATAAACCACGCTGGTCGTATAACTATGTATATTATGTATTACAAGAAAAAATTAAATGAAACAGCAATTATTTTCAAAATAATTTATTTATACTTAAGAGTTCCTAAGATGTATGTGTAAATTACATTATTTCAGTCAACCATGCTTATGCTATTATTGTTTTCTTAAACTTACTATAAATGCGTAGGTAATTTTAAGATAATCATCAAAAGAGCTGGTGTACTACCCACTTGGGTAGGTACTAACGCAGGCTATATAACAGATATTTCCTTGGCGTTTATGAGGACGATTCATGCTACAAACCTTGCTTTGGACTGTAAATAAGTGTACCTAGCATGGTCTAGCATGAATTAGTTCAAACACTAAAATATACTACTCGATAATAAACGCTCAAGAAGTCTTATATACCGTCCGTTCAGTTATGTTGGGTGGCTGTCTGGCATTGAAACGAAGCGAAGACGTATACAGTGAACCAATCGTATTATTGAGAGATGTCGTGATCAAATTATCACGTCATCTTTTAATGATTTGATTGGTCTACTGAGCACATTTGCAATCTGGTTCAGTGAACATGCACTCAGTACAGCAGGATCCACATGAACCCGGGTCAAAAAAAAAAAGGTTCAACCATGATAAATTTATTTGTCGACATTTTGCTTAGCCAATGACTCACCAAAAATACCTACTGCGTTTTTCAGAATGCATCGGTATAAGGCTGAAATCTGTAGAGCGTGCTTTGAGTCTAAGCTATGGCTTAGACTTGAGACAGAATTAAAAACGAAACTAAGCTTTATAGAAGTTTCAAATATGAATTTAGTAGATCACCAGCAATTTTGATGGCAACTTTACGAAACATTTCTATTGTATGTGATAATTATATTTAATATCAGGGTGGGTGGATGTACCTTAGAATCGTGTAAATAGAGTGTATATTTAAACTAATTTTCATAATTATAAGTTTCCATTGATTTAAAGGAGCTTTAACGTTACCTGTATCTAAGAGATTGCTGTAAATAATAATTATATTATGTGATAAATTTCCGATGCCATGTACCGTTCGATTTTAAAGGTACCTTGACTTTTCTCTATGACTACCTAACTTACTCTTATTTTACAAATAGTTCATTCATACTGTAACGATATTGCCTTGCATTTGTTGTTATTACAACCCATTGTTATGTATGAATGACAATTAGTATGATATCGTGATCAAGTGATCACAATCGATGACAACTCATGACTGAATATTGTAAATATTTGAATTGTTTTATAATATAAAATAAAATTAGTTTTGATAACACTGGTATTTTCATTTTAATTACAAGATTTAAATACATCCTGATCGACAGTAGACTAATTATAAACATAACGACAATCATTAATTAATCATCCACAATCACACAGTCACAATGACAATCGTTAAGGCCTATTACTTAACTAAGCGTGGGTTCACAATCAGCACTCCTTATTTCGACGCCCTTACAGCGATTGAAAACGAACTTTCGATCACAGAAATTAAATGTATACAGAATTTCATACTATACATATAATTATTTATTATTATTCAAAGCAATTCCGCGTCTATTGTGCTAGCTAGTTGATTAGATGTGTCTGCGTGCGCTCAAAACTATGGATAGCAACTTTTTACTTTTATTAATTATTACATTTTTTATATATTTTTTTTATTGCAGTTAAATAATGAAAAACTACCTAGTAGTTATGGTAAAACTGATACACCAATTAAATAAAAAAGAAATCACACAAAACACAAAAATACGAAATCTACAGCGTACAAAATACAAAATGTTTAATAAAAATAAATTAATTTAATGCCAAAAAAATTTGTACCACCCATGTCAAGGGTCAAAATAAAATAATAATGCAATACCATTAAACATTTTGAAAAAATTTCGCATAGTTTTATGGTGACACGAAACGGAGTAACACGCTGTATCCAGATTTTTCTGTGATCGAAGAAGCAAATTGACGTTCCTACTAACGTTCTTTCACCCGTCCCTTGAACTACCCTCCTTCAACCTTGTCACGTACGTGTCACCTCGAACGACTCAGTTAAACGGTATGCCTATATTTGAATGCCTGACAAAAAAGCCGTTTGGCCTACCCGCATAAACATGATCGATACGGTTTTAAGCGGCACAGTCGAAAATGCATTAAGTGTTAAGACTAAGGGTGAGAACAAGCCAGAGATGCCTCACTGCGATACCTCGCGGTCGCGGTTTAGCTCGCTACCTCGATGTCACCTCCATGTAAAACAAATGTATGCAAACAGACGAGCACGAACATGTCGAAAATACCTCGCTGTACCGCGATGTATCGCAGTGAGGTATCCTTCGGCATGTTCGCGCTCGTCTGTTTGCATACATTTGTTTTACATGGAGGTGACATCGAGGCAGCGAGCTAAACCGCGACCGCGAGGTATCGCAGTGAGGCATCTTTGGCATGTTTTTACCCTAAAAGAGCTCGAAAAAACTCGGGCCATTTTGCCGAAAAAAAAATCCATAATTATGTAAACAATTCACTGGGTTCACAAAATTTGCCGATTAAAATAAGCCGCACCGACTATGTGTATAGCAACCCTTATACCTATAGCAAACCAGTCGCATGCCAGTCAAGAAAATGAAATAACTATAATAATTACAATAATCTAAAAACGAAGTTGTTATAACACCAATTTAATCCGTAATACATTACACGTAAGCAAATTATTCGAAAATAATCATTAAAATTTTGCCAAATCAACTCAAATTACCCAATAGGAAAAAGAATAAAGCATAAATGTATTACGTAGTATACATAGATCACGTAGGTTTGTCGTAAACCTTCTTTAACAAACTACTGCAAAACAATATCAAATCTTTAGATTCAAACCTTTCAACAAGCTGATTTTGTAGAATAGACAACACATGTTTACCATCTCCATTGCTTATCTTGTCCATTACTACTTCGATTAACGTCTCATATGGTAAAGTTTCAACAATTTTCTGCTTGAATGGCTCGTCTATAATTTCACATAAACTTTCAACAAAATCGGGCATCTGAAAAGATAAAAGCAATTTGTTACTGTATCCGTTCATTAATTGTTACTGTATGGCTGTCTCTTTAACTTATTGACGCATCTAGTGAATAAGAAAATAGTTGTCGAACCGATAAACTTCTTTTTATTTCATTTCGTATTTAAATTCTGAACTCTAAACTAATATTAAAAAAGAAAAGCTTTGATTGAACAAACACAGTTTGTTTGATATTGATCATTTTTTTTTTTTCAACAAATCATAATGTAAGGTTCCATGTAACAACTTACCTCTGATATACAATCGGTTATAATACCCGCCGTCGATTTGCTTCCCGTTTCGTTAGTTTGCACAAAACTATGAGACGTTTCAACTGTTTCCGTTTGCGAACTAGCTAAAGAGACTGCAAGACATTCAGTCTGAATTGTAATACTTTCTACAGATAGAGGGTCTGTTTGCACTTCAATGCTTGTCGTGGCTTCAAGCACAGAGGATTCGCTCATTGCGGCTTCAACCGTTGGAGTAATTTCCTCACTCACTTGCTTGAGCTTCGACAAATATTCATTTAAAACTTTCTTAACGACCTGAACTTTAGGCGCTTTAATGCAGAGTCGATTAACTTCGAGCTCGGTCATTTTCGCCAAGTCCCCTATAGTCTCTACTTTCCCTTCAAACGTTTTAACCAGCAACGCTTGCATTGCGGGCGACGATAATTCAGCAGCTATATTTGCTATCCGATCCTCACAATTTACTAGTTCTTCACAAATTGGATCCGTATCATTTAAATCACTGGTTTTTACTACTTCAACCACAGGAGTTTCATCCAAAGAGCTCATTTCCGTGTCTTCGTTCAAAGTCTGGGTGTCGGGTGCTTCTGAGAAACTCTCAACGGCTTTAGTTAATACAGAATCTAATTTGAAAACGTTTTCTAATCTTCGGGGAGATTTGATAGCCGCCTGCGCACGCGTCTGTCTTTCTAGGCGTTTATTTGCTGAATTTTGTGGAGATCGAATACCAATAGGTTCTATGTACTTTTTAACACATATAGTCGTAGACACTGGTGGATCGTGGAAGCTGACGCGTTTTCTCTAAAAATAAAAAAAAGACAGTAAGCAAATTGTGTTTAAACAATAGCGATTTAAGTAGATTGTTAGCACTCACTTTACTCGCCGGCGATGCAGTGGTTTCGTCTGTAATATCGATTAATTTCCTCTTCAAAATGGGTCCAGAGGGACTACAATCGGTAGCGGGCAACGTTCTTTTAAAATTCAGAAAACTTTCGCTGTCTTCGGTGTCATCCGAAGTGTCATTGCTTTCTCCGGTGGTGCTATTATACAAAATTCTCAAATTACGTCTAGCGGATGTATTTATCGATGGACTTCGCTTAACTTCTTCGATGTCTGCAGGTTTCTCAGAGGTCATCACTGTTTGTAGTCTATCAGGGACACACAAACCTAGCATTTGCGCCGCTCTGCCCCCGGAACGCATCTGGGGTCTATTTTTCTTTAAAGACAACGACGAACTCGGACTTGTATTCTTAGCGCAGACTTCCTCTCGAGGCGGCGATCGGTCTCGCTTGTCAGGTGACACTTTGTCTTCCGTGAAGATTTCGGGTGATTCACAAATTTCAAACGGTTCCCCATTACTTAGTACAGGTGATACCAGCTTTATCACTACGTAATCACTACTCGTTTCGGGCGATGGCGATTTCTCATCTCGAACCGGGCTCACAGATTTTATTGGCGATATTTGCAATGTGCTATTTAAGAACTCTTTTTTTCTTTGATCATCATTATTACATGATGAACTTGAATCATCTTTTTCTGCTTCCATTAATACTGACTCTGATAAAGTTTTCGTTATATCTTCCCCAGTTGTCATTAGTGATTCATTGGTGTAATTGTTCTCTACTATATCTTTACTTTCTTCGTTTATTTTATTATTACCGGGAATAACCGTAATTTTTGTGGTCTGATCTGCATCAAACGGTTTATCTTTAATATCCTTTTCTAAAAATATATCGGGGTCCATTGGTTGTGTATCAGCATCAGCTGTATTTTGTGTGTCTGGTTTTAACGACATAACTCTAGAAATCACAGGGAGCGGAGGATCCACGTCTTCACTTAAAACAATTACTGTACAATTTATTGGTTCCGTGTCCACTTCTTCAGTGAGATTGTCTAAATTTGTCTTATTGCAGGGCAAATCAACATCACTGTTACTTTCCACATTTGTTAAGTCTATGGTTTCTTCCATATTTGTTAAGTCTATAGCCAGTGGAGCATCAAGTAAATTTTGTGTATTCATTTCAGTTGCATTTATTGTATATTTTGCATCTTCCAATATCACAATAGGACTTCTATTTCCAAAGGGTTTGGAAGATTTGACAGGTATCGTAGTAACAGTCGATTCTTGGGAACTTTCGATAAAATCCTGCGAAGCGGAAGCATCTTCAGAGTTCGCCGTATCTTTAATCAAAACAGATTTTTCTTTATCTTTTGTTTTACTTTCAGCTTTGGTTGTACCTTTTCTTTTGAGTTTATTATTATCCGCATTAAAAGACAAACGTTTTCGTTTGGCAGGAATGTTTACAATAGCTTTTCTCGTTGCCCGTTTTTCAGATTGTACATTCAATAATGGATGCCCTTCGACCATGTCGATTGCCAATTGACTTTCTATGCGCGATTTCTTTGTGTTTTTTTTACTTGAAAGTGTCGGCTTATTTATCATTTCCTGACTTTTAAGTGCAGACACAGCATCGGTATTATCATCAGAACATATCTTTTTTTCTATGTTTTCCTTTACAGTTTCTATTTTTTCATTAGGTATAGACACTGTTCTATTATCAGTATTATTAGGACAAGATTTCTCGTGTGTTATTTTTTTCTTTGTATTATCCACATGGGTAGGTACCACATCACATTTACTTTCATCAGACTCTATTTTATTAATTTCTTCCTTTTTAGCTTTAGATGTGATTACAGCTTTGTTTTTAGAAATACTGGAGACATTTTCTGATTTTTGATCTTTAGATAATTTATTTAATTTGGGTACACACGAAACTTTATCTAAAGTATCATCAGTACATATTTTTTCCTCTACTTTTTCTTTGATTTTGACATGTATGGACTTATCTATGTTATTTAAATTTAATTCATGGGGATCAGATGCTTGGTTCCCTTTTTTATTACTTTGATTAACCATTAGCATCGATGAAGCTACAGTTTTTGCATCTAGACATGCAGTTTCTTTTTCTTTTTCTAAAAGTTTATTTACAACGTCATTTGTAAGATTCAAATTTTCCGTTGCAACAAAACAGTCCGTGGTCACAGTTACCTTTACTCCTGATTCATCATTTCCATGGCGCTCCAGGGTGTGCATGTCTACTTTAGCCATTGTTAAGTTATCATTAGATTTATTTAATACTTTACCCTCCACATGCTTTGCTTTATCCTTGTCTTCTGTAAGACTATCTACTAAAACTATCTTAGCCTCCTTTGAATGATCCGTTTTTTCTTGAATTTGATTTTCAGGCATTTCAACATCTGCTTGAGAACCACTTGCACCCAGTGAAAGCCGCCGTTTTTTCAGCGAGATTAATTCTAGATCGTCGAACTTTTTTGGTTTCTTCCTCATTCGTGATGGTCTTTCTAATTGAATTTGCGAAGGTGCAGAGTTTGTTATATTTGTTGAAAGCTTTCCTTTTGTGACTAAAGGAGTTCTTAAAATATCCACTGTGACATTTTTACATTCTTGCTCTAAATTTGTCCTTTCTATCAAATTTCGGACATTACGGAAAACACGATCTTTCAGTGCCATACGCGGTGATTTGACATCTTTAACAGTGATCTGTACATTCTGTATTTTATTATTTTCAGATTTGTCAATAACGTTTGAGGTTTCTTTACTGGGTTTTATGTCTTGTGTTACATTGCTTACAGCTTTTGGAGAGACATTTTCTATTATTTTGGGGAAAAATTCAGAGTTAGGCAGGTTTTTAAGGATCACAGAAACATCTTCATTTGCCGTCGCATTTGTTGATTTACTCGATGTGGTACTAGTGTCTTGTGAATCTGTTTTCCAAGTGTTTAGTTTAAAATCATCTTGTGACTGAGACAAATCCTGATACATGGCGGGTATATCATCCCGCTTCCTTTGCAATTTTTCTTTTTGATTCTCTGTTAATCTCCTAGGGTTAAATTTCCAATTTGATTTAACAACAACGAACTCTTCTCCGTTCTCTACAACAGTATTTGTTATACTGGGCCCCATTTTGGATTTCTTTGCGGTTTCATCACTTGGACTGGTAATTTTTTGTGGATCTGCTTTTTGCTTAACTGAATCAAAGATTTTAAATGCTTGAACAACTTCTTCTGCAATATTATCAGCAAGATTTTTATTTAATGATGTCTTATAAATAGCGAGAATATGATTATTTAATGATTTGTCATTCTTAAGATATGGAGCACACTCTTTTAATTGATCTACTAAATGTGATTTTAGTTTTGAGTAAACATCCAACTTCAAGATGGATTCTAATGATTTAAAAATATTTTCAATATATTTAACGAGATCCATTCCCTGAAACAAAGAAGACTATAAAGCTTTTACGACATAAGAAAAAATATTAATTATCTTTATTTTTTAAATAGGCATTCGCTAAGAAAGGATTTTGGAAAATTCCACCCCCAAGGTTAAAATAGATAGGGGTTTGAAAACTCATACTGAACGTGAGTGAAGCCGCGGGCAAAAGCTAGTTGGATCAATATAATTAATCCTATATTCGTACTTACAACGTCAAATTGTTGTTGAAACACTACATTGCATATTTTCAATATGTTGTTAATAATTAACATAACATGTTCTGCTATCGTTACATTTATGTTTTTGCTCAAAGCAGTTAATGTACAACCAACAACACTAGCAAGTGATGGAAGAATTAGTTTTATTTGAACTTCATTAATTTTACTGGTCAAGTGAAGAATCAATTCAATCTCTTCATTCAAATCAGGATCTGAAATAAATATCAACTATGTTACATCAGACTGTCAGTTTTAATAACATCATTATATTTCAAGGGTTTGAGCAATATCATATTACTAAAGATTCATCAAATTTCTACCAAGGTGGTTAAGCTATACCCAAGTTGCCACAGTTCGTAACAATTCTGTACAATACTTCATTGAATTTCTGCTCAAATCTTGAAAGCAGGAACTTATATTAAGACAAGAAAATATTGAAGATCAAACCAAGCTTTTGCATTACAAACTCGTCAAATGTAATAAAATTACCTCAATACAACAAACATTTTTCATAACTATTATAACTATAATTTTTTTTATTTTTATAATGTAACACTTATTTACATATTTTTTTTATAAAACAAATGCAAGAATTTGGTTATTAAATCATTATTGTCTCACTGAGTTTACAATGGTCATTAGATAAAAGCTATTGCCACCAAGATTACAGTGAGAGGGTCTTGGGTAGAGTCTGAAGCTTATACCACTGATGGTAGAGTGATTTCAGCACGCCTTTCTAATCATTTATTGCTCACTTTGAGATACTTGCAAAGAATATACGTAAAGATGGTCAATTAATTGGTAGATAGTTCTTCCAATTCACGAGGGCGCGTGAGCTTTACCTTGTTTACATGTACATTGCGTAAGTGTGCATAGATAGGTGCGGTAGAAGGCTAGGTGGAAGCGGTCAGGCGCGAGCAAGCTCTCGCTCCCACTTATATAGATACTACACACACACAACCACGCCCTTGTGAATTGCAAGAACAATAACATGGATATAATTTTATAGTTTTAGTTCTGTATAAGGGGGCAAAGTTGTTGTTTGAGAATAAATTGTTTAAACCTAAACGTATTCACACAAACCTTCATGTTGTAGTTTGTGCTCCAATATAGCTATCGTAGCGCTCAAAACAAACACACATGATGATTGACTATCGCCGTGGGTCACTAACGCTTTGACTATGTCTTTATTAATTGGTTGTATCTGTAAATATGGTCGTATGGTTTTGTATAAATTGAGCCACGCTGCCGTCGATTCCTCTTTCTAAAACAAAGATAAAAAAATTAATTTAAATATCCTCTTCTGCTCCTGTACTGGCAGCATGGGCAGGAGATAAACATTTTATCCGCCAATTTTATCCACTGACAGGGGATACAATTGCCTTCTCCCTATGCTAGAGCATGGCAACAGGGGAAAGGAGAAGTAGTGTAGAGAAGTGTGGTTTTTGTTTTCGTTTGAAAGGGTCAAACGAAAACAAAAACCACAGACAAAAGCCACCTACGAATCACCTATTAACTATCAAAAACACGAGTATAGATAAAAATAATGACTTTTGAGACCGAATTGAAATAAATTTTGAAGTATTGTGATATTTGTACCTCCTACTTCCATGATTTTCTTATAATGGCAATAATTGCGGGGATAAATTTTCTCCCATTTTATCCACTGTCAATATTCTTCCACCGCTGTGCCCATGCTCGATGGGTGGATAAGACTAAGCGAGGGGATAAACATTTTATCCTTTTCCCGGGGATACAATTTCTCCCGCCCATGCTACCAGTGCTGCTTTTTCAAATGATAGACATCTACAGTTCAACATACAGATCTCTTCCATGGACTTCCACAGGCATCCTAAGACGTTGAAATCACATCTGTGCGATCGAACTATATTCCTATATGCATCGCGTGTCGAGGTATGCGTACAGTTCATTCGCTCAAATAGTTTGCGCGCTTTGTAAATAATAGTTTTCAATAGATAAAATCCGAATCGATGCGCACAGATGCGATTCCGGTCTAATTACAAAGAATTTTTTGACCCGAAAATCCCAAATAATTTTTGGCCGAACCCAAAAAACTAAACTGCGAGTAATGTAATTCCGGTCATATGTTTATTAAGTAATGAGACACTCTAAATACTTACATTGACAAAATTGTTCATGAAATTGAAAGGCCAGAGAAGCATATGGGCCAGCAATTTAGGACATACACTATATACGTAGAAGCTCATAGACTCGGCCAAGGCCGTCCACAACAGCATGCTATTTGATTGCAATGCCTTCACTGCACATTCAATTTTGTAGCTTGACGTTTCAAAAGCATCGTCCATTATCCAATTCGTGACTGTTTTGATACTTTCTACAGCAATTTTCCTGCAATAAAAGGAATTATATAAATTAGTATGCAAAAACTAACTATTTTGAATCACAGTTAATACATCTTGGCAGCGGCAAACGGGCGAATCGACGCCTACTTGTGGAGAAGATTCCCAGGAAACGAAACGAAGATATATTTTTTTTTTATAAAGAATATTAGCCAAGCTGAACTTGACTTATATTCTCTTCTCCCCTCCAAATAAGCGAAAAGCTTGTGCTAGGAGTGGGTACGACAATAGTGCAACGGGTTGGCTCGAACCTGCGACCTTTCAGTTTTCAGTCCGCACCTTTAACCGTTGGGGTATTGAGGCTTTAAATCTTGGCAGCTTGATGATTTTTTTTACTATAACGAAATCCGTTTTCAAGCAAATCAAATTGGAATTCATATTTGTAATATTTAAATAACAGCTTTTTACTAAATACATGTGTAAGTGAATATGGTAAAAAGACTCGATGAATACAAACCTATCTTCTAAATTATCAAGTGACAGTTTATTGAGTACTGTAATAATTTTGCAAACTGATGCATTTTCTTCATCTTTCGACTTCAATAATGCCTGTATTTTCTCATCCGTGTCAAATAATGTTGGTATTAATACATTCACTATAACACCCATTAGCTGAATGTCACAATCCTGAAAATAGTAAACCAATCCTTGACTAACTTGGAAGGGATATAGCAGTGTAAATTAAACCCATACCCCTAATCGGTTTCTACACGCCATCGTGCCAGAACGCTAAATCGCTTGTCGGCACGTCTTTGACGGTAGGGTGGTAACTAACCACAACCAAAGCCTCCCACCAGACAATTGGGCAGCTGTATAATTATTCTAGTTTGATATTCATTAATAATGATTATTTACCTGAGTTAATCTCTCCAACAGCATTAAAGCCTCATTATAAAGATCCCGTCTTACATTGTTTTCTGGCAATTCACCGATTGTCTTAATGAACGACTTCCAAACACACTTGATTTGTTCCTCAGTAAATTCGCCTTTCTGCTCCACACATATCCGTATAGCAACGCTAATGGAATGAAACCAGTCCTTCCAATGGTTTACCAGTAAAGATGTTTTCAATAACTTCACGTTTAATTTAGGCAAAGCCACACATCCTTCGCATTGACTATGACCCACTATATTGATAAATGCTTGGACGCACTGACCTTTCATCTTCTCAGAAATCATTCCCGGTATGAGAAGAGTCACCGACGGCTTTCCAAAACAGAAGGTTAGGAATGGTATCACAACTGATTCTAAGTATTGATCGATCTTATATTGGAAGCGAGTAATCAAATACCACCATGTTTTTAATTTAGCCAAGGCTGTTTCTTCTACCTTTGCATTGTTTGATGTAAGAGGCACCATTAAAAGTTTCAACCCTTTATTTAAGAACGCCTCATTTACGTCATTCGAGAAGGTATCTATTAATACGTTCCAACAGAGAAAAGCTCTGCATCGGTTCCTAACATCTATTTTAAAAGCGGTCTCTACACATGGTAGCAATGCGTTTATGTAACTCCCAGTTTTAGGAGTACTCATTGTTATTTGATTTTTTAGCAATTTAATAAAACAGCTCCACAATCTGTGCCAATAGGGACTGCCTTTTTCTAAAAGATTTTTCATAATGGCAGGATACCTGAAAAAAATACATAAATCTTAACGGTGTTGGAATTTGTGTATAACAAATTATTTATCTATACATACTATTATAATAAAGAGAGAGCGCGAATTTTGTGAGTTTGTATGTATGTCCGGAGCAAACTTTGGAACCACCGCACCTATTTCAAAAATTCTTTCACCATTTCAAAGGTACATTATTCCAGATGGTTATAGGCTATATATTATGCACATAAATGTATTATGGCTAGATATTATGTGCAAATTTATTAAAGAAGTCCGAAAAATTTTTGACTCTTAAACGTTTTCAAGGCGTGCACTGGGTCATATACTGTTATTGGATGAAAATGATGTATGGGTGAATTGTTCCTCTTAAAAAGTTCTAGAAAAAAGTCCGCGATAGCATATGTCTAGCTTCTAAGGAAAACTTACAGTAACCATTTCTATCTTTCAAATTTTGATTAAAAATAATGAATTATTTTCAAACTTCTTTAACCGATGTGATGTCAAGTCAATCTATATCTAAATAAATATGTTTATTATAGTAAGTGTTTAATTTAGAACATATTTGCCCTTTACACTATACAATTTAAATAAATATCTTAGGAGTTATCGGAAAATTAATAGTTCCGCGCGACAAAATAATAAAATGGTGCCGGCCGGCGCGGGCGGTGCACGGTGGCGGGTTTCGGCGCGGAAGATTCCTGTGATTCCTGTGGTGATCTTATTTACAATCGTCTCCTATTAGAAGCTCTGTGTGATCAGTCCCGTAAAAACAAATCTTTAAATTTTCAACCCGGACGAAGTCGGCGCGGGCTTCTAGTTTAAATATAAAAAGATAAGTACATTATTCTCATGGAGATATTATTTTACAATATTTCTATGAAAACAATTACATACATCTTTAATGATTTTTAATTATCACACTATCACACTAATTAATATCAAAGGTAAAAGTTTGTCTGTATGTATGTATGTATATTTATTGTTTGTGTGTGTTTTTGAAAAATTAAAGAGTTCCCGCGGGAATTAAAAAATTCTGAAACTATTTTCAGTAGCTACTGAATAGAAGTAGTATAAACTTTTTTAAATTACCTTGCTGGTGTATAAATATTTTCTGAAAACTTTTGCCAACTAGTCTTCTGCATATAATCAAACTGGATGAGCTCATCAGTCAATAGTTCTAAGGTTTCCAATAAGTCAAGAACTGTATTACTTGTAACCATTTGTTCAACAAGTAGTGGAATAACCACCGAGAACCAAATGTCAATTCCATCTTTTACGAATGTGGCCTTCTTGTCAGGTGGCAGTATTCGGAGTAGTTTGGCTAGAAGTTTTATTGGCTGAAAATTAATAATAATTTATAATTCAATTTTTTTTTATATCAGAAGTAAATAAATTGAGAAATGAAATGAAATATTTTATTTGCAAGAATATGGGTATACATAGGATTTTAAAACCTGCAGGTGCCGCATATTCAGTCAGGTAATAACTGACATACAAAATACGAGTTGCTTAGAAACCAAAGATTAAAGTTTATCTTGTATAATTTCATTACACACTATTTAAGTATATCTTAGACCTATCACATTCAAAAAATTCATTCATTCATAGAAGTAAATAGAAGTATATAAATGAGAAGTGAAGAGGCAACCTTCGATGGAGCGCGGTTGCCTAGAAAATGTCTATTCACTCTCGATTTGAAGGTACCCAAATTGTAGTTACTTGGTATAAAAATTCTTTTCAAAAAACCGACTTCAAACGGCACTACAAAGTATAAAAATAATTTTATTTTGTACACGTTTGTTGAAGTCGGGCGGCTTAAATAATAATGTTTTATTGTTCCTCACACCTTTAAGTATAGATAACCTTAGGCGCCACTTGCTGTGGCGCAACAGCTGCATGTCTATCCGATGCTTCTATCTTAACCACCGGGATTGAACCAGCTTAGGTCATTTTGGCATCAAACTGCTTGCCGACCCACTGCTTAAAATTTCTCCGACAATGCATGACGAATACGTAACACACTACAGCACATAATAAAACTAGATATCACGTCGGGGTCACCAATTGTTGAGGCACCAGTACTTTCTCTGGTCCCCAACTGGGTTGAGTACTCAAATAAAACATGAAAGAGATTCACTTATGTAATGTCCGAGTGTTCTCTACAGAGGCGCGTCAAGTGCTAACTTATTGTCGCACGCAGGCGAACTATAAAAGTAACATACACAAATGCTGAATGCACAATTCGCAATTACACATGTATCCACAATACTAACAATATTAATTCGCAAGCGAAAGGTCTTAAATCCTCAAAGTTTAGGTGGGCAGTACCCTGCAGCATCAGGATTGAGGAGCTAGAACCTAGAACTCCATGATGTAGTCTATGTTTATTACATACAATAACAATTGATGATCAGCAGTTCCTAAATCCCTACAATTTAGGTGGGCTGTACCGCATCAGGATTGAAGAGTAGGACCTGGAGCTCTAAGATCTAGTATATGCTTAGGCCAAGCATACCAATTCGTAAACGACAGTTCCTAAAACCCCATAATTTAGGGGGAAAGTACCTCTGCAGCATCAGGCTTGAAGAGTTGAAGGTAAAAATTTTTATGGGATTCATATTCATCCATTTCGCGAGCTTCCTCTATCGATTAAAAAAAATATCGTGTGAATCGGTCCAGAAACCCCGGAGTAATCGGCGGACATACATAGAAAAAAAAAAGATACCGGCCGAATTGATAACCTCCTCCTAGGAAAGGAAGTTGGTTAAAAATGGGAGCTGGAAGGGCATTCCAAATAATGATTTGTATAATATACACATTAAACTTATAACATTTCTTTTTTTGCATCAGGGGTTAAAAATAAGAGTGCTTACCTGTCCTGACATTTCAGGTATGTTTTCTATATCTTGATGGTCACAACATGAAGTGATAATATCAAATATTTCATTGAAATGGTTTATACACAGACTAATGAGGGTTTCGTCAGGATAAGAGTTAATAATCTCAAAGCATAGTGTCTTCAATGTTTCAAACTTGTTAACTTGTGCTGTAGTTTTGAGTACATTTAATACCGCTAGTGCTGAAGGTACGAGATTTGGTAGTGGAGTGCATTGTCCATCCTAAAAATAAGATCTGTTGTAAAAATGTTAACATGACACTCTCAAAGTCCAATTTATTATACTACTACTGATATGCCGGATTGTTCTAAATGTATATCCGCAGATACGGATCCGAATATGGTTATTTGGTTGCAATATCACAGATCGGTGTCAATGTTAAAGTTATCGCAAAGATTTGTGATTGATCTTGTTATAAATATAGTTGATTTAGTACCTTTGAGTTATGTACAGTACATGGCATTATACCTCACTATGATAAATGTTTGCAATATATGTATTTATATAGAATTTCATTTATGTATAGAAAATTAATGAGGTAAAATATCCGTAAAAGATCTGCCAAAAAAAGTAACGGATATGCATACAAACCTTTAACTCAATAACATAGAGGTGGTTAAAGTATTAAGTTTAGACTCTTCTCTATTACTTACTTTAATTTTTTTGAGAAGTGTTGCTATAATATTTAATACATGTGCTGCATATTTCAAGTCTTCTATCCTGTCTCGAATGCATAGTAACAATAATTTTTCCGCTGTTGGTGCTGTGATATGGTTCACCAATTCTAATGTGCTCTGCAAAATCTCATAGTTGCGGGCGTTGAGGCTGTAGTCTTCCAAATCGTCCAGCACCCGGTCAAGATCACTCTCTGTTGCACAATCCTCAGGCATCACTTAAATATTTAACATAAAAATATAGGTTTTTATGGCAAGGAAAATAGAAATTATTTTGCTATAATCTGCCAAAATAGCTCTATGTATGTTTTACTCCAACACCAGAGCATTGTCAGATGTTGACTACACAGTGCACAATTGCTAAGTATGTTAACTTGTCAACACCTGGAGTCAACCTTCTTGCAAGTACAAAGAGTAAGATAGTCTTGAATAAAAGATGTTTTGTCCATGAAATTGCTAAGGCAAAGCAGTTTCTAAAAGTAAAAAAACTGTCATATCAATTATTGTGTAAATATTACACAAACACAAATACAAAATTGAACTTACGGACACTTGATTCATGTCGTGTCGTAAAAAGAATCACATTATTTTACATTATAGATTTGGTACCAAATATTGGTAAGGGTAAGTATGCGTTTTGATGAAATTAAAAGAAGAACTGTATCCCCATATTTAGTGTAAATTAAGAATGTTAATTATCATGATATTTTATTATTCCGACTCATCTGTTGCTGATAAATCGGTGTACACTACAATTTTTAACACACTACAATGCCGGGGATGTGCTATCGGCGTCCTAGGCGTCCATCAAGGCGTCAAACAGCAAAGCAACACCAAATTTTATGTGGCACCAATTAATCACCAATCTATCGGCGTATACTTTAATTATAAACTAAACAATAAAATGGGTGAAATTACCGGATTCCGTAAACGGTAGAACTTTAAAAGCTTGAATTAACTTAAAAAAATAACTTGTAGCAACCTATGCAATATTGTTTTTCACAGATGAAGTGACATTTTGTCATTACAAACAATTCTGGCGCGAACAGTGACAGCAACGTGTAGTGTTGCCAGTGCCAGATAGTCAAAAACACCCAGAGACAGATAAAAAAGTACCTAACATTTTTTACGAGAAAAGTAACATCGCCTTATTTAATGCGGAAAACTCGCGGAAAACACAAACATATACTCTTATATGTTTGTGGCGGAAAATGACATTTTAGAACTAGCTCACAGCGCGAAAAAAAATCGCATGAATTTTAGCGTAAAACCAAAGTTGGTTCTGGCTTCGGCTCCTTCCGATCGCTTTAGAAATAAGGAAAGCAGCGTGTCGATTCTCTAGAAATTATTGCATCAGTGTAACGATCTTGGCTGAATTTATGGTGCTGCACCAATGCATTTTAACCAATACTTAATGGGAGGGTGCCAGCCAATCAGAGGTCATTGCGATCATTACACTGCACTAATGCAACCATTTTTAAAGAATCGACACACAGAATCACCTTACCTATACACGATTGTGTGCTGAAAATTCGAAATTCTCTAAAGATTTATTCATTTACTTCCATTTAAACTCACTTCTGGACACAAATCTCTTTTTTACCCGATTACGGCAAATCCAAAAGGGAAGGGTTGTGATTTTAGCAGTCTATGTACCTATGTATTGATTGATACACCTACAAAGTTACATACATAGACTGCTAAAATCATAACACTATTTACGAATGTTCCACCGTAACGAATAAACTACTGAGCAGATTGGCAGACTAGGATCGAACCCCGAATCCCCTAAAAAGGAGAAAGAAGTCTTTACCACTAAGCTGTCTTTAAAGATGAAAAAGTAGTTTTTGGTTAAATAAAAATTATATCGTCGGGGATAGTGCAAAATCGCGTATGTACCATTGGTAAAAACCACGGACCTACACTAGTCCAAGTTTTACAAGGGAAGGTATATTTAAAAAAAACTTTATTTCTACGGCTATTGGACTAATTTTTACGCAGAAAATATATTAATTCATGTGTTCTATGTATTGATAAAAGTAGATATCTTTTACTACGACACTTACGCCGTTTTGATTTGACCACAAACGTATGAAAATGGATTTTATACTAATGCTAGTTACGCGGTTTTGCACTATCCCCGACGATATGTAGGTAGGCCGAAAGATGGATACCTACGCACCTAAGATTACGTAAGTACCTGTGAGGTATGCGCCTAATGCCTATTTTATCAGAATATCAGTGAACGACATCAGCTCACGCGTTTTCTCCCAGCTTAGCATTTTTTCGTGGTTAGCGCATCTCCACGCGAGCGTATAATTACTTGTTTCACATTATCTCTGTTTCATGCTTTTGCTTATTCCAAAAGCAAAGCCCGTGGTGTTCGCCCGCGTGATTCGAGAATCGCTGTACCGCCAATTGCATCGCACTGTTGAATATTTCGCGCGCTGTGCTCGGAATAAAAATAAGCGTTGCGAAGCGAACACACATGAATACACGGCCATGTGTGGATAGGACGTGCCTTGCGAACTGTTGTAATGGTTGTGTGCCCAAAACGGGAGCCGTTGTTTCGAATGCGGATGGTTTATATTAATTGAAATTAATTTTTGTGCTAGTGATTGAAAGTATCAGTAATGCCTGGACACGCGAACAGTCCGTACTGGGCAGCAGTGGATTTTGACAGCGAAGGGGATGAGGAAAAATCTCCTCCGCCGAGTAATCGGGTGTACCTCGATCCTTGGGATAACGATGCTTTCGGGATGCTGCCAGGAGAGTCCCCGGATTCCAGCCACGATCAAATGAACTCTTTCGCCGGCGAACCGATCAGCGCTAGTTTCTACTACGTACCTACCAAGACTCACGATTCTGGAGAGGAGCCGAAACCGTGCAAGCGTCCGTTGTTCCCAGAGGATGTGATCACACCTGATTATTCTGTTTACGGCCGAAGACCCTCCAGACATGTAATGCCTGATTACAGCGACCGCGACTTGCCAATCTACGGTTACAGACCAATGCGTAAGTGCCAGAATAAATATTTTTACAAGTAACCGTCTTAATAATGTTACTTGTGAATGAAACCTATAAATATTTTTCAAGCCTCAATAGTTCAGCGTACGACTCACGACTTCTCACGATTATCATCCTTTAAGTATTAATTACCTACTCATTAGTAGAGTTCCCAACACCGGTATCCCGGACTTTTTTCAATACTGGTATTTAGAACTTTCAATACCGGAATACCGGTATTAGCTAGTATTATACCATGGATCCTGGCCTTTTTTTACCTTTTGTCAATAGACATAGATATAGGATTGAGGTCCTTCTTTTGATATTGTTAAGTTCGATTTTTCAAATCCCATGTTATCCCCTTAGGGGTTGAATTTTTAAAAATCCTTTCTTAGGCGATGCCTACATCATAATAGCTATCTGTACGCCAAACAGCTTGATCCAATCAGTGGTTTGAGCTGTGCGTTGATAAATCAAGGATCAGTCAGTCAGCCAGTCAGTCAGTCAATCAGTCAGTAGTCACCTATTCCTTTCAATAGTTTTCTGCCTGGTATCGTACCCAAACGCTAAAGCGCTTGGGGTCACATACTTCCTAGTTGAGTGGTACCCACCCACCCACGACTGAAGTCTTATCCTAGACCCGACCAAAATCAATTTATAGAAATAATTTTCAATTCCCAAATTGCCTCCGTCACTGCGCCCAAGAGGTCGTTGAAAAGATTAAAAAAACTATATTTTGTTGATCAACGATCATTAGGATCGCCTTTGAGAATTGATTTAATTCTGAAAGAATTGTCATGTAAGCGCATGCAAATACGAATTTAATTCATATGACTATTACTTATCAAAATATTTGAAAGTAAGTAGGTAGGTACCTAAGTAGGAGGTATTTAGATAGAACCTTTTGTAATTGCTTTTAAACACGTTATCACTAAGTTAACTCTCTGCTAATTGCATATTTGAGGTTAGATTTACATAAAGAACGACGTCTTCTAAAGACTTTCGACATTTTTCATTTGTTTATTTAATAATGAACTGAACGCCCTTTGAATAGGTAGGTACCTCGTAACTAATTGCAATAGCGATCGCCAACACCGATCCTACCAACTTACGCCATCTTGGCTTGCCTTAAATAAAATTAATTAGTTTTTTCTTGAATTTCTATGGCAAGCTATTAATATTTTATGATTATAGAACCGCTTGAATGATTTTGCTTATCCGAGAGAAATATGTATAAAAGATAGAGTTAAGTAACTGTAAGTATCATATTTTGTATTAATTAATTATTTATTTATTAGGTATTATATTATTTATGCCGACTCAGTACCTACCATATATGTTTGTGGTACCTACCCAGGTATTTATCTTAATCTATGGTATCTATATTTCTTTCTTAATTAAATGATTTAGAGTAGAGATTTTTTAGTATGTCAGTTTTCATCATCTCTACTATAAAAATCTTAAATAACTTCTAAGCGCGTTGACTAGTTCAAACCTAACTAACCTAATCGGCAAAGCCGTAAATTCCGTGCGATTTAGCGTTCCGGAACGATGCCTTAGGTATATGTATCTGCTAATTAGAGATACCTACTAGTTTAATAGTTATCTGTGAGTATGATTATACAATCGATCGCCGTATCCATCTTTTATCAATAGCTCTTTAGATTCTAAATCTTAAAAACATCAGTAAGTAGGTACTATTTAGGTCTGAGAATATAGATTTTTTACGGCCAAAAGCAGAAAGACTTAATGACAAAAACACTCGGAACACACAAAAGAAAGGTATTATGAAATACCTAACTATACTAGGTATATACTTAACTACTGAAACCCAGTTAAATATAATAATTATTATAGGTACATATTTTTATAATTATAATGAACTAGCTTTAACCCGCGGCTTCGCTCACGTTAGGTTCGATTTTTTTAACCCCCTATTTAACCCTCTTGGGGTTGAAATTTTACAAAATCCTTTCTTAGCGGATGTCTACGTCCTAACAGCTACCTGTATACCAAATTTCAGCTCGATCGGTCCAGTGGTTAGAGCTGTGCGTTGATAGATCAGTCAGTCAGTCAGTCAGTCAGTCAGTCACCTTTGCCTTTTATATATTTAGAAGACTACAAATAAATACAGTCTGAAGGAAAAGAAAGTCATATAGTTATTGCGATATGATTGACGATTACACAGTGACAAGTGATTACCCTTGTATTTACAGAGGAACGAAGAAGGTCAATGTACATCGAGGATCCAGTGTACATACCTGTGCCTCACCCTATGGTGTACGAGAGCCTGTACGGTCCAGTGCCGATGCCGAATCCGTACGTGCACCATCCGAGACCGCGTATGTCCCTCCAACACCAGCCTGACTACGTGATGGCGAATGGCTACGGCAAGCATCGAAGACCTTCCAGGTATTAAAAAAAAATTGACGCGGCAGTCTAAGGAAGTAGGTAGTTAGGTACAACTTAGTCGAGTGCCTTGACCTTTTATTCAAATTTTTTTATTCGATGACAAGATGTTCTTTGACTACGATCTCACCCAACAGTAAGTGACGATGCAGTCTAGATAATATCTATAACTAGCTTTAACCCGCGGCTTCGCTCACGTTAGGTTCGATTTTTTAACCCCCTATTTAACCCTCTTGGGGTTGAAATTTTCCAAAATCCTTTCTTAGCGGATGTCTACGTCCTAACAGCTACCTGTATGCCAAATTTCAGCTCGATCGGTCCAGTGGTTAGAGCTGTGCGTTGATAGATCAGTCAGTCAGTCAGTCAGTCAGTCAGTCAGTCAGTCAGTCACCTTTGCCTTTTATATATTTAGAAGATAATAGCTGGTGATAAATCTTGTATGGAACCCTTCTTGTCTGGATTCGACTCGCGCTCAGCCGTTTTTATTTATTCATGATAAGAGCCCTTGACTGCGATCTCTGCACCTGTTGGTAACTGTCAGTGATGATGCAGTCTAAGATGTTAGCGGACTAAACTGGAAAGGGGTATAGTATGACAGTTTTAAACCCATACCTCTAATTGGTTTCCACAAGCTATGATGCCGCAACGAAAGTCGTTTGGTGGCACGATTTTGACGGCAGGGTGGTAACTAGCCACGGCCATATCCTCCCATCGGACTAGACCAGGGATTTCAGCTAAAATTTCGGAAATCGGACTCTGAACCTGCCACCTGCGCTTATATCATGCATCATAGCGATAACGCCAGGGAGGTCGTCAAAACTACTTGTAGACACCTTTATCTCGCTTAGTACTTCTTGTAGTACCCACGTTTATCTCACGAAGTCACGGGCGCTTTATTTTGTGGTTACTTCGTGTCGTCGTGTACATACACATTGCGTAAGTGTGCGTGCCTGTCTGGAGCCTATGTGGAAGCGGTTAGGCGCGAGCAAGCTCTCGCTAACACCTACACAGTTACGACACATACACAACCAAACACTTTACAGTTACGAACATGTGCCACGAGCCCTCGTGAAGTAAAAGAACTATACCTACTTTTGTTCTTGCTAGTCTTGATACCTAACTTCGAGTTTTAGGTAAGTAAATTGAAGCGAGGGTGTAGAATGAGTCAGTACTTTACCGTTTGCTACTACCTATCTTATAACTCGCATATTAGACGCGTATAATTTATTCTGTGCCAGTAGTTACGACTTGAGCTAGACGGCTATGCGCCGGTACATTATGTTTATGTAGGAGTCGTTACTCATTAGTCATTAGCAGTTTCACTTTTGCGAACCTGATCGCGTATTGCAAGATGCTAATTCGCCGTCTTTTAAAGCGAAGTAGCATAAACTGCTTTCTTTACTTTTCTTACGTTCGCGCGGCGTCCATTTCTCTAGAATGATCATTATTCAAGTTTTCGTGAATGGTTTAAATATTTAAGTCGCAGTGACACATAATTTTCTGTCATAATATATTTTGTGTAGATATATTGTCCGGGGAATTAAAAAGGCAGGGAATTTTTTTCGCGCATCCATAATACCGCGTCCGCATGCTTGTGGCAAACGGCAAACGCCAAACCTCTACAAACGTTTGCCTTGAATTTGGGAATCATCCGCACGCTTGCGAGGGCGTTTGTATGTTCTGAACAGGCAAGCATGACGGACGTCGAACTTGTGTCGGCTTTATTATTTGGCTTAAGTTATTTTTACAAATGTTTTAAGCTCAGTATCGATCAATAATCCTACTAAAATGGAATATGGATGGATGGATGGATGGATGGATGGATGTTTGTTACTCTTTCAGCCACAACTAATGAACCGATTTGAATGAAATGTGGAATAGCGATAGCTCATACCTACATTTTAGCCCGGAAAATTAAGGACTTTCCGCGGGAATTAAAAAACCTTAATCTGCGAGGACGAAGTCGCGGACGTCATCTAGTTGATAGTAAAGCGTCCTCTAATTAAAATTTTCAAAACATATTTCATGTGCACAATTTGTCCAGTTACAGTTTTAGTATAATATTATAGATTAGTAGTAGTAGCTAGTAGTATGTTCGAAAACACTTGGTACCTACCTAGTTTATTTATTTGAATAAAAAAATATTCTACTCTATTCTAGTATGTACCTACTCAATAGATATTTTGTTTTTTTTTCTTTATCAACCGATAGACGTCCGACGACTGCTGGACTGTTTATTGCATGGACTTCCTCAGGCTTCGGTCTTGCGCCACCTGTACCCAGTGGCTCCCTGAGGGTCGCCTGATGGTGTCGGTCCACCTATTACCATACCATTATATACCATTTTCCGGTGCGGAGTCGCCACTTATTATTATTAACCCAACTAACAAAATGGTCTTAATATAAGTCATATAAGAATTGTGTAAACGTTTTCGAAAAACTGAATGGCATGAAAATAAGGCTTACAAACGCTTATACAACGCGATTTTGGCGCAATTACTATTTCTATAAAGTCGTATAGCTGTCATTCAAAAGTCATAAGCGAGAACATAGTAATATTGTAATATTATCATTGGTATGAGTATTTAGTCGTATAGTTACCATAGCATTCATAGCGCAGACGTTTATCGGACCAATGAATCTATTTGATGCAGTATTGAAGCGCTTTCAATTATAAGTAATAGAATTTAACTGTTAATAAATTCTGCATATGTGCAGACTATATTTTTATCCTTTTATACTATAAGTGTAATCAAATTATTTACAAGTTTGAAATGGGATGTGTTTATGTTTAAGTTTGGAAAACTTAATGCGAATATTACTTTAGGGACCAACTTTTTAGGTTTATTAATAAATTTTAAATGCCCCCTTCATTTATTGTGTATTTAATTATTATTTTTTAAATAAAAAATAAATTATTATATGTCATAATGCCATTATGACTTACGAAATACTTATATACCATGAATACTGCTGTGTTAAGAGTTAAAACTCCCTTCATCGTGCCATTATAAGTTACAAAATACTTGTATACGATGAATACTGCTGTGTTAAGAGTTATAAACTCTTAAAGAACATGGCGTTCTTTCATTACGAACCTATCAGAGTTCCCTAAAACATTTTAGTAAACCGTTATTTGTCATTCCAAAAAATAGTTTTTTACATTAACAGAACATTTTAGAGACCATAAGTTTTTTGGGAATGCGGCAAAAAACATATTTTGTCAACGTCGAAAAATGACACAATTGTCGGTTCCCAACTTTATCCGGGGACTAGGGGCCGTTGTGTTGTGTCGTTAACCATGGGAGGTATGGCCATAATGACTTGGTTGACATGATTAAGGTTTCTTTAATTATCAGGGATAAAATGTAGCCTATGTGCTAATCCTGGTTATGAGCTATCTCCATTCCAAATTTCAGCCAAATCGGTTCATTCGTGTTGACATCGATTTTCAACAGAAAAAAAAAGATACCGGCCGAATTGATAACCTCCTCCTTTTTGGAAGTCGGTTAAAAAATAGGTACGGAACCATCACTCTCTGTCGCGTTTATTGGGCTTGGCTGGTTTACATTACTGCGAATATATTTAAAATGTCATGTTCACATGCATAGTCTTATAGCAGCGTTATTAAGGTTGTAATACCAGCCAAAATGTCCCGCCTAAAACGTTTGTATGACTGTGTATTTTCTACGATTAAATTGCTTTATAGCTATTTCATACAGACGTTTGTACAACGACTTTTATTACCTAATTGCATTGAAACTTAAATGCAATATACATGATGCCCGTACAACGTCACATTTTAAAACTTGCTAATATACGACACCTATGTGACGAAATAATCATAAAAGCTTAAAATCTTATGACCATTTTGTTAGTTGGGAATATATAAAACTAATTAATTAATTAAATTATATAAACAAATCGTCTTCAAAAGTCTTCAGTCGACCAGTCATTCATTTTACGTTTTTACCCACTCACAAAATGAAGATTTCTAAAGGTGCGATACGTAAATCGTAATACAATAACACGTTTAATCGCCGCCAGTGCACAAACGAGACTGAGTCAGTGTTGCCACTACGGTCAGGTCAAAAGTTACCTAAAATAAATAAAAAAGTAACCTTTTAGTGTAAAAAATAACCTCTAATTTTTTTCTAGTAGAAATGTATTAAAAGTTGATTGGTTGTAATAACTTACACATATATAAACGAGAATGTAGTTGTATTTTCCATTTTAAGTTGCATTTTAACCGCTACTTATTCAAATTACGTGAAACGTCGCGAATACTGTAGTCTTTGGTCGCGACACGGCTCAAAGAGAATGTAATCACTCCGGCTCGCGAATGAGTTTGACGTGAACTACTCACAAATTACGAAGTTACCAAACCACAGAGAGAGTAGGTAGGTTACTATAGTTTTTTTTTTTTTTGCGTTTTTTCAATTTGCGTTCCGTTTCATGTTGGTTTTATACAAAAAATTAAGAATTAATTCTACAAGATCCGAAAAATCACCTAAGAGTTACCTTTTGAATAGTGTAACCTAGAAGTAACCGGACGGAGTTAAAAATCACCTAAAAGGTTACAAAAGTAACCTTTTGGCAACGCTGGACTGAGTGCGCGCAAACGTGTGGACGGAGACGCAAGCGCTTGTGGCAAATTCCCTTTGGTTTGCGATCAAAAGACCGACACTCGATGGATCGGCCACAAACGCTCGCAAGCGTAGGCAAACCATGGCAAACGCTCTATCCGCACGTTTGCGTTTGTGAAGGTTTGCCGAGGTTTGCCAAGCGTGCGGATGCAGCTTAACGTCTATCGCGCAAAGCCGACTCCGTCCAAACACTCCAAAGTATCTACTCAACGTGGCAATCTATCAAAATTAGGAACTTACCTTTTTGCTGTTTAGTTAGTTTATTAACTAATTATCTACCTATCAAAGACTTGTTCAAGACATGTACTTATAAGTACCTACCTATGTATACGAACGCTTTTTGTTTATATTTCTAGTCGATTAAACAAACTCCTAATGGGTACTTAGCTTTTTTCTTTACTTTTACTTAATAAATTGAATGCAAAGTTCCCATTCTCAGCAAAACCGCGTGGCGAGGCGTTCCGCGGAAAGAATTAGATTGGAAAAAAACGTAAACCATCATACTCGTTCGAGGCTCGCAAGCAACTACATACTTGCATGGATTTCTTTGTAATATAACGTTCGTCTATCCCTCGTGTGAACGTATGCTAGTTTTTGCTGGTTACAAATGAAAGTCGCACTTGTGAGAACCTAGCTTGTTTCTTGCTATCACAGAGAAACTTGTTCCTAGCATTGACCTCTAGATTGCATCATTTTAATGATAACGTTTTCACCCTTCAGTCCAAATATATAAGAATAAGATTAAGATCATATAATATATTCTTCATGAATTGTAATATAAACAGAATATAAACAACAATAGATAGATAGACTATTCTTTATTGGCGCACCATAACAAAATACAAATAGGATACCGACAATAAGTGACCTTATAACATTGTAAAGATTTCACTAGGGTGACCTTAGAATTAGGACATCTTGATAAATAAAATTTATTGAGGGTGTTATCTAATAAATAATTAATTATAGAAATCCATAAATAATTCGAAACATACAATCGAATAAATAAATACTAATAAACTTACATCACCAAGATTCATTATAAAAATATTTATTAACTAAGCTATACCTACTAATATATAATAGCTGAAGAGTTTTTTGTTTGAACGCGCTAATCTCAGGAACTACTGGTTCGAATTGAAAAATTCTTTTTGTGTTGGATAGTCCATTTATCGAGGAAGGCTTTAGGCTATATAACGTCACGCTGCGACCAATAGGAGCGAAGCATCAGTGAAAAAGGATGCAAAAACAGGGAAAATTATCCATTTTTAAAATATATTCTTTTAAAAACATCTTAATCGCGATCATAATAACAGATTTTTTTTTAATTTGTTTATCTATTGAATTACGTAAAAGAAGTAAGCACATCGAAAGTAATACAGGCCATGATTGGGGTTAGAAATTTCACATTGTGACGCGAAAACGTAACACTTAGAAACTAAGCAAATAATAAGTAGGTATTTAACATTATCTAATACATCTTGTATTGACATGGTTGAGGGCACATGCAGTTGCAAAAGTAAATTAGTACCTAATAATAATATCGGTGTTAATGAGTTTGTGGAATGCAAAAATGATGCGGCACTCGATTTCGCCTTACCATACTTGAAATTAAGTAATACCGAGTTGGAGCACCTAGTTTTGGCAACTGGCTACTAATTTGGTAATTTACTAGTGTATGTCTAATCTGGTTTTAATTAGCCTATTCAACTTGTTCATAAACCGTGGCTGCTTTTTACTTTCGAGTGTGTTTTGTTTATTTTACAAATCCGAAATACCTGATGTCTCGGATATCAGCACTGGTAGCATGGGCAGCAGATAAAAGTTTTATCCCCCGATTTTATCCACTGACAGGGGATAAAATTATCTTTTCCCTATGCCATAAAGCATGGCGACAGAGAAGGCGATGTATATTTCTATAAGTATATCCACTGAGTGTTATTTCCACAGCTGTGCCCATGCTCGACGGGTGGATAAAGCTAAGCGAGGGTATAAACGTTTTATCCTTTTCCCGGGGATAAAATTTTTCCAGCCCATGCTACCAAGGCAGGTATTTCGGGTATCGTTCGCCCGGATAGGCTTTTCATTTTCGCGGGAACTCGTTGGTTTACGTGATAGAAAAGTAACCTAAACACTCCTCGTATATTCCACTATCTGCCTGGGAAAGTCCCGTCAAAATCGGTTCAGTCGTTCGGAAGATTAGCCCGGACAAACTGACTGACTGCAGACTTTTTTTAAAGTTATGCTATGGTCAAATATGAGCTTATTAAGAGGCAGTTATTTTGAAATTCAATCATAACAATTTGATTTAATTTTATAGATATCTTGATAGGGTAAATATGTAGGTCAAATCTGGTGCACGTATGATAAATCTATTAGATACCTACTTACCTAACTACGTTGTTATAGAAACTCTAGTTGTTCCTACTACCTATCTAATAATAATAGAAATAATGGAACAATAATTAATTATTATTGTTCCATTATTTCTACAATAGTTATCAGACCAAAACTGACTTTTAATAAATATACGACTCGTATATTTTAAGTTTTTATCGTTTGTAGTGCACGCTACCATTACCTACTATTTTGAAATAGTTCAATTTATAAACCTTTTTATTCTCTGAGAGGAAATCTGCGTTAGGTAGTTGAACCGTTTAGGTATGGTTTGCTTATGATGATAATATTGATTAATTACTTACCAATTTTTTAACCTATAGTTATGATCACATCACATAAAGGCGAAAGTTTAAATGTATGTGTGTGTGTATGTTTGTTACTCCTTTACGCAACAAGGAATGGACCGATTTGGCGTAAATTTGGAATGGAGATTGCTCATACCCAGAATTAACACATACTAAGCTACATTTTATCCCGGAAAATTAAAAAGTTCCGGCGGGAATCAAAAATCTTAATCCACGCGGACGCGGACGAAGCCGCGAGCATCGGCTAGTATTCAGGGCTAGTAATTAATTTTATTAAAGTGGTGTAAACACACACACTCGTTATTATCAATATGCATAATCGTGAACACTATTATTATATTCTGTGATTGAAGATTATATTATGTAGACAGTTAGATATGTATGACTCGCTTTTTGCACAAGGAATTAACGATTCAGTGCGGAAATGAAGAGCTACCATTCTTAATACAGGTAGGTAGGTACCTACCATTTCACACGGATGTCATTTTTGTACCTAATTATTATAATTACTTTTTGTATCATCACGACACTGAATTTAACTTTCCAATTCAGAAAATTATGTATTATTAAACGTTCTGTTCAAAAATGTTTAAAGTCTACATTTCCAGCGCGACGTACTACATTTCACTACCGTATTAATTAGTTAAACGTGTCCATTCGTTTCTAGATACCGTTTTGATAAACCGCAACATGTTACCTACATTAACACTTTTGTAAATGTTATGGTGGATTGACGTAACCTCTGACCTCTGGCACGTAATCTATATCTATAAATATAAGTATAAAAAGCAAAGGTGACTGACAAAGGTGACTGACTGACTGACTGATCTATCAACGCACAGCTCTAACCACTGTGGACGGATCAAGCTGAAATTTCACATTCGCTAAGAAAGAATTTTTGAAAATTTTAGTCTGGGTAAAATAAGGGTTTGAAAAATCGAACTTAAGCGAGCATGAGCGAAACCGCGGGCAAATACTAGTGGTATTATTATTAGACTCAAACAAGCCGAGATGCTAATAATTACATATTTATTTCTTAGATAGCACAATTTTAACAAAACCCGTAGCAAAACCCATAGTGCAACAGTCGTTCCCGGAGTCCCAGCCAAAAGTGAGACGTGACCTGATGCCCACACCAAGGCAAACGCCGCCATCTTTCCCGCCTTTCGATCACGCGGCGCTGGCGTCTCGACCTCTGACAGCTGCCAAAGTGGCGCTGGTGTCGCGCGCAACATCCGGTGTTGCTAACATTATAAAATCCGTTATTTTCCAGGTTGACAGAAGCGTACGAGCAATACGCGTACGAAACACTGTCGCCAGAATATGAAGACTGGGCACGACCGATGCCAAAAGCAGTTCCTGACAACTTTCATCTATCTAGGTATGGCCATCTTCAAATCGACTACTCGTGCAGTTGGAATTCCCTAGATAGAATCATACGGAACCAATAATAAAGAAATACTGCATTCTACAGACACAGGTGCTAAAATAAATTAAATCGACAGGTGTAGGGAATGCTTTTGCCCAGGCAACGCATTTATTCAATTTATCCTGTAACCTGTCAATTTATAAAATCTACTTTAGACTATTCTATCCACAGATTCTATCTAACAAACGAATATAAATACTAAATAGTTACTTCTTTCAATTCACGAGGGCGCGTGAGCTTTACTTGTGGTTACGTCGTATACATGCACATTGCGTAAGTGTGCGCGCTTGTCGGAGCCTAGGTGGGAGCGGCCAGGCGCGAGCAAGCTCTCGCTCACACTTATACAGATACAACAAACACACAACCATGAGCCACGCAACCTCGTGAGATGCAAGAACTATACTTACTCATTTACTTGTTAACTTGTTATAAAACTAGGATATAACTGAAGACTGCGTTATTTAGAGCTGTTTTTGTAAAAATTATTATTTTTTTGTTTCATGCATTAGTTACATACGCTCTAAACCTTCAGTTTTTTGTGTTCTTAAACGTAATAGATACTTATTACAAAATCTACCTGCTTATATGCATCTTCTGTTATTACGTTAACCAGCTGAATCTTTGAATTGTATAATTTTGTAGTTATTTAAGCATTTTTTAATGCTCGGTATAAATCTAACTAAAAGTGTAACACTTGAATATTATGCAATTTCGAAAAAAACATGGCCGATATACCTGTTTCTACAATGATTTTCCACTTAAATTATTATTCTTAAAAAAAATGTAATAAGTAACATTTGAATATTTTATCATAATATGATTTCTACGCTAAAAGTAGCGTGTGTCAAGACAAGGATTAGCTGGCATCTTGAGGAAGTACATAGGTACCTAAATGATACTTATTAATTATGTCCTGAAAAAACCAAGGAATAAAAAAACTCATTCAACGATGAAGTCGATGACGCGATGATAAATCTTCCAATAGATTTAGGTAGATACTTATCTGATTTTTGATTTAAGATTTTGACGTGAGCCAAGGAATTACATTATTGTTTATCTACCCTATATTTCAATATCAAAATTATAAGATTGTATTTCAAAGTGGATAAGTGTGTCAATAAATTTTACGAGTGTTATACGGAAATCAGGTAGGGAACGATGATAAATTAATATGGATATCAACTTACAACTAATAAAGATACAAAAAATTAAAAAAAAAAATCCAACGCCCTGTAAGAAGGATTCGCCGAAGCTCAGCAACTCGGCCGTGTATTGTTAATAGTTAATTGTTAGTTGTTGTTAGTGAGAAAGAACAATTTTAACTTAGTATTATCTAGAGGACAACGATATATACTCATATTTTTCAGTATTAAGCTATTTAGGGTTTTAAGACATGATAATTGATTAAGTAATTTTTAAATACTACTTACGTTAAAGGCTAAGTATCCTCCTTAAAATATAATAATCCTACGTAAAATGTTGTAATTTGTAACAGCTAAATTGTAAAATTATAATTTTTTTTTTCATAATTATTATTATGTCATCCTTTGAAATTTTAATGCTCTGGCCAAAGATAATAAAACATGATTGTTAGAAATTTGTTTTATTTTCGATTTCGTAATTTTATTACGCCATCATCATAAAAAGATCTCTAAGTAATTCTTCGCAAATAAAAATTTAGAGCTCCGAACTTTCTAACGTAGATATTAAAAACGAAATTATGATGTAAGTATGGAATTAATTAGTAATTAAATTTTATTTTATTGTATTGAATACTATATAATAATGCTAGAGCATTAGAAGTTGGTGGTAGACCACCATTTCACTATCATAATAATTATTAATTTCTTATTCATCAATTTGATTCAGTAATACTATTAAGGTGTGGTTAACTTTCTACGTAGATTATAAACTGAGATACCTAATTTAATAGAGGAAAATTACTATTCGTAGGTACATAGTTACTAGATACTTTCCTTTTCTATTTGGTTTCTCTAATCCAGCGCTATATTCAATTATCTCTAGGTATATCTTAATTTGCTAACGTAGCCATATATTTTACAGTTTCATAAATTATTACATTCATATACTTAATAACTCATTTTTCGTGGGTGAGAAACAATTGGCATGAAAATCTTGAATCATAGCTTGTATGGATTAGAACTTAGAAGTTTTTTGTGCACACTTCTAATCTTTACGTTTATTTCAGCAAACGGAAGGTAAGTAGGTAAAGGTACCAATACACTGTTGCTAAAGTCCAGCTAACTGATATTAGGGTCGAGTAGAAACCGTTTAGCTTAAAGATGACACTTGCACTTATGAATGACAAACGATTTGTTCGATTAAAGCAACTTTGGTTAAAACGTTCACCGATGATCCTCTGAATGGAACATATCTTACGTATGAACATTGAACACGAGGTACCTACCTAATAATTAAGGAAATAGGTATAGCTCGCAATCTTTTCCGGTGTAGGTATTTATGTATGGGTTCATCACACACTGTAGAACACTACATACATGCTACTACTATATTATAAATGCGAAAGTTTGGATGTATGGATGGATGGATGTTTGTTACTCAATCATGCTGCAACAACTTAACAGATTTGGCTGAAATTTGACACAGAGATAGATTATACTTTGGAATTATATTTTTTATCCCGAAATATAAGAGTTCCCGAATAAAAATTTAAAAACGACCCACGCGTACTAAGTCGCGGGTATCAGCTATAGTAGGTAGGTACATCAATATTCTTGGACATGGAAATGTTTTGTGAATACGAACTAAGGCACGTGTAGTTTTCTAGATAATTACCTACACTACTCTTGCGAACAAAGTCGCAAAATGTTGCTTATTCTAACGATGCAAGTAAATATGTAGATACAAAAGAATGAAGAAGAAACAAGTGAAAGTACAGGAAATGAAAACATTGCCAAGATATCTCGGAACGTGAGTTTTATTTTAAAATGTAACATTAATCGCTCAATTAAACAAACAACTTACACGAGTTTCACACAAGATGTGAGTAAAAAGGGTGTTACTACTAATTTAGAAAGTCCTTCTCGTTATACAGTTTCCTCTTCTTAGTTATGTTGAAAAGTCCCTTTTTCTCAGTCCTAGGCAAAGTCTGTGGTTTGATGACTTGTAGTGTCGGGGTCTTAAAATTCCTGTTTGGTGTTTGGTTCATCATGGGTTTCGGACTGGGGCAAACTGGGATGGAATTAAAATCAATGGTGGATGTGCCCGTGTAATCCCTTTGGCCGGAGTACGGGCGTTCTACCCTATTTTCGAATTGGGAGTGTGAACTTTGCGTGGGATAGTTGCTTTGCGCCAAATATTCTTTGAACTGGCTCTGTTTTAGCTTCTCTTCTAAGTCTTCGAGTTTCTGTATCAGTGATAAGGATTATATATTAGGTTGTAACGAGTAGAATACAATTTACCTACACTTGCTTCTTATTATTTCTATACTTATTTAAATTATATACAGTTAATCAATATCTTTTAAAAAGGTAGACATTATCATCAATTTCTCTGATTTCGGGAAAAATCACCCATAGTGAAATTTTAAAGCAAATAGCAATACAGGAAATATCACTTGATCCCTTAAAAGCTCTGGTTCCAACTCCGCAATCCTGATACTGCAGCCTAAACTGCACCCTAAGTGTGGGGGTGTTAGGAACTGTCGATTGTGTCCTGACGTTTCTAGTTTTCTACAGTGCTTCTAGACGTTTGCAGGAAAAATCGAAGCCACAATATAAAGCAGTTCTGGAGAAGCAGTCGCCGTGGCTGAAAGCCTCCTGAAGGACACCATTATCAAATGTACCCACCCATTATAATTAGTAGCACAGATTATTAGGCTATATCTGCATTTCTGCAAACTTAATATTCTATTCTACTCCACATTGTTTCGAGCGTTATGTAGCGGTCACTGACCTCACTGCTTGCATATACCTAGAGACGCTAGTCTACGGGACTGATGTTAAGTGTTTTATTTTTTATTTTTACTTTCAAGTGCAATTACAAAGTAGACGTAATCTTGGATGCTGTCAATGTGTCTACATAATTGAATATGGAAATTATCTTTTCTAATTTTACCTCGAGTATGACGCCAGTCGAGTGTGAGTTACTTACCCCCTTCCTACCCCTCACTCGCGACTGCTGTGGCGTGTCTAAAAATAATTGCTATGCTACATTGTGATGATAGCAATCACCTCCAATTGGCTTACTCTCTCGCTATTGGCTAAAATGCATCCATTTTTTTTTATACGAAGATAAGATATATCGCCCTTGACTGCGATCTTACTTGATGGTAAGTGAAGATGCAGTCTATGATGGTAGCGGGCTAAACTTGGAAGGGATATGGCAGTGGACATTCAAACCATACCCCTAATCTGTTTGTACACGCCATCGTGAAGAAAATTATAAATTCCCAAATCGCCCCCGCCGGGAATCTTCCAATTATAATCGCTCACCACTGCGCCAGGAAGTTCGTCATGCAGCAAGAGCTATAAATTCAACCAATCACATCGTTACACTGTAGCAATCAATTTAAGAAAATCCCACAGCAAGCCTGAGTGACAGGACAGAACATTATACCTACTTAAGCGTCGTCAGCTTCTAGAGTCAGTGGCCAAGATCCTCTTTAGGTCACTGTGACAGCGAAGGAATTGGCGGAATGAACTCACCTTCCGATACGCGTCGATATTGGCGTCATTTCTTGCAGCCTGCATCCGGATTTGCTCCTGAAGTTGAGTGACCTCCACCGCACTCCTTTGTATCTTCTCTTCGTATTCTAACACCACTACGTTCATCTTTGGGACAAGTAAGTTAGAAGGATTCATTAAATCATGCCTAATATTATTTTATACTAGCTTTTGCCACCGACTTCGCGCGCCTTATTCCGGGAAACAATGGATACCTAACGTTCCTCGGGATTTTTAAAAAACCACGCGAAAGAGGTCGCTGGCAAAACTTATTATATAGTTAGTACGTTCCTACTTAATGTTATACATGTGGAAATTGTTGGCAAGAAATCCGCGGGATTTTTAGAATCTAACTAGTTAGATAGCACCCTGCGGTCAAAGACGTGCCGGTACGATGACTTGCGATCCAAGTTAGTCCACTGCCATACTCCTTCCAAGTTAGCCCGCTACCATCTTAGACTGCATCGTTACCATCAGGTGAGATCGTAGTGAAGGGCTATCTTGTCATCAAATAAAAAAAAAATAACTCCACGCAGATAAGTCGCAGGCAAAAGCTATTTGAGCAATAACATCTGAAATATATTATGTCAATGATTTGAAACCAAAATGGGTGACGATATAAAATCTTAGGTAAGGATACACGAATCTTTTATCGAAGCTTTTCAAAAGGTTTGATTCAAATTCGGTTTGTTCTGTGGTTGTAATTAAGCTTGTAATTAATTGTAGGTAAGTAGCAGACATATCAACCTTGTCTTTATGCTCCTTTTCCAAATCTCTTATTTTGCTTCGCAGTTCTTCGATGCCGCAGGTGAACTGAGCAATCTTGGTGTCCGAATCATATTGAACCTGTTGGACTGAGAGCAATAAAATGTACTTTAAATAAATGTTTTTTTTTTTTTTCAAATTAAGCAACTAGTTACCTATTACAAAAAAAAAAAACAAAAATCAGAAAATTAGCTGTGCGTAGGTCCTTGCGGTTATAGTGCACCACGCTTGCCCAATGCGAATTGGCAGACTTCACACCTTTGAGAACATTATTCGGAACATTGAGGCATGCCAGCATCACGATGTTTTTCTTCGCCGTTATATTTCAAGAGATGCGGATCGAATCCCGGACCCCTGAAAAGGAGGTCGATGTCTGAACCACTAGGCTTAGGATAGGCTAGGTTTTGTCAAAGCAAAAATGAAGGCGACCTATGAGACGCGACGGGCCGTCAAGGTACCATCATGTGATACGAGTACCTACTAAGGTATTATTAGTAAGGGAAGTAAGATTTTTTCTTTTACGTTTTTTGTCGTTGATGGATATTAACTCTTCGATATGGCTATCGTGTGCTTTTCGTAACTCTGCGACAGTCTCGTTGTGCATTTGTTGATTATTTTCTTTATCCTGTAATAGAACAAATAGGAAAGAAGACAATCCTACTTATATTATGAGAGTTTGTAAGGATGGATGGATGGAAGGATGTATGTTTGTTACATGTCATCATGTAAAACTACTGGGCGGATTTTGATTAAACTTCTACATTTTATCCCGGCAAAGTAAATTCCCGCGGGAATCTAAAAAACCTTAATCCACGCGGACGAAGTCGCGGGCGTCATCAAGTTCGAAATACATAGTTACGTACATACTTGCTTATTTTTTATTTTTAAAATAATGACGCTTTTTTGGAAAATAACTATATACAGTCGCGGACAAAAAATGTTTACCACCTTAAGATTCATAATTGCATGCACACATCTGTGTCAGAAGGTCGATATGTGATTTGATTAGCCATAGATCATAGACTTTTTAACATGTAGCGGTGCTTAGACAGCCCTTTAGCGGTCTCTTTAGTAGGTGACGGCTAAATAGGTTAGATGTAGAAAACCTTTTTTGGAACAAAAAACCTTACTAATGTTATAAAATAATGTGAGTGTTTGTTTGTTCGTTGTTGGTTTGTCCTTCCATCACACAGCTACGGAGCAATAGATCCACATGATTTTTTGCATGGATATAGTTGAGGATTTGGATGGCGACATTTATCCCGGAAAAATAGAAGGTTCCCATGGAAATTTTAGAATCCTAACTTCACGCAGACGAAGTCACGGGCAAAAGCTAGTAATTTTAATAAATAGATATCTCATATAAACACGAGCACAGGACACGAGTTACCAAGATATGAAAACGGAAGTAATAATCTAATGAAATTTCAAAGAATCTTTATTTCTTAATTTTATTATTGAGAAATTAAACGATATTAGTATTAATAAATATTTAGCTAAATTAGCTTCCATTCGCTGCTATGACAACACGTAGACTCTCTCGCATAAACGCGACAAGGCGATAAGTCAGTTCATATCATCTGTGATATCATCTCATACCCCAGTGCAATGTGATCTAAGAGTTTGAGGATTTCTTTGATTCTGACAGTCCCAGCTTTGAATCATTAAGCTCCATAAATTTTCAGTTTCAAATCAGCAGATCGAGCAGGCTATTGAACGAGATGACTACCACGGTGCAGATTGAACCATGAAATAGTAGCTCGGCGCATTATCTTGAACTTAGGTTGTCGGAATTTTGCTGCAGAACATCGATGTAAAATGCTGCAGAAACACCACGCATCACCGTAACTCATCCACCTCCTTTTGACTGTTTTTGACTGTGGATGCTAGCAGCATCATTATGATTCAATGCACAATATGAACTTCACCATTAGAATTATGACTAAGCTTGCCATTTATTTTGTATATTTAAATTTCAAATAACAAATATAATATTTTTGATAATTAATTGTCACTTTTACAAGAGCAATGATGCTAATGTGTCAAACTTGAATTTAGGAAATGAGTTTTTATATAATATTTGTATAGAAAAGTCATTAATACTTTTTTTTGATAAAACGATGCATGAAATTTTTATAACGTAACAAATGCCTTGATATAGCATTATAGACCTTACTGAACGCAGGGTTACGAAGAATCTAATTTGAAAAGTGGTAAACATTTTCTGTCCCCGACCGTACGAGAAGTTCTGGGTTTGAAACATTTGTTCAGAATTTTGGTTCGTCTATGCGTCCAAAGTAATAGTAGGTATAAGTACCTAGTAGCTGTGTCAATTTTGAAGAGACTTTCACTGGCAGGTAAGGGATTATGTACGGTCGGGGACAGAAAATGTTTACCACTTTTCAAATTAGATTCTTCGTAACCCTGCGTTCAGTAAGGTCTAAAATGCTATATCAAGGCATTTGTTACGTTATAAAAATTTCATGCATCGTTTTATCAAAAAAAAGTATATAATGACTTTTCTATACAAATATTAGTAATAAAACTCATTTCCTAAATTCAAGTTTGACACATTAGCATCATTGCTCTTGTAAAAGTGACAATTAATTATCAAAAATATTATATTTGTTATTTGAAATTTAAATATACAAAATAAATGGCAAGCTTAGTCATTCTAATGGTGAATAATTCTAGTGGTGAAGTTCATATTGTGCATTGAATCATAATGATGCTGCTAGCATCCACAGTCAAAAACAGTCAAAAGGAGGTGGATGAGCTACGGTGATGCGTGGTGTTTCTGCAGCATTTTACATCGATGTTCTGCAGCAAAATTCCGACAACCTAAGTTCAAGATAATGCGCCGAGCTACAATTCCATGGTTGAGGTGATATGCGACCTCCGCAATACGATCCTCCTATACGACCTCCCTAGTGTTGTCAATACCAAACGTGTCAACTGTCATACTTTGTTATTATGAGTCAATATTTATTTATTCGTCTAGTGGAATTCTTTCAGTTAAATAAAACCAATATTTCTCTTGGTTTCTCGTTTATTATGCCACAATTTATTTAACTGAAAATGCCTGACGAAAAACTAGGCAAGCCTACGCTATTAAGATATCTGCGACCCGATAAGTTTGACATCGAGCCTGAAGTCACGGACGCCGATGCAAAATGGCTACATTGGAAATCGACATTCGAAAGCTTCTTAGCAGAAGAGATTACCGAAGATGTACCAGACTCCCTTAAGCGTAAGCTGCTAGTTAACCACTTATCGGCATCGATTTACAAGCATATCAAAACATGCTCCACTTATAAAGATTCAATGAAAGTTCTAGAAGACATCTATGTCAAACCGAAAAATACTATTCTAGCTCGACACATTCTCTTCAATCGCAAGCAACGAGCCGACGAAACGATCTCTGACTATGTTAGAGATCTCCGGCTTTCCGCGAAAGATTGTAAATTCGAAGACGTCAAAGCCCTAGAGCATGAAGACCAAGCAGTTCGTAGCGCTCTCATATCCGGCTTACTATCACGAAGGATTCGCGAGCGGTTACTAGAAAACTCTAAACTCACTCTCTCAGAAGCAATTAACCAAGCCGTAACTCTAGAAACGGCAGAGAAGGATGCAGTTGCTATTGGTGACAGATCTCCGCAACTTACTGCCATATCGCAAGGTAGTTCACGAGACGAGGAATCCGAAAATCTAGCAGCAGCTCCATCGTCACGAACTTTTCAAGTCGCTCCGACCACGCCACCTCCGGCTAAACCCTGCTTCTTTTGCGGTGGGAGTCTTCATCCAAGATTCAGATGTCCAGCCAACAAATCCACCTGCAAAAAGTGCTCAAAGAAAGGACACTTCGCAAGCGTCTGTAGATCGGGCAATAGTAATAGGAACTTGAATATCACGACAGTTGAAGATCCTGCGATCTCTAACAACGACCGGTTCTATAGTGGAGCTATTTCTGCTGCCTCTCCTTCGAGTCTTAGAAGTGCGACAATTCCAATAATGGTCAACGAATACAAGGCTGATGCACTCATCGATACAGGAAGTTCAGTCAGCTTCATTAACGCTAAAGTTGCGCGCATAATGAAACTACGCAAAAAACCCTGCAAGCAGACAGTCAATCTCGCTTCTCTCAATCAAGTTTCCTTTGTCGAAGGTATCTGTTTTGCTACCATTGTGATGAATGAGCATACTTACAAACAAACACCTCTTCTAGTTGTCGACAACCTCTGTGCTGACGTCATAATCGGTCATGACTTGCTTAAACATCACTCGAGTATTCATTTCAATCTTGGTGGGCCTGGCGAACCTTTAGAGATATGCAACGTGTTACGAGCTTCGGTGCCGCCAGTCTCCGTATTTACGAATCTATCGCCGAACATTAGACCGATCGCCGTGAGAAGTCGGCGATACAGTAAGGAAGATGAGGACTTTATAAAACAAGAAGTGTCTAAATTACTTGAAGACGGGGTCGTTGAAACAAGTATTTCCCCCTGGAGAGCGCAAGTCCTTGTAGCAGGAGGAGGGATTCATCGAAAACGACTTGTCATTGACTACTCCATGACCATAAACAAATTCACCGAACTGGATGCCTTCCCCTTGCCAAACATAGAATCAGTCGTTAACAACGTATCAAGATTTAAAGTGTTCAGTCAAATTGACTTAAAGAGCGCATATCATCAAGTACCCATCTTAGAAAATGAAAAGATATATACAGCTTTCGAAGCATGCGGCAAATTGTACCAGTTTACACGCATTCCATTTGGCGTGACTAATGGCGTTGCGGCTTTTCAACGAACCCTGGACTTCATCATAACAGAAGAGAGACTAGAAGGAACGTTCGCCTACTTAGATGATGTAACCGTCTGCGGTAAAGATCAAAGGGATCATGACCGCAATCTAAAACGCTTTATGGACGCCGCTAATAAATTTCATTTAACTCTAAACGGCCCTACCTGCGCCGAAATAAAACCGAGATTTCTAAAGGCCAAGGGTCAATTGATAAAAGCTACGTCGCCGTTTGAACGGATCAACATAGATTTTAAAGGACCACTACCTTCTGAAACAGCCAACAAGTACATACTTACGATTATTGATGAGTACAGTCGGTTTCCTTTCGCTTACCCATGTAAGGATATGACCTCAGCCACCGTCATTACTTGCCTGAAAGATCTTTTTCTAACATTTGGCCAACCTCTCTATATTCATAGTGATAGAGGATCGTCATTCATGTCCGAAGAGTTCAAATCATTCCTACGACAGTCAAACATAGCCTCATCCAGAACGACGCCCTATAACCCCCAGGGTAATGGCCAAGTGGAGCGACTAAACGGAACACTCTGGCGAACTATTCAACTTAGCCTTCGGTCAAAGGGATTATCGATAGAAAATTGGGAAGTAGTACTGAAGGACGCATTGCATTGTATCCGCTCCCTCCTGTGTACGGCAACAAACGCCACTCCGCACGAAAAACTTTTCAAATACCCTAGAAGATCCCCGAACGGAGATTCACTGCCATCTTGGCTCACGCCGGGACCGATCTTTGTTAAGAAGAACGTCCGCTCTTCAAAAACGGACCCTCTTGTCGAGGAAGCCGAGCTCTTAGAGATCAATCCCTACTACTCTCTCATAAGACGGGATAATGGAGAAACCTCAACGGTATCAAACCGTCAATTGTCTCCTTGCCCCAGTACTACTGATAATAGCAGAGACGATAGCTTTGGAACGGCCTCCGAAGATGATCACCTCACGTTTCCATCTGAAAATAACTCCACACCTCAACCTGAAAATAACGCTCCTTCGTCATCGTCTCGTGTAGAAGAGTCGCCGATGTCCTCGCCAGTTCTTCGGACTGGACTCCCCAGGAGATCTAATAGGACGCGGAAATTACCCTCCTACCTAACGGACTTTGTGGTTGATGGGAGTGAGAGTGAAAACTGAACCGGGGGAGAATGAGGTGATATGCGACCTCCGCAATACGATCCTCCTATACGACCTCCCTAGTGTTGTCAATACCAAACGTGTCAACTGTCATACTTTGTTATTATGAGTCAATATTTATTTATTCGTCTAGTGGAATTCTTTCAGTTAAATAAAACCAATATTTCTCTTGGTTTCTCGTTTATTATGCCACAATGGTTCAATCTGCACCGTGGTAGTCATCTCGTTCAATAGCCCGCTCGATCTGCTGATTTGAAACTGAAAATTTATGGGGCTTAATGATTCAAAGCTGGGACTGTCAAAATCACATTGCACTGGGGTATGAGATGATATCACAGATGATATGAACTGACTTATCGCCTTGTCGCGTTTATGCGAGAGAGTCTACGTGTTGTCATAGCAGCGAATGGAAGCTAATTAAGCTAATTATTTATTTATACTAATATTGTTTAGTTTCTCAATAATAAAATTAAGAAATAAAATATATTCTTTGAAGTTTCATTAGATTATTACTTCCGTTTTCATATTTTGGTAACTCGTGTCCTGTGCTCGTGTCTATATGAGATATCTATTTATTAAAATTACTAGCTTTTGCCCGTGACTTCGTCTGCGTGAAGTTAGGATTCTAAAATTTTCATGGGAACCTTCTATTTTTCCGGGATAAATGTCGCTATCCAAATCCTCAACTATATCCATGCAAAAAATCATGTGGATCTATTGCTCCGTAGCTGTGTGATGGAAGGACAAACCAACAACGAACAAACAAACACACATTATTTTATAACATTACTAAGGATTTTTTGTTCCAAAAAAGGTTTTCTACATCTAACCTATTTAGCCGTCACCTACTAAAGAGACCGCTAAAGGGCTGTCTAAGCACCGCTACATGTTAAAAAGTCTATGATCTATGGCTAATCAAATCACATATCGACCTTCTGACACAGACGTGTGCATGCAATTATGAATCTTAAGGTGGTAAACATTTTTTGTCCGCGACTGTAGGTATGCAAACAAGGGAAGATCTAGGCTGCCAAGCAATATAAAAATGTAAAAGTAAACAACAGTATACAACCTTCTCTATTGATGCTATCGTTATGTCTTTTGAAACAATTTCATCTTTCAATTTTTTTATATCTCTTTTGAGATAAACTAACTGTGACACGGTGTCTTGGAGATTTCCGATCATTTCACGTGAAGTTTGCAAGTGATAACGATGGGATTTTTCAAGTTCACGAGTTTCTTTTAATTCCAGTTCTAATTTTTGATTTACTTCTTTAAATTTTTTGCATTCCTCCTTTACGGTAATATAATCCTTCACAAAAATATAATGTAAAATATTATGTATTCGATTTTATTGTAAATTTAATAAAAATATTTTATTAGTTTGTTCCTAATGGTAATTATATAAGTAATAATACCTACAACTTTGCATTTCGTCAAATTTTGGACCATATTTTGTAATCGCTCACTAGAACTTCCCGCCATTTTTACGTGCAATAGACAATTAAATTTTTTTTATTTAAATTATGCATTATGGAATTAGGAAGTACATAGGGTGACCAACCCAATAGCTAGCACTGCACCAGTTTATTCGCACTTAGGCAAAAAAGATTAAAATATAAGTTTCCGATTGTGGTTTTTAAATTTTAATATTAAAAAATATTTAGGGGAATTCATATTTTTCACAATCGAAACCTTTCTAATCTGGAAAGTTTTAAAATGACGTCAGTATCGTAGTTGAAAGATATCGTTCTGGAGTTCCCGAAGTTTTTCGGCCATTTTGACTCATCGACGTTAAGGGTTAGTACTTACTTAATAATAATTTAACTGTGGTTTTATTTGAGTTTTAATAATATAATTGTTTTCAGATGATTTTCTAAGTATTATTAGTTACTAATTCAAAAAGTAAATGAAACTTTCCCGTTATTTCATTGCAAAATAAGGGGTGTCAGTATCTGGTTACAAAATTTGGAGATTTTCCTGTTTATTAACACTCCGAAGCGATTCGATTCCCTAGCAGACTAGAAGTCTGTAGACGATCTTAATAAGTGTGTGTAAACTGTCCATACTCTGGAGTCTAAATTCTTTAAGACCCATCACACGAAAAGGACCAAGAAGTTCTCTGACCTTACTCTCAAACTGATGGAAGACAGACAAGAGATGAGACTTCAGTCGTCAGCAGACGTGGATGCCTACTGGTAGGTTAATAGGCAGATCTCTAAGAAAAGAACTCGTGACCTGCGGACCTTGAATACCAAGTGTATTAAAGATACCATCTAGTGGAACAGAAGTTCCATTCCAAAGTGTCCGTGAGAGATCTATCTATCGGACAGAGCCAGCTGACGCGGCTGAAAACTGACGAAGGCTATCACGTTTCTTCTCCACCTGAGGTATGGAGAGAGGTTGAGAAGTTCTATGGGCAGTTATTTATCACGAAACAAAAATCATTCAGCGGACGATGGAGAGAGCTATGCTCGGAGTATCCCTGCGAGATCATATCAGAAATGAGGGTATCTGTAAGAGAATCAAAGTCACGGACATAGCTAAGCGAAACTGAAGTGGAAATGGGCGGGCATATAGTTCGAAGAGCTGATGGTCGATGGGATCCCATGGTGATGGAGTAGCGATCCCGTACCGGGAAGCTAGGTGAACCGACGACATCAAACGAGTCGCAGAGAGCCGCTGGATTCAAGTAGCGTAAGACCGAGGCCTGTGGAAGTCCATATAAGAGACCTTTGTCCAGCTGTGGACGTCTGTCGTTTGATAAAGACTATGTTTACGTTTTCTTATTAAATATGTAAGGGTGTTTGTTTTAAATATAATAAATATAAAAAAATTAAGTCACCTACAGTTACTATAAGAATTTCCGTATATTATTTCGTAATAAAATCTATATTCTAAAAGACTTCCGTAGGTAGCCTAGCGTTATATTTCCCTTAAACTCTATTAAAATCTGAGTGTTGATAATTGGATAATTTTGTGCCCATAACTGGTAACAAATGTGCGAATAATTGGGGACTGGGTCATTTTTCAATCTTATTTAAAATTCTAGTTGATTTAAACAAAAAAATTTCAATATCTTCTTTAATTATATATTTTATTAAACAAATAACCTTATGAACACAGTGATTTATAGAATTTGGTTAAATTTATACTTAAAAAACATATTTGAAATAAGATAAACTCTTAAAGTGCCCATAATTGGGTCTGCCACCCTACTCGTAGTTCTAAGTTATGCATTAATTTGTAATTTATGGTCACTTATGGGCTTAAGAAAATCATAAATAGGTAGAGGATATGGCTTACGTTTAATTTTTTCTGACCCACAGTAATTTCTGATAAATATTAATTTTATTAAGTCAGAACCGCATGACAGCAGCCTAAGCTTAAACAATAATTATAACATATTATATTATAATATAAATATAATAAGTGTATAATTTAGGTACATTAAGGTTCTAATAAAATAAGAAATTCGAAATATTTTTCAAGAATATAGTACTAACTATGTAATTGGCACAGTAATTGGTATTTAAAAATCTTCCTTTACTTTTAACAGTAAGGTTTACTGCTAAAAGTAAAGGAAGACTTTTTAATACCAATTAGTTTGTAAGAAAAATATCACAGCTTTGTACAAAAATTTATTATAATTTATATTTCATAAATAGACACATAGACTATTCAACTTGAAATAAAATGTTTGTTGGTTGTAGTGTGGCTTTCAACTTGAAGGGTTTGCTCAAACTTTCCACATTAAAAACCTCCTCTGCAAACTTCTCATCATCAGGGTCATCATGCAAGGTGAAACTGACATCTTTTGCATTCTTTTCTACATCAATATCACAAACATTTTGAGCAAATGGAGGTGTACCTTCTTTGAACAATTTAACTGTCTGGTCCAAGTATTTCAAGTAAATATCCTTCCCCAAGAATTCAACTTCAGTACTTGTATCAGTTAAGGATAATTCTGGCAAATCTAATATAATTCCAGCTTGTTTAGCACAGCCTACAGCAATAACTTCATCAGGATTAATACCAGAAAGCACTTCCGCTTCTGGCAACAAGTTCGCAATAGCTGACTGTAATTTAGGTATCTTCATACTGCCACCACACAGTACTATTTTGCTTATTTTCCCATCAAATCTGTCAATCACTGTTTTTGCTGGTTCTATGTATGAGGAGATCTTTGAGGATATAATATTTTCAAATCTTGCTCGTGTCACATTTTGACTCCAATCAACACCATCTAAAAGAGACTCTATAAACACATGAGCAGAATTCAGTGTTGATAATACATGTTTGCAGTTATCAGCATGGTGTAGCAATTTAGCCATGGCTCTACGGCTTTCATGTGGGTCTAACTTCCATTTCTGTCTAAACTCTTGAGCAATATAGTCAGCCAGATCTTTGGTTAGGCATTGTCCACCAAGGTCAGCTCTAAAAATATTTTTCTCTACAGACATAAACCCACTTGACACTTTGACAACAGATGCAGCGCATGTCGAACCTCCAAGTCTATAAACAAGAACATTGACATCTTCAGATAAATCTTCAATATTGTATGCTAATAATGCAGCTGCTGGCTCGCTGATGACTTGCAGAACATCAAATCCAGCTAACTCGGCGCATTTCACTAATCTCTCTCTGCTTGCACTGGACCAGTTTAATGGTGCAGCCAGCACTAGTTTTAAATCACCCTCATTTTGTACTGAATGACTTGCAATTGTATACAGCTTTGCATAAATCTTAGTAGCAATATTATCAGGATTAGAATACAGCTTTGTTTCAGATGTTTCAAACTCATAGACAAGTTTATCATCATTTTGGATCCGACACGACGAAGAATTCTCGACGTAAGACAGATCACTTTCATTGAATTCATTATTCATAAGACGTTTGTTGTGTTTTATTATGGACTTTGAAGAAGCTTGTCCCGACTTGGCTGGAAGACCAATCTCCCATTCGACGCCGTTTAAAGCCACGATAGCTGGTGTTACTCTGTCTCCCGCATCATTCGCCAAGACCGATGCGGCACCATTAGCAAATACTGCTAAACAACCAGAGCTATTACCTAAATGTATTCCGTATGCTGTCGCCATTCTGTATTAGGTTATAGTAGTGCAGTGATGTTGTTTACAATTAAAAATGTATTTATACAATATCACATTTATCTCACAGAAATATAGTTTCACCAAAATAATATGATTTCACAGAAAATAAATAAACTAAAGTTTTAATAGGTTTAATGTGGGTTTAATAATAAAATAACCTCAAAACTCAGTGACTACACCAGAGATCGTAAATAAAAACAAAAACTCTATGCTCTATGTTAGAAATAAGCGCGTGATACACATGCTAGTAGATGCTGGCACGTCAAGTAGGTACTGGCAGAATGTCAGCGCGTGATAAGTGCGCCATAGACATGCTTGTTAAGCGCGTGATACACATGTTAGTAGATGGCGTGCTAGGTGCTGGTAAGCTGACACTATAGATGATACACTATACCGGCTGACGGTTAATTGGTAGAATGTCAGTGCGTGATATAATATGTGAATGGTATGCCAGTTTCTAAATAAAACACTTCTACGTTCTACGTACGTAACATTTCTAAAAGTTCACAAAATTAATATTTATGAAGAAATAAATAGTGTTACAATACAACTCGCAATTATATTAGGCAAAAAACAACAAAAACAAGCACCAAAATTAAAAAGATCTTCGCAGATAGTTGAGAGCTTGTTGAGAGTTGCGATTTACTAGCAACACGTTACGAATTACGATTTGTTTCTTGTACTTGTAACAGACAATACGAATCTCCCGTCCCACTTCCAGGGGAAAAAAATCAAACGGCTTGCGATCTACTCGCATGCTTTGTTCTGACACGTGAGTTACTGGCAGAACCTCGATACACATGCGAGTAGCTCGATTTTGCTTGTAACTGGCATGCTTTTGTTCGAGTAACTATTATGTGTATCACGCAATTGTCTGTAATTTAATTGAATATTTGCTCGTACGCTACGAATAAATATAGTTCTTACGTAGGGTGACCAACCCAATTGCTAGCACTGCACCAGTTTATTCGCACTTTAGCAAAAAATATTAAAATATAAGTTTCTGATTGTAGTTTATAAATTTTCAGATTAAAAAATATTTAGGGGAATTCATATTTTTCACAATCGAAACCTTTCTAATCTGGAAAGTTTTAAAATGACGTCAGTATTGTAGTTGAAAGATATTGTTCTGGAGTTCCTGAAGTTTTCGGCCATTTTGACTGATCGACTTACCCGTCAGTACTTACCAGTAGTTAATCCCGTATGTGCTAATAATTGGGGACTGGGTCATTTTTCAATTTTATTTCAAATTCTTGTTGATTTAAGAAAAAATCCTTAAAAAGTTCTTTAATTATATATATTACTAGTAGGGCGCGTGGGTGCGCGGCTCGCTAAAGCGAACCGCGTGTTTTCTGTTCACCAAGCAGATCATCGAGTCTTGATCACCTTTTTCCAAAACCACTATTCCATTTTGTACACTCTCTAAGATAGACACCGACGAAATTTGTATGGCCGCCATCTTGAATCCGCCATTTTGGTATTTTCCTCAGCTCACTGCTAATTGAATGAGGTTTCGAGTGACTTTTGTTTGAAGATCCCCCATCTATCTTCAATACCCTAACCGTGCTCCTCACCCGTCTCCGAAATCCTCAATCATCAGGTCCCTCCATATTTTTCCTCCGAAAGAACTTTTGTCCTCTATACTAAACCATCACAAATTTTGAAAAAAAAAAACCTTATCAAAGTCTTGCATACACATATTTTGCAAGGGAAAATAAATTCCGCCATCTTGAATTTTTTTCTATTCATCAAGTAGACCTTAGGGGCCTGATCGTCTTTTACAAAGAAAGCACTCTTCCATCTTTTATAGTCTCCGAGATAGATACCGACGAAATTTGTATGGCCGCCATCTTGAATCCGCCATTTTGGATTTTTTTTCAGCTTTCTGCCAATTGGGTGAGGTTTCGAGTGACATTTGGTTGAACACCCCCCACCTATCTTAGATACCCTGGCCGGTGCTCCTCACCTGTCTCCGAAATCCTCAATCATCAGCTCTCTCCATATTTTTCTTCTGAATGAATTTTCGTCCTCTCTACGAAACCATTAGAAATTTTGAACAGGAACCTATTAAAGTCTTGCATAGATTTTGTATGGAAAAAAATAAATTCCGCCATCTTGAATTTTTTTTCTATTCATCGAGTAGACCTTCGAGTCCTGATCATCCTTTTCCAAGAAACTACTCTTCCATCTTTTATAGTTTCCGAGATAGACACCGACGAAATTTGTATGGCCGCCATCTTGAATCCGCCATTTTGGAGTTTTTTTTCGGCTCTCTGCCAATTGGATGAGGTTTCGAGTGACATTTGGTTGAACACCCCCCACCTATCTTCGATACCCTGGCCGGTGCTCCTCACCCATCTCCGAAATCCTCAATCATCAGCTCTCTCCATATTTTTCCTCCGAATGAATTTTTGTTCTCTATACGAAACCGTGAGTGAAAAAAAATTTTTCCATACAAAATTTTACAGGAGAGGTGATCAATGAGTCAGTGAGTGAGTGAGTGAATCAGCACGAGTAGCTATATATATATTAACTAGCTGATGCCCGCGACTTCGTCCGCGTGAATTTAGTTTTTAAAATCCCGCGGGAATTCTTTGATTTTCCGGGATAAAAAGTAGCCTATGTTTTAAGCCAAGGTATAATCTATCTCCATTTTAAATTTCAGCCAAATCGGTCCAGTAGTTTTTGCGTGAAAGAGTAACAAACATACACACACACATACAAACTTTCGCCTTTATAATATTAGTGTGATGTGATTAAACAAGTAACCTTATGAACACAATTATTTAAAGAATTTGGTTAGATTTTAATTTAAAAAACATATTTGAAATTGGATAAACTCTTAAAGTGCTAATAATTGGGTCGGTCACCCTATATTTATAAAATAAAAGTACATGACTTCCTATATCCATGCTATATCCACAGTATACGCAGCTTTAGATTCCATGACATAGGTACCTATTCTGTGGAAAATTCATTAACCCAGAGTCAAAACTAGAGTCTACTGTATAGAACCTAGACCAATCAACAGTTATTAAAATGACAATTTAACTCTGTGATTTAACTGTTGTTTTTATACAAACGGGATTTTCCGTGGATTTTCCGAGTTCGTATTTCTTTTATTTTACTAAATTGAAAAGTAAAAACATAATGAACAACCCTTCCTATTGTTTCGTGTTCACTTTGTACGTTACAGCTCTAAGCTTTGTTATTGTATTCAATTTTACTTTAACTACAACAGCTGCACTCAAATCGGCCGACATTCGAAATCATTTAGGAACTCGTACTCCTTACAGATTTAAATTGAACAAAAACGACTCTCGCATAAGTTTTCCTTGTAAGTATTAATTATTGTATAGTATCTGCCTACATTAGTAAGTATGAATATATCAGAGAAAAAGATAACCTGATATTAAGCATATATGATGCGGAAGCAGTGTTTTTTTTGGTTACCGACGCGCGACGGATAGATTGCCGGACAAATGTCTCAAATAGGGACTTCCACACTACCAACTAAGCATAAAGCTAGGATAGTTACAATAAAGAAACAGGTGGGGTTTGAACTGTCGACCTATAATAAGTCATGTTTTTAATCCACCGCCATGACTGCTGCTCTTTTGAGATGTGCAAGAAGTTATAAGTATTAAATTTTAATTGCTGTGTCCAGCTGTGGGATTTTCTAAAAATAATTACATTAGTGTGACAATTGTAATGACCTCTGATTGGCTGGTACTCTCGCACTATTGCTTGAAATGCAGTAAGAACACCATAAAGTCTGTCAATCAGAGATGATTGCAATCGGTACATTGATGCAATCATTTGTAGACTGGATGTTTATGTTCAGGCAGACTTGACTGTTCATTAAAATAGAGCTCTTAATAATTTTATTTTATAGATTGCAAGGACACAAAAATATGGATGGTCCTTCGACACGGCACAAGATTACCCAGTGTGAAAGACATAAATGGAATAAATACCAAATTAAAAGATTTGAGAGTGAATATCATACTTAAAAATAAAAATGGAAAAGGTACTATTACAGCTTTTATTCTTGAGTTTATATTATTTACATATAACAATAAATAAAAAATTTAAAATCAAATACAAAACTAATTTATTATTGAAGTTAGGGTAAATTAAAATTGCAGTTTAACTTTTTTTGTTTTAACAAATTATGTATTTGTGTGGGTAGTTGTAAAATCAAACTAAGGGTAAAATCTAGGTACAATGGATGAGGTAAAATACTGTTAAATAAAGGTACAGGTTAGGAACACAGCAAAAAGCAAATGGTAACTGTTCATAGGATTGTTTGAAAATACCTTGTTTTGCTAACATGGTCCTACCCAAAAGGTTCTTGTCTTAATTTGCCAGGTTATAGATAGGTGAGCAATTTTTACTGATCACCCCTTCAACTTCCAACAAAGTACCTAGATGTGGTGGAAAAAATTTAGTACAGTTACTAATATTGAGCGTATTTTAAAGGTCCATTGAATAAAGAACAATTGCTATGGTTTGAAACTTGGAGCAATGGCATCCCATTAGAACAAGAAAAGTATCTCACACTTGAAGGGCAAGATGAAATGGTACTGCTTGCTGAGCGAATGCAGAAGAGGTTCCCTAATGCTATTACAAACAAGTACTCCAATAAGACTTTCATGGTAAGCCCGTAATAAATAATTATTTGTTTGATTTAATATCACACTTACCTACCTACTTGGAGGTAGGCAAGTGTGATATGGTTGCTATTTCTATTACTTTTAACCAACTTCTATCTATTTATTTATTATTTTATTTTTAAATTTAATTTTCACTCTCTCACACATTTATTTGGCAAAGTTTAATTTTCGTAATTTATTTTTTAGATAAATCTGACAAACAAAGTTGCCACACACTACTAATCTCAATTAACTCTCTTTTTCAGTTCAAATATACAGCAACACAGAGGTGTCAGCAAAGTGCAAAATACTTTACAATTGGTCTATTTGATAAGAAGAATTCTCAACAGGTTTATTTTGAACCAGCTCTCAAAGTTGATACCACATTGCGAGTAAGAAGCTTTCTTTTTTTGTGTTTACTTACATAAAATTGAGATGAGATTTAACTGCTTGTTTACCTAGTTTAATTAGGTCTGGTACCACAGAACTGAGTCTACTTTCGTCTCAGTAGATTAGCTTAATTTTCAAATAAATAGTTTGTACTGATTTCCTTAACTTTTATCAATTAAGAAAATCAGAGATTTTAAATATTTGAAGACAATAGATTATAAAGCCAGACCAGATAAATAAAATAATCTGAAACACTCACTATTATTCAAAACACTACCGTTGAAATTATGGTATTTTAAGATGTGATTGCGATTGCTACAGATGATAATATACATATGTTAATGATGTTTGAAGGATGTTGCCAGTAGAAGAAATAAGTTCTAATGGTTTTTATAGTTTTCTTGTCAGGCTTTACAATATGTTGTCTACCGGATCACAAATCTGACCATACTCTGTGCAGAGCAAGGTGCCCAGTCCTTGCACAGTGTATGTGAATCCAACTTTATTCCTCTTAAATAGGCCTAAGGGCTGTGTAATATTTCACAAAATAACTCCCGCACCATTAACTATTAAATTAAATGTTCAACAGTGAATACTTCATAGGCTAGTGTAATATCTAGATTTAAGTAGCCATGTTATGTTTTTATATATGCTGTATGTATTCCAATAAAGAGAAAAAAAATATATATATAGGATTATGTTGTACCATAGATTATTTATCATCCTAGGGAATAAGTAGGAAATATATATGGTGATCTATATAGAATATAGTCTATGGTACGACATAGGATCCTATATATAGTATAGTGTAATATGCCCCTAAAACAGGGTGGGTTTTTCAGTTTTACAAACACTGTGACAGGTGGCAAAAGCAAGTCAAGAAAAATCCTGACACGTATAAGGAAATATTGTTGTTCAAAAAAAGCAATGAAATGAACAACACTCTTCTGTCAGTGTCAAAAAGACTCGGTCTTGACAAAGCTCTGACCTTGGGTTTGTGGATTTGTAATAGAATATTCTTTATTGCTACACACAATACGTTGTAACTAGCTTTGCTTGCTATGTTTGCTTCATTCAATGCATATTGCAAAAGTTTTAGCTAGTTATTAACTCACCAGTATATAGTTTTTATATCAAAGCTTTTATTTCTATTAATCATTCTAGCAAACATGTCGCAAGCGTGAGGGAAAAATCAATGTTTTTATGTCTGGGCTAAAAGTGAAGGAAAAATGAAGGAACAACGGTTCAATTCTTTGCACTATTGTCATACTTACTCCCAAGTTAAATCCCATAATTCTACAGTCTGCACTACAGTCGAAACGCATCCTTTAAAAGTTTAAATCATGTGCGTATCTGGTTGGTACGCTCGCAAAAATCGTTTGTCTATGTTCTAGCATATTCGCGCGCTTTCGTACAAAAAAATAACCGTGCCTTCTATGTGAATACTTTTAAAAACATTAATTTTTGTCTATGGTGCTGTGTGCGAAATGTAAAAAAATAAAAAAATCTTTCAATTAAGTTTTTCTTCTCTTATACGCACGCCATGGCTAATTTTTCAATCAAATCTCTGATATTATTATTTCTAATTTGACATTTGCCAAAAGCATACTTATAGCTTTTGAATACTAATATTGTTTTCTTCTTGTTTTTCAGACGAAGCTTTTTTGATGTATCGGTTATGTGGCTATGAGACATCGTGGCATAAATACACAGCGTCGCCCTGGTGCCTCGGCTTTGATGAGAAGTCCATCAAAGTAAGTTTGTTAAGGATCACTCAGCGGGCGATGGAGAGAGCTATGCTCGGAGTATCCCTGCGAGATCAAATCAGAAATGAGGAGATCCATAGGAGAACCAAAGTCACCGACATAGCTCTGCAAGTTGCGAAACTGAAGTGGAAACGGGCGGGGCACATAGTTCGAAGAGCTGATGGTCGATGGGGTCCCAAGGTGCTGGAGTGGCGACCTCGCACCGGGAAGCGCAGTGTTTGCAGACCCCCCACTAGGTGGACAGACGACATCAAGCGAGTCGCAGGGAGCCGCTGGATTCAGGCGGCGCAAGACCGAGGCTTGTGGAGGTCCATGCAGGAGACTTATGTCCAGCAGTGGACGTCCATTAGTTGAAGAAGAAGAAGAAGTTTGTTAAATTATTTTAAAAGTACTTAGTAAAACTACCTCCTAACAGAATTTCGTACACTCGAGAGACGGAGATATTATAATACACGAACACTGGTGCACAGGCACACTGTTCATTCCCTCATTCACACAGCCCGATTGGACGACAATCCGATACGACATAGAGTATCGGCAAGCGTGTTTGTTTACATTAAGACTGTAGCTCATAGTTACGGATGTACATTGTACATGCGTAATCGTCCAAAACTTCATTAGATTTCGATTAAATTAAATTGAGTAGTCGTTAGCTTTGGATATAAATGCAACAATTTTAAAAAGTAAAAACTGTGACCTTCGGAAAATTATGTGTTACGTTTGTCAATTGTCATACTTATAAATTTTTTTCTTATAAAATGTAGCCTATGTCATCTGACCATAATAACGAAAAGATTGAAAGATTCATTCATCAAAATCGGCTCAGTAGTTTAGGCGCTACAGCGGAACATGAACATACAAACATATATACCTGTAGACTACTAAAATCCTACTAAAGAGTTATCCCATGCTTTTGAAATTGCCATATTCAGGTAAAAAGAGAAATGAGACAGGATCATTATAAAATGTTCCTTTATTTTTCAGATATTAGAATACTATGAAGATTTAAAAAAATATTGGGTAGACGGCTATGGACATTCACAACATGTGGCTTGCATGATGATGAACAATATGTTCGACTCTCTGAAGTAAGTACATTAGTATCAAGATTTAAAATAAATATATATTGTCTATGATTTTAAAATAACTGTCTTATATTATAACAGTTATATTGTTTTGATTAATTATTTATTACTATTTGAAAGATAACATAACTCAAAAACATGTTCTAAAAATGTTTTTCTATTTGTACGGGATAATCTAAGCTGATCAAACTGGATTTGACAGAAGTTTCACGGGTAGGTATAGTAAAGAACTTTTTATGGTAGGAACTGTAATAAATAATAATATATCAAGTGTAAATTGAAAATTTAGACCACCCCCGACATGTGAAATTAAAAAAATAAAAAATTCGCCATTTTGTGATGGCGACCATCTTGGATTTGACACTTTGGCGCGTTGTAACATAAATAACTATTATTTTCTTTCCCGATTTCAAAAAAGGAGGAGGTTCTCAATGCGTCGAAATTTTTTATTTATTTTTTATTTTTTATGTATGTTCCCCGATTACTCGAAGACGCCTAGACCGATTTGGAAAATTCTTTTTTTGTTTGAAAAGCTATACTTCCCAGGTGGTCCCATGGTCATCAGGTCAGGATCTGATGACGTATATGGGTCAGTTTAAAAAAAAATATGTTTATTTTATTTTGATTTCAGCAAACACGATCGTAACGCAACATTCCTATTCTCTCACTCTGGCACAGTTCTGAAGTTGCTCGCACACTTGCAGCTGTACAAGCCTGACGGACACTTGACAGCAGATGTGGTGGATGAAAATAGACCTTGGAGGACATCGGATATCGACTGCTTTGCTACTAATATAGCTTTTGTGTTGTTTAAGTGAGTATTCATTACTTCTTATATCTGCGTTGTATTTTTTTTTACCTGTCTGTAGCACGTAAAGGAGAGTATAGTGTTTATCAGTCTATGTATATATGTATGTGGCTCTCTGGAGACCAAACGCATGAACCGATTTTGATGATTCTTACGTCAATCGATTTGTGTTAATCTTGGGATGTGATGTCACTAGAACTATGGATATATTTTAAGACCATAGACCAAGTCTGCAGGTCGTGGTGGGTCATTAATTTTTTTTTTAACTAACATTTTGATTCCAGATGTAAGGACGGTGACAAAATATTAACGCTACATCAGGAGAAAATAATCAAACTGCCAATGTGTAAGACCGAACTTTGCCCGCTTGCTGACGTCAAGAAATATTACCACAGCACTATACATAATTGTAACTATACTGACATATGTAGTATCGATTGAAGTCCAAACATTTTATTTGATTTTATTATTTTTATTGAAGTCTTTTTTCCGTTTCCACAAATTGCAATTGTTGAGTTAACTAGGTCACTATAATTCTAAGTCCCTAAGTCCATTCTTTCTCTTTGATTTTGCCTAATGTACCTATTTTTTGCCTAAAATAAGGTAATAAATATTGTTATTGTATTATTTATAAGAAGAATGTAATACTGTATTGAAATATTTCACTATATTATAAATATTATCTCAGTGTACTATGTCAATTGCATAAATTATATATGTATTATTTATAAGGTAGTTACTATTAATATTACCTACTTATACAGTACAACAAATTTTCGTAAAAGTGGTATCTGACTTCTATACTTTGTATTAATACAACAGGTAGAATAATCAAGCTTTAATTTATTTTTGTTAAACAGTGATATTCGCGAATAAATTTTCTCAAAATGTATATGGTTTTGATTTATTTTTCAAAAAATAAAAAAGATTCTCCCGTACACAATCTCTTAACTAAATCGACAAGTTTTAATTGAGTGCTATTTTGGTGTACTCCACAAAAACTAGATCGATTTAAAAAAAATGCAAACTCATTATATCGACCCCTCCGTAGAACAAAGTCTCTTCTGCTAAATTACATAACTTCAGATGTGAGCCTTGCAGATGTAAATTTTAAGGCTCAAATTTCAAAGCTGTTGGTCGGCTGCCCCATTTCAAATCTAGTAAGTATGATTGACATTACAGGAGAACAAAAAAAACATATTTTGTGGTAGTGAAAGTCCTAGGCTGAAATCTATAGACCGTACTTTCACTCTGCTCAGACTCAAGACAAAGGTAAAACGAGACATTTATATCAGAGCATATTTTTGTCTCGTTTTAACTATCATTCTATATTCAAATTCGAAATTATTTATTTCATGTAAGCCAACTTGTAGCTCATTGATCACGTCACAGATTCTGCTGAGAAGAGCCGGCAAGAAATTCGTCAGTTGCTCTTTTCATTACAAAATATTACAATATTAATGCATAGATCTCACCACTAGAGTGGAGACTTATGCAAGCAAGCACAGTGTTTTTTTTTTATTCGATGACAAGATAGTCCTTTACTGCGATCTCACCTGACGGTAAGTGACGATGCGGGCTAACTTGGAAGGGGTATGGTAGTGTAGATTTAACCCATACGCCTAATCGGTTTCTACACGCCTTCGTGCCAGAACGCTGAATCGTCTTTGACGGTAGGGTGGTAACTAGCCATTGCCAAAGCCTCCCACCAGACCAGACCTAATTTAGAAATTGTAAATTGCCCCCGTCGGGAATCAAACCCGAGACCTTCCAGTTATCCCACAGCGCTCACCACTGCGCCGGGGAGGTCGTCAAAGTGTGAGATGCAGTGCGGAAGTAGAACCGATATTGGTGGCGCTTATCAGGGAAAGTCTATACAGTCAAGGACGTCCACAGGTTGATCCGATGATGACTTACTGGTTAATTGTCTTCTGCTAAATGTAGACCGTACGAGTAGGTATTTACGAATCACGTGACGCTTCTTACGAGTGGCCATAAAATCATAATAATTATTTTAGTACCGACGATGTTTCGTACAACAACAGTATTATTATAATGCTGAGCCGGGGAGCGTAACACATTTCATAATAAAACGGTCACAACAAAACACTATCAAAGTTTACGGTCCACGCATTCACCTGCTTTCAGTCGCATAAAGGTGGTCGTGAAAAATTTAATAAACACTGAGTAGTTACAATGTTTCATATTTCATACGAGAACTGGGTGACAAGGGTCGCAGCCTTGCGGCGTTAACGACACATGACCCATGTGACGATGAGAAAAATTTCTAGGTAGATAAGTACATATTTTTATACCTAACTCGGTAGGAACATTCCATAAGAGCATATAAGGTACCTATCTTCTCTCTGTTTAAAAAAGAAAGAGATTAAAGTTTTTCAATTTTTTTTTTTTTTTTTTTTTTTTTTTTATATATTTTTAGCGAGCAAACGAGCAGGCGGGTCACCTGATGTTAAGCGATTACCGCCGCCCATGAACACTTGTAGCACCAGAGGCACCACCAATGCGTTGCCGGCCTTTCAGGAATTTGTTGGTCCGCCCCTTGAATAACCCCATGTTGTAATTCAGTGGAAACACCGTCGCAGGAAGTTGGTTCCACAGTTTCAAAGTACGTGGAAAAAAGGATCTGGAACATCGGATGGTCGAAGTGCTCCAGGCACCCAGGTGGTGAGGGTGAAATTGTTTTCGGTGGCGAGCGGTGCGGTTGTAGAAGAGAGACGGTGGAATAAGGTCAAATAGTTCTTCAGAACACTCCCCATTATATAGCCGATAGAATACGCAGAGAGAGCTAACATCTCTGCGGTGCTCCAGGCTTTCCAGCGGGTTGGTTAATTTGGGATTGCCCACAAGCCGAACTGCCCGCTTTTGAATCCGGTCAAATGGAAGGAGTTGGTATTGGGGTGCTCCAGCCCAAAGGTGAGAGCAGTACTCCATATGCGGGCGGACTTGCGCTTTGTAGAGTAGGAGCCTATGCTCGGGCGCAAAGTACCGCTTTGCTCTGTTGAGCACCCCAAGCTTTTTCGAAGCTAATTTAGCTTTTCCTTCCAAGTGATCCCGGTACTGGACGTCGTTCGAAATGCAGACACCAAGAATCCCAATGCTGTTGGAAGGGGCTAGGGGGGTGTTCTGGAAGAGAAGAGGTGTGGTGAAGGGGGTCTTTTTGGCGGTGAACGCACAAACTTGTGTTTTTGAGGGATTGAAATGGACAAGATTTTGTGAACCCCATACTGACACTTTATCAAGGGAAGCCTCAATGTCAGACACAAGTTTGGCTCTATTCTCCTCTAGCATTGCGCGGGAAAATTGTGCATTTCCTTTGTAAAGGGCATCACCAGTACTGTCATCTGCATAACAATGGATGCTGCTGTTTTGCAACATGTCATTGATATGCAGAATGAACAGTGTAGGCGATAACACTGAGCCCTGTGGAACGCCTGCATTGATGGGCTTAGGGTCAGAGCAAAAGCCGTCGACAGCGACTTTGATGCTGCGTCCATCAAGAAAGCTAGCGACCCAATTACAAAGCAGCACGGGGAGTCCGTAAGATGGTAGTTTCGATAGAAGGGCCCTATGCCAAACCCGATCAAAGGCTTTGGCGATATCAAGGCTAACCGCAAGGGCTTCTCCCTTACTGTCGATAGCATCCGCCCAACGATGCGTGAGGTATACAAGAAGATCACCAGCAGATCGGCCGTGACGAAAGCCATATTGACGATCGCTGATGAGCTGGTGCTCCTCAAGGTAACTCAGCAGTTGGGTGTTAATTATTTGCTCCATGACTTTAGACAGTAAAGAGGTAATCGCGATAGGCCTGTAATTCGAGGGATCCGAATGATTGCCTTTTTTCGGGATTGGATGAACCAGGGCAGTCTTCCATGAAGACGGAACAATACTAGAGGAGTAAGATTGTCGAAACAGACGCGTTAAGACGGGTGTTAACTCCGGAGCACACGTCTTCAGCACAACCGCAGGAATACCGTCGGGCCCACTCGCCTTGTTGACGTCGAGAGAGAGAAGAGTTTTACGCACAGCACTCTGAGTGAAGCGTATATCACTAAGAGAGGATGGACACCGTTGGATGGTAGGCGGTGTTCTCCCGCCGTCATCAAGCGTTGAGTTGGCAGCAAAGAGGGTGCTCAGAATTTCAGCCTTCTCTTTGGCAGTGTGAGCCAAGGTATTGTCCGGTTTGCGTAAAGGCGGAAATGGAGAACGGCAGAAATTGCCTTGTATGGCCTTCGATAGGGACCAGAATGCACGGGAGCCAGAAGGCAGTGCGACTAGTCTCTGCCCAATTCTGTTGATGTGCTCAAATTTTGCCCTGGCGATGGCATTTTTGTAGGCTCTGGAGGCAGCATTAAAGTTTTTCTTTAAATTAGCAGCATTTGGGTCTTTATTGCTTTGTGCTGAGGACCAGGAACGGTAGCAGGTACGCTTGAGAATAGCGGCCCTATTACAGATCCCGTTGAACCATTTCTGAGCGCGCTCCCCGGAGGGTTTAAGAGAGTTGGGAATATAACATTCCATACCCTGGAGTATGGCGTCAGCAACAGCCTCAGCACAGAGGCTGGGGTCATTAGAAGAAAAACAAAGCTGTGACCAGGGGTACGAGGCGTAGAATTCACGCAGCCCATCCCAATCAGCTGATTTGTAGTGCCATACTCTACGGCTACCGGTATCACGCGTGCGAACAGTAGATGGAAGTTGCACGGAAGTCTGAATCAAGCAGTGATCAGATGTTCCGAGTGGATCATCGACACTAACAGAGTAGCCGGTAGGGTGAGTGGTGAGGAAAAGATCTAATATAGAGGGAGTGTGATCAGCGATATCGGGGATCCTAGTGGGTTTAGTTACCAGTTGGGTGAAGTCGTATGCCAGGACAAAATTATGAGCACACCTCCCAGCATGGTCAGAAATACGTGATCCGAGCCATTCCATGTGGTGGGCATTAAAGTCCCCCAGGATCACCACCTCCGCGGAAGGAATATGCTCCAGCACATAGTCTACCGACCTTTGTACGTGGTCGAAGAGTCGGTCTGTTTCTGCGTTACCGGTATGGGATCTATAGAGACAAGCGTAGACCCGGGTTCGGCCCCCATGGTCCACGCGAATCCAGAGAAGAGACAGATCCCCAACCTCAAGGCTGTAAAAGCGTTGACCACAAATGTCCCCTCGAACGTACACGCACACGCCTGCACGCGGCGAAAAGACGTGTTCCAATTTGTAGCCGGGGTAGTTTAGATACGAAGTATCCTCGGGGGGAGAAATTTGTGTTTCAGTGAGAAAAAGTAAGGCTGGTTTTACCGTTTCAAGATGATGGTGAACGGCATTAAGGTTGGAGTGCAAGCCTCTGATATTACAAAAGTTCACACGTAGTGTGGAACGAGGCGCCGCTGTAGAACGTTTATTTCTATTTCTTTTGTGCTTCATATTAATGTTTATAAGGGGCTATACGATGAGGGGACCGGGTTGACGAGTGGTGCAGCGATGGTGGTCTCCAGGTCAAGGATATGGAGACAGACATCCTCGATCACGCAGGTTGGTGAGTTATTGGCGCGTGGGACGGAAGGGCCCCCAATCCGATCCGCTGAATGACCGGCGGGTTCCACTCCGGTCTCCCACTCCGGCACTCCGGTCATTCACCGGGCTTTTTTCGTCAGTGGCGGGACAGCCTCCTAAGACGGGATATCATAGGTTCGGGTCCCCTACGGACCAACGGGCGGCCAGCGGACAACCGTTTCATCGGGTCTCCCTGGACCACGCGCCAATATATCACGCCTACGAGTACGGGACTGACTTTTACTTCCATAAGGACCCAAAGGCCACAAACACTGCACCACTCGGGAGGATGGGAAGGGTTAAGCTGGCTCTCCAGCTCGCAGTCGGAACGCAAGGATGCTTTGCGACTGATTACGGCTGGAGTGTGGTCGCTAGCCAGGCGGATTTGGGATAAAATCCTACCACGAAGCAGAAATACCGTCGAGATTAAGCCATGCGGTATCAGGCACGGCGACCCTTAAAGGGGACTGGGAGTGTCAGAGCCTCGTTTGCAGACCGGCGGGGTGCACCACGAGCAGGTGAGGTTGACATGGCCACAAAGGTGTTGTTCGGGCCACTTGCACCCCGCAGGAACTCTAAATTCCGCAGGAACTCTAAATTTTTCGGGATAAAATGTAGCTTTTTCGGGATAAAATGTAGCCTATGTGTTAATCCTGGATATGAGCTATCTTCATTCCAAAGTTCCGTTGTGGCGTGGAGGAATAACAAACACACACACACACAAACTTTATAAAATTAGTGTGATTTTACAGTTCCAGTAATATTAGGTACAATTGGGTATATTACAGATAAAAGATAATAAGAACAATTGAAAATAATAGTGGTAAGGAGGCGAAGATCCGCTCTTCCACTTGTTGGCAATAAAAAATAACTGGTTCTTAAAGTAAAGCATAAAATGTTTGGGATCGATAAACATTTATCGCTCAAACAGACATTACTTACGTAAACAGGAAACTTTGAATTTATGTGAAGGTTTGCGGGAGCGCGTGAAATCGGATGTGAGTTGCTAATTTCATCCATTAATCTTCCTTAACTTTTGATGTTTTACGACTTTTACGAAAAGGTACGTTATGGATATGGACACAAAGAATGGTAATGGGGTTAAAACAAGGATAAAGCTTTTGAAACTGTATTCCCAACTACGGAAAATTGAACGTACCTAACACCCGTGAAATTGATTTTATTCGTATAAAATGTAGCCTTTGACGCCCGGGCCATCATAAAAAATCGATTGACATCGCATTCATCAAAATCAGCTCAGTAGTTATTTATTTAAGTATAATTTTTTGTCAGTAATCGTTAAAATAAAAATGTTTAATCCGCCATTTTGTGGCGGCGGCCATCTTGGACCGATTTTCATCAAACATAACTAAGAACACTCCCGACTAATTCAGCTTTCAAACAAAAAAAAACAAAATCAAAATCGGTTCATCCGTTTGGGAGCTACGATGCCACAGACACACACACACAGACACGTCAAACTTAAAATACCCCGTCGTTTTTGGATCGGGGGTTAAAAATTAGGTTTATTTATATTTCTCCCTAAGTAGTTAAGTAATCTTTTAAAGAATAAAAGTTATTATAATATTAAAATAGCTAGCCCATAAAAGTTTGGGAACGTTGGTGGAAACAGTGAACCATGCAGAATACCCAATTCTTCATACCCATATCAAAGGGAATTTGGTTAATCAGGTCAAAAACGATTTTAAACGCTGGTAAACTCGTAAAGCTCCTCCGTACATTCATTCCTGACACTTTTATTTTTATGACACATGAAAATACCTTATCCCCTGTGTAGAGTTGAACGAGTCTCGCACATCTAGGTTACAAAAGTTTTGAAGGTAATATTTGATTTAGAGAAAAGTAGGTAGGAAATTTGTACGATTATATTTTTCGTATATTATATACCTGCGATAAGTCTTCTTTAAGTTTTTTAATAATGAAAAGGTACCTTATAGAAAAGTTTTTTTTTTATGGTTTCATTTGAATGTGGTGTAGAAAAAAGTGTATTCATTTCATTTCATTTGCCTAGGTACTTGCCTAATCCTATTAACTATTTATGGATCTTTTGATATAAGATTGAATATGCTCAATTGAAGAAACAGTTCTCTATAAAAATAGATCATATAATTTTAAGGACCAAACAATAAACGAGAAGTCTCAATAGCCCAACGGTTAAGGGTGCGGACTGAAAACTAAAAGGTCGCAGGTTCGATCCGCACCCGTTGCACTATTGTCGTACCCACTACTAGCACAAGCTTTCAGCTTAATTGGAGGGGATAGGAGGATACTGTCAACTTCAGCTTACTTCTTTTAAAAAAAACTAAAACCTATCTTATTTTGTCACTCCTGAGTATACCTACAGCTCTCCTAAAAAATATCGCAATTTTAGTTAAATATAAGTATTCGTAAATTAAGGTAATTAAATAAGTTGATTACCTGTAAACCTTATTTTAATTTATTTTTAAAACTTATTAATAGGACTTTATTTTCAGCTGAGTTTGTCCATTTATTACCCGTCTTAATAGGTTCTTGTATAGCAATCAACTCTGACATTGGCTGAAATTATGAAGTCCTTGCTATTCCTTGCTGCTCCTATTGCAATAGCGAGATAGTAATCAACCAATAAGAGGCAATCGTCAATCAATTTAAGACAGTCTTACAGCGGATTCTACAAGCAAAAAACAAGCAATGCATTAAGCAAACAATAATTCTATTAAGTAACAAGTACTTAATTTGATTTGGAGGAAAAATCGCCGACATCTTACATTTTATTTTATCTTTTACAGTGGCTTAAACTTCGACTAGTTTTTATTAAGGAGCAACTTTGAAACGGATAGGTTATTTTTTATCGGTCTTTCATCGCTCTATAACGGTTATCTATATCTAGTAAGTATTTTCTCTTTGGCAATCGTTGCTAGACCTGAGTTATGGTGTCACTGAGTTGGCAACTGCGTCGGGCATTATGCCACAGTTCAGTGACATGCACTTAAGGCTGCCTTTTCACTAGGGATGGGCAAGGATGCGTAAGGGGGGGGGGAGAGGGAGGTGTGTGGAACCTATCTACTACCTACTACAAATTGTATACTTTCTTTGTTTAGCTCATTGTTTTGCTATCTCTTTTAATGTGTGTGGTGTACAAGAAAAGTATATTCATTCATTTCGAAGACGCCTGAACCGATTTAGAAATTTTTTTTTGTACGGTCATCCTTGATGGTCCCATGGTCATCAGGTTAGGATACGATGATGGGATCCTGGAGAAATCGAGGGAGCTCTTCAAATTTTACAGGCACAATTGATATAAGTACTTTGTAGTGGCGTTTGAAGTCGGTTTTGTAAAAAGAATTTTTACGTTTACAGTTCACACAGCAGGTATTTTCATAGCCAAACTCTTACTACTTACTTCGCTGGCTCAGTGACCCAAAGAGGATCTTGGCCTCCGACACCAGAAGCTGCCATTCATGCCTATCCTGCGCCGCTTCACGCTAATTCACGCTTATTGAGGGTTTGCAGGTTTTCTGTCTCTTCGTCCATCAAACCAAACTCTAGTCATACCTACTCTAGTCTATTAAAAAAAGACGTGTGGCACTCGGGGACTGCCGCGGTAAAGCTATTGCATAGCATTTTTTATCAACGCCATTTAGCGGCTCACCGTAGAGGAGTCCCGTGTCAGGTTATTTTCGTTACGGAATCTCTAGATTCGGTCTCCACGCTGGCCCGCGATAGAAGCTATGCAATAGCTTAAAAGTTATTCCCACCGTACCACTGTACATCCTCGTAAATCCACGTGGGTATGTAGCCTAACAGTGAACAGTTAATGCGTAGTTAACCTACTTCTTCAATCATTTGTCTTATTAATAAATCAGTCCGTTAAATTAGAATAGGTGTCTAGTACTAACGACATGCGATATCTATGCGCTTTGTTCGTGACGTCCAAACAAAACAAATTGGTACTATGTTTAGACCGTGCGTGAGACAGTGACAATGCTCTGAATTTTAGGCCTTCTATTTTAATAATTGTTATGTCACCAGTCCTATTGCGTAGGTAAACCTAAACCTGGCTTAGTCATGTGCCAAGTCGTCTCCCAATCTAAGCTTGATGGTAACAGTACTTGACCTGTATCTATTCGGAGTACATTACCGATTTAGGCTACCTCTTACGTAAAATTTACTTAAGTCCATTTTCATCAAAGTTCCTTAAGCTTTTTCTTAAGCTAAATTAGGTACCCTTTAATAGGTTTTTATCAACTTTTGAGAGAACATCTAATAGGTGAAAATAAAACTAAGTATATAAAAATAAGTAGTAAGCAAACCATAGCTTTTACTAGCAATTTTTATACACAAAGTTAATATGATATAGACTGATGCTTGACTGCGATCACACCTGTAGATATAGCCTAAGATGGAGAGCGCTTGCCTAGAAAATGCCCATTCACACTTGGTTTGAAAGTATTTAAATAATAGTTATAAAAACGGAGGATTATTTCAAAAATACCTTTTTTATTTTATAGATATTTGGGATTGCTTTGATTATATTTAATATAAAAATTGTAAGAAATTCCCTTAAAAAATGAGTTTCCCTTAAAAAATTTTGATGCGACGGTGCTTACTAAGAAACTACCCTTTATGCAACAATAAATATTTTAAACCCAAAAGTAGACAAAGAAAAACAAGCTTAGGTAAGATTTATGCAAGTTCTAAAGACAGTTGGATACAGGCCAAACCGGAATTCGAAAGAGAGTTGGGTACCTTGCTACTACACTACTACCTACGGCTTGTGAACTTTCGTAGCACTTCGTAGCCGATGAGGTCGACTTGTTATTAATTCACTGTTCGTAGAGTCAAAATAAAAGTACAAGATCATAGTAAAATATCCTACTAATATTATAAATGCGAATGTTTGGATGTATGAATGTTTGTTACTGACTCACGCCACAACGACTGAACCGATTTGGATGATTGGCACAGATATAGATTATAGTCTGGAATAACTCATATGCTACTTTTTATCCCTGAAAATAAGAGAGTTCCCGCGGAAATTAAAAAACCTCAATCCAGGCGAACGAAGTCGCAGGCATCAAGTAAACACTAATTTTGGCTGATTGACTTATTTAATTTTATCAAACAAAGAATAACAAAGGATTCCCTTCAACCTTTAAAACCTTATGACCCTGGCTAAAACTATTTTTCTATAAATAAGGCTACAATATAGCTACAATAAAAATAATAAAACAAACAAGAATAGAGGCAATAGAAGAATGGAAAAGTTTCAAAGTCCCCCCCGATAAATGGGGTGCTTTGAAGGCTTTGTTTCAACTCATTTGATTTAATGTTCGCCAGAGAATAATTACGCATTAAGATGCAAATGAAGATGCGCTATATAATAGCGTGAATTAGAATATTGTAGGCTGTTTAGAAAATCAGTCTTGTCAGAATAGAATATAGATAAACAGCGTTCTGATCGTCTATTTATATCTTTTTCTGGTTTACCAGCGTTCACCTTGAGTGCTTTGACCACATCTGCCTAGTGAATACCGATTATTTATTCTTATAGGTATAAAAAGTATTACCTAAGTGGTGTTAAAGTCAATTTTAACCTCATTTTAACTCATTTTTTCAAGGGAATTTCTCACAATTTTTGTATCTTATTATTTTTTGGAATTTTTGGCATTTTTGTATTTATTATTTATAGATTAGTTTATTTGCAAAATAGAAGAATTTTAGCCTGCGTTGTGGGCATGTTTAAATAACAAAAATGTACGTTTTACGCGGCGTTTAAAATAACACTCAGCTAAAACTCAGCCTCTAATGTGAATACTTATCGCTAAACATCATTCAACACGTAGTCGGCTACACGACATACGAGCAATTTTACAATGTGGCGAATCCACACGCACTGCGGTGTCGCTGCGTTACTACATTAGCGCCGCTGTGGCGTTATAATGCTATAACTATACGGCTTTTAATTTATCTTTGTACTTAAATGTTTCGTGGAGAAATAAATAACTTTTTTTATCTATCTTATATATGGGACATTGTGGCAATTTTTAACGAATGTTAGCTAAGCCGAATTTGAATAATATTCTCCTCTCCCCTCCAAATAAGCGGACAGGTTGTGTTAGGAATCGGTACCATAATAGTGCAACGGAATTTGCAATGGGCAATTGGAAATCGAACCGTTTACATTTCATTTGTCAGTCTGCACCTTTAATCGCTGGGCTATTGAGAGACTCAGGCTGAAATCTATAGACCGCACTCTCACTCGGCTCAGACTCAAGACAGAGTTAAAACGAGACAGATTTATGTCAAAGCATATTTCTGTCTCGTTTTAATCTCTATCTTGAGTCTGAACTGAGTCAGAGCACGCTCTATAGATCTCAGCATTATTTATTGAGATACAATCCGCTAAATTCACTGCGTTGCGGCGGCGTCGCAAATACACCTTGTGGCTCGCTCTTAGGAGTATCGTAAATTCCCGATGTTAGCAAAAATTGTTTATAGACAGCCAGTGGGATGGTTAGCATTCTGCAGTCAATAAAAAAACCCGCTCTGGAAAATTTCACGGCTCGATCGATAGATATTTACGTTCACAATGATTAATTGCACTATTGTTACGAGAAGGAACTCGGGGTAGTCGACACTAAAAGCGTGTTCTGTGAATGGTACACTGCGTTACTGCTCACTGAGGTGGAGTTTTACGCGTTTTTAACGAGCGAAGTAAATACGGCGGAAGATGATTATGCATTCGCGTTAATTTTGCAGTGTACCGGCGCCCAACAGCGAGAACTTACGCGCACACGCACTGAGGGCGAGATCGCGCGATATTGTATCGGACACGTGTGTTTATGAGTGGCAGGTGTGTTCCACACTTACATAGTTATATATAAAAAAATATAAAAACACATCCGTATTAAATATAATCTAAGCCATCCCGAATACATCTATAAAATAAAAAAGGTATTTTTGCAATATAGCACCCGTTTTTCCAAGTAACTACAATTTAGGTACTTTCAAATAAAGAGTGAATGAGCATTTATTAGGCAAGCGCACTCCATGTTAGGTCGTATCAGGTGTGACCGCAGTCAAGCATCAGTCTATATCATATTAAAAAAAAATCATAAATGTTTTTTTAATCAAAATTATTTTATATTATGTACAATGGAAAAGTAAATTATGCAGCATAAAATGAAATACAAATAAGCGTTTTAAAATTAATTTTAGGTATATTATTTAGACAAGAAAGTACATATGTATCAAATCATCAAATTAATTCAACCGTAAAATACAAATGAACGTTTTAAAATTCATTATATTGCACCAAATGAATTCTAAAATAAATTTCACTTGGTTTAAAATGATTGATGAAACAGTGCAGTTTATACTGAATTGATGGTTTATGCTGTTAATTTTATTGTTAATCGTAATTTTACTTTGACAGTACAATGAATCTGAAGTTAACCAACGAGGTAAGAAGCTCAGTCAACTTGCTTCATAATGCGCCTGTGTCTTCTGTAAAGGTAATTCTAATTTTGTTGTTAAGCTTTGTTGCAACCCAATTAACAATTTATTTAATAACTGTTATAATACTATTTGAAAAGGGAAAATGAAAGGATCAGTAAAGTTTTGCACTGTCAGTAAAATTTAATTAAACTTACTTCGGCTTCACTCTTCGGCTAGGATAATCTATGTAGGTATAGTTATTATTATATTATGTGAATGTGTTCATAAACCTATAATTTATAAACACTTCTCGAATCCTGGTGAAACGTCAAGAATAATCGTGGGAACCGCATTAAAATCCATTAATCCATTATTTCTATCCATTAATTGTTGAAATAATATTAATAACAGTTACTAATTTTTGCTTGCAACTTCGTCCGCGTTGAGTTAGGTTCTTTTTATCCGGGTGACAAGATAGTCTATGATTGCGATCTTATCTGATGGTAAGTGACGATGCAGTCTAAGATGGTAGAGGGCTAATTTGGAAGGGGTATGGCAGTGTAAATGCTGCCCATACCTCTAATCTGTTTCTACATGCAATCGTGCCAGAACACTAAATCTCTTGGCGGCACGTCTTTGACAGCAGGGTGGTAACTTGCCAAACCCAAATTCTCCCACCAGACCAGACCAGAGAAAATTCAGAAATTTTAAATTCCCAGTTTGCCATAAAAATCCGCGAGTATCCTCTTTTTTTCCGTGACAAAAGCTCTATGTCTCTCTCCAATTCCTCATCTATACCCATGCAAAAAATTACGTCGATTCCTGGGTCTTTGATGTATGATTGAAGGAAGAACCAACATATAAACACACTCGCATTTATCAGTAAAGTTTATGTGAGTGTGTTACAAATCCTCCTCCATTTCTTGTAAAAAGTTAATTATAAGTACATAAATATAATTATTAAAAGCACTGAAAAGTTAAGAAAACTACATTGAAATTCCATTAATATACATATTATAAAAGTTATAAGCGAATACACAGACAAACGCAATTGGGACGAGGTAATTAATTAAATTTATGTGCATATTAATATATTATTAATCAATATGCACATGTCCTGCAATGAACATGCCTATTTATTCATAATTAACATACAGCGAAAGCTCTTTATGAGTTTCATGTTCGCGGCTTCGGTCACGTTAAGTTCAATTTTTTATTAAATCCCTATTTTGCCCATTTTCAAAAATCCTTTCTTAGCGGATACCTACATTATAATAGCTGTCTGTTTGCCAAATTTCAGCCCGATCTGTCGAGATCAATCAGGCAGTCAGTCAGTCAGTTACCTTTTCCTTTTATACATACATGTATATTCAGATACTCTATCCGTACCTCTGCATTAATAATAAATCATTACCTAGCTAAGTAAATATTATGCCCATGATAAAAAAAACTTTATAGCTAAAACTCTAATTGGTAAGTATTTAAAAAAAACAATAAAAAATATTATCGGTTTTCTTTACACGTTTTAGAATTTCAGCGTTAACTGTCACTTAAAAAATATATGTGTAGGACTTACTTAGGTACTTAAAACAAGAGTCAGGAGTCATCTATTTGTATATTTAAAAATGTTTTTTATTTGTCTCGTATACAATCCTTTATACATATATAACTGATTGCGATGATAGGTATCATGTATCCGATTGCGTTAAAACTTGGCACAGTGATAGCTTACATGCTGCATTTTTTTTGGATAATTTTTATTCCGTTTCGCCTCTGAAGACAGGTCCCGGAAACAAAATAGCGAGGTTCAGCATGTTTCGAATAAAATTTACAATCGTTTCATTTGAATTAGGAATGACAATTTGTTTGGACAATCAACTTTTATTTAATGGACTTTAACGTAAAGCACATTGCTATTTTAATGAATATGAAACAAAATAACTAACAACAGACTTAATTATTACTGCTAGACCTGAAAAATATTCTTAACACTTATATTTTAGGATGTTATAAATGTAAACTTTCTGCAATTTAATTCCAGAATTACCGACTTTATGTACTTGTTTTAGAGAAATACTAGTAGGGCGCGTGGGTGCGCGGCTCGCTAAAGCGAACCGCGGTTTTTCTGTCCACCAAGTAGACCTTCGGGTCTTGATCATCTTTTTCCAAGAAACCACTCTTCCATCTTTAAAAGTCTCCAACGAAATTTGTACGGCTGCCATCTTGAATCCGCCATTTTGGTGTTTTTTTTCAGCTCACTGCTTTTGGATGAGGTTTCGAGTGACTTTTGTTTGAGCAGCCCCCACCTATCTTTAATATCCTGGCCGTGCTCTTCACCCATCTTCGAAATCCTCAATCATCAGCTCCCTCCATATTTTTTATCTAAATAAATTTTTGTCCTCTATACGAAACCATCAGCGGAAAGGAACGTATCAAATCCTTGCATACATTTTATATGAAAAAAAAAAACCGCCATCTTGAATTTTTTTCTATTCATCACGTAGATAATCGGGTCTTGATCATCTTTTTCCAAGAAACCACTCTTCCATCTTTCATAGTCTCCAAGAGAGACCCCGACGAAATCTGTATGACCGCCATCTTGAATCCACCATTTTGGATTTTTTTTCAGCTTCCTGCCAATTGGATGAGGTTTCGAGTGACTTTTGTTTGAGCAGCCCCCACCTGTCTTTAATATCCTGGCCGTGCTCCTCACCCGTCTTCGAAATCCTCAATCATCAGCTCCCTCCATATTTTTCCTCCGAATGAATTTTTGAACTCTATACGAAAACATCAGAAATTTTGAAAAGGAACCGTATCAAAGTCTTGCATATATTTTGTATGAAAAATATAAATTCCGCCATCTTGAATTTTTTTCTATTCATCAAGTAGACCTTCGGGTCCTGATTAATTTTCGCCAGAAAACCATTCATCCATCTTTTATACTCTCCGAGATAGGCACTGACGAAATTTGTATGGGCGCCATCTTGAATCCGCCATTTTAGATTTTTTTTCGGCTCCCTGCCAATTGGATGAGGTTTCGAGTGACTTTTGTTTGAAGAACCCCCACCTATCTTCGATATCCTGGCCGTGCTCCTCACCCGTCTCCGAAATCCTCAATCATCAGCTCTCTCCATATTTTTCCTCCAAATGAATTTTTGTCCTCTATACGAAACGATCAGAAATTTTGAAAAGGCGCCGCATAAAGTCTTGCATATATTTTGTATGGAAAAAAATAAATTCCGCCATCTTGAATTTTTTTTCTGTTCACCAAGTGGACCTTCGGCTCCTGATCATCTTTTGTCAATAAACCACTCTTCCATCTCTTATTCTCTCCGAGATAGACACAAACAAAATTTGTATGGCCGCCATCTTGAATTCGCCATTTTGGAGTTTTTTTTCGGCTCTTTGCCAATTGGATGAGGTTTCGAGTGACATTTGGTCGAACACCCCCCACCTATCTTCGATACCCTGGCCGGTGCTCCTCACCCGTCTCCGAAATCCTCAATCATCAGCTCTCTCCATATTTTTGTTCCGAATGAATTTTTGTCCTCTATACGAAACGGTGGGTGAAAAAAATTTTTTCCATACAAAATTTTACAGAAGAGGTGATCAATCAGTCAGTCAGTCAGTGAATCAGCACGAGTAGCTATATATATATTAACTAGTAGGGCGCGTGGGTGCACGGCTCGCTAAAGCGAACCGCGGTTTTTCTGTTCACCAATGAGATCTTCGGGTTTTGATCTTCTTTTTCCAAGAAACTACTCTTCCATCTTTCATAATCTCCAAGATAGACACTGACGAAATTTGTATGGCCGCCATCTTGAATCCGTCATTTTGGAGTTTCTTTTCGGCTCTCTGCCAATTGAATGAGGTTTTGAGTGATTTTTGTTGCAGCATCCCCCATCTATCTTCAATATTCTGGTCGTGGTCCTCCCCCGTCTCTAAAATCCTCAATCATCAGCTCTCTCCATATTTTTCCTCCAAATGAATTTTTGTTCTCTATACGAAACCATCAATAACTTCGAAATGGAACCATATCAAAGTCTTGCATATTTTTTGTAACGAAAAAAAAATTCCGCCATCTTGAATTTTTTTTCTACTCATCACGTAGACCATTGGTTCCTGATCATCTTTTTCCAAGAAACCACTCTTCCATCTCTTAAGGTCTCCGAGATAGGCACCGACGAAATTTCTATGGCCGCCATCTTGAATCCGCCATTATGGTTTTTTTTTGGCTCTCTGCCAATTGGATGAGGTTTCGAGTGACTTTTGTTTAAACACTCCCCACCTATCTTCGATACCCTGGCCGTGCTCCTCACCCGTTTCCGAAATCCTCAACCATCAGCTCTCTCCATATTTTTCCTCCAAATGAATTTTTGTCCTCTATACGAAACGATCAGAAATTTTGAAAAGGAACCGTATTAAAGTCTTGCATATATTTTGTATGGAAAAAAATAAATTCCGCCATCTTGAATTTTTTTTCTATTCATCAAGTAGACCTTCGGGTTCTGATCATCTTTTGCCAAGAAACCACTCTTCCATCTTTTATAGTCTCCGAGATAGACACCGACGAAATTTGTATGGCCGCCATCTTGAATCCGCCATTTTGGAAAGTTTTTTCGGCTCTCTGCCAATTGGATGAGGTTTCGAGTGACATTTGGTTGAACACCCCCCACCTATCTTCGATACCCTGACCGGTGCTCCTCACCCGTCTCCGAAATCCTCAATCATCAGCTCTCTCCATATTTTTGTTCCGAATGAATTTTTGTCCTCCATACGCAACCGTGAGTGAAAAAAAATTTTTTCATACAAAATTTTACAGGAGAGGTGATCAATGAGTCAGTCAGTGAGTCAGTGAATCAGCACGAGTAGCTATATATATATTAACTAGTAGGGCGCGTGGATGCGCGGCTCGCTAAAGCGAACCGCGGTTTTTCTGTTCACCAAGTAGATTTTCGGGTCTTTATCATCTTTTTCGAAATCTGTATGGCCGCCATCTTGAATCCGCCATTTTGCAAGTTTTTTTCGGCTCTCTGCCAATTGGATGAGGTTTTGAGTGACATTTGTTTGAACACCTCGCACCTATCTTCGATACCCTCCCCGTCTCCGAAATCCTCAATCATCAGCTCTCTCAATATTTTTCCTCCAAATGAATTTATGTCCTCGATACGAAACCATTTGAAAAGGAACCCTATCGTAGTCTTGCATAATATATTTTTTATGAAAAAAAAAATCCGCCATCTTGAATTTTTTTCTATTCATCACGTCGACCAATGGGTCCTGATCATATTTATCAAAGAAACTACTCTTCCATCTTTTATAGTCTCCGATATAGACACCAACGAAATTTGTATGGCAGCCATCTTGAATCCGCCATTTTGAAGTTTTTCTCAGCTCCCTGCCAATTGGATGAGGTTTCGAGTGTCTTTTGTTTGACCACTCCCCACCTATCTTCTATGCCCTGGCCGTGCTCCTCACCCGTCTCCGAAATCCTCAACCATCAGCTCTCTCCATATTTTTCCTCCAAATGAATTTTTGTCTTCTATACGAAACCATCGAAATTTTGAAAAGGAATCGTATTAAAGTCTTGCATATATTTTGTATGGAAAAAATTTAATTCCGCCATCTTGAATTTTTTTTCTATTCATCAAGTAGACCTTCGAGTCCTGATCATCCTTTTCCAAGAAACCACTCTTCCATCCTTAATAGTCTCCGAGGGAGACACCAACGAAATTTGTATGGCCGCCATCTTGAATCCGCCATTTTGAAAGTTTTTTTCGGCTCTCTGCCAGTTGGATGAGGTTTTGAGTGACATTTGTTTGAACACCCCCCACCTATCTTGGATACCCTGGCCGGTGCTCCTCACCCGTCTCCGAAATCCTCAATCATCAGCTCTCTCCATATTTTTCCTCCGAATGAATTTTTGTCCTCTATACGAAACCGTGCGTGAAAAAATTTTTTTCCATACAAAATTTTACAGGAGAGGTGATCAATGAGTGAGTGAGTGAGTGAGTGAGTGTGTCAGTGAATCAGCACGAGTAGCTATATATATATTAACTAGTAGGGCGCGTGGGTGCGCGGCTCGCTAAAGCGAACCGCGGTTTTTTTGCCCACCAAGTAGACCTTCGGGTCTTGATCATCTTTTTCCAAGGAACTACTCTTCCATCTTTCATAGTCTCTGAGATATACGTCGATGAAATTTGTATGACCGCCACCTCGAATCCGCCATTTTGGTATTTTTTTTTTCAGCTTATTGCCAATTGGATGAGGTTTCGAGTGATTTTTGTTTGGGCACCCTCAACCTATCTTCAATACCCTGACCGTGCTCCTCACCCGTCTCCGAAATCCTCAATCTGCTCCCTCCATATTTTTCATCCAAATGAATTTTTGTCCTCTATACGAAACCATCAGCGGAAAGGAACGTATCAAAGTCTTGCATACATTTTATATGAAAAAAAAAATCCGCCATCTTGAATTTTTTTCTATTCATCACGTAGACCATCGGGTCTTAATCATATTTTTCCAAGAAACCACTCTTCCATCTTTCATAGTCTTCGAGATAGACACCGACGAAATTTGTATGGCCGCCATCTTGAATCCGCCATTTTGGATATTTTTTTCAGCTCATTGCCAATTGGATGAGGTTTCGAGTGACTTTTGTTCGAGTACCACCCACCTATCTTCGAAACCCTGGCCGTGCTCCTCACCCGTCTCCGAAATCCTCAACCATCAGCTCTCTCCATATTTTTCCTCCAAATGAATTTTTGTCCTCTATACGAAACCATCAAAAATTTTGAAAAGGAACCGTATAAAGTCTTGCATATATTTTGTATGGAAAAAACTTAATTCCGCCATCTTGAATTTTTTTTCTATTCATCAAGTAGACCTTCGGGTCCTGATCATCTTTTTCGAAAAAACCACTCTTCCATCTTTTATAGTTTCCGAGATAGACACCGACGAAATTTGTATGGCCGCCATCTTGAATCTGCCATTTTGGAGTTTTTTTTCAGCTCTCTGCCAATTGGATGAAGTTTCGAGTGACATTTGGTCGAACACCCCCCACCTATCTTCGATACCCTGGCCGGTGCTCCTCACCCGTCTCCGAAATCCTCAATCATCAGCTCTCTCCATATTTTTGTTCCGAATGAATTTTTCTCCTCTATACGAAACCGTGAGTGAAAAAAAATTTTTCCATACAAAATTTTACAGGAGAGGTGATCAATCAGTCAGTCAGTGAATCAGCACGAGTAGCTATATATATAGTAACTAGTAGGGCGCGTGGGTGCGCGGCTCGCTAAAGCGAACCGCGGTTTTTCTGTCCACCAAGTAGACCTTTGGGTCTTGATCATCTTTTTCCAAGGAACTACTCTTCCATCTTTCATAGTCTCTGAGATATAGTAAATCGACGAAATTTGTGTGGCCGCCATCTTGAATCCGCCATTTTGATGTTTTTTTCAGCTCATTGCCAATTGGATGAGGTTTCGAGTGATTTTTGTTTGAGCACCCTCAACCTATCTTCAATACCCTGACCGTGCTCCTCACCCGTCTCCGAAATCCTCAATCATCAGCTCCCTCCATATTTTTCATTCAAATGAATTTTTGTCCTTTATACGAAACCATCACACATGTAATATGAAAAAAAAAAATCCGCCATCTTGAATTTTTTTTATTCATCACGTAGACCATCGGGTCCTGATCATCTTTTTCCAGAAAACCACTCTTCCATCTTTTATAGTCTCCGAGAAAGACACCGACGAAATCTGTATGGCTGCCATCTTGAATTCGCCATATTGAATTTTTTTCAGCCCCCTGCCGATTGGATGAGGTTTTGAGTGGCTTTTGTTTGAACACTCCCCACCTATCTTCGATACCCTGGCCGTGCTCCTCACCAGTCTCCGAAATCCTCAACCATCAGCTCTCTCCATATTTTTCCACCAAATGAATTTTTGCCCTCTATATGAAACCATCAGAAATTTGAAAAGGAAGCGTATTTAAGTTTTGCATATATTTTGTATGGCAAAAAATAAATTCCGCCATCTTGAATTTTTTTTCTATTCATCAAGTAGAACTTCAGGTCCTGATCATCTTTTTCCAAGAAACAACTCTCCCATCTCTTATAGTCTCCGAGATATACACCGACGAAATTTGTATGGCCGCCATCTTGAATCCGCCATTTTGAAGTTTTTTTTCGGCTCTCTGCCAATTGGATGAGGTTTCGAGTGACATTTGGTTGAACACCCCCCACCTATCTTCGATACCCTGGCCGGTGCTCCTCACCCGTCTCCGAAATCCTCAATCATCAGCTCTCTCCATATTTTTGTTCCGAATGAATTTTTGTCCTCTATACGAAACTGTGAGTGAAAAAAAATTTTTCCATACAAAATTTTACAGGAGAGGTGATCAATGAGTCAGTCAGTGAGTGAGTCAGTCAGTGAATCAGCACGAGTAGCTATATATATAGTAACTAGTAGGGCGCGTGGGTGCGCGGCTCGCTAAAGCGAACCGCGTGTTTTCTGTTCACTAAGTAGATCTTCGGGTCTTGATCATCTTTTTCCAAGAAACCACTCTTACATCTTTAATAGTCTCCGAGATAGACACCGACAACATTTGTATGGCCGCCATTTTGAATCCGCCATTTTGGTTTTTTTTTCAGCTCATTGCCAATTGGATGATGTTTCGAGTGATTTTTGTTTGGGCACCCTCAACCTATCTTCAATACCCTGACCGTGCTCCTCACCCGTCTCCGAAATCCTTAATCATCAGCTCCCTCCATATTTTTCATCCAGATGAATTTTTTTCCTCTATACGAAACCATCAGAAATTTTGGAAAGGAACGTATCAAAGTATTGCATACATTTTCTATGAAAACAATAAATTCCGCCATCTTGATTTTTTTTCTATTCATCAAGTAGACCTTCGAGTCTTGATCATCTTTTTCCAAGAAACCACTCTTCCACCTTGTATAGTCTCCGAGATAGACACCGGTGAAATCTGTATGGCCGCCATCTTGAATCCGCCATTTTGGATTTTTTTTCAGCTCCCTGCCAATTGGATGAGGTTTCGAATGACTTTTGTTTGAACACTCCCCATCTATCTTCGATATCCTGGCCGTGCTCCTCACCCGTCTCCAAAATCCTCAACCATCAGCTCTCTCCATATTTTTCCTCCAAATGAATTTTTGTCTTCTATACGAAACCATCGAAATTTTGAAAAGGAACCGTATTAAAGTCTTGCATATATTTTGTATGGAAAAAAATAAATTCCGCCATCTTGAATTTTTTTTCTATTCATCAAGTAGACCTTCGAGTCCTCATCATCCTTTTCCAAGAAACCACTCTTCCATCTTTTATAGTTTCCGAGATAGACACCGACGAAATTTGTATGGCCGCCATCTTGAATCCGCCATTTTGGAGTTTTTTTTCGGCTCTCTGCCAATTGGATGAGGTTTCGAGTGACATTTGGTTGAACACCCCCCGCCTATCTTCGATACCCTGGCCGGTGCTCCTCACCCGTCTCCGAAATCCTCAATCATCAGCTCTCTCCATATTTTTGTTCCGAATGAATTTTTGTCCTCTATACGAAACTGTGAGTGAAAAAAAATTTTTCCATACAAAATTTTACAGGAGAGGTGATCAATGAGTCAGTCAGTGAGTGAGTCAGTCAGTGAATCAGCACGAGTAGCTATATATATAGTAACTAGTAGGGCGCGTGGGTGCGCGGCTCGCTAAAGCGAACCGCGTGTTTTCTGTTCACTAAGTAGATCTTCGGGTCTTGATCATCTTTTTCCAAGAAACCACTCTTACATCTTTAATAGTCTCCGAGATAGACACCGACAACATTTGTATGGCCGCCATTTTGAATCCGCCATTTTGGTTTTTTTTTCAGCTCATTGCCAATTGGATGATGTTTCGAGTGATTTTTGTTTGGGCACCCTCAACCTATCTTCAATACCCTGACCGTGCTCCTCACCCGTCTCCGAAATCCTTAATCATCAGCTCCCTCCATATTTTTCATCCAGATGAATTTTTTTCCTCTATACGAAACCATCAGAAATTTTGGAAAGGAACGTATCAAAGTATTGCATACATTTTCTATGAAAACAATAAATTCCGCCATCTTGATTTTTTTTCTATTCATCAAGTAGACCTTCGAGTCTTGATCATCTTTTTCCAAGAAACCACTCTTCCACCTTGTATAGTCTCCGAGATAGACACCGGTGAAATCTGTATGGCCGCCATCTTGAATCCGCCATTTTGGATTTTTTTTCAGCTCCCTGCCAATTGGATGAGGTTTCGAATGACTTTTGTTTGAACACTCCCCATCTATCTTCGATATCCTGGCCGTGCTCCTCACCCGTCTCCAAAATCCTCAACCATCAGCTCTCTCCATATTTTTCCTCCAAATGAATTTTTGTCTTCTATACGAAACCATCGAAATTTTGAAAAGGAACCGTATTAAAGTCTTGCATATATTTTGTATGGAAAAAAATAAATTCCGCCATCTTGAATTTTTTTTCTATTCATCAAGTAGACCTTCGAGTCCTCATCATCCTTTTCCAAGAAACCACTCTTCCATCTTTTATAGTTTCCGAGATAGACACCGACGAAATTTGTATGGCCGCCATCTTGAATCCGCCATTTTGGAGTTTTTTTTCGGCTCTCTGCCAATTGGATGAGGTTTCGAGTGACATTTGGTTGAACACCCCCCGCCTATCTTCGATACCCTGGCCGGTGCTCCTCACCCGTCTCCGAAATCCTCAATCATCAGCTCTCTCCATATTTTTGTTCCGAATGAATTTTTGTCCTCTATACGAAACTGTGAGTGAAAAAAAATTTTTCCATACAAAATTTTACAGGAGAGGTGATCAATGAGTCAGTGAGTCAGTCAGTCAATCAGTGAATCAGCACGAGCAGCTATATATATATTAACTAGTAGGGCGCGTGGGTGCGCGGCTCGCTAAAGCGAACCGCGGTTTTTCTGGCCACCAAGTAGACCTTCGGGTCTTGATCGTCATTTTATAAAAAACCACTCTTCCATCTTTCATAGTCTCTGAGATATACGTCGATGAAATTTGTATGACCGCCACCTTGAATCCGCCATTTTGGTATTTTTTTTTTCAGCTTATTGCCAATTGGATGAGGTTTCGAGTGATTTTTGTTTGGGCACCCTCAACCTATCTTCAATACCCTGACCGTGCTCCTCACCCGTCTCCGAAATCCTCAATCAGCTCCCTCCATATTTTTCATCCAAATGAATTTTTGTCCTCTATACGAAACCATCAGCGGAAAGGAACGTATCAAAGTCTTGCATACATTTTATATGAAAAAAAAAAATCCGCCATCTTGGATTTTTTTTCTATTCATCAAGTAGAACTTTGGATCTTGATCGTCTTTTTCCAAGAAAGCACTCTTCCATTTTTTATATCCTCCAAGATAGACATCGACGAAATTTGTATGGGCGCCATCTTGAATCCGCCATTTTGGAGTTTTTTTTCAGCTCTTTGCCAATTGGATGAGGTTTCGAGTGATATTTGCTTGAACACCCCCCACCTATCTTCGATACCCTGGCCGGTGCTCCTCACCAGTCTCCGAAATCCTCAATCATCAGCTCTCTCCATATTTTTACTCCAGATGAATTTTTGTCCTCTCTACGAAACCATTACAAATTTTGAAAAGGAACCTATTAAAGTCCTGCATATATTTTGTATGGGAAAAAATAAAGTCCGCCATCTTGAATTTTTTTCAATTCATCAAGTAGACCTTTGGGCCCTGATCATCTTTTTCCAAGAAACCACTCTTCCACCATTTATAGTCTCCGAGATAGACGCCGACGAAATTTATATGGCCGCCATCTTGAATCCGCCATTTTGGAGTTTTTTTTCGGCTCTCTGCCAATTGGATGAGGTGTCGAGTGACATTTGATTGAACACTCCCCACCTATCTTCGATACCCTGGCCGGTGCTCCTCACCCGTCTCCGAAATCCTCAATCATCAGCTCTCTCCATATTTTTGTTCCGAATGAATTTTTGTCCTCTATACGAAACCGTGAGTGAAAAAAATTTTTTTCATACAAAATTTTACAGGAGAGGTGATCAATGAGTCAATCAGTCAGTGAATCAGTGAATCAGCACGAGTAGCTATATATATATTAATTAAAGCTAGTACATCAAGGCGGTTACTAATCTAATAGTAATTGATTTCTTTATTATACCAACATATTTATTTACGACTTACTGTCAGATCGACGCTATCCTAATAGAATTTCGTATGAGAATTTCGTGTAAATGAGATTTTTATTTGCTTAATCATTTCGTAATACATTTATTTCCTGATGGCTATCTTATCGTTGCTTTGCTTCACAACTTATTCCTATAAATAGACTTTAGACACAGACCTCTATAGTTTATTTGATTAATACTGGACTGGCAAAACTTAAATTATGGATCATTTCTAAAGCGCCACATTTGACACACGGTTCTTAGGATACTTATAACTGTTGACAGCACCAAAATGGCGTCAATCAAGTAGGTCCCCAAAAAAAAAAAGATACCAGCCGAATTGATAACCTCCTCCTCTTTGGAAGTCGGTTAAAAATATGACAGCAGCCTGTTTCTGTTAGTCACAGATGAAAAGATTAGTGACTTTAGGAACAATTAAATTACATATAGACTTTATTATTTTATATTGAATTTACTCGTTTACTGCAACACTGTTTTATCACAAAAATTCAAAAAATGTGTCTAATTTTTTTCTAAATTTTCACACCCTTAGTTTTCAATTTCGTAGTAAGACTTTACTACAAAATCAAAAATTAAGTTTTCTGTGAGTCTATTTGGAGTTTTCACACAACATGAAATGGGGAATTTTTTCGATGAAAATAAGGATTTTTTACTACACGTTCTTGTTTTAATCTCCATGTACACGAGCCTAAAGATTTTCAGCAAGCGAAATCATCTTGTTAGTAGGATTGTATAATACCTCAGCCACGTGTTGTGATTTCCCGCCCACGATATTTTTACAGTAAGCTTTCAGCAAATTCGTAACGGGCGCTATACATTTTGTGAATAGCTTTTAAATTATTAAGCTTACGAGTTAATACGTATAAGATATTAGTCCCATCCATAATATTCAGTAAGAAAGTAGGTACCCACTCGATTCTGTGTAGGGATATATTGTAAGAATGATAATTCATACTCATATATCATTATTTTATTATACTTGAAAGAGTGTAATAATTTCAGCTGAAAGTATTAAAATACCTTAAAACATCGGGCTGTATATAGATTTTTAAGACTGGTGGAGCCATAAACAGGTAGATTTTAAACACGAGTGATTTGAACATTTCCACATATTCAGTAAATTAGGTAATGACTGGCTAAATGAAGGCACCTACTCGTAAGTCCCACCCATGCGTGTAAGTAGACAAGGTACCTACACAAATCCTGAATATTCAACGTGTCCTATATACGCACACACGTTATTTAATCACCCACGTTGATTGACTAATTGATGTGGTTACGAACGGAATACTGACAGCTAGCCGGAAATTGTACGAATCCCTTAAGCATAGTTTACACGGAGCCAACACTGGCTGCCAATAAGACTGGCAGCCAGTGCTGGCTTGGTATTGGCCTTGTGTAAACAGTTTTTCAAGCCAAGCCAGCGCTGGCTGCCAACGCTGGCGAGAATAGAGCGACCGTCTATTTTTCTAGCCAGTGACCTCCGCCCGCATACCCTTCGACCCCCGCGCCAGCGTTGCGGACACGTGTAGACGAGTCTCGCCAGTCACTGGCGAACGTCCGTACGGTGTGTGTTCTTTGTTGTTTTATTTGGAAAGTTTTCAGCAGTAACCCGCAACGTCAACCTGTACTCAGAAGGATCTTCTAATCTTAGTTGTTTCAGCAACAAGGCAGAAGCTCCAGTTACAGGTCTATCGCTTAACCATTTTCTTATCCAAAGTCGTTTTGCTCCCTTTTTTGTAATATATCAATCAACTCTTCTCTTAATAGTGCAGAGATATTCCTTAAACATTTCTTTTTCAACAGCCTTTGCCGCGTATTCATTATTTTTTCCAAACGTGTGCACACCAGAAGAAAAAATCCGTGAATGATTGGCCGCGTCTAAACAACAAGGGCCAGGCCAACGCTGGCTTGTCTGCAGACTGGCGCCAGCATTACTGGCTTCGTGTAAACTCTACTTTACATTAATTCGATTAAAGCTTTTATACAAGCTTATCCTGAATAAACAGTGTCTGTGGAATTCTCTTCCAGGGAATATTTGTGATATTCCTCATCCATTTTAATGCCCTATAAATTAAAGTATTATATCAAAAATAGATCTCTTAAATTAGATCGTCAACATCTCAACAGACACAGGTTTCCTCACAGAAAGAGAAAGCTTTAGGCCATATAAACCTCCAATCTGGCCAAGTGAGGATTGGCAGACTTCGCACACCATACCTAATGGAAAACTCTGACATAGTTCGCCTCACGGATGGTTTCATTTACCGTTATAGCAGGTGATATATAATTTCTTTAAAACCCACATTACGTCAAAAAGTCAAACCTCCGTGCCAGGAATTGAACCCCCGAAAAAAAAGGCCGATATCCTAACTCAGAAGGCCATCACCGTTTTTTTTTGTTGGTTTTTTTGATGGTAAATGACGATGCAGTCTAAGATGGTAGCGGGCTAACTTGGAAGGGGTATAGCAGTGTAAATACAACCCATACCCCTAATCGGTTTCTACACGCCATCGTGCCGGAACGCTAAATCGCTTGGCGGCACGTTTTTTTTGACGGTAGGATGGTAACTAGCCATGGCCAAAGCCTCCCACCAGACCAGACCAGAGACAATTGCCCCCGCCGGGAATCGAACTCGAGACCTCCCAGTTATAAGACCACAGTGCTCACCACTGCGCCAGGGAGGTCGTCAAAATTATTAACCGTTTATTAAAATACTTAAGACATTTAGTTGTAAGTTTTTCTCATTATTTCCAGGAAGAACGACAACGCACGGGTCGCTTAATTGCAGTTCTGGTGGGAATCTGCCTCCTGATGGTAGCGTTATACCACGCTTGGGTGCGGAAGATTCCCGTGGTAGCCAGCCTCGTGGTACCCGCCCTTATCATGTTCGTGTACGTGGGGTGGGTGCTGTATACCGCATCGAGGGATAAGAAAAGGGTAATATGTTTATTTATTTAGACCTTTTCAATAATTGAGTTTAATAGACCCAGGGGCAAACCTCAATTATCAGGCGTCAAAAGCACCCTAACCTATTAAATCTATACTAATATTATAAAGCTGAAGAGTTTGTTTGTTTGAACGCGCTAATTTCAGGAACTACCTGGTTCGAATTGAAACATTCTTTTTGTGTTGAATAGTTCATTTATCGAGGAAGGCTATACACGGTGAAATTTCATTGGTTGTACTCCCTGAAAGAGGTGAATGTGCTCATGAAACTGAACAACTTTCCCCAAGGAACATAGGTCGAAATATGAAAAAAAAAAAATTTGGACCTCCCATAGTAAATCAATCAGCTGATCGTCAAGTTTGTATGGAGGGTCCAATTTTTTTTTTTTTCATATTTTGACCTATGTTCCCTGGGGAAAGTTGTCCAGTTTCATGAGCACATTCACCTCTTTCAGGGAGTACAACCATTAAAATTTCAACCGGTATAACATCACGCTGCGACCAATAGGAGCGAAGCATCAGTGAAAAATGTTGCAATAACGGGGAAAACCATATTTGAGGGCTTCCGGTTCAAGATACCTACCCAAAAAATATGTATGTATGAAAGAATTATTACTCTTTAAATGACCTAAAAAAATGTCCGCGACAGTATACCTATGTCTATTTTTTAAGATTGGCTCATTATAACCTTTTTTATGGTAATCAAAGGTCGAAATTAATGCATTATTGCCAATTATTTGCCAAAGAATTTTATCAACATAACTTAATCGCGATCATAATAACAGAAATTGACACGGACGAAGTCGCGGGCAACAGTAATAGTATAGTAATACATATTTCTAAAAAAAACATTATATAATAATACATATTTCTAAAAAAAACATTAATTGATGTAACAAGCTTAGAATAACGAAGTTCGAAATACATATAGAATTTCCGTAACACACACAACTTAAAATTGTTAATACAAATAGTGTGGCTGATTTAGGAACTGTCGACTGTGAATTGAAGAAACGGACGAAGTCGCGGGCGTCCGCTAGTACGTAATAAAAAAAAAACACAATTTTACAGTTCCAAAATAAAGTTGTATTACTGAAACTGAAAGGTTTTTAATCATCGGTTGTTTATCTATATTGAAATTCGAATAACAGAAGCTGTTTTCATTTTATATTTCAGTAAAATAACTATGTTCTCGTTACATTAAGTGAAATAACAAACAGTCTGAACTAGGCAGGGTCTGCTCCAACAGGGGATTCATGACCTCAGTGTTATTTTAAAGTTTCATTCTACTTTTGTTATTATAAATTATCTGAAAAAAATATTTCGTAAAATTTATTCCGATGCCTTTCATAGTTGTGACCTTTGCTTTTTCTATTTAACAAACCAGTAAAATGTAAAGTAACATCATATTTTGTTTCGTATTTTTTTGATGTCTACATATTTCATAATACTATTTCGTTTTACGTAAGTAGGTATAAAATATTACTAAAAGTGAACTACTTGCTTAGTATTAATTAAAACAAAAGAAGTCTCTCTTCACATAAATAATAATAGAGTAAACCCATACAAATGAAGATTGTTTCTCAATTGAATGTTATATATGGGCCCGTGTAACTTTGAAACTCCTTATTTTTACGGAAAAAACTTATATTTAAACAAAAATCAACCTTCCTTTGTATATGGCATGTGCTACTACATACTGTTACATCTCTAAACTCTAATGTATTGCTGCGCCAATATTATCGATTTACGTGAATAACATTATGTTAATCAGCAATGTATGCCTATAAAAATACCTAGCTAATCGATACCAGTTGAGTCAGTCGTTCTTCTGGTAAATTTCTGCCCGCCCGGCCAGCACTGGTAGCATGGGCAGGAGATAAAAGTTTTATCCCCCGATTTTATCCACTGACAGGGGATAAAATTATCTTTTTCCTATGCTAAAGCATAGCGACAGAGGATAAGGCGATGTATATTTCGACCTATACGTAGAATAGAGTTATATATGATTGTGGCACAAAATTTTTTTATTGCATTTTTAAGCCTAAAAAGATCTCTAATATTTACTAGTGAAATCAAAATTTTAAAAAGTTATATAGATCCAAAGATACCAGTCGAATAAAGGTACATGTAGTTTATTTTCCCCAAAGAAGAAGGGCCCGACAGCACAAGTGTCAGTATTCACTGTCCTGATCAACGCGAACGGAGGGTCACATCTGCAGTTGTATTCATGTTCTCCGAAATGATAGTGTGCACACGCTCGCACTTTTATCTGCTATTTTCGTGTTAATTTTGTTATTATTTTTTACTATATGTGCTCAAAATTAAAAATACACGCTCAAAACATATGATCTTCCCTTCGTTAAAGCCAAAAAAAATTGAATATAGTAATACGACAAATGCCGTGGAGATAAAAAAAATGGAAAAATGGATGTTCCAGGTAAGTGAATGGAATTTTCTTTCTTCAGCTTTGTAATTATAATACATAGATTGCTCTTAGATAGTTGTATATAATAATTTTTACATTTATATATTTTTAAAACTAAATAATTAAGTTAAACGGTTCCACATTCATATAGAACATTATACCTCGGAATGTTAGATTTTACTACAAAAACCAATCAAAAAAAGAAATATCAATTCATTACACCTATTAAACATTAATTCATACATTTTAATAAGTAATCAATAATATTAATTATTTTACCATGCTACTTTATTATTCGGAAATCATGTAAAATATATCGGGACAATGTGCACAAGTTACTTTGTTCGAGGGAAATTATTTTGAAATTATGAGGTATATGTGTAAATGTTCTTTTATTCTTGGTTTGACATTGAGATATATATCCTTTTTCAACTGAAAACTACCATAAAAGTCTAAAATTAATAATTTTTTTTATGTTAAGTATTTATAAAAAAACTACATAAAACTATTTAGACCTGTTTTCTGTAGTTAATTGCTTTAACGTTTTAATGATGTTAATTTTTGTTTTCAGAAAATGGCAGTGTCAATAGTGGAGCTTGTACAATAACAGCACTACCACAGGGAGCTGAAAAAATTAGGCAAGAGGTCCCTGATATATGGGAAGATTGATATATCAGATGGAACTGTAAGAGACAGTCGATTATCTATACTACCGCCGGCATATAATGATAAATACCAGTTTTTGCTACTGACAAAACTAGCCATAAGGCTGCACCATGTTGCTGAAAATTCTATAAAAGATAATAAATAATGTCTACCGTCGCCTGCAATTACAACAACTAGACCTAACACTTTTAACTCGGTCCAACTTTGAAAATTCCCCTGCTGTTAGCTTTGGGAATTTGTCTTGAATATCATCACCAAAATGTGTACCGACTCCCATGCCTTCTCCGTTAAATACGCATAAATTGTCGTGATGCCTTTTATTCTAACCACTATGATGATCACTGGACGCAATCACCATCTACAACTCACTCTTACAGTGCGCCTAACGACTCTAGAGATGATGATGTGCCGCATCTTCTTTACAAATTCATTATTTTGATTGATTTAAAATTTTCATTTTGCGCGGTACCCAGTGGATCTCTGCCACCACAATATTATTTTCTTCGTAATTTAAAATATCTATTCAATTAAAATATTAATAATATGGACATAAATAACTTAGATATGTTACACGTTGCGATCGGCAACGCAACGATCACATCCGTGGCAGGCTCAGTGTCCGTGACATCGGAGATAAGCTGCAAGAAGCCCGTCTAAGATGGTATGGTCATGTAGCACGGAAACTACAAAGCTACGTCGGTAATAGATGTCTTAACATCGCCGTCCCTGGAGCTAAATCTCGCGACCGTCCAAGAAAGCGCTGGCTGGACCTCGTAGGCGCCGATATGAGAGCCAATAAATTAAGAAAATTAGATGCACAAGACCGGGCAAAGTGAGCAAAAGCATGCCGGAAAGCGGACCCCACCTAGTGGGATAGCGCTCAGTCGAAGAAGAACTTAGATATGATTGATTTCTTATTGATTGCCAATAATAAATCGCACAGAAAAATTGTGGAAAATAGAGAAAATGTTTTTAAATCTTTTTGTTTGCCAATATTCGGTTGTACTATTTTTAAAACTCCTGAAAGAACTTATATTATATTGTCCTTGTAGCAATTTTATTTCGTTGGTTTTATTCGAGTTTTCTATAATAGGATTATTATTAATGATAAATAATAGTTCCTAATACGTTATTTATGTTTATGTTTTATGTTAGTTATTTATTAGTTTCATTTTGAGGATTCTATAGTAGGATTATTAATACATTCTACTTACATATTTACATAATAGTTCCTAAATTTAATTTCCTAAATATATAAAAGGATAAGGTGACTAATTGACTGACTGACTCATCATCATCACATTGCTCAAAACACTGGATGGATCGGGTTGAAAGACATACATATAGCTATTATGACGTAGGCATCCGCCAAGAAAGAATTTTTGAAAATTCAACCCCTAAGGGGGTAAAATAGGGGATTGAAAAATCGAACTTAATGTGAGCAAAGTTGCAGGCAAAAGCTAGTATTACCTATATAAAATACAAAGTACTTTCAGTTATTTTATTATTAATTTTTACATTTTTTTGTAAGACAATTTTATAGTAGGTACATGCTTAGTAATTAAAAAAATTAGTCAAATTATATTGAATTTTTTTTACTAATAAATGTGTTATTATGAAATAAGAAACACTGTTTATTTTGTATTTATATTTCATCCTTTACAGCAAATAAAACCGTTTGAAGATTAGTATTTCCATAAAAAAAAGTTATATACAGACATAGTACGAACACTTTTCCCAAGTATAAGGTTACATATACATATAGAACATGGAGACATCCGCAAAAAATCGTCACATATGCATATAGAACCTCCTAAATTCCAAATTATGGGTTTTGCATTGAGTTTATTGATAGTAATCAATGCATAATAATGTTCCAAAAGTATACTATGAGAATCAATTCTCTAGAAAAATAACGAAAAAAGTTACAGGCAAGACAAACTTCAAATCGCTCTCCTGTAAAGTAGGGATTTTGCAGAAGTAACTCTATTCTGCGTATAGGTCGATTTCTATAAGTATATCCACTGAGTGTTATTTCCACCGCTGTGCCCATGCTCGACGGGTGGATAAAGCTAAGCGAGGGGATAAACGTTTTATCCTTTTCCCGGGGATAAAATTTCTCCCGCCCATGCTACCAGGGCTGGTATTTACAGCAACAAAAGCTAAGGTCCGAACCAAGTCGCCAAAAGACCTTTTGGAGGTCGCAAGTCGCACTGATATTATAATTTAATTAAGTTTAAAATTGATTTGAGTAGTTATTTAAAGTTAGTTTATTGTGAGAATAAAACAATAAACAATAGTTGCGGTATTCGTCTGTGTTTTTTAAGAACACCGAGTGTTAGGGACTAACAGTAGGTCCGTAGCCGGTTAGTATTCATTCGCGAAATGAAATGTTGAAAAGTGTATAGAAACTTTCAAAGTTTGTATAAAAGCATAGAAATGTAAACAGTGTTGGCCGATTCATTTAACGCCGACCATTCATCGAGTAAACACCTGGCTTCTATAGTCTGGTGTACATATTATGTACCTACATTCATATAATCATTGTCCTATACGATCACCAAATCATTAATCTTATCGTATAAAACTTGAAACTCCCTATTTAGTTATGGTGGCCTCGGTTTTTACTCGACTGCGTGACTCAAAGAAGGGTTAATGTGTTTATCAGTCTATGGGTGTATGTATGTGGCGAGTGGAGTTATGTAGAAAAAATAAGTATATAAATCCTTATGTCACTCTTTAAGTCCTCAACTACAGTCATTTGCCATTTGTGCTCTCATTTTTACAATTTATTTCAAGTTAATTTTATCTTTTATGTTTCTGTGTAATGTGGTGTACAATAAAGTGTATTCATTTCATTTCATTTCATTCATTTCATTTCATTTCATATAGTCATGCAAATAATTACGTCGATCCGTTGCCTCGTGCGTGGTTGAAGGACAAACTAACAAACAAACACTCAGATATATAATATCTACTACTATAAGATTTTGACTTGATTGTGTAAGTTTATGTGGAGGTGGCTATGCCTAATTTTGGAGTCGAATATAGGTTCGTACATAGATTGGTATTTAATAGATATACCTACCTACCAACGTATAGCCTAGGTGCTATGATAATGGGCAAGCGGCAACTCGTCAGTTAATTACACAAACAGATTGAGGCTCGAATTGTTTGTTTTTCATTATTGTTTATAATGCTAAAGTATGCCACAAGGTTATAGAAATAAACTCTATATTCTCTATAAATTTGGTACATATTTTAACAAGGTAATGAATAATTCGCCAAAAATTAAATATCAGGGAATACTTCCGACATGCAATAAACGATAACGAGGCGTATCGCCAGTCAACTACTCAGGAGATATTATAGTCAAGACTGTTAATATTTTTGGTTTGTTATGAACTTCATCTTCATGATTCTATCTCAGGAGTAGACTTCTGTGAGTCATCCGCGTCAAAATAAACTTGAACCCTATTTTAACTCAAACATATCACTAAATATACATTTCTGACTACAACGCCTAATCCGTTTCTAAATATTTATTCAATTCCAGACTCTAATTAGAGCCTCTATCTTCTAAAAGATTATTAAATCACCGAAAGGTGTTTACTTGCCACGTTTCATGTTTCCGATCGTGATGAGCGTTGGAGCAATGGGCAGTTTTTTAAAACTGTTTTTTCTTCTTCTTCTTCTTTATCGTGTACAGCTGGACAAAGGTCTCTTGCATGGACTTCCACAGGCCTTGATCCTACGTCGCCTGAATCCAGCGGCTCCCAGCGACTCGTTTGATGTCGTCAGTCCACTTATAGTGGGGATCTGCCAACACTGTGTTTCCCGATGCGGGGTCGCTACTCTAGCACCTTCCGACGACCATCAGTTGTGGCCCGCCCAATTCCACTTCAGTTTTGCGACTCACTGAGCTTAAAACTGCTTTTAATCAGAAACGAATTAAGGGTTTTCCATTGCTTGGAAAAAAGATTGAAAACAATTCCTATGCCATGGAAAAGGGCAAACTTGTATCAAAATTATGCCATTTATGGCAATTATGCCATTGATAAACGAACCTGATCGAAGAATAATAAAAATTAATGTAGCTTTGGAAAAACTGTTCAGAAAAGCAACTTTTTCAACCTGTGTTTTTAAAGAAAAAATAACTTTTATGAAAACTGCCAATAATTCCATGGAAAAACGAACTGGTTTTATACATGGAAATGGAATGTATGCCATTGGCAAACGAATTAGTATCAAAAACATTACGCTATATACGAATATGCCATTGACAAAAGAACTTGTCGAGAAAGTATTAAATTGTTATTTAAAGGAAAATTTAAGTTACGAATTACTGTCAAATCAATGTCTGGTTTCCAATTCTTGTAGGTCCAGCCTCGATAAATCGTGTAGAAACCGATCGATAGAAAGTAGAACTACCTACTATCTTTCTCTTTTGAATAGATTTCTAAATTTATTCTAAAGCTTCACATATTGCTGAGAAGCACGCACCTACGTGTGAAAACCTTTTTGATACGTGTCCGTAATACTAAATCGAATATCAAAGGCCACAGATTACGCAAACGATTTACTAAGAAAAAAATATTCTCTAGACCCAAAAATTCTATAAGGTCTTGCGGCCAAATGACATTTGCTATTAAAATGGCTGATCTTTGCTATATATCATCTCGGACATATAATGATACATTTATTAAAAAAGCGATGCGGTTAAAACTTCGGCCTTATTTTGTGGGGTCCGGGATTCGTAGTTTATGCGTTTAAGCAATTAAATGTCACTTGCTTTAACTGTGAATGAAAACATCGTGAGGAAAGCTGAATGTCCGAGGATTCTCCATAATGTGCTCAAAGGTGTGTAGTCTGCTAATCAGCACTTTGTTAGTACGCAGGACTATGGCCTGAACTTTTCTCATTCTGATAGGATACCTTTACCCAGTAGAGGTTTGAGATGAATATATGAATTAATTAACTGTCAGAGTTAATTATTCGCCTGGAACAAATGATATCTAAATGTTGAAAATTCCAAAATTTACAACATTTAGCAAAACATTTTACTTAGTTACTAAATATATTACAAATCTTGATAAAGTTCCTTTAATGAAGACTCAAATTAACTTTGAAGGTGTCGAAAATTAGATTTCGAGAAAACGATAAGGCAATAAGGTATTTAAACAAGGTGACATTTATTAATTAAAAGATAGCGACACGGTTGTTTCTTTGGTTTGTTTGAATTAACTAAGACGCATTTAAATTGTAGGTATTCAAATATTTGTTTGTACTTGCTTTCGTTGTTAGTGGAAATAATTTTTTTTTAAGATCACACTAATTAATGAAAAATTGCTGAATTATGTAACCCCTAGCATTATATGAATAAAGTAAAAGGGTCACGACGTTCAGCAATGAGGCATACGATGAAGAAAGAGAAAAAGTATGATTATATTAGAATTCAAATGCCTATCTTGTGGGCAGCTATCCGCCAAGCTGATTGAATCCATCATTTCGTCATTAAAAAATAAAAACCCTACCATAAACTGAATTATAAGCGCGTGATGAACGCGTAATCACGAACACTCATGTCAATAAAATACATACAAGTAGGTAATTTATGGGAAGTCTGTCAAAGAGCAAAAATCATTATATTATGTGCGTACACCTACACCGTTCATAAAAGCAAAGAATATGTGTCGCTGACATTTTCTGACCTTCGACCTTTGAGTTAATGTAATTCTTTAGAGTCAACACATCGACTGCCGTTTTATTGGCTTGTTAATTAATAGGTATGTTTTAACCAGAATAAATGACACATGGTTTAGTAACTTAATGGTACATTGTGTACGTTTACTGTCGGGAGATAGATACCTACTTCAAGTCAAGAATGAATAAGCTTCTTCTAGATAAACGCGTTTCAACTGAGACCTTATCATTGCTCTCTAGCATGATTATCGTCAAGCGCAAGGCTATTTTATGATAAAAAAATTCAGTACCTATCTACTATATCATAGAAGTGAAATAAAATATTAATAATAGAAATAGTAAAATAAAATTGCAGAAAAAATGAAAAAGTAAATTGTAATAAATGTAAATAAAATGATAAAATGTCATGCTACAGATTCTAGATTCTTGATACCTAAGATGAAGGTAATATGAGTCTCAATAGCACAATGGTTAAAAGTGCGGACTGAAAACCGAAAGGTCGACGGTTCAATTCCGCCCTAGTACAGTAATTATGCTTATTTGGAGGGCAAAGTGAAAAATTAGTAATGTTCAGCAAGAGAAAAATACAATACAGATTACGAATGCATTACGGACCTGAAACTGAAGTAGGTTTTTGGAATTTCACCATTGGGATAAAAATAGGTACTTAACCTACCCTTATAAATCCTCAATATTTATCAAATAGCACCCTAAAATCTCATGTCGTATTATAGAACGAAAGACAAAGGGCTGTAGATCGTTCTGAATTAGACAGTTTTCTTCTGTGATCGAAGGACAGAGCACCTACCGAGATCTTAAAGATGATTACATTTTGCGATGCAGTGTAACAAACGCTTACAACTTAGGTAGGTACAAGGTGTAAGTTCATTGCCCAATTCTGTACAATGGGACGACCTTTCTAGCGAAGTTGTGGGCGTCATCCTTTGTCTTACAAGCAAAATTCTACTTAAATATTTCGGTTGTGTTTATTTAACTGGGAATTTAACTATTAGTGGTGAGGCTGAAATGTACACTTTTAAGACAACGACAGATGAACAAATCACCGGGAGCCGCTGGATACAGATGGCGCAAAACCGAGATCTGTGGTCCACGCATGAGATCCTTGTCCAGCATCAACCAATAGTCGTTGATGAGATGGAGGAAGGTAATCCCAACAAAATTGACAGAAACTTCTGGTTTTATACGGCCTTAAGTTACTTTGTGAATTTGATGTAAGTAATCAATAAGTAAAGTTTCTAAGAAGGAACTATGAGAACTAAACCTTGCAACAGTGTGTACGTTATTCTGAAAATACTCAACTAGAAACAAGCTCCTCAACTACTAAAATTGATGAAGTTATAAGCTTGAAACACCTGATACCCTACTCGGTGTTAGATGTCGCTATATCATATGAACTTAGTACATCCTCGAGTGATACCTATATAATATACGTAGGTACATACAAAGACATATTGTTTCAACATTTCCTAGTAGACATTTTTTATACTTAAAGCCCTTATAGGGAACAGACCTACCCATATACTCGTACCTACCATTTAGAAACCTACTGGCACGTTTTGAAGCGACTCTTATTTTTCTTTCGCAAGTTCAGAGCGCCTCTAAATTGGGTGACGATAGCATTCATATTATTTAGTATATTATTGTTGAATTTGAGTGTAATGAATGAATGTAGATACAATTGGCGATTTAAAGTTAACTCTCTAAGCGGGACAAAAGCTCAGCCCAGCAGTAAACCTAAATCTAACCCGTGTGGAACACGATTTGTGAGTCACAGAGATTGCTATAGCATGTGCACGCGTAAATAAAATTCTGTACATACATTTCTCTATTTTAATTTACTCGTTTCGCGACCAACAGCTGAGTCTCTAGAGATTCGTTTCCCGCGATTTTACGACTTTGTGGTCGGGAGAGAAATGTGTGGAAATCCTGCATACACATTTAATGTACAGAGAGTTACCTTATTACTAGAGCTAGCAATGTCCAGATAAACAGCTTCCAGTCATCCAGGTGAATATACCAACGCGAAACGGCTAAAGTTTCCACATGAGTTATCCGTTATATGACATCCAAAGAGTCTGGTCTAAGCCATATACCCCTTTATGACGCTGACTCTATCTCCTTCCCACGAGATTTCGGTGCTGTATCGACTCAGACGCCAGTCACATCTTCGCATGCGGTTTTGCATTATTCCATCGCGGATATCTGTTAAAGACATGCTTGGAATCGCGAGGGAAAGAAACAATTTCGCTTCTGTCCTCCTAGTTGACCTCATAGTTTCAAGCATGGGCATAGAAGTCGATGGTGCCCAGTGTAGACGTAACATGGTTTTTGTAATTATTACTTGGGAACGCTTTCTCGATATAGATAAAAGTAGCTGATGCCTGCGTATTCGTTCGCGTGGATTGAGGTGTCCTAATTCCCGTGGGAACCCTTTTTATTTTCCGGGATAAAAAGTGCCTTTTCTAGACTATAATCTATGTATGTGCCAAATTTCAGCCAAATCGATTCAGTCTTAACAAACATCAATCCAAACTCTCGAATTTATAATATTATAGTATGATTATATTATGCGGTTTGATCCTCTACAGACACAGCTCAACGATATCACCTCACTGCCTGCATCAATACATTTAAACTTTATGGGTATCTTCGTTTCGCTATTAATTCCGCTGTAAGCGAGTTTCTATCGTTTACATTGGTAGCCTTTGTTCTCAAAATAGTGGTCCAGTTAAATTGTAGTAAATCGCAAGTTATTGGTTATAAAAATAATAGTAGAATATTTTTTATACACTTGCTCGTAAAATGGATCTTACTACATCACCGTCTACATTGTAGAGTTTTATCTTACGTGTGTGCTTAAAATATTATCACACAGCTGGTTAAATGTCATGTGGTAAGGTTAAGGTAACTTTACCGCACGGCTTTTGTATAAGTCAATATCGGTCGAATGAATTGAGGCACTTTGCGCGATTCCATTCAAGTTTTCTCAGCAGAATCTGCATACCCAACCGGTGGTAGATTTATGACGTGCCATAAGAGCTACAAGGTAGCCTACATGAAATAAATAAATTTTGAATTTGAATTTAAACCATTTTTTACTGCTTTTTGACACACAGCTTAAATTATGTTTGGCGCCCACAAACACAAATATAATACAAAGCTTAAGTTACATCTTGCGCCTTAACTGTTCTGTTTTTATATCAGTAAAAAGAGGTGAACACAGCGCGTTTTTCAATCGCCAAGAAAAGTATTAATTTGACAGATTTTCAATACAAAACTGTCAGACATACAATTTATTCCTCGCTTAAATGTAATTCGGCAATACTAAAAGAGGCCCTAAGTCTATTTCTTTTTTTAAAATGAATAGTGGGCAACGGATCACCTGATATTAAGTGATTACCGCCACCCATGAACACTTGTCTATCTAATAATCTAATATGAATGTATTTAATAATATTAAAATTATGGTTTTTCTCTTTTTCAGTTGCTGGCAGCACAAGCAGCGCTGAACGCTGTTATCACGGACAATCCTGATAACGAAGGAAGAACTTCTGAAATGTCGCAAGGCAATATAGAAATATCCGTCATATCGAGCAAAGAAAGTTCGAAAGTCAACACGCCTGACGGCTCAACTCATAAAGACTGGTCGGAAATATCATCAGCACTACGAAAGGGGTATCGGAAAACCGAAGAAAAAAGCGTTTGTTTCGTCAAACCCATAATATTAATCAACGACAAATTACCAGAAGACTTGGATTTAGATCAAAAATGGTCCCATATTGTTGAAGCATTGGCCGTCAATGAAAGGTTGAAAGTACTTCACCCACGCAGGAAGTTCAAGCGAAAATTCTGTAGAAGCAGACGCCATGCAATATTCAAAAGATCATATTCTATAGGGTAACATTATTTATTAATATTGTCGTCTGTCAAAGTGAAAATCAACTTTTAGGAATAATACCCTTGACACCACAGAATATTTAATATACTTTTTTTTACTAAATTGTTTACCATGTAGGACGGAAATGCCGATTTTTGTGTAAATAGATACCTACTTGTACATATGTGGTTTTCACAAATCAAATGTATGACTGAAATATTGTATAAATGTGTACCTAGCGATGTAAGTAGATATGTAAGCAGAGTGTTTATTAGTAAAGGTCGATGAGAATAAATTTTATCTACGATGAATTTAAGTAGGTGTTTCTAAGTAATCTATTTTATATATTATAAATGTAAATAGAAGAGTTACTTAATTTATTAATAAACTGTCTCCTTATTTAGCTCAAAACATTTATAATAGTAAAAATACTTTATAAAGACTTTAAAGTAAGGAAATATAGAATTATATTATAAGCAAGTACTTCAATATAAACTATGAGTAAATATATATTTATTTATATATCTTCTACTACGTGCTCTCTAAAATTTCATATAATTTCACTAAATTGTGGTTTGAAAATAGAATAGAGGACGTTTGACTACCACTTTGAAGCTTAATTTCATAAACTTTGTTTTCAATAAATTTTAAAGCTACTTACTTCAATTTTAAATTAAATTTTTAAATAAATAGTAACTATTCAACGAGCCCAGTAGGGCTTTGAGTAAAACGAGGTAAGCAAAACTAGGTATATTTGTTTTACGTTACTTAACTATCTATATGAAGTTTTTAAAAAAATAATCAAAATTTGAAAGTGTAGCGATAATATTTAATTTTTCTACTATCATAACATATATTTTAATATTATAATATTTTATTGTTCTAACAGTAAAAACAATAAAGTAAGGAAAATTAATAAAAACAAGTAGGTAAACGTGCACTAGGCAATTATTGGATTAACGAAGTTATTTATCCAGTTTAATATTGATGTTATTTGAATTTTTGGAAATAATATGAATATTCAGTCTGCGAAGTAAACAAGGAGCTCATTAGCTCGTTTACTCTATTCTTGTTAAACAGTTTCACAATAGAGGCGTACATAGAACGGATAACTTATAACAATTTACCTCTGTACGTACTCTAATACATAGAGTTGTCGTATTACCCGAGCGTGCAATGTCGCGAAAAACTAACATAATATAATCTACTAACCCCTTGATTTGTAAAAATTAAAAAAAAATCAAAATTATTTATCTGATGAAGGCAAACTTGTAGCTCTTATGACACGTCATGACTCTACCACCGATTAGATTTCTTCGAACAATCAGATTATTGTAAGATGATGTGCAAAACTATCACGTCATCGGTCAAAAATCTTATTGGTAAATGCTTAGAGTACAAAACTCCGTTCAGTTCTGTTCGTATCAACTGAACAAACAAAGGAATATCCTGTACAAATCCTTACGATATTCGAAAACTCATCTCTTCTATTGAGCACAGGTTTGTTCAGAAAGCTTTGAGCTGAAGCACCGCCGAATTGTATTAAACATCATCTTCTTCTCGTTTATCAACCGATAGGCGTTCACTAAACAAAGATCTCTTACATAGACTTCCACAGGTCTCTGTCTTGCGCTACCTATACGCTGCGACTCGTCTGATATCAATGGCAACACTGCGTTTCACGATGTGGGGTTGCCACTCCAGCACCTTGGGATCCAACGTCATTAACTATGACTATCGAACTACGTGCCCCACCCATTTCTACTTCAACTTTGTGAGTTGCTGATAAGGGTTCAGACTGCTCGATTTCACTTTAATACCACTTGTTATTAAAAAAAAAATTATAAGTGAATTTGAATAAACGTTTGTTCAGACGAGGCGAATCGCATGCAATTTAGCAGTTGATTTACCGAAACGTCTGAACTCCGTTTGTCATCAGTAACTTTGCTACTGAACACTGAAACGGCCGGAACGCTATCTTGATTTATGTATAAGCTATGAGGTTGCCTCCTCCAGTTATGCAACATCTCTCTGCTCATATATGTAAAGCCTGTCTATTTCGTAATTGCTTTTCTTGTTAGTGAAAGGCTGTTATCGTCTTAATTGTTGGCGCATCGCATCTGACCGAGGTCTAAACAATACGACCTTTGAACTGACAGCCTTCAAGTCTTGCGAAGAGGGAAAGCAATCTAACGATAGCACTTGGTTCTTCAGACATCGTTATTGTTCTAAGTTTTTTTTTCTAACGAGAGATTTTAAGGCCTTCTCGATACAATACAAACAATACAAGCAGCTCTATACAAAATATAATTGGAATGTGTTCGTGCAAAATTAGGTTTAATTATGAGAAATGAGCAAGAATACATTTTTCAAAGTTTCTTTTAAATTAATTATAATAATATAATAATAAAGATATTGTGAAACGTGCTCACATTAGCTTTCTTAATTTCTAAAGCGAAGTATAGAAGAATGGGTTCCATATTATCACTGATGAGAAATAACTCTTCTCTGTTGTTTTTTCGATGGATTGCGCTTGTCTAGAGAATTTTTTTTCTCTCTTGAAAATACCCAAGTTATAGTAAGTCGGAAATAAAATCCGGCCCAGTGCGAGTCTGACCCGCACACGAAGGGTTCCGTACCATCGTACAAGATTTAACACCAGCTATTATTAAGATCGTGCAAAAGCAACAGTATTCAGATCCCTCTTTAACTTTTAACGCTATTTTATTATCTACTTGTTTTTATAGCGGCAATAGAAATACAAGTTCTGTGAAAATTTCACGTATCTCGTCTATAAAACAACGTCAATCCTGAGGTACCTATATCTAAATTTACTTCAACAATTGAAATGAAAAAGATTATGATGAAAATAAAATATATCGGTAAAGAAAAATCATTTATCAATATAATGGTCGGATTTCCTTTGATGGTCTAGAATAAATTATTTATTATTCGTGTAAGCGACAAAATGTGGGTTATGCGGTTACGTTGTCATTACGAGCGAAAGTCCCACACGATTAAATCGTTTGACACTGACACACCGGACTTATTTTGATAGGTAAGTTAAGATGAAAATTTTAAGTATTTACCTATTCATGAGATAGAGCCTGCTGACAGACAGATGGACAACGGAGGCTTAGCAATAGGATCTTGCTGGCATTCCTTGGATACGGAACCCTAAAAATCAAACATTTCAAGAATTAAAAATATCTTGGTACTAATTTTCTTAAGTATGACGTACAGAAGTTACCTATAGAGGTATAGAAGTAGCTGAAATCAATTTAAAATAGGTACTTACTAATAGAATTAAATAATTTATTAGCTTGTGTAAATCTAGTCGAGCAAATAAAACAGTTAATTCCGCTAAAACCTTTTCCGTTCTAGAAAGTGTATAACTTCGCTCGTAATTAGTAGGAACCGGCGTGATATCGATTGGAATTGATACAATGGAATGAGTAACAGAAAAGAAAGGATTTTACACAACTAGATAATGATAATTTAAATTGTTAACTGAAACAAACGATGTTGCGGAAAAAAATAAAGACACAATGAGCTACGAAAGCGACGCGTGACGGAGAGTTTTCCACTTTTGAGTAGTAATAGTATAGTAGTAGTAGTAATAGTAGTAGTAGTAGTAGTAGTCGTGGTAGTAGTAGTAGTATGTGACTGTACCTACTGCTAAAAGCATGCAAAAGAGGGGTGAATCTTTAAACTTTTTGTATTTTATAATAAATTAAGTATAATTTTCGTATGTATGGATGGATGGATGTTTGTTACTCAATCACGCCGCAACGATTGAACTGATTTAGCTGAAATTTGGCACACAGAAAGATAATAAGATAGTCTGGAATAACACAAACGCTATAACTTTTCCGTTACCGCGAGAATCAAAAACCTTAATCCACGTGAACAAAGTCCCGCATCGACTAGTTTTCAATAAGAAAATATCTGCTTTAAAGTTGAAATAAATGGTAAATCATAGTTTGATTTATCTAAATATATTATAAATATTTTAGAATGACGAGAAGAGCCAGCAGTAAACTCGGCGGTTACTCTTTTCAAAAAAAAAAATTTTACAATGTGTAACAAAACTATGCTATGTATACAGTATTTCCATAATGAAGTTTCAAAAATGCATACCTACATATAATCCAATACATGTTAAGACGGGCAGACAAAGTAGACCCATTCCCGTTGGTGGCACCCGTTCACGAGCATGACGCATGATCCAGCCAATGCTTCGCTCAACCATATTTAACGGAACGTAACAACCCGCACCACACAGCAGATATATAAAAAAAACTAATGAGACCTTTCAATCGCTGCTTAAAGGTCTTGAAAATACTATATATATTTTTTTAATGTAAATATAAATGTGCCACCGTTTGATAGATTCACTGCTTTAAAATTCCTGTTTTTAGAGCTGACAACGCCTCAAATCATGTCGAGAAAATTTGTTATATCGAATACCGGCGCCCACAGCCTACTTTGTCGCTTACATGAATATTAAATGAACGCTATGTCGGTATATTATGTTTGGCGAAACTGATATTGACAAATAGTACGTTTATGCATGAACAGTACAGCCTATAGGTACCCATCCAGGTTTCTACCTGTACATAGTCGCGCTCCACATGCTATGTAAAATATTAATGTGATAATAACATTTGTGTCTTTAAAGGTTTCTCACAGCAAGTCTTTGGATTGTCTGGGATAAAAAGTATCCTATATTTGTCTCAAGTATGCTATCTCATTTCTTCGAGATCAGTTCGGTATTTTCCCATTTATATTATATACTACGTAAGTATAAGTATTGCCATAGAGAAAAAATACACTCATTTTATCTATGGTATTGCTGATATGGTAAGCCGGTATCGAATGCAGGTAAATAATACCCATAAACGTAGTACCTTTTACTGATGATACCTAATTTGCAGTCAGTTACAAGGCATGTTTAAGGCTATCTAGGTCGAGATAAATCCTTAAATCTCGGCGAATCTAATTTAGCAGCGCGTTCTAGCTGCTTAGGAAAATTTGCGTGAAAATTGTGAAATTATATTAATAATCTGATAGCTAGAAGATAAAATAAAATGTTAGATAGGTTTATTTATACGATATAATAAGTTAAGTGCCTAATTAAAAAATGAAAATAACATAAGGTATTATGAGATTTTATACAAATCTTTCAGGTTGTATTTTTAAAAGGAAATAATAGTGATAATAGGATAATGCCACTCAAAAAAAAAGTTCCCAAGGTAGAACCACGAAGAACCTATTATATAAAATCTGTACCAATATAGATATAGATAGATTAAATTAAATGTAATCGTCTGTATCCTGAACAATAAATGTTAATACGATACACTAACTGCGGAAATTAGTTCTACAAATCCCTCGAAATATATAATTTTACCTCATGACTTGCTTCTTTGCCTGAAATTGATTTTACGTCAAGAGTTTGCTGAAAGTCCAATTGCGCGGAGTTTTCCATTAATGCCAACTTGAAGGAAGATTGAAATTTAAGACGTAATGATGCTTGAAAATTATGTAGGAGGTAGAATTCTTTAATGGTGTTCGTCACAGAAAAGTCTTGCTATTTAGAGACCATTTAGAGCGGGTTGGCGAGCTTTTTTTATACGTATATGCATAGCAAGCAAACGAGCAGACGAGTCACTTGATGTTAAGTGATTACCGCCGCCGATGAACACTTGTAGTACCAAAGGCACAACCAATGCGATGCCGGCTTTTTAAGAATTTCTTGGTCCGCCCCTTGAATAACCCCGTGTTGCAATTAGGTGGCAACACGAAGTGGTCGCAGGGAGTTGATTCCATAATTTGGTAATACGTGGAAAAAAGATCTGGAGCAGGGGATGGACGAAGTGCTCCAGGCACCCGGGTGGTGAGGCGAGCCTACTTTTTTAGATGTTAATTATGATTAACATCAAAAAAAAAATTCTTGTGCTAGATGCTAAACTGGGTCAGGTTATTTGCCACCACCTGGGTTCAGTGGGGTCACTCGACCTTTAGTACCACCTGGGGAATACGTGTAGAGTAGAGACTTTTACAGACGCTATAGGGACCATAGACCCCTCCAAGATCTTTATTGCGACTCTTACACTCCGAACCAGTCGTAGGTGTATTCATTTGAACATTCAAAAGCACTTTAAAAGATTATTTGAATAAAAAATTGTTTTATTCTCTTCTATTCTAGGCTATTCAAGGAATTTTTCATCTAAATTTTTATATGAAAAATTTCAGAGAGTACGGAATAAATTACCGCGAAAATAGTTTCCAATCTCTCTTACACCTGTTAGCGTATTTACATAAAGATTTAAGAGCATATATTTTAATAAAATAGTTATGTTTTATCTTAATAGCATATTTTCTATAATATACCTATAATAATAATTATTATGAATAAATCCTTAATACCCCTTTAATTAATTCATAAGGCTCAATTTCTTACAGTCTAACAAGCTTATTCCTTGTTGGCACTATTAAAGTTATTTTCCAGGTCACTGATCTTACATGGTTTTCCATTACTCATTCATGTCGTGCGCTACGTGATAATAATATTGTAGCATTAAACTGAGATACTGTCATAATATTTCCTTCAAGATGTAATTTTTTTATATTCAGTAAGTATCCGTTTTTTTTTTTCAGTTATAAGTAACTAGCGGACCCGACAGACGTTGTCCTGTCTTAACTATGAATATTGAAACTCCCCTTTTTACCCCCTTGGGGAGAGAATTTTCAAAAAATGTAAAATACGTAATTCTTTATTTTTGATCAAGAGCCAAAATATCAAGTTTCATAAACATAACTTGAAAAATAACTTGAAGAACGAAGGACTATCATACAAACATTCAACCCCTATTTAACCCCTTAGGGGGTAGAATTTTTTAAAAGTGTGAAACACTTACTTTTTTGTTTTCAATTTAAAGCCTAAATACCGAATTTTATGGGTATAGCTTGAAAAATGACGGAGTTTCATACAAACTTTAACCCCCCTTTTTACCCCCTTGGGGGGAGAATTAAAAAAAAAATGTAAAATACGTAATTCTTTATTTTTAATCAAGAGCCAAAATATCAAGTTTCATAAACGTAACTTGAAAAATAACTTGAAGAACGAAGGACTATTATACAAACATTCAACCCCTATTTAACCCCTTAGGGGGTAGAATTTTTAAAAACTGTGAAACACGTACTTTTTTGGTTTCAATTTAAAGCCTAAATACCGAATTTCATGAGTATAACTCGAAAAATGACGGAGTTTCATACAAACTTTAACCCCCCTTTTTACCCCCTTGGGGGGCGAATTTCGAAAAATCCTTTCTTAGTGCTCGCCTACGTCATAAAAGGAACCTACTGTCAAAATTTCAAGTTTCTAACTTCAGTGGTTTAGGCTGTGCGTTGATCGTCAGTCAGTCAGTCAGGACAAGCCTTTTTATATAATTATAGATTAACATTTATTTTCATGTTAAGTTTTAAATAAAAATTAATAACCTGTAGTAAAAAAAATCAACAGACAATGGTATTACTAAAACTGTACCGAAGAACTCTTTTACCTAGAAAAATCTCTCCTCACCTGTCTTAAAAGGTAAACAAGTTCTTTCTCGTCGCAAGTTTTAAGAGGAAATGCGGTCGAAGAGGCTTTTGAAAATTAGGTATTTGAAAAATCGATCATTGTCGCTCTGCAGTTGCGCTAAAAGCACATTCGTGCGATAAGAACAAGTGCAGATCCAATTGAATAGCCTAAGTAAAACGTGAGCAAGTATTTCCTTCTCCAATATTGGACCAATTTAAAAAAAATCATATAATAAATTGTCAAATAACACCTGACCTCTGTTGATAGCAGTCTAAATAGGTAATTTTGAGCATTTTGTAAGATGAGATGAGATCTTTATAAGCTCAAGAACCTAGCTTATAAAGATAATATCTTTTTTTTATTTGATGACAAGATAGTCCTTGACTACGATCTCACCTCATGGTAAATGACGATGCAGTCTAAGATGATAGCGGGATAACTTCGATGTGGTATGCCAGTGTACATTCAACGCATACCCCTAATCGGTTTCTACACGCCATCGTGCCGAAACGCGAAATCGCTTGGCGGCACGTCTTTGACCACCAGACAAATCAAAACTGAACTGTGCGTTAATAGATCTGTCAGTTATCTTTTCCTTTTATATGTTTAGATAGAACATAGACTAAAGCGCTCACCGCTGTGTAGGGAGGTCGTTGAAAACAAATTAGAAAATCAAATTATATTCATTAGGGGAGCGACACTAATTACCTCAACGAGACTCGCTTAAATAACTTAAATTAATTTCTGAAGCCCTGCAATCTTCTTAATTTTACTCAGAAATTAGGCAAATTAAAATTTATTTAAAAATATTTAGCCTTTTCGGCTCAATGGTAAAAGCCGGGTTGAAATTTGAATGTCGTTGGCACTTGTACTAAACTTTTATTGTCTTTATCTATTCATAGCTAGTTCATGGTAATTAACTTTTTACCTTAGTAAAAATATAGAGAATAGTTTCATTTTTGTGGCTTCGGTATTGACGCCCTGGGGTCATGGACAGAAAAAGCTAGATTTTTGTTCTTGTTTCGTCTCTTTCTATGAAATCCATCACAAGCAATCGGAACCTTGGTCATCATGTTTGGCCATTCAGACAGGTAAAGAAGCCGATGTTCTGAGTAAATTTTTCGTGTTTGTTTGTTATAACGTACATATTAAATTCGAAATGTGTTTTTCCCAGATGATGCCCGCGACTTCGTCTACGTAGATTAGGGTTTTTGATTCTCGCGGGAACTTTTCAATTTTCCAGTATAAAATGTAGCCTATGTGTTAATCCTTGGTCTCTATTCCTTGTCAAATCAGTTCATTCGTTGTGGCGTGCAGGAGTAACAAACATAAACACACACACACACACACACACACGTATACACACAAACTTTCACCCTTATAATATTAGTTACGATTAGTGCGATTGTTTTCGACGAAATTGGTAAACGTTTTCAGCCACTTTCAAGTTACCGATGGTAAAGTAGATACTTACTAGCCAGCCAAGCGACGTAAGATAAATGGCAACTTTATATGAGATAACTCGCTTGGAATGTAAGTACGATTAGTAAAAATAAAATATGTACTTAACTAAAATGTTCAACCGATTAAATCATCATCAATTTATTAGTAGCACTAAAAACTTAATTTCCAATACTAAATTATTTAACAATGACGTTCTTATATATATACAGGTTTGATTCCTGGGCCAGGGTAAAGCAATAAAGTTATTGGGTTTCTCTGTTAAGAAACTTTAGTAGCTGTCTGGAGTTGGGAAGTTGGCGCTTTTACACCCTCATACCGCACCAAGCCGTCGATCCCGATTCTAATCTCTCTCTGTTCGTGTTGGAATTCCGTCCCATCGAAGGAATATAGAAGCCCACATGTGTTTACGAATACAATCACTTGTGCACTGTAATATCTCCTCCTCCGTTCCTTCGTTGAGTCTAGCGCCCGTAGAGGCGCTGGCAAAAATCGGAATGGCTATTAAAGATTTAAAAATAATTTAAATTCTCGAGCTCGATTCAATTTTCATCGTGTTTATTCAATCGTGAGTTGCAGAAAGGTTGCAGAGCTTATCGTATTAATCGATTATTCGAATTCAAACGTATCGTTCTTAAATAGGTGAAGAATTTAAGTAGAGTATACGTAGCTCTACCAACTAGCATTCAGCTTTATTTTTCATTGCCTTATTATGAGTACCTATTGTCAAATCATCGATTTCGAAAATAGACATAAGCAACTAAGAAAATTGATAACAGAAGAAAATAGATGAATTCCTAAACTAAAAATAAGAACAATTTTATTGAATCTGCATTTTGAAAGTTTCAAACTTAACTCCTGTATCAAAGATATTAATAATCCTTGGCTTTTTTTGTGGGGCCTATCTATTAGGCGACTAGTCACCGCCTGTTCAAATTCAATTTGCGAGGTATTGTAATGGCAGGCGTCAGGTATCTCAGCCCCTAGCCTAGATATCATGTCCTATAAGCATCCCATCCAATAGCCCAATTAAATAGGTAGTTCAGTGTGCAATCCTTAAAATAGTCCTGCACACATCGTTCAGTTGATGTATTGAATGATAGAATTTATTTTGGTGCTACGGTTGATGTATTCATCGCCCAATTTAGATCAACTCTCTCATAATATGTAGCCTCTACGCGTTGGACCAAATAAACACACGCACAATTGTAATAGTAGGTCTGTCTAAACTTTAATAAGAGGTCCTTGGATACTTTTCAATGTGGCTACTCGAGCAAATTTGAAAGGAATTTATTCTTCATTGAATCTTTTCAAATTCAGCGAATTCACTGGCCTTCAAGTGAAAAAGGTTTTATTCTAATAATTGTATGTAACGTGACAGAGAAAGCCTTTTTATTCAGATTGCGAAAAATTCGATTGCGTGGAGCCCATAATAATAAATTATTCAAGAGCATCTTATCTCGGCCAAATGCGGTATCTAGTGAAATAATAATGTAATTTCAAAATGGTTTAAAACAAAGTTGCTGTCCGCATCTGCCTGTTTATGCACTTCGTTCATCTGTATAATCTACTTTTCTTCTTAGCTGTCGGTAAACAAATCCTAGAAAACGTTTCGTAGAAACATGTAACCCACGCTCTTAGACAGAGGGCAGACTGGCTATTTTAAGCGGCAGCAATGTTTATGGCTTTTATGGCTTTTTGCGTCTTAATCGTGTTTTCGCGATTTTGGAACGCTGATTTTTGCGATTTTCGGTCGCTGATTCTTGCTTTTGATAGTAGATATAGTAGGCGAGGGGCAGCAATCGGCGTTTTTATGGCTTTTTGCGTCTGCATCGCGTTTTCGCGATTTTGGAACGCTGATTTCTGCGATTTTCGGTCGCTGATTTCTGCGTTTGTTGTGTGCTCACGTCATAAAAACCATAAAAACGCCGATCGCTGCCGCTAAAAGTAGCCAGTCTACCCGCTCCCCCGCATATACCGAGTAACTGAACACCAGTAACATAGAAAGCCCCGTCATGCGTGATGAATTTTTTTTATGTGAATTGACAGTTTTACACGAACAAAATAAGCTTGGCAGGTATGTATCAACTGGAAAAGCCGAAAAACTTAAAAAAAGTGATTTTTTTAAAAATGCAAAAATCGCGGATTTTCATTACATATTTGTAACGTATTCGATAGAAAATTTCGTGCTCTTTCAGGAGCACGAAGGATTCAAACTTTGTTTGGATGGACAACTACTACTTGAAATTTACAATAGGGAATTTAAAAGTTTCTCCGTCATCTTGTGCATAATTTGCGTAATGTTTTTGTGAAAAATACGAATATTTTTATCAAAAACACTGCAAATAACCAATATCCGCTATACTCAGTACCCGCCAGGGGCGCCAGGTAATCAAAATGCGACCATTTTATATGATATTGCACGCTTCAGTAATTATAACCATAATATAACACCTCTCTACAATAGATTAACTTCTCTATGAGAGAATAATTAATTCTATGAACCTTCTTCGACTATTAAGATTATATATAAAAGAAGGAATAGTAGGAAAGTAAATTTCTTTAAGTATATTTCGTACTTACCCGCGGGCGAGACGATTTTGCTTTTGGCAGCATATTAAATTTATTTTCCGCATCGGTAGTTCTTCGCAATTTTCCATTACTGCTTCACCCCGTGCGTTCATATATGATATTACATGAATCGCAAATGTTACCGCGTCAAACATGTTTATGTTGGACATGATGTGAATTATTTATATTTATTTTATCTAGGCCAGCATATTGTGCACATATTGTGGCTCTTTTGAGTTATGACTAGTCGACTCAATACTTAAGAAAGCAAATTCTGCTTAGAGGAGCCGGCAATAAACTCATCAGGTGCTGTTTTCAAAACAAAAATTGTTATGTATTGTTATTTAACAAATTAGCGGACGCCCGCGATTTCCTCTGCTTCTTCAATTCACAATCAATAGTGGAATACTCTCGAATTAATTTTCATTCTGAAATAGAAGACTTGTCAACATCTTACTTGGCAATTAATCGTATTAGCCTCTTATAACAGTGGAAACGACATAATAAAAATAAGCTACTAAGTATGGTTCTTAAAATTAATTAGTTTCGTTGATAGGCGTCTGTCGTGAGGTATTAATTACCAGTACTTGAGTCGCTCTCCAAAATGTTATTCGTATGTGCCGTTTCTCACGGCCACCAATTTTACTTACTTGTAGTGTCCGGCCTAATAACCCTAAAAAATTCCGTTCAAGATTCAAGGCTAAAAGTTAATAAAATATATATTTTTTAAAAGTTTATGCTGACTGTATAATGAGATAATTAAATTTTAAAAAATGCCGCCCGCCCATCGCTTTTACCAGCGCCCTCTCACGCATCTGTAACAATTAGTTCATTTCAGCGCACGCAAGAAACCTTTGTCTTCGGCCAAAACTTCGGCCCATTTTGGAAGCCGAAGGTGGTATTTTTTACTGGAAATGGCCGAAACCAAAGCTGATCAGTCGGTCGAAATTCGGACTCTACTTACTAGTACAGTTATTACCTACGTGAGGAAATACTTGTGCACAATTTAGAGTTTCCTCAAATGTTTTCAAAACTATGTGAGGTCCGCCAATACGCACTTGGCCCTTCTCAGGAATGGTTTACGTCAATAGTCCACCAAGCAGCACATGTCTCCACGCACACGTCTCTTTCCAGAATTATCTGGGAGGCGACGTGTGCCCAACTAGGTGGATCGGCAATAGTTTGGGATACATCCACACTTATCGCCTGGCGACCAAACTAAATATGTACCTACCTAATATTTTTATGACTCGTACTTTATTTTCGCAGACTACTTATTAGTTTTCCCAAGTATATTTTAAAATACAAACAAATAACGGAGAACGAAAATGACAAAAATAAGAGGATTTCGTCTATTATATTCATCGAGCAGAAGGTTAAATTATGCCACGACAGTATATTTGAATAAAATCGTAATAACAGCACGTACGAGCTGTTGGTTGAGGCGCCTGCAGATTATGAAAACAAAACGAAGATATCCAAACCAAATAGCATAATAAAAGTAGGATTTTTCGTTGAATGCTGATCGCACATACACCACCATAATCAATATCTTTTTTTTATTCGATGACAAGATAGTCCTTGACTGCAATCTCACCTGATGGTAAGTGCCGATGCAGTCTAAGATGGTAGCAGGCTATCTTGGAAGGGGTGTGGCAGTGTACTCATACCCCTAATCGCAACATGTCATCGCACCGGAACCCTAAATCGCTTGGCGGCACGTCTTTGACGGTAGGCTGGTAACTAGCCACGGCCAAAGCCTCCCACCATACCAGACCAGAGACAATTTAGAAATTATAAATTCCCAAATTGCCCTCGCCGGGAATCGAACCCGAAACCTCCTAGTTATAAGAGTACAGCGCTCACTATTGCGCCAGGGAGGTCGTCATTCTAAGTAAATACCTGCCGAGTTTGCTACTCGTGTCATCACCGCTGAATAAAGCCAAAGATAGACCATAAAAATTCGAAGAGTAATAGTCTAAAATAGTCTAAAAAATGTAGCGTGTTCAATAACATTTTTCGTTTCAAAATGTTCAAGCGTAAAGCGAAACGTATCTTAGCTTTACTTGAAAGTACGCAGCAAAGTACCAAAGTACGCAGTTACGTTTACTTATAAGTACCTTGCCGACTTTTCTCAACCGAATCTGCTTTCCGGATCGGTACTTAGTAAATTCTTGACTTCTCACATGAAATAAATAATTTTGAACATTGAATTTCTTGAGCTTTTGTGCAGTTGACAGCTGTAATGTGTGATTAGTTTAGTCTTATTTTTATCTCAAAAAGTTACTGTTCTATTGTGGTTTTATTTATTTCTTTCTTATTGTTTCAATAGAGACATAATCTATCTGAAACTACACTAGAATATTTTAGTACTCGATACCGTGACTAGTTTCAGTAAGGTTAGTATAAGATTTAATTCGATTGATCGTATTCATATTCGATGACATTAGCGTTGAAGTAAAATGAATCTTAAATGTATGGATTTAAAGTTACAAATTCAGTAAAGCCGATTTTAATTTGAAGCGTATCCGTATTCGTAAACTTATAAGAATTCATTCACGAAATTGAGCTCTAATACAATGCTTTTATGGTTCATTTTACTTTGACGTTAATGTCATCGAATACGAATATGATCAATCGAATTAAATCTTATACTATAGTGGGTCATAGTAGCCATAATAAAGAACTCAATTATTATTAATATTATACTAACCCTACAGTATACTATAAACATTAAAGTACAGTTTCAGACATTGTTCTACTTAAGCTACTTACCTATAACAATATCTAATAGTACTCGTACTAAGGCCTATACTAAATACTTACTCATGAAAAATTTTGTGCGGTACGATGTACTATTTGTTAGCTTAAATGGTGAAGTTGGCTTACATTATCCTCATACATACAGATTTATGCGTTTATCTTCTTCATTTAACTTCACTTTCGGAAAGCTACCGAATTCCATTATGTGCGTAGAATATAGACGCTCGTAATATTAAAATGAGATTCGTTTTCGTTTCGTGAGAGATTATTGTGTACTTACTTATAGTAATATGTACCTATACCGATTGAGCCGATTTCATCATCGTCGAGTGATGTTTAACCGACGAAAAAGTTGGGCGTTCTGACAGCATTTGCATTGAAAATCTGCCAAAATATCAAAACGCTCGGATAAGACCTATTTTTACGTTGATAAAATCGTCCCTTAGTAATCAGAAAAACGAGTATCAACCTATCGGGATGCCTGAATAAGGACGCCTTAACACTGAAGCTGACACGTGTTGCCAAATTATTGAGCACAGATGCAGCTCTAGCCCATGTAGCGCCCGTGTGCAATCAATATCTTGGCGCTCTCTAGTAGGTAGGCGCAAGGCCAAAATGGTAGCGATGCGATGCTACGCCAGTATAATCTTTAATAATAATTATCTATTTTAAGGCTGATCTCACGTTGCAACAAAAGTAAAAGTCTAGAGCACGGGCGCAGGGTCTTTGAGCGCTTCGGCGCCGCAGTGCCGCCCACGGGCGCTGCCAGCGATGGCGACGCATCGTCTTTGGAGCTGTCGCGAGCGCAGCTGGGCGCGGCGCTCCCTAAAACTCTGCGCCCGGGTGCGTTGCACACCCTGCACCATAGGTAAAGCTAGCGCTGATTGACCATTATCAAAATCGGTAACTAACATAACTAATCACGTCTCAACCAAACATTATAAAGAGTCTTAACTCTATTCTACTCTACTTTACAGAAAAATAACTTAAATGATGAGTTTATATTTTACTGAAAAGCGTTGCTGTAGATTATTTTTAACCAGGAATAACAAGGGGTTCTTTTTTGAAAAAATCTAACTGCACGCGGATGGAGTCACGTTCTAAAGTATTTTAACATACTTAATGCTTTTTTCCCCACACAAATAACGTATAATAAATGCCGAGTTCTACAATAGTAATATAGATGACGTTATCCAAGCGTGAGCGCTATATGCACTTAGTTCCTGCGGAGATATAGAGCGGAGAGCATTTAAGGCAGTGACATACATAAGTCACGCGATAATTATGTTAATCTGTAGGGCTAGCATGCGCGCCACGAGAAAATTTTGTCTACACTTTACTCGTGAATCTCTGTAGAGATTCACATAGAGATTACGAGTAAACGTGTAGACAAAATTTTCTCGTGGCGCTCATGTTAGCCCTACTGGTCTGTAATAACAAGTATTTAGTATATATAATACAAGAAACTCTATTTAAGCGTTATTACTACTGTGAACATTTAGAAAATGCGCTTATACTATCACGGTAAATACTGTTACTATTCCTGTGCGAGCTGAGCTGAGTGAAATGCGGCTTTCCCGTTTATTAATTTTTTTTAATGTTCGTCGTTATTTTTTAAATTCTAGTTTTTTGCTATGTTTAATTTGGTCTTTGAACCATGTAATATTTATTGCGTAATTTTATTCCCTACAGCACAAGTACGCGGCTATGATTAACTCCGCTGTACATTCAGGGGTTATGAAGAAATGCGGGTTTGAGTTCTTAGTAGCAACTTCCCATTGTTTTCAACTTGCTACTGGAAATGTCAAAAATAGAGAATAGGTAGGTCTTAAGTTATCGTGCACAGATAATGGTAACATGAGACATGATGCATACAAACACTTGTATTACACTATGTCGTAATTGCCCTGATGTTGCCTTCGTAATTCGTGTCTGTCTAGGCCTTTACAGACGACATGAGTACTTAAGAGTGCTACAATTAAAGCCACGGGATGCTTTTAGCTTAGACGCCGAGCTTGATAACATTATAAAACTAACCACGACCTCTTTGATGCAGCGGTACTTATTTTAAACATCCCGCGAAATGGCAAGGGGGAATGACATTACTTGGTTATGTTATTAAAATTAACTTTAGTCGCTCACGTCGAGGTATAATTCACATAGCGCGTCGCTTTGTGTGGTATTTAATTGCTTAAGACTGCGTAGAATGCCAGAAAAAATCAAATTTCGCCCACGCGATCTTGATTGAGCGGTGAAATAAAACATGCCCGAAACCTCGTGTGAAACTCTACAGATGCTGATAATATGCGGAATAGGAGTGTAATAAGCGCCAAATATATTTGGCGCTTATTACACTTATAAATAATATCTTACCAGTTAAAAAATAATATCTTACCAGTTATTAGAATACATGATATATCATGAAATAATAATAATATTGAAAATAAATGCTCAAATGGTTAAAAATTAGACCTAACTTTGCGATTTTATTTTGTCGAAAAATTTCATTATTTTATAATTCTACTCAGTATCGTCCCATGGAAATGATGTAATTTTTGTCTCTTTTTTTTGGATAATTAAAACTTGTTTCTACACGTCATCGTGCCGGAATGCAAAATCACTTGGCGGCACGCCTTTTGAAGGTAGGGTGGTTACTTGCCACGGCCAAAGCCTCCCACCAGACTAGACCAGAGAGAATTCAGAAATTATAAATTCCCAAATTGCACCCGCCGGGAATAGAACCCGAGACCTCCCAGTTATAAGACCACAGCGCTCACCACCGCGCCAGGGAGGTCAAAGCTTAAACCATATACCTAGCACCAAAAATCAAAGGTGCCTGGGTTCGAACCTGTGATCTCACGAACCTAGGAGATCGCAGTTTACCACTAGATTATCACTGCTTGCGATCGTGCAACAAGTTTTATATTTGGATGTATGTGGTGATATTTCATTTTGTAAAAAATCTGAATGAGTGCCAAAATATAATGATATTCTGACAACAAAGAACTTCATAATTTATCGGAATGCTCCCAATGAATAGAAAAAAGAATTCAAAGTTTTCTCGCTACGCCCAGAAGATTTATCATCTTTCGTAATTTTATTCAAAAAGCATCAAGTTACCAAATATAGCTGCGATGTTATGAATTTTATCTGAGAAAAGTTCTGCAGCTATTATAGCTATAGTATAATATTGCAGCGCAAGGCCTCAAAACATTAAAAAGTAATTAATCACTTTAACTTTTTAAATAGAAAATGTTAAAGTTCATTAAGTTTACAATTTTGTAGATACTTGTAAAGGTGACTGACTGACTGACTGGCGTGCTGATGGGGCTGAGCATACAGATAGCTATTTTGACGTAGGCATTCGCTATAAGAAAGGGTTTTTGAAAATTCAACCCGTAAGGAAGTAAAGAAGGGGTTCGAAAAATCGACCTTAACTGAGGCCTCGAGTTATTTCAATTTTTTAAAAAACTCATTCGACTATTCCTAATGGCTTTGCGTGAACCTGAGCATTGCGGCGACCCCGCAGCGGGAAGCGCAGTGTTGGCAGACCCGCCACGAGGTGGACCGACGACATCAAACGAGTCGCAGGGAGCCGCTGGACTCAGGCAGCAAGACCGAGGCCTGTGAAGTTCCATGCAAGAGACCTATGTCCAGCAGTCTATAAGTTGATAAAGAAGAAGATAAGCATTAAAAAGCAGAAATATTAAAACAAACGAAAATTTAACTCAAAGGACTTCTATGTATTTTTAAAGTTATTTTACTCGTACATAATTATATTGATAATAACATGGTAGATATACTCGTAGTTTATGTAGGCAGATATGTGATGTGGGTAAAAGAAGAAGCAGTTTAAAATACACAAAATTACACGGAAAAAGCTTGCTTTATGTGTAGGTAGTACATGAAACTACAAGCAACTATTTTAGCTCCCTAGCTATTCTTGGAAGTTAATACCTAACTTATCTAAGTTACAAACTCCACGCTTCTATAAACGCGATACCAACCATAGCGCAGAGTTGAGAAATTAGTAGCATATTAATTGGAGGCTCGATAAACTAAGTTGATGTATCGAGCAAGTTAGCATTCTTTACTACCGTAAGGTAAGGAATGCTTATATGGTCCCAAGTTGCTGTAGTGTCACCCCGCACTTGAAACCTAACTTAGTAAGAGTAATACCACACGGCGCGTTGCGGCGTAGCTGCAGTGATTCTGCGATGCTTCTTCGGGTTCCAAAAGAAACTCTACAGTATGTCTCAAGGTAAGCTACGATCTGCGGCGCGTAGCAGCATTGCTACGGTGCCGCTACGGCGTTCTACGTTCCTAACTTCGCTCTGACCAAATTCGCAAACTCTCGATGTTATTTCTAACATTTATGAAAGCTCAATCGACTATAAATAATCGCTTTACGTGTATGTGAACCACAGATCCAGTTTGGAGCGTGCTTGCCAAGAAGATACCCTGTCACTCTTGCCTTGAAGAAATCTAGAAGTCTCGGTGTTATGCACATTGTCAAATTATATGGGCTGTCATGCCAATTGGTCAGAATTGGTCATTATGGGGGCATATCAACCGACATCGTAAGTATACTAGTTCGAGTAGAAGTTAATGGGATGGATGGATGAATGGATGAATGGATGGATAGATGGATGCTATGTTACTCAATCACGCCGCAACGACTAAACCGATTTAGCTGTTTGGCACAGTGATTTATAGTCTGGAATAACACATAGTCTTCCTTTTACCCTGGAAAATAATATAGAGTTCCCGCGGGAAATAAAAAACCACGATCCACGCAAACGAAGTCGCGGGCATCAACTAATTTAAAATAAAATTACTACATTTATTAAAAAAACACGTAAGTATAATATTTTATGTTTAATTTAAAATAATACCTCCCTAATGTAGAAAGACACATAAGCGGGCAAAGAAAACAACTTGTAAAACAATTCGAATTCATTACACATAAAATATAATAATTATTTCGTCCTCTTAATATTTATTTAGCTAACGAGGCGACCTCGTTACGAATGTAAATATTTTACCGCCTTGTGGATACCATCGTAAATTGACTTTTTATTTTTCTTATAGGACTTAGGAAAAAAATCCCGTTGAGGTTACAAATGTTTGTCTGGTGGGACGCTTTGACCGTGGCTAGTTACCAGGTCAAAGACGTGCCGCCAAGCGATTTAGCGTTCCGGCACGATGGCGAGTAGAAACCGATTAGGGGAATGGATTGAATCTACATTGTCATACGTCTTTCAAGTTAGCCCGCTACCATCTTAGATTGCATTGTCACTTACCATCAAGCGAGATCGTAGTCAATTAAAAAAAAAATATTACTAGCGAGTTTGTTCTTGTAGAACCATGTTTTATGTAAAACCGTTTTAATTTAATAAAAATATCAAAACGTCTAAGTGATAAGTACAGCATGATAGAAATCAGAGCCCAGCATACGGTGAAGCTCTTGCTCGTGCTAACAGCTCCACTGAAAATAGTTGTGGATCACAGTGAACTTCTAGGGTGCTATACGATCCACGGCTTAATGGAGCTGAAGTGTGGCATTGCAGACAAACCTCTGCGGTTTTTTCGATGAGCATTATGTAAAAGCGTATAAGAAAATGAATTGTAATTAAATAAATGATAACAAGGAATGCTAACTTTTTGGATGGATCACAGTGAACTCTAGAGTGGTATTCGATCCACTGGTTCATATTCAATTTCTGGATCCTGGTAGAATAAGGAAGATTCTCGTCAAATGTGACAAAAATGTGTTTTTATAGTACTAGCATATTCCTACTTTCTTATATCTAGCTTGCTCTTTTAATGTTTTTCAAAACGAAGGGAAATATATTATTTATTATTTGATTGTAAATATCTAATTTATACAATAAAAGTCCATTAATTAATTTATTCCATGTTCTGTTTGTCTGTTACTTATATCAAATCAATCCTGATTAAAATTGAAGGAATATAGGTGTTCGGTGTAACGTTGGCATCGAGGGGCGGCAGAGAGACGGTTGAGTGATAAATGTTAAACACGTCTTTACTTAGTAGGAGCTCATTTATTACTGAGAACTTAGGAGGACTAAGGAGTACTATGTTTGTGGCCTATACTTATACTATGACATTCTTTTTCTCCATGTAGCAAGGCAGCTCTCCCTTATTAAAAGTCAACAGTCAGTTTTTGAACTTCTCTATGGCTAGTTTGAGTAGTTCGGCGATTATCTTGATGCCATTTCTCTTCGTTATGACTCTTAACCACGACTTTTTTTACCCCTTTTTTTAGCAATTTTCCCCATCAAAATAGCCAATAAGTAATAGCTATTTTTATGCAATAATCGTTTGTCTGGTGGGAGGCTTTAGCCGTGGCTAGTTACCACCCTACCTTCAAAGACGTGCCGCCAAGCGATTTAGCGTTCCAGTACGATGACGTGTAAAAACCGATTAGGGGTATGAGTTGAATCTACAATGCCATACCCCTTCCAAGTTAGCCCGGTGAGATCGCAGTCAAGGACTATCTTGTCATCGAATTAATATAACCTAGGTACGAGATCTTACGCTACAATATTGTATTATACGCCTATCGGCCTTTTAAAAAGTTCGTCCAATTCGATGCGAGTGCTCGAGCAGCGATAATCGAATATATAATATGTATTTATTATGTACGTGATTCGAACGCCTTCTACAGGAAACGGGGCACGTGTGTCGATTACATCATGTTCGAGATAAATGGGAAAGTTTAATTAATTATACCCGCGTTACGTGTTTGCCGCACGTACCTATAGGGTACGTAAGGATTTCTCCTTACCTACCCTATAGGTACGTGCGCACAATGTAGGTTTAAGGTACCTATAATATAGTGTGTAATTTAACCACGAACTAAGATCTCGCGCCTTTTCCCCTTTAAGTTGCTTCTATCGTCGTGTCAGTTCAATTTTTTATAAAAAGTCATTATTTTTTTAATCACTAGTGACAAAATTTTTTTGCAGCATAATATTATTTAATAAAAAAAATCATAGAAAACGGATAACCCAGTATAAAGTTATGCGTGATAGAATCGGTTAACAGATAAACCGTGTGCAGTTAGACTTCAGGGTAGACTTGAGGTAGACCCTATCCATTAAAAAAAAGAATCGTCAAAATCGGACGACTCTGCGAAACGTTATACGTGGTTATACATAAAAAAATATAAAACTTGAGAGGTGTCAAGGGACACCCGGATGGAACGAAGTTCAATGCGAAATAGAAATGAAAATATCTGGCTTGCTTTCTATAAGAGAGAGAGAGACAGACAGAGAAACATGCGACGCCGCACAGCTTGGCACAAAAAGTGTTGTGACAACTTTTCGTAAGAATTTTTTCCGTCTAGCCCCCTTTCACAACGCGCGATAAGGAACTTCGTTCCAATATACGCGACGAAATTAGAACCTCCTCGTTTTTTTGTCGATTGAAAAGTACTTTTCAAGTTCCTTACAAACCTATTTAAAACGAAAAACTTACCCCCCCCCCCCCCCCACTAGCTTACCTCTGCTAAATAATATATTTAACACTATTATTTCTATTAGGTAAGTTTTGTTTTGTTCAATTAGGTCCCCTGTTTCGCTAGATACTTAAAGCTCTATACTACCTCGATAACTCTATTCGAAGTGAGTAGGTACTCGTAAGTAAGAAATTGTTACGCCAAGTTTACAGATTGTTCTTGCCACTCGGCGAAAATTTCGAAGAAAATGTTCTGCAGACACATTCAAATTTTTAACCGACGAAAAAAGGAGGCGTATATTTTTACTTGCGGTTTGTAATAAAAAATTAAGAAAATATCACATACTTCAACGGTGAAAAACAAAAAACATCGTGAGGATCATTTTGTCTGTTGGGAGGCTTTGGCCGTGGCTAGTTACTACCCTACCGTCATAGGCGTGCCGCCAAGCGATTTAGCATTCCGGCTCGATAGCGTGTAGAAACAGATTAGAGGTATGGGTTGAATAAACACTGCCGTACCCCTTCCAAGTTAGCCCGCGGCCATCTTAGATTGCATCGTGATGGAATAAATATGGCCTGGAATAAAATCCTTCTCTAAGAGGAAACCAGCACTCACTAGTGAGACGTTAATGGGTTGCTGATGATGATAATGACGATAATAAGTTTTAATTAATCAAAAAATAATTAATAATGATAATAAAAAAAGAAAATGTTAAAATTTAAAACGTAAACAAGAACAGAAATGTTCAAATATCATATTATTATATTAAGAAATCTTATCTATGTCTATTATTCTTAATCTCAGTAGTATTAAAAGTAATTAAATGAATTATATCTTCAAAAAATAGTTTAAAATATTAAAAGATTTACTATTTTCGCGTTTCACACCGCTGCACCGACTCAAAGTTTAATTTACCTCGAGTTGGCAATAGGAAGCCCGGAAACTCGAACCGTCGCCGTCGTCGTCGCGCAGTACTATTTTCAAATCCTTTACACGATACTCAATTTCACGGGCTGTACTTACTTGGCAATCTATGCTGAGAGTCGTGATAAATCTGTGATTTGGTGTATTTGTTATATATATTTTATTAGAGTTCTACGTAATATTTTCAGAGGAGTGTGGAGTCTCCCAATACGCTTTTGGCCAGCGTGTTGGACAATTCCCTATAAAACCTCATTCTGGAAGAAGCTCAGTAGTGGGCTTGCGATGGGTTGATATGATTATGATTTTTTTTAAATATATAGACTAGCGCCTGACTGCTATCACACCTGATGGTAAATGACGATGTAGATTAAGATGGAGGAGCCCGCTTGCCTGGGAGCTATCTCACTCTTGATTTTAGGGCAGCCAGTTGATGAACTGGGTCTGTCGATTGTAGGGTCTTCACTGGTGTAAGACAAAGCAAAACAACGTTGCATCAAAATTTATGATACGGGGGCAAATGCGTATAAATTATTCACCCTTCATGCCTTACTTTGCGATATCTTAAATATGTTCTCGTACGTACTGCCATGAAGTATTGCCTTTGTATGCCATAATATATCTGTGCAAAACATACATAATATAAGGCATAGCCTACATATAGATAGCCTATATAACATCAATAGCCGAACGGTTAAAGGTGCGGACTGAAGATCGCCGGTTCGATACCCAACCTTCGCAACGTTCTTTAAAAAAAAATAGCACTTTTAATTTTTAATTTGACAATGTAAATATTATGTCTGTCTCTGTTATGAAATCCCCCTGAATGAAAACTGAAAGCTCGAAGGTCCCCACCCGCTGCACTATTGTCGTACCCACTCCTAATAACACAAGCTTTCCGCTTATTTGGAGGGAAGAGGAGAATATTAGTCAAGTTCAGCTTTGCTGATAGTCTTTTAAAGAAAAAACCGGCCAAGTAGGAATTACTCCGTAACTCCGTCAAATCTGTGAACCAATTCTAACAATTTTTTCGTAAAGAAAGTTGCACCATCACATGAATTTTATCACTAACTCAACAACGGATTGAGAATAGAATAGGTAGAATAGAATAGAAGAGTTTTTTATTCAAATAAACTTTTACAAAGTACTTTTGAATTTTCAAGTGAATCTACTATTAGTAAATCGATATCTCTCGGATAACACGAGTTTAATGATCCTGCTTTTAACGATTAGTTACTATTAGCAAATCATTAATATTTTTTTAATTTGATGACAAAATAACCCTAAACTGCGATCTCACCTGATGGTAAGTGACGATGCAGTCTATGATAGTAAAGAGCTAACTTGGAGGGGGTATGGCAGTGTACATTCAATCCATACCTCTATGTCGGTTTTTACACGTCATCAAGACGGAACGCTAAATACCTTGGCGGCACGTCAAAATAACGTCTAAATTGTGACATACTTTCTTAGTTTTGTAAATTGTAGACATCACTAAACGCACACCTAAAGTGCGATACATGGAAAGACCAAACGTGCGAAGCAGGGTCAAGTACTCAAGTCAACTGGTACTTAAATAAAGCGTTAATGTTCGTAGTAGGTACTCGCTCCTTTCGATCTCCTATCTCTAATCGACTTCTACACGCCATCGCACCATAACTTCAAATCGCACAGTTAGAGTGCTTAATTAGTTTTGGTCAGAATGAATAGCCGCCTATTTTGTATTCTTTTCGTAGAACTTGTTGACGCACAAAGTTCCTAATTGAAATTTCTTCAAAATCACTATACCTAAAAGTAAGCCGAAACAATGTTCATTATTTTAATTTTTTGATCCAATCGGAATTGTTAAAGTAGATTAATTGTTCAGATTCGATTCCCGGCGCCGGCGATTTGGGAATTTATAATTTGTGAATTGTCTCTCGTATGGTCTGGTGGGAGGCATGCCATAGTAACTATACTAAGATACTACCCTACCGACAAAAACATGCCGCCAAGCGATTTAGCGTTCCGGCACGATGACGTGTAGAAACAGATTAGTAATACTTTTATTTACTACCCATTTATAAGTTTGTTGTATAAAACCCAAAAAAATATGCAACCAATTTTTTTGGGTTTTATACAACAATGTAAAGACATTCTGAAACAACAAATCCCAAGCTCGACAAGTTTTAAAATATTTAATCAAATATGTACATATACTTCAAAAACTTTAACCATTACTTTTTATTGTTGAACATTTTAGTTAAATATTCATAGTCGCCGTCGGTTTGAGAAGGTACCTAGTGTGATTGATGTATGCATTAATTTTTTAAGGTAAGAATAAAATTTAAAATGTTTTACTAGAAACACAGTCGAGGACATTTTAAACATTGGTGGAAAGAGAGAAGAAGGAGTAGGTAGAGTGAAAAGAGAAAAATAAACTAAAACTTAAAAAGTTTTTCAATCAATATTTTTACGTATCTACCTATAAGTACCTAGTAATGATTTGTTAAAAAATATAATATGCAAGTAGATACTATTTACTGAACTGTCCAGAAGCGATTTGATGTTTTGCATTGAGGAGTTCCATCCTTCATTACCGAAGATCTTCATCAGATATTCACTAAATATATTTCAAACTAGCTTTACCCCGCGGCTTCGCTCACGTTAAGTTCGATTATTCCAACCCCTATTTTATCCCTTTAGGGGTTGAATTTTCAAAAATCCTTTCTTAGCGGACACCTACGTTATAATAGCTATCTACATGCAAAATTTCAGCCTGATCCATCCAGTGGTTTCAGCTGTGCGTTGATAGATCAGTCAGTCAGTCAGTCAGTCAGTCAGTCAGTCAGTCAGTCAGTCAGTCAGTCAGTCAGTCAGTCAGTCAGTCAGTCAGTCAGTCAGTCACCTTTGCCTTTTATATATTTAGATGATGATAAATGAAGATAGAATAAAATGAAATTGTTCTTTTTTTATGACTACATATATAGAGACCCATCCATAAGTGGCAATAAGGTACGCCCACACTTGCTGCAAAAGCTGACAACCACAGACTTAGACTAAAGTTGTTATGTGTAACTGTGAGTGTGTATGCTAAGTGCTTCTATGTTTGTTACTCCTTCACGCTACAACAAATGATCCAATTTGGCTGCGAATGGAGGTAGCTCATACCTAGGACTAACACATAGACACTAGATGATGCCCGCGACTTCGTTCGCGTGGAGTGAGGTTTACCTAATTCCCGCAAGAACTCTCTTATTTTCCGGGAAAAAAGTAACCTATGTGTTATTCCAGACTATATATATTTTTGTGCTAAATTTCAACCAAATCGATTCAGTCGTTGCGGCCTGATTGAGTAACAAACATACATCCAAACTTTCGCATTTATAATATTATAACAGGATTTTATCCCGGAAAATTAAACAGCACCCGCGGGAATCAAGATACTCGTACCTTAATCCACGCGGACGAAGTCGCGGGCATCGTCTGCTTATTTAGTAAAATTGTGAATACCACAAAGCTAACGGGCCGGACACCTCCTATTCAGTGGAAAATAAAATCGATTCCTCCTGTAAATTAATTTTCAGGGAGCGCACGCCACAGGTTTCATTACATCAATGATAAAGATAAATTGACCGCCAGAAAGTTCAAAAGGCCCGAACAATGAAATATCGTACGATTTATCCCTATTCCGTTATAATTAGACCCAATTGTTTCCATTGGCGATACCTTCCGTGATTTATGATGCCCTCCAACCTATATAGACAATATAGCATTGTAAAGTCGACATCTCCTTCGAAATCTCGTCATCTCATTCGAAAGCACTTTGTAAAAGTTTATTTGAATAATAAAATATTCTATTCTATTTCTGAGGATGCTCCGGTGTCGGGGCGAAACGTGTGTCTAGAGTAGTATAAAAGTTTTGTGTGGTGGTGGTGGTACATAGTCGCGGACTAGTTTTTTATAAAATGTACTAGAATAATAACAAAAATGCTGATGTGCCACAGTATAGATCGAATATCAATCATCGTGAAATAACTGTCCAGTCGAACAACTGCCCATCAGAATTAATAACAGTTTCAAGAACCGCTACCTTTATAGACATTATTTATCTTGTTTGAGTGGAAAACGAGAATAAAGTAAGAATATAATAAGAAAATAAGTTTAAAACCTGCTAGAAAAGGTGACAGAGTTCTTTCAACTCACGAGGGCGCGTGGATCATATTTGTGTGCGTGTCGTATCAGTAGTGTGAGCGAGAGCTTGTTCGCGCCTGACCGCTCCCACCTAGGCTCCTTACAGGCACGCACACTTACGCAATATGCTCACGACGTAACTACAAGTAAAGCACCCGTAACTTATTGAGATAAACTTACCTACTTATATCAATGCACAGCTCACATCCCTGCATAGATCTGCCTGAAATTAACTATATTATAAATCACTGGACGATGCCCGCGATTTCGTACGCGTGGATTGAGGTCTTTAATTCCCGCGGGAACGCTTTAAGTTTCCGGGATAAAATGTAGCTTACGTGTTAATCCTGGGTGATCGTTATCTCCATTCCAAATTTCAGCTGAATTGGTTCATTCATTGTGGCGTGAAAGAGTAACATTCATACACACACACACATACACAAACACACACACATACAAAATTCCGCCTTTATAATATTAGTGTGATGTGAAGTGTGATATGTTGTGATAACCCTTTAGGTCGTAGTCGCGTAACAAAACAAAAGAATTTCAAGAACGATATTAAATACGTATTGTATTCTTTTAAGACCTAATACAAATACTCCACCAATAAGGATTACCAAATCCCACACGAAGGCCACTTTTCTCACCCTGCAAGACCCTTTATTTACGGCCGTAGGTGACATTATTTTCTGTCGACGTATGTAAAGCGAAGCTTTCGGCAGAAGGGTGTAACAAATAAAGGTTTCTGTATTGTGAAGGGCAAGTAGACCGCAAACGATTTGCAATCGTTACACAGAATAAAAAGGTCGTTTCTGTACACTTCTATTGACAGGAGCAAGTAATAATGAACGCTGAAGGATATCTAAATCTTTTTTTGGTCTCTGATTTTGTCAGCCCTTTTCATCGATCGCAAATTTAATAAGCTTAATAACATGAAACCTATATCTACATTTATCCTACTTCCTACTAATAAGCGAAAGTTTGTGAGGAATTGAGGATGGATGGATGGGTAGATGGATGGATGGAAGGATGTCTTCACGCCATAACGAATGAACCCATTTGGCTGCGACTTAAAAGAAAGATAGCTCATATCCTGGATTATCATTTTATCCCGGAAAATTAAAAAGTTCCCACGGGAATCTGAAACTCTTAATCCACGCGTACGAAGTCGCGGGCATCGGCTAGTTTATTCTAAATGTAACAATAAATTATTTAGTTAATTTAACCTCGATTTTTGTTCGTGAATTCTAGAAAAAACTATTAACTATTGAAAACATAAAAAATTACTTGTCTAAAAACTAATTTAGAATTTGCAAATGAGCTATTTATCTATTTATTCTGTACATAATAAACTTAAGAACTAAACTTAAATATAGAAAGGACGTGTACAAGGTGTGTAGGTGTAAGTACCTAGTTAGGTCCCTTCACGCTAACTTTACTTGTATATTTTTAAGATTGGCATAATTAATCACAACAGAGAGAATATAAAAAAGATTTCCACAGAGCTTTTAGATGTCTAAAACTTTAAAAACGAGGTTAACATTTTCTTTTACGTGCTATTAAAAGCGTTTTACAAAGGAAAAGCCCATTAAAGCAGAAGTTCGGTCGGTGGAAACGCCGATCTAAGCGCTTTATCTCATTTCGGCTCTTGTACTAGGTAGGCAGTTATAAGTAGGACTTCGGAGCAACAGGCTGAGTTGATACGACGCGAGACGCAGTTTCCCGGGCAGGAAGATTTGGAATGTAAGCGATCGCTACCCGATGCAAAATACCGCAGTTCATTAGAGTAGTAGGTAGATGTTAGAGATTGAGTGGTGTTATAATATATTATAAATAAAATATGTACACACGAGTGTAAATTGAAAATTTAAAACGCACCCGGCATGTAAATCTATGACTATGATATACCTGACATCTTGTCACCCAGTTTCCTGCTCTATCATCAGATCCTCCTCCTCAAAGTACCATATAAAACCAAAACACTAAGAAAAATATTTTTTATAAAACCAAAAATAATTTGCAAAATTCGGAAATCTAAATATATAAAAGGCAGAAGTGACTGACTGACTGACTGATTTATCAAAACACAGCTCTAACCTTTGCACGGATCCGGTTGAAAGGATACTGATAGCTATAAGTAATAAAAAAAAATGATGATTTAATTTTTAATTTATTTTTATTCTCTATTTATTGTTATAGCGCCAATAGAAACACATTCTCTGGAAATTTCAACTCTACCTAGGATCAGCAGCCCGCTGATAGACGGACGGATGGACAGCTTAGTAATAGGGTCCCGTTGGTTACCCTTCGGGTACGGAACTCTAACATATAGATCTACTGAGATTTTATTTAGACAATATTTTTTCCTTACCCATTTTTCCATGAATTAATTCGGCACGAAGATCTCTTGATATTGGTGGTACAGGTTCGTCCGTACTCTTCATTAGAGCTACTTAAATATTCCAGAAGTGCCTTCGGGATTTCATTTAGACGTTTGGTGTTTTTGTATTTTTACATACCGCTGGGACGTCTACGCTTTAGCCTTTATTCTCATTGAATATATTATTACGTATTTTTTTATTCTTTTTGGTAGTAAAGTTCTTTATTTACTTACTAGCTGATGCCCGCGACTTCGTCTACGAAGATTTACTTGTTAAAATCCCACGGGAACTCATTGATTTTCCGGGATAAAAAGTAGCCTATGTCACTCTTCAGGTCCTCAACCATGCGAAAAATCACATCGATCCGTAGCTCTGTTGTAGCGTATTTGAAGGACAAACTAACAAACAAACACACTTTCGATTTTATAATATTAGTAAGGATTACTTTATTATTCATTTTAATTCAATACATTATTTATTCTTTAGTTCTCATATATATAAAGAGTTAAGGGTCGAACTTCGATATTGGGATAATCTTTTACGATATTTTTACCTAGTGCTGATTTCACTAACGAGTGAAGTTTTTCCGAAGAATAAATTGGACATTCTGGCAGTTTTTGTGTTGAAAATCTGCTAAAATATCTTTACGCTCGGAAAAGACTTATTTTTCGTTGGTTACTTTTAGACTATCCAGTATATTTTTAAAATTGAGATCTTAACGTGTGCTATTTTCACTGGCGGTTTTTTCCTTATTCGTGAGAACTTTATTTTCTTTCATCTAAGGTTTCCCTTTTATCTAAGTTTTTCTTTGAAGAAAAGTTTAAGACGTTGAACAAACCGCAAACACTTCAATACCAAACGTTATACCTAAGTATATAGCTTCGATGTTTCGTTGTTACAAAACGAGGTAAATGTAATCTAAGCCCGGATCAGATAAGTTTAGCGATAAACCCATGTGAAAATCGATTGGCACAAAATGTATTACAAACTAGACGATGCCCGCGACTGCGTCCGCGTGGCCCAAGGTTTTTCAATTCCCATGGGAACTCTGTAATTGTCCGGAATAAAATGTAGCCTATGTTTTAATTCTGGGTATGAGCTATCTCCATTCCAAATTTCAGCCAAATTGGTTCATTCGTTATGGCGTGAAGGAGTAACAAACATACATACACACACATACACTTACAAACTTTCGGCTTTATAATATTAGTGTTATGGCGTGAAGGAGTAACAAACATACACACACACACATACACTTACAAACTTTCGGCTTTATAATATTAGTGTGATAGAAAGTAGTGTACTTCGGGTTTTACGTACCCATAAAATTTTTTAGTCCTTGGTAGATAATTTAAAATGGGTTTATAAATGATGCGTACAATTATGTTGTACTACTAGCTTTTGCACGTGAATTCGTCCGCGTGGAGTTAAGTTTTTAAAATCCCCTGAGAAGTCTCTGTTTTTCCGGGATAAAAAGTAACCCATGTTTCTGTCTAGGTCCTATGCAAAAAATAATGGCGATTCGTTGCTCCGTTGCTGCGTGGTTGAAAGATAAACAATCAAACTCGCTAGTTGATGCCCGCGACTTCGTTTGCGTGGATTGAGGTTTTTTTTATTCCCGCAGGAACTCTCTTATTTTCCGGGATAAAAGTAGCCTAGGTCGCGCTCCAGGTTCTCAACTATATCCATGCAAAAAATCACGTCGATCCGTAGCTCTGTTGCACTGTTATTGAAGGACAAACCAACAAAGAAACAAAGCATTTATATTATATATTAGTAAGGATTGGTGAGGCTAATCTAAGGAAGGAAGAAGGAGATATAGGAAGAATAATCTCAGGTGTCATATAAACTGTGAAATAATAACATATTCGTTGTGGTTAAGGCTTTATTTTTCAAGTGCGATGAAACGATATCCCAAGCGTCCCGATCTTCATTCGCCGTCGGACCGTTCGCTGTCGTACACGTTCCGAGTATACTAAGGGAACCATTTCGTATCGGAATTTTAACGTGAGCCTACAGTGACAGTATTATGTGCTAAATGGACTTCGAACTGTGCAATATGAAAGGCAGACACCAGTTCCGTAGGCGGTTCAGTTTGCAACCCTCCTTTCTGAAAGAGGAATCCGAAGATGAGAGGCGACCGCACAGGTAAACAATACCTAAGTACTTAATCGTGTTTTATTATAATATCAACTTTAATCCAAACAATAACATTTTCATAGAGTTTCGTCTTATTGATTTATGTAAATTACAGGAGTATTTATGTATAAAACTTAAGTGGTTTGTACTAAAATATAAGCTTAAATCATATTTCATTATATGAAAATCGTACTTAGATTGATAGGTAATAGTTCATAAATAGCACGCAATTTAAAAAAAAAATTCGTTACAAGTCGATGCCCGCGACTTCGTTCGCGTGGATTAAGGTTTTTCATTCCTCGGGAACTCTCTTATTTCTTTGGGGATAGAAAGCGTATGTGTTATTCCAGACTATAATCTATATCTGTGCCAAATATCAGCCAAATCGGTTCAGTCGTTATGGCGTGATTGAACAACAAACATCAATCCATCCAGCCATCCATACATCCAAACTTTCGCATTTATAATATTACTAATAGGTTAGTTTTGCATCATACTCGTAGAAGGCATTATCTTATCATAATAATTATTGGTTGTTATTTTCATCTAAATCAAAATTGGTCTCGCAACTTCTTGGGTCGGATCAAAGTTCAGGCAATTAAATTAATTTAAGTAAATTGAAGGTTTCAAGAGGGTGTCCGATTTTAATCTGAAAAGTTTTATCTTTTATTAGAAAAGATATCCATTCATCAAGTAAGCGTATTTATTGGATACCTTTAATAATAATTTTATTATGATTATTTCGAGCTGTGAAAAGGTTTACACAGACAGTGTTTTATTTAATACTGAAATAAAAAGTAATATTTTGCTGTAATCCGCCTAACAGAAAAAATCTGTATCTGTACACGTGCCGCTCGCGCTGTACACCGTTGTTTCTCCACTTTTCTCCAGAATAGAAGAAACACCGGAACAACACAACGCCAACACGTAGTGTCACACAAACTCCTACACTACGCAAAATGTTTAGTGTTGTTAGTGAAAATCGAACCCTCTGTAGCAACACTGAATGAGAAAAGGCCGTTTTCTCAAAAGATTTACAACTAGAAAATGTTTGCAACGCAATCTATGAATAAAGTATGTTTTTGATACGAGTATTATTTTCCTTAAAGAGTACGTAATATCTTATCGAACTAGTGGGTACCTATTTTATTGAATTGAAGGGAATACGTTTAAATGCCTACCTTCCGGCTTCCATTTTTCCAACTATCTTACTCTAAGTACTTTACATATTTTAGGCAAGTGCGCTTCCTATTAGTCAGGATCTTCACTTACCATCAAGTGAGATTGCAGTCAAGCTCTAGTCTATATATTTAAAATATATATGTGTACATAATCTTCGTGTCCCGACAGTGCATGGTTATCGCCTCGTTTGTGTAAAACTCCTTGTGAAGAGGACCCGGATATCGCTATTCAAGAATAAGCCATTCAATCCATTCAGTGTTGATCTCTCTAGATCTCTTTGTGTGAAGAATCTATTGCGATTATTATTATTTATTATTTATTTTACGATATTTATTTTCATGCAGTAGTCCTAGACTTAGAGAGTCCCAGTACATAGGTTTTCGAGAAAAAATGTTATAGTAATATGTACTGTGTTTATGGGAAAAAATTATGCGCAAATCTGTCATTTAATTCAGATTTCAAATAGTTCTATGGAGCTGGTCTACTGCGGAAAAACTGCATCAACCTACCATCAACCGTTGCTATATAGTCAATCAGTACCCCTATTTTTCCGTCGGGAGACTGATATGGTAACTTTTCATGGCGTAACCACGAACCGATCTCGACTAGAAATCGAAATCTTGGCACAAAGCTAATTTGCATCCCAAAGACTGACATAGGCTACTTTCTATCACAAAAAAACAAAGAGTTCCCGCAAGTTTAAAAAACTAAATCTATGCCGAACACGTCGTGTACTTTAGCTACTGTAGGTATTAAAACATGAAAATAAAATTTAATATTATAGCCTTAGGTACATAAGTAATTCACTAAACATTTTAAGCCAGGCTTTGTGGGAGTTGGTCGAAGTATTATAATTCATTGGCCCTCCTTAGCCGGGATTTGCTGGAGTCTGCTACTGTATCGCTCGACAGGGGCCTAATCCTGTGTATCAACCCACTATTTAAACTTTCTGTATTAAATTTTCTTATAAATATCAAATATCAAACATAATCCAAAATGACGAGATCCGAAGAACCAAAGTTACCGACATAGATCGTTGCATGACTTTCAACTTAACTTACCTTTTCAGTCTGATTAATTTTGTATATTATGTGTGATATTATTGGTAATTTACACTATAGGCAAAACATATAATATTCAAATAGGCTCGTGAATTTGCTACGCTTCAAGAAATTACAAAAGTCGTTTGTGGGAATGGTCGTGAGGTTCTATAATAAAATTCTTTCTTTTTTTCAGTACATATTCAACTTCCGTGTCCTTTTTCCAGCTATTTGCCTCTCTTAGGCTGAGATCTATAGACTGCACACTTTCTGCTCAGACTTAAAACAGAATTTAAACGAGACAGATTTAAGTCAGGGATATAAGTGTTTCTTTCTCGTTTTAACTCTAAAGTTGGAGTTCAGTAACTACTAATACTAAAGTATCTATTTCATCTAGATATAAATGAAAGACAGAGAAGCAATTAGCCATAAGCAAAAGCCACCTTCCTCCATACGACGATTGCTAACCTTGTATCTATATATCAATAATATAATTATCTCACTTCGTTAAAAATTGATGACGTTGTTATTTCATCAACATTTTTAATTAAAATGCTAACAATCCTTCCTACTGATTGCTCTCACTACGCCACTTTAGCAGGTTTATAAGCGTGTTTACTATTTACCTTTTGCCGGGTTCCACAGCGCAAACAACATGATTTTTCACATCTTATTTATTACATTGACGTAATAATTCAAAAGAAAAGATTAAACTTCAGCTTTCAAGGAAATTAACAAAAATCTTTTAATTAACTAATCTTATAATAAATACAGCAGTGATTTTACAAATATTATACAATTCATATTTCATCGTCATTCTTCACAGATAAGCTTATTTATAACTACACTGTAAAAAAACACTTACTTTTCTGATAGGGTTTAATCTCATTTACAATTTGAGCATTTACACTTCCCCCGAATAATGTTTACGCTTGACGCTTACATTCTCTTACATTTCATTGATAGGTCTATCTAATTTTAATTAAAATGTTCACGAAACTACCATTAAATCGTTTAAGACTCACTTTGCCATCAATATAATTTACATCTTATATTCATTCTTCTCTGTTTGTTTATTTGTTTGTTTGTTTGTATTCTCTGTTCTCCAGTTTTCATTACGTTGACGAAAGAGAAAGCTTATATACATATTATGCATACGCTTCTTGGTAATTGGTACATCGATACGGTTCATTAAATTGCTTGTTTGAAACATTTCAGCGAATAGCTCTGAACGGACAATGTTCAACAAACAATTTATTAATCGAATTGAAAAAAAAAACAACTAACTAACATTGTTTCAAGTGGAAGTCAATGCAAGAGACCTTTGTTCAACAGTGGACGTCTATCGATTGATAAAGAAAAAGAAGAGTATGGAAATAATTGAGTATTTGACAATTTTTTTTGATATACTTAACACAAAGCTTTTTAATATTATAACACAATGTCATTTTTCTTTTTTTAATATCTTAATTAGTCTCGAAAATATGCTAGAAAAAGAGAGCGCTATTGCAACATGACGTCACGATTCAACAGCTCCATATACTCTCCATACAAAATTTCGTTTTAGAAAGAGACGGATACAGTCGCAGTAAAAAGCTTGTAACTTACTTGTTTTTTGACCGATTTATTTTCTGTTTTTACAAATTTTCAATAGTAATTTTCGATAGTAATTTTTCAATGACAAGATAGACCTTGACTGCGATCTCATCTGATGGCTTACCGTCACTTATGACGATGCAGTCTTAGATGGTAGCGGGCTAACTTGGAAGGAGTATGGCAGTGTAAATTCAACCTATAGGTTGAATATAGGGGTATACCCCTAATCGGTTTCAACTCGCCATCGTGCCGGAACACTAAATCGCTTTGCGGCACGTCTTTGACGGTAGTGTCGTAACTAGCCACGTCCAAAGCCTCCCACTAGACAAATGAATATCCGCAATTTGACAACATTCAAATACCCAATTGTTACAATATGTTCACTCTCACGAGTATCATCTACGCTGTGTCATCGCAATTCGCAAAATGCGACACACGAAGTTCACGCTCAATAAAACCGGTGTGCGGCGAGTCCCCAGCGGCTTTCCCGCCAGCAGCACACATTCTTCTGCAACGCAATTGTGTTATCTAAATTGAGTTGGATTTGGGAAATAAGGGTGCGTTAATAGGACATTCCTATTTTGTCGACAAGTAGGTAGCTGACGCCTACGAATTTGTGTCCGCCCGGGATTTGGGTTCCCGTGGGAATTGATAGATTTTCGTTCTTGCGACATAAAATTTATTATGTCTTTAGGATGTGTATTATATTATAAGTTTTTAGCACTCAATGGTTTAAAAAAAATACAAACGAGTACCGGAAACAAACATACACACACACAGACACAAACTTTCGCTTTTATAATATTAGTGTGAAGTGTGATTGTGTGATGTGATAATGGCTATTCACAATGAATTTCTGTCTTAGGCAATTACTACTCGAATGACTTTATAATATGTATTAAATTATAATAGAGAGAATTTTTTCCTTTACTAAGAAAAGCTTTTTCTGATTTGCTTTTTCTCTACCTCAATATAAAGCAAAAGTCATCGCAAAGTGAAGTTGGCACTTGATTTTACTCAAATCTTTTATCACATTAGGTATCTGAGATATATGTATGTCTTGCATGATTAGGTATATCAACCGAATTTATGATGAGACTATATGAGAGACTATATTATGCAGTAGGCAGGCAGTAGGTACTCAGATGCAGTAGGTACTTATACAAAGTTCTGGCACTAAATAACTTTAGCGGAAGATTGATGTAGGTACTCGTAGACACTTCGTCAAGTGATAAACTTGACTAAGCTAAACAAGTGATAGAGTGAAAGCCTTTGTCTGTTAATTACGGACTGACAGGTGTGGGTGCTAACAACAGCTTCTGTGATCTAATTGCTGGCTTATTTAGTGCGTATCACGTAAAAGTGTTGGATTTTTGTGTCCTGTGTTGCTACACAGCAGTCTTGAGTTGCGAAATTGGCGATGATGCATCCCATGCCTCGAAGAGCATGTAAGAACACATGTCCAACGTGTTTTTACATGCTCTGCCCTTAATAGGTACCTCTCATTAGACTATTCGAGTGCATTTTTTTCATCCTTGCATTTTTGTCCCATTAGACTATTCGAGTGCACTATTATATCTACTGCGCAGTTGGCAAGTCTCTGTTGCGTTTCGGTCAGGCGGGTCAGGATTTTGTTCCATTTCTCTAGTCAGTTACACAATCATTAAGTATGTCTTCTTTATCAATATTAATTTTAGAACACTCATTGTATTCAATATATTTTTTTTATACGTTACCTAATAATAATACCTATGGTACAGAAGATTCATTTCACAAAATGATTTAAATAAATAGTGACTCTTGTACTACACAATAAAGTGCAATTCATTGACACAGCGCTACTTCCCTACCGTCTTATTCACCTAAACTTTTCGCTCTTTCTATAACGTAACTCTTATCCCTTCGCACTCTCTGAATTTAGGCCCTTTGAATAGGTACGTCGGGCCTGCTAATAGCATAGAACGATTTTATATTCACGAGTCTGTATCAGTAGGTATGTGAAACATTTTCCCAGCGGTTATTGAGTATCGCATAGTCAGACCTCTCCTAATAAAAGAAACGTCGCACCCACTTTTATTCGATTCCGAGTCCAAAGCCTTTTATTCGATTGTTTCGATGCTGGAATTGAAACGGAAACACTATTTATCTGTGTCACATTTCTATGAAAACATCTTCCACGAAGGTTGAAATACATTTAGGCACGATTGATATTTTCAAAGTATTTTTATTTATAGGTTCTTTTTTATGACTTCAGCTAAATACAGCTTGATTAAGTTATCATAAAGACTGTCCTTATTAATATTACAAATACGAAAGTGTTGATTTTTTGGTTTGTCCTCTAATCAAGCAGAACTACAGCAACGGATCAACATGATTTTTTGCTTGGGTATAGCGAGGGACCGATAGTGAAGCTTTTGTACAACAAAGCCGCACGCGTCAATAATGACCCTGTACTCGTTCGTCGAATGAATTTTCTGAGCCGTTTTCCGTTAGGTCAATGTGTAAAAGGCTCTATAGAATTTCTGAAATAAACGGAAAAAATACATTGACAAACCGCTGCGATTTAGATTTAATGGATTCGACTCTTAGTTCTATTAAAACAAGGTTAAAACTGTAATGAAAGTTGTTTCTGTACAGTCTGGAATAACAAAAAATATCGGTTTTTAAATGGAAAGATTAACAACTTTTTATATTGGAGCTCCGACATTTGACCTTTAAAACCCATTAGGGCCGGGCCAATGTTATATTAGGCGCTATTAACAAAATACCTCAAAGTTTCAACAGTTGCCATTTACGACAGATATTGTTTCTAATTCTTCAATGGTCTGGTGGTAAGTAAGTAGATTTAGTCTAATTTGACCTGAGTTAGCAGGATGCCTTTGATCTCCACTCAGGTGAAATAATTTCTGAAAAACCTTTTTTATGTGGCGGCATAGAACTTTTTATGCCTAAAACAAGAAAAAGTTTTGGATTCGGAAGATGAACGGATCTGCGTAACAATAGACTATTCTAGGCTCTTGCATTCTAGTCGCCAATCTATTGTAAGTAATAAAATAAGTGCCTGAGTTTCTGGCCTCAATGTCACGGTTCCAAGTTCAATTCTCAGTCACGTACCTACATCTAGCGTTGCCAGACGTCCCGTATTTCCCGGGACATACATTTCCCGTATTTTAGGCATAGTTTAAAATGTCCCGGCGGGACTGACTCTATCCCGTATTTGAACCGTACGTCGTTTTTCATTATGAAATCGATGTAAGTATTCACACACGCAACGTTCGTAAAACGTACCGACTCGTCTCGCTACTAACTAGTAACTTGCACTTGCAGCCCGCATCGACCAATGACAGTGTTAGTGTCAGAATGACAATGTTAAAACTGACTCGATCCTCGGAAAAATATAAAAAATAATAAAAATGACACTAAATAATTTTGTTTTTTATTTGTCCCGGGTAAAAACTGAAATCCCGTATTTTTTGCCCATTTAACCATTTGTCTCTTATAGGCTGAAAAAAAAATCTGGCAACCCTACCTACATCTATCTTTTTGTTCAGGTACTTTAGCGATAAAAGAAAACTCGTGAAGAATCGTGCTTGCCTAAGATTGCTCCAAAATGTTCTCAAAGTGTTTGAAGTCTGTCAATTCACATTTGGCTAGGGTGGTGGGCTATGGTTTACCCTTTCCATTCTGAGAAGAACCATGCCCTGTAGCGGGCCGGTGATGAAGGGAGTTGATGATGATTTATTAATTTTATTGCCTCGTTGGTCCAGTTGTTAGCAAGTTCGACTGAGGTCCTGGATTCGATTCCCGAGTCACGCCAAAAAATGTATTGGGTTTTTCTGTCAAGAAATTCTCACTAGTTACTAGCCTGGAGTTAGCGGTGTGTGGTGACACACACTGCTAACTTCCTAACGTAACGAAAAGTGGAAAAGTGGAAATGCACAACCGCATAGGTACCTACTAGTTTCACTGTGTACGTATAAAATTCACCTGTTTTTTAAAACCATTTCAAATTAAAAAGTCTGGTAAAAATCGTAAAAGGTAAAGTTTTGTAGTATCTGTATATTGGCATGGGAATTGGGAATAAAATTGCAGTGTGTGTGTACCTACCCTACTACGCATCACTGAAAGAACAAGTTTTATAGGTCTCATAGTTCCACGTAGATTGCCTTAAATCGATGAGTATAGCCTCAATAAATCGTTTAACCTGTATAGGATAGATTGCGGTTCGAAAAGGAATAAAATTAATATTCGTGCTCGTAAAATATTGTCAGAGCATTTTTCCACTCCAAATGGCTTAGATAAATGTTTTCGTAACTAATATGTTACGCCACCTGAAATGGTATTAAAGCCTATTAAAAGTAAGTAATAAAAAATCCTTTTTACTCTAACCTATGTCCACACATATTATCTTGATTTTTATGGTTTTTTTTACTGAAGTTATTAAGTTAGATTAATAGCAATTTGAAAATATAGGCTATTAGCGACACGCCCCGGCTTCAATTAATAATAACGAAATTGAGATTTTCATACTAAAAAACCATTAAAATTTCCGAAGTTTCAGGTGGATTTTCCAAAAAAATTCTTTAAGACGTTGTCCTGACAATTACAAACACATGGGGTTCACCTGTCAGTTGGTAAAAAAAAAGATTGCCGTTCTCAAGCAATGATCTTTCATACGTGGGACAATTTTTTTTTTTATTGATATAGAACTATAGATTTATTATTCCGATAGCTTTGGAAGTGCAAACCATTTGTCACTGCTGCAGTGATTTTTACGTGGTTTTTGTGTACCACGCGTAAAACAAATAAGGTAAAGTATACCTATCACTTAATTATAATATTATGCTGATAAACGCAAAAATTCTTTTTACAAAACAGACTTCATACGCCACTACAAAATATATCGTACGTCAGAATAATCGGGGAACATCTTCGATCACAGAAAAACTAGGGAACATACATAAAAAATAAAATATAAAAAAAGATTCCGGCGAATTGAGGACCTCTTCCTTTTGTGGAATTCGGTTGATAAGATAAAGTATATCACTTAATTATAATATGCTGATAAGCTTAAATTAAAATATGTCACAAGGTGCCTACATCGTACTACATTGTCACCTACATAGCGGAGTTAAACCTCATTTTCATTGGTGACGATCCCATACGGGCTAATTCACGAACAGATAAAATGCTTGCCAATTGTTATTGCGCTGTTAAACCGATAATAAAGAACGAAGTAGGTACTTAAAGCCGGGTACTCATATGCGACTCTCTTGTAGATCCTTGAACTTTTAAGCCTGGTACATAATTACGTGGAAGCCATATTCTTGCCGGGACAGGTATAAGTATGTACCTACCCTACGCAATGTACACGATCATAGTAGTTAACAGCAACAACCCTTCCAGAGCGAGCGCCCTCTGTGTAATAAAATCTCGTAATTCTTATAATATTGTCAAAACTTAGTCCTCCTAGTAATGCCATAGGATTAGTTTTACCCCACTAAGGCAAAGCCAAAAGGAAGTGTTATCATTTTAGCAGACTATATATGTATGTAAGTAACTATTTACAAATGCTCCACCCCCGTAGCGAATAAACTATTGATCCGATTCTGATGAATGAGATGTCAAACGATTCGTATGATGGTTTGAGTGATATAGGCTATCAATACGACGGATGTTACATCCAATTTTCCTTACTAGAGTTATAAGTTTTAAAATTTCATCCTTTTTATAACATAACTTGATTTACGTATGACAATAAAGAGTTAGCAATCTATTTCGTTTAACCGATCTCTGGTTCGAATAGAGAAACTTACGTGTATTACTAGCTTTATAGCTCATATGTGAGTACCCGGATTAACGCGCCAGGGATCATATATATACTTGTAAGTACCTACTCCAAATGTGATGATAGCTCAATAAACTTATTCTACCACCCGCTGATAAATAAAACGCTTGATCATAAAATTGCACTTGTTTTCCATTTGGCTTTTCTGACGAAAACCTTTTACGGGCCCTGTTTTATTGCTAGCAAGAACGAGCTTCACGTGGTAGTTATAAGATTTGGTACGTTAAATAAACCCTTATTGTTGTTCTCAATTGTTATTATGTACCTACGAGTATATTTAGCGAAGTAAGGCCTATTAAAGACTAGCTTATACCCGCGACTTCGTTCGCGTGGATTGACGTTTTTTATTCCCGCGGAAAATCTTTTATTTCCCAGGATAAAAAGTAGCCTATGTCCTATTCCAGGCTGTGATTCATCTCTGTGCCGAATTTCAGCCAAATGGGTTCAGTCGTTGCGACGTGATTGAGTAACAAACATACAAACTTTCGCATTATAATAGGATAGGAAATAGGATAAATACCTACGTATACATTTTTGCATTTTTGAAGCTTTATTGTGGAAGCACTGTATACATAGCATAGCTTTGTAAAAAAAATTTTTTTTGAAAAGAGCAACTGCTGAGTTTCTTACCGGCTCTTCTCAGCAGAATCTGCATTCCAAACCGGTGGTAGATTTATGACGTGTCATAAGAGCTACAAGTTAGCCTAAGTACATGAAATAAATAAATTTTGAATTTGAATTTGAATAGGATTATTGCCCTAAATTAACACATAGTGACATAGGTATATAATATATTTTTCTATACTCTTACAGTTCTTGCATTTCACGAGGGCCCGTGAGCTTTACTTGTGGTTACGTCGTGTACATGCACATTGTGTAAGTGTCCGTGCCTGTCAGGAACCTAGGTGAGAGCGGTCAGGTACAAGCAAGCTCTCGCTCACAGTTATACAGATACGACACACACACAACCATAAGCCACGTGCCCTCGTGAATTGAAAGAACTATAAACCAAACGCGTCTTTACTCTTTAGTACTAATAAGTACCCATAATTACATTAGCTTTTGTCCCCGCGACTTCGTCTACACGGAGTTTTGGGGTGAAATTTTCATAAACGATGAAACATGTAAGTACTTCTTTATTTTTAATCGGAAGCCCAAATTACAAGTTTCATGGATATAACTTGAAACATAATGGACTTACATACAAAATTTTATCCCCTATTAAACCCCCTTGGAGATGAATTTCAAAAATTCTTTCTTATTGGGTGCCTACGTCATAAAAGGAACCTACTATCTAAATTTCAAGTATCTAACTCCAGTGGTTTAGGTTGTGGGTTGATAGGTCAGTCAGGCAGTCAGTCAATCAGTCAATCTGGACAAGTCTTTTATAAGTAGGTACATATTAGTATTTCGTCTATCCCGATAATATTAATCCCTATAGGTATAACATGTTCATGTTATGTTATAGGTAAAGCTATTATGACATTGGCATGGGCTAAGAAAGAATTTTTGAAAATTCAACTCCCCAAGAGGATAGCACAGGGGTTTGGAAAATCGAACTTGACGTGACCGAAACCGCGGGCAAAAGCTAGTGTTATATGTATATAGGGTGTATATAGGGTGATCATCGTCGTAAATATTTTCGCCACTGCTGACATTTATTTGCATCGTAAAACGCTTACGATTTTGTTATTATACACAGTACCCGCAAGAAACCTTAATTTTTACGGCCGTGTTATAAAGGAAGGAAATGTCACTCAACCACAAATTGTAGCTTCTCGTAAGCAATTTATTTAGCCTACTTTGTATAGCTGCTTGTTCTCCCATTTTTATTTTTATTTTCTAGATTTTTCCTGCGATTTATCCGCGTAGCGTTCGATTTTTCAAAAGTTCCGCGGAAACTCTTTTTTGTTCCAGAACAAAAAGTAACCTACGTCACTCCCAAATTCCTCAACTATCTCCAAAAAAATCACATCGATTGCTCCTTTGCTGCGTGATTGTAGGAAAAACCAATAAAAACACAATTTTGAAAATAACTTTATATATAGTTAGGTAAAATATTAGTAAGGATTATACAATACCAGCTGTTGACTTCGTTCTCTTGAGATGTTTAATTCCCGCGGGAACTTTATTATTTTCCGTGATAAAAAGTAGCCTATGTATTATTCCAGACCACTTACCTTTGTGCCTTTCAGTCAAATCGGTTCAGCCGTTGCGGCGTGATTGAGTAACAAACATCCATCCACCCATCCGTACAAACCTTTCGCATCTATACTAATATTATAAAGCTGAAAAGTTTGTTTGTTTGAACGCGCTAATCTCAGGAACTACTGGTTCGAATTGAAAAATTCTTTTTGTGTTGTTTAGTCCATTTATCGAGGAAGGCTTTAGAGTATATAACATCACGCTGCGACCAATAGGAGTGAAGCATCAGTGAAAAATGTTGCAAAAACGGGGAAAATTATCCATATTTTGCCGTAACATTTAATAAATCACAGGGGCAAATACGTAGGAATCGATTTACGTCAAGACTGCTTTTCACACGCCCAACTATATGTAGCATTGTCAAGATCGGTTTGCGGAGAAAATCAGTACGTTCTTCTGTCACAAGAAAAACTTAAAATATCATTTACACAGAAGTACTTTAAAATATATTCTTTTAAAAACTTCTTAATCGCGATCATAATAATTAATGATTAAATGAACTTACCTGTACGTGAAGTTCAATCACAATTATTCGAAGGGCTTCGTTCGAAGAAAATTGACGCGGACGAAGTCGCGGGCAACAGCTAATTTATAATATTAAGTAGGATCAATCGATTATTTCATCACATGTTTTTTATAGGGTTGAATTGCAGTTATTAACCAAAATGAGGAAGAAAATAACGTGAAAATACCTTTTCCACGCAAACATGCGTGTTAATTGTAGTCGACTGGTTAATCGAAACAGCTGCGCTTGTTCCAAATTTCAATAAAGGGTACGTCGGCGTTGTTGCTGACCACAATCCACGGCAGTTAAGCCTTTGTGTAAATGATCAGTTTCGAAATTGGTTTCAAAAATCTTAATAGTGCAGCGTAGCCGTTTTATTTAGTAACTAGCTGATGCCCGCGACTTCGTCCGCGTGGATTTAGTTTTTAAAATCCCGTGGGAACTCTTTGATTATCTGGGTTAAAAAGTAGCGTCTGCCACTCTCCAGGTCCTCAAGTATACCCATGCAAAAAATCTAGTAAAGCCTTAGCTCTGTTTCAGCGTGATTGAAGGACAAACGAGCAAACCAACAAGCAAACACACTTTATTATATGTAAAAGCGTTGTGATTTGACATCTTCATAAACAAAAAATTTGATTCCTCCATGTCTTCGTATGATGAAAATCCGACTATCCATGAAAACTTAACTATATACACTCCGAACTTTAACAAAAGCAAACGGTATAGACTCGCAACGTGTATGAATTTCACTTTAATACTGTAACAGTAGGTTCACAACTTCACAAACAATTACAGGCCATGCTACATTAATATGTGGTCGATCCAGCATTAAATTCACTGTTCCGTGCGGTTGTCAATGTACGCAGTTATGTCAAAGGTAACGGATAAATACCTCAAATCATCAATTATGTATTATATAAAAAGGCTTGTCCTGACTGACTGACTGACTGACTGACTGACTGACTGACTGACGATCAACGCACAGCCTAAACCACTGAAGTTAGAAACTTGAAATTTTGACAGTAGGTTCCTTTTATGACGTAGGCGAGCACTAAGAAAGGATTTTTCGAAATTCGCCCCCCAAGGGGGTAAAAAGGGGGGTTAAAGTTTGTATGAAACTCCGTCATTTTTCGAGTTATACTCATGAAATTCGGTATTTAGGCTTTAAATTGAAAACAAAAAAGTACGTGTTTCACAGTTTTTAAAAATTCTACCCCCTAAGGGGTTAAATAGGGGTTGAATGTTTGTATAACAGTCCTTCGTTCTTCAAGTTATTTTTCAAGTTACGTTTATGAAACTTGATATTTTGGCTCTTGATTAAAAATAAAGAATTACGTATTTTACATTTTTTTTAAATTCTCCCCCCAAGGGGGTAAAAAGGGGGGTTAAAGTTTGTATGAAACTCCGTCATTTTTCAAGCTATACCCATAAAATTCGGTATTTAGGCTTTAAATTGAAAACAAAAAAGTAAGTGTTTCACACTTTTAAAAAATTCTACCCCCTAAGGGGTTAAATAGGGGTTGAATGTTTGTATGATAGTCCTTCGTTCTTCAAGTTATTTTTCAAGTTATGTTTATGAAACTTGATATTTTGGCTCTTGATCAAAAATAAAGAATTACGTATTTTACATTTTTCGAAAATTCTCCCCCAAAGGGAGTTAAATGGGGGGGGTTAAAGTTTGTATGAAAGTCCGTCATTTTTCAAGTTATACCCATGAAATTCGGTATTTGGGCTTTCAGTTAAAAATAAAAAAGGACGTGTTTCACGGTTTTCAAAAATTCTACTCCCAAAGGGGTTGAATGGGGGTTGAATGTTTGTATGAAAATCCATAATTTTTCAAGTTAATATCGAGCAACGGATCTACGTGATTCTTTGATGGGTATGGTTGCAGACAGTGTGTTATAGGTTACTTTTATTCGGACAAAATCAGGAGTCCGCACGGGATTTTCAAAGAACCTAATTCCACGCGGACGAAGTCGCGAGGGGACAGCTAGTTATGTATAGTTTAGTTACGGGCGCTTTACTTGTGGTTACGTCGTGTACATGCACATTGCGTAAGTGTGCGTGCTTGTCAGGAGCCTAGGTGGGAGCAGTCAGAGGCGAGTAAGCTCTCGCTCACACTTATAAAGATACGACACACACACACAACCATGAGCCACGAGTCTTCGTGAAATGAAAGAACTATAGCGGCATGAACCTAGGTTCATGTGTAGCAGTTTCAAATGTAGTTTCGTGTTCGTGCATACACAGACAATGGTTACCAGCTCGTAAACGAACAACTTTCGAAAACTTTCTGTGGCTACTCTGCCGGATAATAGAATACTACCGGAAATTTGCCGAATTAACCTAAAACTTTTGCAAGAAAAACGTAATCTACCACAATTTCCGCGAAAGAGGTTTATATATATGACAACTTATTTAATAAATTTGAATCCGCTTATGACGTTGTTTTTGGATTCTAAATCCATCTCAAATTCGTTTTGTCCGTTTATAGCGGCTAAACTGGGAAACGGCTGAACCGATTTTGACGGGACTTTCACTGGTAGATAATCCTATGACCTATCATCCTATTAATATTATAAATGCGAAAATTTGGATATGTGGATGGATGGATGTTCGTTACTCAAGCACGCCGTAACGACTGAATTGATTTGGCTGATATTGTCGGAAAATAGGAGAATTCCCGCGGGAATTACGACGAAGTCGCGGGCATCATCTATTTAATTAATAATTTTATAAAAATGTGTTGTATTTTCTCTTTGAAGGCAATCCTAGCTATCGACCAAGCGGATAAAAGCTTGTGAAGCAATAAAGAAGTATTTCTGAGTCGCTCTAAACTCGCAGGCCTAAGGAAAATAGAAAGTAATAGCATTTCCCACTTTATCCGAAACGCAAATTCAAGTCACGCCTTGCTCGGGGTTTGTTTACTCACTTTGTTTTCTCCCTTTGTTCTGAGCATTCTAAGTACACGTCGTAACATATTCGAATTTGTTGTCTGAATCTTAACGAAAAGATATTGTATCTCACTCATCTATATAAATCACACTTATATTATAAAGGCGAAAGTTTGTATGTGTATGTGTATGTGTGTGTTTATGTTTGTTACTCTTTCATGCAAAAACTACTGAACAGATTTAGCTTTTGGAATGGAGATAGCTCATACCCAAGATTAATACATTTTATCCCGGAAAATGAAAGAGTTTCTGCTGGGAAAATTTCAACTCTCTACCTATTACGGATCATGAGATACAGCCTGTTAACAGACAGACGGACGGACAGCAGAGACTTAGTTATAGTTTTCCCTTTAGCCCTTCGGGTACAGAACCCTAAAATGCATTGATTCAACAAGAACGTCATTAAAGCAGATTCAGCTGAGAAGCGACAGCAAGAAACTCAGCAATTGTCCATTTCAAAAAAAAAATGTTACAAGTATGTAGCTTAGATATCCATCTTGTGGACATGAAACTTTTTTATAAAGATACTAACTGTAGGTATAATAAATTCGGGTGCTAGGTGACTTTTGATTGAACGCTCTTGAATTTTGGAGACGTTTTAAAAAATCGAGCGTAGGATTACCAATGAGATAACACTACGAACAATAGACTTGCCTCGAAACAAATCCTTTGTTGGTATAACCCACTTCATATTCACGCTATGAAGGCACAATCATTAGGTCAACAAGACAGGTCCCGCAGGCCACTCGATCCCTCACCTTGAACTTCGTAACCAACCAATGCAAGCAGGAGGTATTTATTGGCAACGAGAAAACAAACGACGCGACGGTATACCAGAAAAATAATTGATTGGGACTCGAAGAATTCCCAATAGCGTTATTCTAGTATTTTTCAGAAACATTTTCCATAAACTTTTCAGTTTTACAATAAGTTAATTATGAGTTCGCGGAATGGTAGGGTTAGTGGAACCGGGAGGGGTTACTTTTAATGACGTGTTACTTTTTGTGGTCTTCTTGGTAGCTCAACTGAGGCTGAAATTCTGTCTTGAGTCTGACTCAGCTCAGACCCAAGACAGAATTAAAACGAGACAGATTTATGTCAGAACATATTTGTGTCTCGTTTTAACCTCTATCTTAAGTATGCGCTGAGTCAAAGCACGTTCTATAGATCTCAGCCTACCTGCTAACTCAGAAAATTCTGAGACCAAACCCCGGATCCCATAAAAAGTTAGCCGAAGTCTCAACAAAAGTACTAGGCAATCACCGCCTTTAAGAGATGACTACTTGGAACAAACTCTTCCAATTTACCCCGCGTAATTTTCATTAGTCGAGCAACGCGCAGGAGCTACTAAAGTTTGACAGAGTTTGACAGAGTTTAGTTAGTCTTTGTTTGAATAATTTAATAAATACTACCAAGGCGTTGTTAATTCGACGGAGGAGCTAAATTTAGCAGCGAGATAACCGCATTCGAATCCATCAATCCGGTTAAGCTATATTTGCCGTGATTGCGCAAGTATCAACGTTATTAGCTTAGCGGCCGGTTGGAGTGTAATCGAATAGAATCCCGTGTCGTCAAACTATTTGTAAAGCACAGAAATACATCGAGATAGAACGGAAAAGTGGGTGGGGCGAAAATGAAACTGATGAAAATGTATTACTACTGATAATAATTAAACAATTCCTCTCAAAAATTAAGGCATTTCCTTTCACAGGGAGTGTTTATTTTCAGTCAAGATAATAAATATTGTTGTGTGCTGTGAAAAAACACGGTAGAAGCGCTTCAGTTTAACGTTTCTGAAACGAACGGCTAAGGTATGGAACACACTTCCAGCTTCTGTGTTTCCGGCCACGTGTAATCTGAGTACCTTCAAGACAAGAGTGAATAGACATTTTCTAGGCAAGCGCGCTCCAACCTAAACCTCATCAATGCTTTCCATCATTGATTGTCGTCAAGCGCAAGCCTATCTCATAATAATAGAAAGTTTTGTCCAGAAATGAGTGCGCATTTAAATCCTTATTAAAACAGTTATGATAATATTGAGCGTTGTAATCCCAAGGTGCTAGAATAGACCTGAGTCTCTATTTTCATGACTATATTAGTCAATAGAGTCATGAAAATAACTCATATATCCTTACTAATACCCTTATTATCCTTACTAATATTATAAATGCGAAAGTGTATTTGTTTGTTGGTTTGTCCTTCAATCACGCCGCAACAAAGAGGATTTTTGTATGGGTATTATTGAGGACCGGGAGAGTGACATAGGCCAGTTTATTTCTCGGAAAATCAAAGAGGTCCCGCGGGATTTTTCAAGAACTAAATCCACGCGAGCGAAGCCGCGGGCATCAACTAGTAGGTTCATAATAATCTCAAAACTAAACTAACTAGAGAGGTACTTACAATTCTTTATAATCGAGAAACTTATTCTCATAACTACAAATGATCCAACCTTTCATAATAAATAATTCAGAAAAACAATGTAGTACTCAGTCTAAAATGATATTACGAAAGTGTAAGAAATATTTTATTACTATGCTTTACCTTTTACACACACTGAGATTCCTTGCAAAAGATTCGCTAGATGTGACTGAAGTTGTCGTATAAAATTGTATTATTAACTTGGAACTTGAGTTATGGAGCCTTGACTGTTCCAAATGTGTTCGCTAGGAACTGTACACTATTTTATACTTTATTTTGTAACACAAATATTGTATGAAATGAGAAAAGAAAACAATGATAGGGAAAATGAGAACAGTATCTTCAGTGACACTTGCAAGCGACGAGGTGGTCTGTGGCCTATCCAAAGGAGATCTGTGCCCAATAGTGGGCCAACTTTAGAGAGGCCGAGTACGGTTCTTTATCGTAGCAATATTAACGGTTTAGGTAAAGTTCAGTGTAATCGATCGATGTGGCCTATCCAAATAGGAGATCTGTGCGCAATAGTGGGCCAACTTTAGAGAGGCCGAGTACGGTTCTTTATCGTAGCAATATTAACGGTTTAGGTAAAGTTCAGTGTAATCGATCGATGTGATTGCGACCGATAAGCCATGACGCATCGGGCGTCTGATACTGCGAAATAGATAATGCCATGGGGTATTACCATGGTATTACGTTCTGTAATGTGGCGGAGCATGAAATCCCTTTCGGTTCATTGCATTTGGCAACCTTGTCACCTTAAACCGGCCATACACGGACAGCTTGAAGCAGTCAAGATGGACTGCTTCAAGCTGCAACTGCATGGTGAACTACAGACTTCTATGTACGTACATATACGAACCGCTCAGGAAGTTGCAAATGCTTCGGGCGGTTGGCAGCACGATGAAATTTCATCATGCGCTCAAGCAGTCGTCAGGCATACCTACACTGACTGCTCGAGCTGTCGACTGCTCTGTAGCAACATGTGCTACTGATTTGAATGAAATTGAAAATGTGACTTGTTGAGCAGTTATCAATGCAGCTTCAAGCTGTTGACTATGACTGCAAGAGCGGTCCGTGTATGTTGATCACTGGCTAACTCCTCGAGCAGTCCGTGTATAGCCGGCCTTAGAGTTTAGAAATTGAATATATTATGTTTGAAGAGGGATTTAATAGAATATGATCCTTTACAACCTCCTCTTACATAAAGTATTTCGCAAGCTTAACATTCCAAGCGTATCTCAATGTTTTATGGTTTTGATACGACTGCCGAATAAGGGATATGTTTTTTGAGCGTTTATACATAATATATGTATTTATGTACATGCACAGCATACCATAGTATAAGTCTCTTACTATGGCGCGCTTTGGTATAGTCCATAAACAAAGTATTACTTAGTACCGTAAGGTAAACGATCCTTTAACCGCGATGTATTACCAGTAACCCTGTAAAGTGGTAATCCCCTGAAAAAGAGAATTGAAGCTCGTGCAAAAACTGCGCTGTAAAGTTTGTCACAGTACGTTGTTGACACAGCCATTTGCGCGGGTAAAAATACACTAATGAGGTAAATTTGTTTACCTTTGCGAAACCTCCCCTAAATACTGACGCTAATTTGCATGATTTATAATACAACCCACGTTAACGTTTAATAGGAACATTAAATTAGACTTATAATAACGTTTAAGAGGCCATATTTGTTTAAGCATGCAATTAAATCTTTAATTCGCTATTAATGAAATTTTTTCCAAAAACTGCTCTTAAAACCCTTGATTGTTCTGTTTTTATAGAAAACGATATTTAATTTTTATGTAGATAATAAATAAAATCCTCAAAAACATGAATAACTTTTTCATTTGTTATCATGGTACTTTTAGAGCAATATGATTAGATTTTTGCTCATTTACTCGCCAACTTGCTAAAATAAAAAGGTAAAGCGAGATCTCAGGAAAAAATCTATTAATTTCACATTTCAAAACACGCTCAAACCTAAGAGAGAACTTTTTCTCTTGTTCACAGAACCGAAAGAGTCGAACACCCAGTCACAACAAGCAGTGGAAACCTCGCCAATAATGCAGTCCGGCACAAAATTGTTGTGATGGGCGCAGCGAAAGTTGGCAAATCCTCGCTCATATCACAGTTCTTATACGGAACCTTCTCCACCAAGTACAAGAGGACCATAGAAGAGATGCACCACGGTGACTTCAATGTAGCCGGAGTGAGGTTAACCCTTGATATACTGGACACCTCAGGGGCATATGAGTTCCCAGCTATGCGAGCCTTGTCTATGCAGTCGGCGGACGCATTTATACTGGTCTATGACATCACAGACGCGGATAGCTTCGCCGAAGTTAGGGCACTGAGGGATCAAATTCACGAGACTAAAGGGAGTACGGCGGTTCCCATAGTGGTTGTCGGCAATAAAAAGGACTTGGCAGAATCTGGGGAGAGACAGGTCAGTGGACTAAAGATTTTAGACTTGATTCGTGGTTTAATGACATAATCGTGATAAAATTATACGAGTACGTACCACGGTAATTGTTTTAGTTTGAATTGTCGATATTTCGATCCAGTTGCATGGACTGTAGTCACGACCGTCACCAACAACAATTACCGTGGTACGTACAATTACATTCTAAGGTAGTAAACCTTTGTTTTCAAATGAAGCGAGATGAGAACATGACATGACGCAACATAATGAAATCATTCAGACTGAGAGCCTACTTAATCACGAGGCCCTACACGAATACAGACAACAGTATTACGTAGGTATCGTGTAACATGTTATTTCTTCAACAGAAAGGGCCGGGATGTTTCATGTTTACTTCTCTCACACCCGTAGGTGCCTTAAGCGAAATTGAGGCGAATGTAGCGAACGATAAGTTATACAGGATTTTTACATTAAGCGATAAGCCTCTAGCGACATGACGGTGATGCCTGAAAGCTCTACATACATTACTACACACAATGAAATCTCAATCAGCCATTTTACCCGACTGCGCAAAGCAAAGGAGTGGTTATGTGTTCAGTCCGCGCTCTTACTTATTGAAGCTTGAAACATATAATTATCATGACTTTTAGCGACCAGAACTATAATAAAATGACTAGATGCCCACGATTATGCATGGATTAAGGTTTTTTGGTTCCCACAGGAACTCTTTAATTTTCCGTGATATGAAATAATGCCTATGTGTAATTCATCTTAATATCTAAATATATAAAAGGGGAATGTGACTGACTGACCTATCTATCAATGCACAGCTTCAATCACTGGACGGATCAGGCTGTTTAGCATAATAGCTATTTATTATGACGATAATACGGAATGTATGTAAACCGTACGGTGCAACGCAGAGATCAGAGAAATGTCAATTGTAAGATTGTTGTAACACTAAGATTTTTAAAATGGTTCGTAAAGGTCCTACAACGCCACCAATCGCCGAAAAATAAGCTGTATTGCCAACTCAATTTTTCCAAAAGCCGTGTTTTATTGCAATCCGTTATAGTAAGCATTAGATTAATGAAAAAAAAAAACCAGTCAAATGTGAGTCGGACTCGCATACGTTAATGTGGTGCGTTCCGTACCAAAAAACGCTGGAAAAAAACACGTTTCTAGTAGTAATTTTTAATTTATTTTCATATTTGTTGTTATTTGGCAACAGAAATACACATTCTTTGAAAATTGCAACTCTCTACCTATTACGGATCATGAGATACAGCCCGCTGACAGATAGACGGATGGACGGACGGACGGACAACGGAAGCTTAGTAATAGGGTCCCATTAGTTACCCTTCGGGTACGGAACCCTAAAAATATTATCTAAAACGCGTGCCTCGGGTAACCTCCGATCTCTGATCCAATTCAAGTCATGTCACGTCCTCCAGGTCAACTTTTGAACTGAAATCTTTGTTCTATATCGAAAGCTTTACGGAAAATCGGCGGAGAAATTTTAAATCGAATACATAGCAGAAATGTATTTTATACTAGCTGGTGCCCGCGACTTCGTTCACGTGGATTGAGATTTTCTGTTCCCGCGGAATCTCAATTTTCAGGGAAGTAGCCTATGTGTTAATCCAGACCATAATCTATCTCTGTGCCAAATTTCAGCCAAATCGGTTCTGTCGTTGCGGCGTGATTGAGTAACAAACATCCATACATCTAAACTTTCGCATTTATAATATTAATAGTAGGACTAGCAGGAAGTAGGACTAGTAGAACTATCTGACGCTCACGACCTCATCAAAAGAGTCAGTCAAGATCAACAATTATAGTTCTCTACCTGCATGTGAAAGTTTCGTCAAAATTGGTTCTGAAGAATAGCCAATTCATGTAAATGTTTCAGATATACCGTAGAGTGAGTCTTTTCTATTCTCTTGTTTTTTATTTACTTTTCATCAAAACAAAAGTCACGTTTTATAAGAAAATAAGACGTCAAGTTCACCACAATAATAACGGCAGATTAAATTACAACCCGGCTAAAATTCATATTCATAGCTTATTCATAGTCATTCTTCATTACCGGTCTTCCCACTTCACTTTTTCTATTCTTTTGTTGCGAGCACAAAGGAAATGACAAGTAACTTCATACCTCGCCTAAGGTGCTTTATTAAGTTTTTAATGGAACCGCAAGATAATATTTTATATTTGACCTCAAAACAAGCCACAAAGCACATTAAACTATGATGACATTGAATGAATTAATATATTTATTATTGTATCATATAACATAGTAAAAACGCAAAATACAATAATGTGCAACCAATACAATAGTGCACAATGACATAGTATAGATATTAGGTAGTTGGTGCAAAAAATATGCATTAAAAAAATTATGCATATATAGGTGAATAATAAAATACATAAATACTTATATAAAAAATATTAAATAAACTAAATCTGCATGTAATATTAATTGTAAAATATTGTTATGTTTTTAAGTCTACATAAAAATCACAGACCAGCAATACTCGTATATAGATAGACACACAATAAAAGAAATAATACACGGGGGCATTCCAAAGATGTTTTATATCCTTTTTTGTTTTAAAAAAAGGCAATCTTGCCTTATTGGCGGTTTCATTGCTACAATTTGAATTCGCGTGCAGTAACAGAATTGAACTGTCATTACCAGCGCAGCATACAGCGCGTTCGAAGAGAGCAGTATTGTTTCGCTCAGTACGTACTCTGCCTCACTGCTCGACCCTTGTATGAAACTCCTATTTAATAGCTTTAAATGCCTTATAAAAGACTTAGGCAAATAAGTTAAAAATAGCCTCAGACATCTATTAATATTATATATCGGATAAAACGCTTTATCAATTATATTTAATAACTTGTACTAAAATAAATCTAATACCTCATTGATGTCATGGCAGCGCGGCATACTACCTACCCAAAATTAAAGAGTTCCCGTGGGAATTAATAACCCTAAATCCACGCGGACGAAGTCGCGGACATCATCTAGTACAGAAATAACAAAATCCGTTCCAAACTGCAATAATATTCTAGTTCTCTGTGATATCATTGAATTTCCGGCTAACGCTGTAAACCCCGACGTTGAGACATGAGAGTTATGTTTAGTGTCTACGAAGCTTTGAGACAAACCATAGCCCGAGCCTCGGCGACGTCGGACGTGATCATTTCCTGTCCCCACAGCTTGAACCAAAACAGAGCGTACGTAGCGCATTACTTTATTTCCGCAAGGTTTGTTTTTTACAAGCTTTTATTTATCTTGCAATGTACGAGTATGTATGTAAGTTTTTTAGGTCAAATCTTGCATGCTGAATTAGGACCACTTCCCGGTATCGATTGAGCTGATGTTTTGTATGCAAATCGGATGGCAATGCAATATTATTGTAACATGGAGCTGATTTAAAGATGAAGCTAGATGGTGGCTATGCGAATTCTGTAGTAAAACGATTTAACTCCTTCATGTTTGGGCTTGTTTGATTTGTTTTGACATATACTATGGTTCTAGATAATATCCAGGGACTCATTATGTAGGCAATTATAAAAAAAAAATTTAAACTTGTTTTAATATTAAAACTCAAGCTGACCTGACCTAACGTCATGAGAGTTAAGTGTCTACGAAGCTTTGAGACAAACCTTAGCCCGAGGCTCGGCGATGTCGGACGTGATCATTTCCTGTCCCCACAGCTTGAACCAAAACAGAGCGTACGTAGCACCTCGTAGCGCGGCGTAGCGCATTACTTCATTTCCGCAAGCTTTATTGTTTTAATAATATTGAAACTCAACGTGACCTGACTTAATTGAAATAACTTAATATACGAGAAGAAAATTTCTAAATGAGAAAATTGCATAGAAGCAATCGCCTTTGTTATTCAGCTGCCCAGAAAATTGAATAATGATTTATAAAATACCTACATTGTTATACCTTTTGGATTCACGATATATGTCGTGTATGTAGGGATGTATAAGCAAGGGATCATTCCATGATATTTATTTTGTAGAAGTATCGATATTCCATCGCGACGATGATCCTCGTAACTGAGTTCAAATATTGATACTTGTTTATGATATACTTATTTATCTTGGTAGTTGTTGTTATAATAAAACTATATTGTTATATAACTGTGTACTTGTAATGTTAAAACTTCACGTAGGCATGCTATTCTTATAGACTAGCTGATACCCACGACTTCGTACGCGTGGATTGAGGTTTTTTTGGAATCCCGCGGGAACTCTCTTATTTGCCGGGATAAAAAGTAGTGTATGTGCTCTTCCAGTCTATAGTCTAACTTTGTACCCAGCCAAATCGGTTAAGTCGTTGCAGCGTGATTGAGTAACAAACATCCATACATTCATCCAAACTTTCGCATTTATAATATCATAATAGGATTAACTTTGGATTTAGTTCTAGGTGAACCACTAGTTATTGTATCATGCTGCATTTTAAAAAGAATAACTGCCCAGTTACTCGCAGGATATATAAGCTAATGGCTAATGCTAAACGAATTTGATTTTCTCGCTCGCGTTTAATATATTTTCAAGTCTCCAATATTGGCAATTCTTCTATATTGGGGACGAAAACCCCAATATCCTACAAAGAAGCAATTCCTGTAGCTTTATATCTCTTGATCTTCAAACGCTGCAAAGTTAAGTAGCGGTGGATTAGTGCAGTTATGAGCATGTAGAGGACTATGATAACTAGTTAAAACAGAATGGATTTGGTACTGAACCGCTTTGTACCAACATTTTATACCGAAGATTAACAACTTCTCTGGCGAAGTGGTGAACGCTGTGAACGTCTTATAAGTGGGAGGTCTTGGGTTCGATTCTCGGCGGGGGCGATTTGTAAATTTATTTTTTGAAGTGTATCTGCTCAGGTTCAGTGGGAGGCTTTGGCCGTGGCTAGTTACCACCCTACCGGCAAAGACACCAAGTCACCAAGCGATTAAGCGTCCCGGCACGATGGCGTGTAGAATAATGCACAGCAATTCATTTTTATTTTTATGTATAAAAGAAGATAAATTATAACAACTGAAATGCACAGAATAGCTTATGAAAAGTTGCAAACTGTTGGATATCAGGAAGTCTGAAACATCCGCCCGGCTGTCCACGGCTGCGCATTTTCTACATCCGTTGCTTATTTATTTTTATTTTATTTACTAACGGATGCCCGCGACTACGTCTGCTTCTTCAATTCACAATCAACAGTTCCTAAATCCAGGCAGTACCCCTGCAGCATCAGGATCGAGGAGTCGGAACTCGATGTTTTTATGGGAGTATCTCGTAAAGTTTTTCTATCGATTAAAAAAAGATTCACGCAAATTGTTTTAGGGATCATGGAGATATCGATATACATAGGGAGAAAAACACAACTCCTTCTCCTGGATGGATGGATGTTTGTTACTCAATCACGCCGCAACGACAGAATCGATTTGGCTGAAATTGGCCATCGAGATAGATTATAGTCTACTATACTTATTATATCATAAGCTACTTTTCTGGATAATAGGCTACTTTTTAACCCGAAAAATAAGAGGGTACCCGCGGAAATTAAAAACCTCAATCCACGCGTACAAAGTCCGGGCATCAACTACTTAAGATTATAACAAAAAATCTGCTAAATCGGTAGAGCCGTTCTCAAAGTATGTTCTTTCATACATGCAGCAATTGATTTTCATTTATATAGACTTGGTGATACCTGCAACTTCATCTCCGCGGAAATAGGTTTTGCAAATCTTTGATATTCTAGGATAAAGAGTATCCTATATCCGGGCGTTAAGTTATCTCTATGTCAAATTCCATCAAGAGAATATTTCAGTGGTTAGACTGTAATATCCCTAATAACGATAGTTTTTATTATTTGTGCATGGAATATTAAACATGTCTGTCATGGTCAAGTCGTTTATTTCTTGCTAGTATTAATTAGATCGATAGCTGAGGGAAAACTCGCTAAGTGCAATGATTTGCTCCGGGGGGTGTCGCTTTAAGTACTGGGTACTGATTACACAAACAGCAATTAGGTACCTTGCTTACTCTAATGTTGTATGTATCCCTGTAATAAGGATAAAATAATACAGCAACGTTTAAAAGGCTCGCTCAGCCGTTAACCGCTTGGCTGAATTTCAGCTATTTCCATCACTCTGTAAAGGTTTAACTCATCTCACTGATTAATGACTCTTAAAACAATTTAATACAAATTAATTATTTACTAAGCACTTTATGTATGGGCAAACAACATAGATATTTTACACTAGCTGATGCCTGCGACTTGGTACGGGTTTATTAAGGGTTTTGGATTTCCGCGGGAACTCTACAATTTTCAGGGATACAATATAACCTATGTGATAATCCTGCATAGCTAGCATGGGCAGGAGGTAAAAATTTTCTTTTCCCTATGCTAAAGCATGGCGACAGAGGAGAAGGCGATATGTATTTTCCTATATAAGTATATCAACTGAGTGTCATTTCCACCGCTGTGCCCATTCTCGACGGGTGGATGAAACTAAGCGAGGGGATAAACATTTTATCCTTTTCCCGGGGATAAAATTTTTCCCGCCTATGCTAGCCCTGCTGGGTATGAGCTATCTCCATTCCAAATTTCAATACATTCGTCGTGACGTGAAGGAGTTCACATCCATCCATCCATCCATCCATCCATTCAAGCATATTCTTGACAAGCAGGCCCTTGGATTGTGCTATGAATCAATTAATTGATAACCACCAAACCTATTCTCCAAGTAACTTTACAGAACGCCTGCCTGATATATCGGTAATTACCTGGAGGTCTAGATAAACTTGGATGTACGTGCCGGTATTAAAGCCAGCCAAAGTTCCAGTTCGAAGATATAAACCAAACACCTACCCCGTGCTAAGTCCTTAATTATACGGAATTGTGGCGCATTAATATTAACCGCATATTATTGTTTTCAGTGAAACCTTGAAGGTTTCAATGATAAATATAAAATACTTGTTGATTCCGGCGACTTCGTTCGCGTGGGTTAAGGTTTTTTATTCATGCGGGAAGTCTCTTATTTCCCAGGATAAAAAGTAGTCTATGTGCTATTCCAGACTATAATCTATCTCTATGCCTAGCCAACTCCGTTCAGTCGTTGCGACGTGATTGAGTAACAAATATACAAACTTTCGCATTTATAATATTATACATATAATAGGATTACTCCTTCGATCACAGAAGAAAATTTTTCTATGATCGAAGGATTACTCGTATTCATCTAGCGTTATATATACAGAAAAGCAACAAAATTAAATAATAAGCTGTGCAATATAAGTCAATGAAGAAAAGTAGTATCCAAAAGATTTCCATAGAAGTATCCAAAACATTTCCATAGAACCGATTATCGTCGATTGTAGCGATGGGCTGTTGTTGAAGACCTGGCGAGTTTTTTTATCCAGGTAAAAATGTTCTGTTGTTGAATATTTTTACTTTGTTTCAGGTGGAGTTCCACACAACAGAGTCGGTGGTCACCGTCGACTGGGAGAACGGTTTCGTCGAAGCATCAGCGAAAGACAACATAAACGTGTCACAAATATTCAAAGAGCTACTAGTCCAGGCGAAAGTGAAGTACAACCTGTCACCCGCGTTGCGGAGGCGGCGTCGCCAGTCGCTCCCCACCGGTCCCCAAGGCCCCCCAGGGTCGGCTCCAAGCCCGTCGTCGTCCAACGCTCCCCATGTCCCGTCACCCGCCCAACTCGCACACCTACAACAAATTAGGGAACGACATGCCAACAGCAAACGCAACTCTTGTGTTATCTCGTAAATCATCGCATAGTTATGCTGATCGCACGTAAAGGCGAGTCGGAAAAGCCGCACGCAACGCAACGCACTGAAAATGCGGATGACGTCATAAATACTCCATCACGAGACGGAGGAGAAGGATAAATGTTTTGTTTCTTTATAAAAATAACCTAAGCATAGCCGTACAGCAATTTTACTCTCCAACTAAGTTTAAAGGCTTGTGCTAGGAATACGATAATAGTGAAACGGGTGGAAATTGGACCTATCAATTTTCAGTCTACCGGTATGACCGGTGCACTATTGAGATCAAATGCAGCTGTGGCTGACACAATCTCCAGACTGTTTGTTTGTTGACTGTTGGAGTTGTGACACTATTTGGCGTCATTTTTATTTCACCGAAAATGCAACACGTTCGGTGCGTGCGCTGCGCTGTATCTACGATCAGCTTTTATTTATCGTGCAATATTGTTCATAAATCATAACCTAGGTATTTGGTGTAAAAATTGTCTTCCTTTCCTGTAATTCCACCTTTTTATATTAAAACCTTTTATACGGAATCATCGATATAACCCTTTTATAACCCAGCAGAGTACATGAGCTTTCACTATTTATAGGTAACTCTTCGATTTTTTTGAATATGTTCGATGTAGGTACAGAATGCCAGATATCAACGGGACGAAAACCCCCGCACGTGCACTTTACCATGCGCAAATTCAATAGTATCATTTCAGTGAATATCGCCATATTATATAGTAGGTCAGAGGCCAGAGCGTTCAAAAAGATTGGCGAAGACTACGACTAAACCATATTTATTTCATTCACGACTAAATAATTTTTATCACCATTTCTATATACGCTCTTATATACGCTCAGTAATCACAATACAGCGATCGAGCTGATGATGACCGATCGATCATCATCAGCTTCCTTGACCTATTTATTTTTTTAACTTTAATTCCCCGTGTAACGACCGGGATAAAATTTTTTGGTCAGTTAGCTTTTCGTGTCAAGAAGACACGGGTCTTCCTATACAAGGTTTCCTCCCTACTCAAGGGTTTGTAAAATATTTTGATTTAAGCTTCCTTGTAATATAATATAACCTAGTAGTAGATCCAAACTCATAATAGATTGTCACACGTAACACGTTACACGACCTACATCAGCGTTGGAATTCAGACCAAATTCTTAATCCTCTTAATTTATTCTAACGTTTTATAAATATACGTGTATTCTGTTAAGGGATTTTATACAGCAAATATTATAAATGTACATATTCATGTTGTCTATTATATTCATTATTCATGTCATGTATAATTTTCGTTACTAACCTTCCATTTTAATGATGGCTACTCCGTCAAATATTTTATCTTGGGCGCAGATCACGTAACTTTTACGATATCATCATTACGACAATCGCAATGAGTCCAAAAGTTACGTTATCCTGAAGCTGTAGTCGTAAAATTTTCTATAAATTATACAAATCTTTTTAATATATAATAATTATATAACGCCAATGCAAATGTGCAATTAATTAAGTTTAGATTAAAATATCTTCAGAGTGAAAATGTTTAAAACAGGTGATACAATGTAGAATGACACGTGTATTGTGACTGGTTCGTTTTAAGGTATACCTATGTAGTGTATTTCACGTGTGTATTAATTATAAGGTATAGTATAGAAAACTTCTGTTAAAGTATTTTTAATGCCTCCTTTGTGCTGCTCAAACTCTATGAAGGTATAGATAACTTCTTTTATTTTTATACGATATATGTATAGACGTTACTGAACATTTAAAAATTAATATCAATTCTCTATTGAAGTCTATAAGTATTACTAATGGTCGCCGTGCAGTTATTCCGGGAGAGTTCATATAAATTGTCCAAAATAAGCAACAAACCGTTTACACTAAATTTTCAGAACATTCCAGTACAAATTATAACCATCGTTAAATTTAAATTGAATAGGGTCAGCCTACTTACAGAAGCAAAATATGGGGTGTCTAAAGGTTCTACCTACTTGCAATTTACCATTGTTCGTATAGTACGTTTATCTTACGAAGTTCCGTTCGCTTTACTTGTGGTTACGTCGTGTACATGCACATTGCCTAAGTGTGCGAGCCTGTCAGGAGCCTAGGTGAGAGCGGTCAGGCGCGAGCAAGTTGTCGCTCACACTTATACAGATACGACATATACACACAACCATGAGCCGCTATATTTACAATTACTTTGAACAGCACAAAGGTAGTGTAGGTAAAAACATCTTATTGAGTCAAGGTTCTACAAGAACCCCTACCTAAAGATGTTCTTTTTCTTATGTGTAAACTTAGGTTTTTTTTTCACTAAGTACTTATGATTCACTGTTGATCTTGGATCATCATAGTCCTTTCAATCGAATCTATAACTATTTATATGAAGAAAAGATATAAATAATAGTATCACTTTTTTATTTTGAAATACAAATATTTTGTGTTATTCAGAGATACATTTTCGACGAGAGCAAGAAACGAAGCACAAAATTATTCATAGAAAGTGGAACCCGTTTAAGAGGCTGAATTAAATTATTCATTTAAATTAAGGGGAGCTTTTACTCAGAGAAATGTCAATACAAAACAATCAAATGAAACACTGTATTTAAACGTTGCTTTAATATTGTGTCACTTAAGAGGTTCATTCAATAAAATAAGAGTGGTAGCTTGTCAAGTTACAAATAATACAAGTTTGATGCTATACTAGGTACAGTTTGTAATAATAAATAAAAAATAAACATATAATATTTCATTTGCAGGAGCATTTGTACAGATATAGATATATATCCTCTATTACCAAGTTTCTTTGAGTAACATAAGGCTCAGAGTTAAGAAATTACAGAATCAGGACTTATACAATATTTTGGAAATTTTCTTCTTATACTCATTTTATTTTGAAGAGGAACTTTATAAAGTACGTATGGTTCGTATTAAAAATATAAATGGAAATTGCTATACGTAGGTATTTATGTACCTGTTAGATTCAAAGACGGAATTGGCTGGTTGAGCGAACAATTTGCTTAGAATAAGTTGTGGTTTCTTTAAACAGCCTCAAAGCGAAATTCGTGTTTTATCACTAAAAAGCGACCATTACACGATTCCCGTATTATGGATATCATAATATTAGACCAAAAAGCGTTGTAGTTATTGTAAAAAGCTAGTATACACTGCGTTCAGTACGCTGCATGACATTTTCAACTACATGACCCGATTTTATACTCACTGAGCTGTATTTAAACTCCCTATAACGAACTTAGGTATATTGCCCCTTTAAGGTGAAATAAGTTATTCCACACCTATGCATTGGTACTCTCTTTTTACGAAAGTGAAAGGGCCCTTAAAATTCGTTATAGAGGGTTTATAGTTTACGCTTTTTTAATAAGTATATATTATTGATGTAAAAATATATTACAAAATTAGAACTTGGACTTTTCTTCACTTGCGTAGAGAATATTGGTGTAAATTATTTATATTCTAATCTTATATAACAAAATATTATGGCAAAAAAAAAAATATTTTGATTTAAATACAAACTAGAAAAAATAACAGATTGCTAACAGCTAACTCTTTGTATAAATCGAATGATACAAAATATCGGATTTAATTGTTCTGGTTAGTCATATTTGTTTATTCCAAGGATCAAAATATAAAATTTTTGTTAAAAGCATAGCTACAAATTTGTTTAGAGCGTTTTAAATGTTTTTCAAGATGGCGCAACATCCGATACTTACGTAATAACTCCATTAACGCTAGCTTTGTCCTAATGTATGACGTTTAGCAATCTAAACTTCTTCAACTAATCTCTGTCATGGGCAAGTTCCATAGTACCTAACACTCATCATTCTAAGGACGCTTTAATTAAATAAATTTGAATAAAGTTGGAATATTTGAGCCTTTGAGGCCGTTCAATCGCCCGTGATTTAGGTAAAGGCTTACGACCCGGACCCTAGACCTAAACTTGAGAGACGGGAAAATCCCAATGATGATTGAAATTCAAAATAAATTATATAAATTATATTTTATATTAGTTATACATTGTTTCTGAGTGATTATTTATTTAATTCAATTATTTAAAAACAATAATATCCATGCTGAACTTGACTAATATTCTCCTCTCCTCTCCCATCCAAATAAGCGTGAAGCTTGTAGGAGTGAGTAGGTGCAATAGTAGTGCAACGGTGGGACTTGAAATGAAATGACAATTTTTTTTTTATATGCTTAAAATAAAGGTTTTTAATATTATAACACAATGTCATTTTTCTTTTTTTAATATCTTAGTCTTAACTAGTCACGAAAATACAGAGCTTTTAAGTTTCCTGTTAGTAAAAGAGAGCGTTTTTGCAACATGACGTCACGATTCAGTAGCTCCATACAAACAACATTTTTAAGAAAAAATACGCATGGTATCTTTCAGTTTTTAGTCCGTACCTTTACCAATTGGAGTACTGAGGCTCTAAACATTTTGTATCTATATTATTATATATATACGTTTATTCACCTTTTTTTCTTAGCAATCTTAAACGGCAAACAAGCCACTCGTACAATAGAACAAAGACGTAATTGCAAAAAAATCGAAATTGACTTTCTGATGTTATAAATATTAGAAGTTGATGCTCTATCCAAAGAAAAAAAGCACAATTGTAGGTCTATTAGACGTACAATTGTAGGTCTAATCTACAATTGTGTTCTTTTTAACATAACATCAAAAAGTCAATTTCGAGTTTTTTTGCAATTACTTACGTCTTTGTTCTATTGTATGAGCGAAGTGGTTTCTCGCAGAAAGACCTAAGCTTTGTGCTGAGGCACAGCGTAGAACGTTCTTACCGCATGGCTTAATGAAACCATGCTACAAGTTAAAAACGTTGTAACGCCAAGTTCGTCCGTTACGCGATTATCCGAAACGTTTTTTGCGATTTGTTTACCTTTTAAGGACCGATTTCACCAACGTAAAATAAAGACTTATTTTGTGTTGTATAGCAGATTTTCATCAAAAAAACTGTTAGTACTAAACCTAATTTACTCCTCGGTTAAACAGCGATGTTTGATGAAATCGGCACTGAGAGAGGTAAAATAGATTATATTTCTTATTAGAGTAACCTGTAAGTATTGATCTGCATCCAGCAATCAGCACAGATGGATTTGAAACTGTAGAAAGCTATTATTGCTAGTGTAACATATAAAATTATCATACATTCCGATGTATTAATATAGTCAAATTGGTCTCGCCATATCCGTAATATACTTGTTTTTCGAATTACATAACTTTATACGAAATATATGGATAAAAATTGTGACTCTAAATAAAAATATTTACTTCTGATGTTGTTTTTTTATTAATTTATGAAACGAGAAATCTGCGAGAGGGAAAGCAATCGTTTCTTTTATGTTCCGACGTAGGTTCCGAGTTCCGACACAAGAAAATTTCTATTTTATGGTTCCCAAGAGCAATTAACAAACAAGGATCGAGGTGCAATATCTTTCCGCGTTTGGTTTTATCTTTTTAAAAGCGGGCACAACTGTTAAAACTTGGTTGCAGTATTTGGAACAAAGTTAGAGTATGGAGCAGCACACTTTAGACAAGTGCTGAGATCTATAGAGCGTGCTCTGACTTAGCTCAGGCTCAAGACAGACAAAAAATTGCATCTACCTACCTAACGACAATAAAGTAATGATCTTTGAATCAGTAAATTGATGGCCTCCCTGGCGTAGTGCTGAGCGCCGGGAATAGTTTGGGAATTTATAATTTCTTTTGATTTTATTTTATTCGATAATAAGATAGCTCTTGACTGCGATCTCACCTGATGGTAAGTGACGATGCAGTCTAAGATGGTAGCGAGCTAACTTGGAAGGGTTATAGCAGTGTAAATTTAACCCGTATCCCCAATCGGTTTCTACACGCCATTGTGCCGGAACGCTAAATCGCTTGGCGGCACGTCTTTGACTGTAGGGTGGTAACTAGCCACGGCCAAAGCCTCCCACCAGACAAAATTGAATTATTGTCTAGTCTTTGATCTTTAGTCGTGGAATTCATTTTTTTTTTAATGAACATCTTACGAGTTATTAGAATACATGATGTATTTGGCGCTTACTACACTCCTATTCGGCGCAAGACGCTAGCATCTGTCGCGCGTCACACGAGGTTCCGAGCATGTTTTATTTCATGGCTTAGTCACGATGATCGCGTCTATACCTCTATAATCTAGGTCCGTCGTAACTTATTATGCTCTCAAAGTAATTCCATAGTGACATACAAAGTTTTGACGTATTGTTCAACTGATAGTACCCGACACGCGGCGCGCAGTTGAAGATTAATTACTATTCTCTAACTTTTGAACGTAACATATAATCGTCACACATTTGTCTGAGCGGAGTTCGTAGCACTTTAATGAATTAACTTTTTTCAACTTGCTATAACTTTTCGGAGTTATGTGCGCTTTAAGCAATTAAATATCACACGATTTAACGGTGAAGATAAACGACGTGAGGTAACCTGCTTGAATGGGAGTGCTCCATAATGTTCACAAAGGTGTATGAAATCAGGTCGAGAAAATTACAAAAAATCTAAATATATAAAAGAAAAATGTGCTTGACTGACTGTGGTAGTCTTGACGCGTCATAAGAGCTCCAGGTTGGCCTACATAAAATAAATAATTTTGAATTTGACTGACTGATTGATCTATTAATGCACAGCTCAAATCATTGGGCGAATCGGAATGAAATTGTACATACATGTAGCTATTATGACGTAGGCATTCGCTAAGAGAGGATTTTTGAAAATTTAACCGCTAAGGGGGTAAAATAGGGGTTTGAAAAATCGAACCTAACGTGATCGAAGCCGCGAGCAAAAGCTTGTTATAAATAAATTCAAATTCAAAATTATTTATTTCAAGTAGGTCAACTTGTGGTTCTTATAACAAGTGGAAAATCTACCATTATAATAAATTAATAAAAATAAATACATAAATAATAATTATACCATAAATAGGTTGAGTATTGAAAACTAATTAGGGCGTTAGGCATTGTTTGCCGTGTCTACACAGAGGCGGCGCGTGTAAACACGGAGCGCGCGGGCGGCCGCGGCCGTAGCCACTCCGGTTGTTTGCGAACCCTTCCACACCGCAGGCATAAATCAATTTAAAAGCATCGAACGTATTTTAACCTTTGCTTATAGTCGTTAACGACGTCTCACGACCGGTATTGTTAACCTATTTAATAAAACCTACAGAAGCTTCTTCTTGTTCAACCAATGATCTCTATAATTAAACTATGATTAGCACTGGATTTGCTGTCCCTATACAAATGACAGCCTAAGTATGGAACGATTTGAAGCGCTACATTTGACAATACGAGTGTCTTTGGATCTAATACAACAATGCATTAAATCATAGATTTATTTATTACTAGATCAAGCCCGCGACTTCGTCCTCGTGGATCAAGGTTTTTCAATGGGAACTCTGTAATTTTCCGGGATAAAATGTAGCCTATGTTTTAATCCTGGGTATGAGCTATCTCCATTTCAAATTTCAGCCAAATCGGTTCATTCGTTGAGGCGTGACGGAGTAACAAACATACACACACACACACACACACACACACACACACACACACACACACACACACACACACACACACACACACACACACACACACACACACACACACACATACAAACTTTCGGCTTTATAATATTAGTGTGATGTGATTTATAGAGGTCGGTGCACTGAAAGGTGTAGGTACTCAAATAATTCGTGGCAGTGGCAACAAACACGGTAAACGCAAGGGCTTCCTCACGATCAAGCACACGTGAGCGGCTCGTTTCAGAAACGTTGAACTGCAGCGTTTCATGCGATTAGGTTGTATTTCAATCACTTTTGGACAGCTATTATTGAACGAGCGAAGCGAGTTCTCTGAGTCAACTAGGGCGCTTGTCTGTACTGGACAGAGAAGTGTGTACGTCCAAATGTCTGTCAGAGCCCTATAACTTCTGAATTACTGAATATTAGAACGTGAAACTTGATTGAAAATTCAGTTATATCCTGTACTTGAACAACAAATACTAAAATTAGATAAATGTTATAAAGAAACGAAATTATTTAATTTTAAATGCTAATAGCTTCACAATAATGCTAATAGATGGCGCTGTGCTAGTAAAACAGTTTTATGTCAACTATTATTTTTTTTATTGCGTCTACTGTTAAAAGTTAATTATTACAATATATAATTAAAACTTTTGGGAATTATGGGATATCGCGAGGTCTCAGTTCGGGGCGAACCACTAGTTAAGTACTTTATAACTAAACAATCAAATCGCTTCATATTAGTAGTGGGCGTTTTGTACCACAGATCGTTTTCCAAACGATTTCTATGAGCGACAACGAAACCGTTGCGAGAAATTTTGACAACCGTCTATTTCTCACAACGACTTCATATTATATCTTATGCCGTAACATCTCTTACCTAACGTAGGTACATCTTCTGCGTTTACGTACGTCGTCGTTCTATGACGTCAAGGGCAGCAAGTATTTTTATTCGGTTATTATGCATGTGGTGCGACTAGTACCTACATAGGGGGTACATAGAAACCTTTATTTACTGTGTGATAGAATATCAAAAAGAGTAAACTGTCGTTGAACGCGGAGTTGTTTACTCGATGCAGATGTGGGTTCCTATGCTGCAAACAACATGCGACAGCCAATTTGAAGAGTACAAAATTTTTACTGTTACTAAATCTTATCCAATAGTATATATGTATATTTATAGTTTATTTTTCTAGTAAGTATAACCTAGCCCAGGATAAAGGTTTGCCAAGTCTAGTGCGAATCCAACACCGAATTCAACCACGGCGAGGCGACCTTTTTCCACCGAGATTTGCAATCTGCCCCGGAGATACAGTGTGAAAAAATCAAGTCGTCCGTAGTTCTTTTGCAGCGTGATTGAAGGACATACCGACAAACCAACAAACAAACACACTTTCGCATTTATAATATTATGTAAGTATAGTAGACCAAGGTAGAAGCCTCTAAAAATAATAAAAAGTGAAAAAAAATAGTAGTAGGATGAAACCCATTAGAAAAGGAGGGGAATATTATAAAAATGAAAGGAAAAATAATTTACGGGCGATCTGAGGTCGGGAAGGGGTGGGGGTGAGTTTTTAAGGGGAAAAAACGGTTTTTCTCGATTTCCTGCAAAACTAAAAGTCCTATCGAAAAAAGTCAAATGGCAAAGTTGTAGGTAATAAAAAGATCTAAAACTTTTGTATTTACACTTTTTTCACATAACCTCAAAATTTATGTGAAAAATTCAAAAAACCAAGTTTTTGGTTTTTTATTTTTATCTTTTACAAATTTTTTTTTTAAACGAAATTTGGTGAAAACTTACCTTTTTATGTCCCAAATACGCTGTAATTTATTTGATTAAAAATATTTATTTTTTCACCTTATTTTGAATTAATATCGAAAAAACACCCTAATTTTGAATCGAAAAGTCACCCGTCAAAATATCAGCTTTTTTCAAAAAGTTGGTATGTTTTCTGTTCGTTGAAATCTCTACTTTCCGATGGTGAAAAAAAAATATATGTTACTACAGTAAATCTTCTCAGAAAATAATTTCAATCTTTAGGTTATGTTACGTTAAGCATACTATTTTTTAAAGAAAATATTACGATTTTAATATAAATTTAATTAATTTATAGGGCATAGTAGGTACGTAAGTACTCACCTTAGGGAAAAACATGAGTAAAAAATGTGATAGAGTCTATCTTACTTCTTAACTTACTAATCTTATCAAAATTATAAATAGAAAAGTGTATTTGTTTGTTTGTTTGTTTGTTTGTTTGTTTGTCGTTCAATCATGCTGCAACAGAACTACGGATTAACGTGACTTTTTGCATGGATATAGTTGAAAACCTGGAGAGTGACAAAGGCCACTTTTTATCGCGAAAAATCAAAGAGCTCCCGCGGGAACTTTGATAACTAAATCTACATAGATGAAGCTAGTTACTAATAAAAGACAGTTATTTGGAAATCACAGACAAATGCTACAATTTCATGTAAGCATTTGCATAGATTAGAATTGGATTCAGTAATTTAGAATGCGCTTTGAAGCAATTTCCCACACATTATTTACTCAGGCAGCAATGAGAGTCGAAACAGTGTTCATGCAAATACGTAGCGGTATTCAAATAGCGCTAGTCTGCTAGATGTATAAAAGCATATTTGAATCCCTGGGTGTAACTGGCTATTTGCTGTTGTCAAAATACGTAACATGAATACCAAAATTGTAAAAACAGAAAATAAACCGGTCAGAAAAAAATAATAATAAGCTGTTTTAATGCGACTGTGTCCGCCTCTTTCTAAAACCAAATTTTGTATGGTAAGTGTATAGAGCTACTGAATCGTGATGTCATGTTGCAATAGCGCTCTCTTTTTCTAACAGAAAAGCTCTATAAGTATTTTCGGGGCTAGTTATATTAAAAAAAAGAAAAGTATTATAATATTAAATCCTTTATTTTAAGTAGGTATATAAAAAAAAAATGTAAAATACCCAATCCTCATGGCTGAGCTGGCTAAATAATCATTAATCATATTATGAGGGTGGGGACTGTCATGTTATGATAATGTTATATTATAGTCTTATTTTAATACAGTAAAAGCTCTTTATTCGCGGGGGATACGTTCCGTAAATATGCCGCGAATACAGAAACCGTGAATATGGAATGGTAATTTGTATGGGATTATAGGGGATACGTTCCTAGGTGACAAAATAAAAAACAAATATATTAAAAAAAACAATTTAATTTTAGTTTTTGACCATATTTGATTAATTATTACTTTCAGGTTTAGGCAATGGTTTTAAGAATTTTGTAATTTTTTCCTGCTTGACGCTTTTTTTTAAAAGCTCCTTCAATTCAAACTGATTTTCAGCAGTGGCATTAGCAATTTGCCTCTTTAAAAAAGGCTTTGTTCTATAGACAGATCAGTTTTCATAAAAAAAATCACAATGCTCATATGCCATTCTTAAACCTTCACTGAGATTTTTCAAATATTAGTCCATTTGACGACGCGTTTACAAAGGATATTGGGCTTGATACCTATTGGAATCCTTTTTATGTATGTACCGATGTACCGATTAGATCCGCGAATAGAGAAATCTAGCCGCGAATATAGGAATTGGGTCGCATTTTTTTAATCCGCGAATAGTGAAAACGCGAATAAAGGAAGCGTGAATAAGGAGCTTTTACTGTATATGTATGAGAATGCTTATAATTACCAAAACCAACACCTGAGTGCGAAATGGAGACACGAAGCGAGATCAAGGTAAAAGTTACTTACAAAAAACTTTATAGAACGCATTTCAAAAAGTTTGTTGCACTCGAACTTTTTTCACCAACTTCCTTATACTCCCGATGAGGCTCGCTATTCGGCCAACTTTTTTTATGCATGTGGATACATCGATTTCTCCGAGGTTTCTTGAATGATTTACTTGATTATTTTTGTAAACGAAAGAGAAACAGAAAATCGATAGAGAAATCCCGTAAAAAGGTTTATTTACAACTTCTCTATACTGATGCTACAGGCTCGCCCGGGCTCGCCCGCCCCTCATTTCAGGACCGCCGATTTCAGGACTTTCGATTGTGTTCTAATATTGTAATGACCAAGTATCGTACATCGTTGAACTCTAGGTCATAGCTCCTGAATTCTGATGTTGCAGGGTACTTACTACCCACCCTCTTAAGTTGTGGTGGTTTAGGATTTGAATTAATATTGAAGATAATATGTCTAGACTTACAATACAGGTCCCAGCTATTCAATCCTAATAAAAAGAATAAACTTCCTTTTACAACCCACAATAGGTATACTACAATGAAAGGACATAACCAATGGGAATATGGGCGTTCGCCTAGTATGTTAAAATCAACGTGCAACAATGATAGTTTTATTTTTGTAATTGTTATATTCTATAGTTTTCAGAGAAGAGAAGCTTTCAGGAGTCTGAAGCCTCAGAAAACTGAGAGAAAAAAAGTCGCTCATTTATATTATAACTAGACGATGCCCGTGACTTCGTCCGCGTGGATCAAGGTTTTTCAATTCCCGTGGAAACTCTGTAATTTTCCGGGATAAAATGTAGCCTATGTTTTAATCCTGGGTATGAGCTATCTCCATTTCAAATTTCAGCTAAATCCGTTCATTCGTTGTGGCGTGAAGGAGTAACAAACACACACACACACACACACACACACACACACACACACACACACACACACACACACACACACACACACACACACATACGCACATACACATATAAACTTGAAGAAAATGAAGTAGAGAAAGCGGAAGCAATAAACAGATTGTTTTTTAAGACATTTCAACGTAGCCCTTATTCAGAATAACAAATCCATAAAAAAAAAATTAGGTCTTAATTTTTAAATCTTTCTGTAAAAGCCGCAATCCTGCGCATTTTCCCCATTCGGACGGCAAAAACTGGTCAAATCATTTACTATTTCAGTTTATCGGTAATTAACGCGAGCTTGTGTTCGGAATCTATCAGCTGGGTATAACAATGGTAATTTCGCGTCATTGTAACACTCAATCGAACTTCATACACTGTTCGGAAACGGATGACAAGCGTTTTATTAGCTGTATTAGGTTTGACGAGCGGCGTTTACCACTTTATTCTCTTACTGCATTCCGAACCAGTGGTAGATTCATTTGACGATTCGAAAGCACTTTGTGAAAGTTTATTTGAATAAATTATACTATTCTATTCTATTCTTATAGTAAAAGAATGCAACTAAACGCGCGTCGTGTGGCTTATTGTGCTTACTTTACTTACAATTTCGTTACGATATTAAAGAATAATCATAGATCGTCTATTTACTGAGAAATATAGTCTTTTCCTAGAATTTAGAAGAGAATTTTCCTGATATTTGCCATGCATACATCAGACATTTATACATGGATAACCTTTTTTTTATTATCGTTGGGAAATGCAATTAAGCGTCCCACCTGTCAGGCAAGTATTTTGGACACACACACATGCCCACTAAAACGCGCTTTTAAAACAAACTTTTTTTGGTCGATGACAAGATAGCCCTTGTCTGCGATCTCGTCTAATAGCAAGTGACGTTTCAGTCTAAATTTCTAAATGTTATAATTTGGGGTTGGTATAATGGGGTATAGCAGTGCAAATTCAACCCACAACCCTGATCGGACGCACAGACAGCGAAGGCTTCGTATAGATAGTTCAATCTACGAATACGTGCCCTACTATTTTTTCGTGAGGATTACTTACATAATATTATAATATTTCTAATTGACTTTGAATTGTCCAGACAGTCTAGATCAAGGTTTTTTTTTGTAAAATTAAACGACAATCACGATAAAACCTAGAAAGACCTAGAAAAGTGTGCAAGCATGTGTGTGTGTGTGCGTGTGCCACATGCACATGTGTGAATGAGAGTGAGTAAATGCAAGAAATATTTAATAATGAAAAATAAAATCAAGGTATCAACGGTAAACTTTCAAATAAGATTAAAAATAAAAATAAAATAAATTAGATATATAAGTTTAAATTGTTTTCAAATTAAAACAAACGGCCTCAAAAGGTTCGGTTGAAAAAGATCGCCATTGTGGGCGGCCGTGTGTTGCAGGCGGCGTCACTTGTTGCGCAGAGTACCGATCGATACCCGCTGGCTGGGACGACTTGCTCTGTCACCTCTCCCTTACAATTACCACAGATGTTACAGGGTGACATCGCGTCATACTTTCCAGAGGCGAAATAACATCGCTTTCTTTGTAAAGCCCAGAAGAATAGAAAAGATTTCGAGAAAATAAATGAAGTGGAGGCTACGAAGTGGAGGTGTATTTATCAAACTACCTAACACCTGTCTTGTTTAGATTCGGAAAGTATATTAGTATGTATTATAATATGATTTGTACATAAACATGTATACATCGCTTTTGCCTACGCATCGTCGGAAACAGATTTTTTAAAATCGAGTGAGAACCTCTTGTTTTTCCAAGAGCCTCATTATCCAACTCCTCAACAAGCGAAATTATTTTTAAAAAAAAATCTAAAAAAATATTAGGCAACTTGAACTTGATTTATATTCTCCTCTCTTTTTTTATTCGTTGACAAGATAGTCCTTGACTGCAGTCTCTCCTGATGGTAAGTGACGATGCAGTTAAGATAGTAGGGGGCTAACTTGGAAGGGGTATGGCAGTGAATCGGTTTCCACACGCAATCGTGCTGGAACGCTAAATCGCTTGTCGGCACGTCTTTGACGGTAGGGTGGTAACTAGCCACGGCTAAAGCCGCCCACCAGACCAAAAAAGCGGAAAGCTTGTGATTGTAGTGGATCCTTTTCTGGGACCTTTCAATTTTCAGTCCGGACCTTTAACAGTTGGGTTATTGAAGCTTTTTTATAATATTAATAAAGATATAATATTTAAAAAAATTAAGTAGGTAGTATTATATCATAGTATTAATTGTCATTCATACGGCTAAGTTCTTCCTATTCTTTGCACTTAATCTTGAAACGACTAAGTGCAATTTTTCTGAGAATTTTTGCCTTTTTAACTTTTTTAATGACTTAAAAAAACTGAAGCAAACTTACTTTAGCTTAACTACTAAAGTAAGCTTGTACAAGGAGTGGGGTACGACAATAGCTTGTACTAGGAGTGGGGTACGGCAAAGGGTGGGGCTCGAACCTGCGACTTTTCAGTTTTCAGTCCGCACCTTTAACCGTCGACTATATAAAAAATGTTCACAATTTCAATCAGACAGCCAAAGGCCGTATTAACATTTTTTTTTTGATGAAAAACGAGTCAAGTGCAAGTAAAACAGTCTGCTGATAAAATATTTCACTTATCTCGAAGGTTTATGGCGTCGCAATTACAAGCAGATGCCACAGTCTCACTGTAAGATATAATAATTATTATTTTCGAAAAGCGCTTACTTTTCCGAATAAGTTAATAATATAACGAGTTATCAAACTTTTGTTGGACGTCTACCTACTTTGCTTGACATTTACATTTATATTATAAAACTAACAGACGCCCGCGACTTCATCCGCGTTCCTAAATCACAACAGTTTAGGTTGGCAGAACCCCTTCAGCATCAGGATTGAGGAGTTGGGACCTGGAATTTAACGATGTAGTCTTTACTTGGTCCCTACAATAACTATTCATCATCAACAGTTCCTAAATCCCCAAAGTTTTGGGGGAGCAGTAACCCCTGCAGCATTAGGATTGAAGAGTTGGAACTCGAAGTTTTTATGGGACCATCTCGCAAAGTTTTTGTGTCGATTAAAAAAAGATTCACGCAAATCGGTAAAGAAATCACGGAGATATCGATATACAGAGGAAGAAAAACACAACTCCTCCTTCTTATTTGAAAGTCGGTTAAAAAAGTAGCCTATATTTTGCCCGATAACATCAGCTATCTACCAGTCCCGTCAAAATTGGCCCAGCCGTTCCCGAGACAGACAGACAACAATTTTAAAAATTGTTTTTTCTGTTTACCGTATTTACTTACATATTAGATATGCATTTAGTAAAAAGCTGTTATTTTGATATTACAAACAGACACTTCAATTTTATTTATTTGTATAGATTATAAGGCAAAGTTGATAAAAGGTTGTGTGTGTGATAAAAGATTCCCGGCGCCGGTCCACGCTTTCATGAGAGCTCTCACCCGAGAATATTTCCAGCTAACGAACTATGAAATAGTCCGGCGGGATCAATCAAATGTGCCGCTCCTTCCATTTATTATACGCTCGTCTTGACTCAGCCATCTAGACAGTTTTAATGTGTTTTAAAGTGAATTATGACAAAGTTACATGGGGTTTTTCATCCAGCTGTCCACAAATTGTGTTGCATTATAATCCTATTATCCTTTTATAATCCTATTAATTCTATTAATATTACAAATGCGAAAGTTTGGACGTTTGTTAGTCAATCACGCCGCAACGTCTGAAAGGCCCAGAGATAGGTTATAATCTGGAAAAACACATAGGCTACTTCTTATCCTGGAAAATTAAAAAGTTCCCGCGGATCAAAGAACCTTAATCTACCCGGACGAAGTCGCAAGCATCAGCTATCCTAATACCTTATTAATCCCATTATCACGCTGCAAAGACTAAACCGATTTGGCTGAAAGGCACAGAGTTAGATTATAGAGTGGAATAGCACATAAGCTACTTTTTATCCCGGAAAATAAGAGAGTTCCCGCGGGACTTAAAAAAACCTCAACCCACGCGTACGAAGTCGCGGGTATCAGCTAGTAGGTATAATATAAACGTTAAAATTCTTTTTACAACGCCACTACAAAGTATATCAAATTGTGCCTAAAAAGTTTGAAGAGTTCTCCATGATCCCATCATCAGATCTTGACCACCTGGGAAGTATATCCTTTCAAACAAAAAAAAGAAAGATTTTAGACGAATTGAGAACCTCTTCCTTTTTTTTGAAGTCGGTTAAAAACGTTATTGATGGTTATTGCGAATTACAATTCGCAATAAAAAAAATATAAAACTTTTGTCCCTAGGTAGGGTGATTTCGCCGGTTGGCGACCGATTAGCGGGATATTCAACTTTACGTCAATATTTAAGTATGTTGCACCCATAGCACATGTATTAAAATTATATGACGGGGTCCTAGATATTGTCAAGTTATATTTAAAAGTAAAAAAATAAGAATTACAGTTGTGAAAACATTTTAAATTGAATAAATCTTAAAAACTATGTGAAACGCTAGTTGGCGACCACTTTTGCTAGTTGACGACTGCCCCCTTTTCTAGTTGGCGACCTCTCGATTTGCTAGGGAAAATTAAATTTGATTAATCAAAAATAAAAAATATGAACGTGTTAATGTTTAAAAAATAATTATTATTCATGCTTTATTATTCATACATTTAATAAATTATTAAAACACATTTTTTCATGAGATTTCAAAGGTACACTTTAATATTCAAGCTTAAGCTTAAATGAATCTTAGCAAGTATAATACATTTTCCTACACAAGTACATAATTAAAAATAAGTATCACTTTAAACAACAATTACAAAAGTTTAGAATCAAATCATCAGATCATCAGATCTCGGGATGTTATACATTTTACATTTTTTTCTAATACCGTGTCCTCCTTCTCTTATATTTTTAAAGCACATTTCAGATCTCTTTGGGAATAAGCCGGTATTATTTTCTAATACGGTTTGTGGAGGACATCTGTAATGAAAATATTATATATTAAACACCTACATTATGCAAAAAACAGATAAGATTATGAGTAGTGATTGCAAATGGTCGTAAACCCACATATTAATTTGCTCATTTTTAGTTGGCGACCACTTGATACCCATACATTTTAAGATGTTTTATAATAATAATTTGGTGGTCGTAAACTAAAAGATACACGGATAAAAATAAACAAATTAAATTGAAAGTGATTAAATTCCGAATTAGATTTGTAGTCTATAAAAAATAAAAATAAATGTTTTTCTTTCTAAATGTCTATTGGCGGCCAGGTGGTCGCCAACTGAAGTTATTGGATAATTCCAATTTCAGTTAGCGACCATTCAATTTTTTTACCTGATTTTGTATATTACATGTAATAAATGTACAAATAACGTAAAACATATATATATCCACTTAATAGAACATTAAAAAATTGACTCAAATAAATACATCACGATCTACGTACCTCGAACGCTTCACTTACTCACTATTTTTTTCGTTGTTTTGGGAACGTGTACGCGCCGAAAGTATGAACGGCGGATTGAACTAAGATTTGTTTGCTTTCGGGTAAACACAAAGCTGCTAACTATTGTAGGTAAAACTAATAGATCTATCCCCCTCTTTACTTAAGTGATTTTCATTTGGAAAAGAAGGATAGAATTCTTATTTTTTTCGTTTTAATGCAGTAGGTCCTGTTAGTGGTCGCGTAACTGACCCTGGTCGCGTAACCAGCGAAGTCACCCTACTTGTTTGTCAGCATTTTCTTGGCACGTGATTTATAAGGTTAATAAAAGATAGGATTTATTGAAATACCAAGAACTCTTTTATTCAAAGGATACTGTGGGTTGTATCACAAATGCGAAATGCCCACGCGATGACAAGATATTCATAAATACAATATTTAGAGCGTGGGCGTTTCCTTGGAAGTGTGGGCATAAAAGATTTATGGAAATTACTAGCTAGAAACCTTTGATTTTTCGGAATCAAATGTTTATTATTATTATCCTAATAAATATTTCAAATGTTTATTAGGATAATAATATCTAACAAGCTATAATTAAAAAAAAAATCGCGTGAATCGGTTCAGAAACCCCAGAGTAATCGCTTGACGGACATAGAAAAAAAAAAAAGATACCGGCCGAATTAATAACCTCCTCCTTTTTGGAAGTCGATTAAAAATTAAATAACACCACTGCCCAGCCAAAAAACGAACTAAAAAGTTAATTACCACGGTCATTACCTTTGAAATCTTATTCACATTTCTAAATTATATTTTTTTGTGAATAACTGGATATTGAACTATAGAGTTATATATTTTTGGAATCTAACCATAATAATCTTATTTTCGAATTATTTGTTTTCAACTTTAGTCTTTAATGCGGGACCATGGTCACCCAATCAATTTTTTTTAATTTTACTAGCCTATGCCATCCGGAATAAGCTAAGGATTCTAACGACATCTCATTCATCAAAATCGGTTCAGGCGTGTAGAAGTTATTGTGGAATATAGAAACTCACATACATCCCTGAAAACAATATACTTACTCCTTTTTTCAGGCAGTCATATTAAAATAAGAAATAACGGTTTAAAGCCAAAGGATTCCTTGTCATTCCAATACCTCAGACATAGATTAATTAACAGACGACCCAGACCTATTGAATCTTTGGCACTTGCCGAGTGCGAAACTTCAATAAAGATCTTTCGTAATTATTATTATAATGTCCTTAAATTTACAGCAGTGGAATTGACAGCATTAATTAGGATTGTAGGTATGAGCAAGCAACCTCTACTTTAGTAACAAACTTTATCAATTTAGTTTAATAAATTAAGTAGTAGTAGAAGTTGTGTGCCTACTAGATTTGGTAGATATACGCTATCTTACAATGTATTGTATGCTTATTGTGTGACATAAAAATTAAGTAAGTGCCTACTTGAGCAATTCTTTTTTTTAATAATGATATAATATTATGTTTTTCATCAGTACATAATGGCATTGCGTTTATTTATTTATTGTTATTTAAATGTGACATTGTTAGTACCTATCTAATTTTTGTGTGTTTTATATAATTTATTTATTTAACAATGTATTATAACATATTAAACAAACCCTTACAAAGCTTATACTTTTTAAAAGAACTTACGAATTGACATTCGTAAGTTCTTTTAAAAGTGTACCTAAGCTTAAGAAAAAATATATGATACAATACAGTTTTAATTTATTAAATCGTTGACTAGATAGTCCTTGACGGCGATGTCACCTGATGGTAAGTGACGATGCAGTCTAAGATGGTAGCGGGCTAACTTGGAACGGGTGTAGCAGTGTACATTAAATCCGTACCCCTAATCGGTTTCATTCCCCCTAAAATAGAAAATTATAAACAGCGTGGAATAGCCAATATAGTCAATATAAACCCGTATCGACTTTTCTAATTCATGAATTATTTTGGACTCTATTCAATTCGTTAATCGCACTGAAAGCTTTTAAGGGAAATAATATTTTATTATACTTCGCTTAGATGCCCCATTTAAATGCGGACGTGAGAGAAATCCAAGACATAGCAGATGTAACTACTTACCTACTCGTACCTTACTTAAGAATCTAGATATAATTGGTTATTTGTAGTACCAATACAAATTCTGAACCTTTATAGTTAGTGGAAAACATACATACATTACGTAAACTACTTTAAATACATCGTTAAATCGGAAATAGTTCGCCGCATTTTTTGTTAATTTATAAGTCACTTGAATCAGTCAGATGATTGATATTATTTTATGTTTTATTTGTGGTTGTAAAAGTTATATAGATTAGGTATATTTTTCAACTTTCAACTTAGCAAAATATGCAAATTAATCTTTTTTCCTTAAAAGAAGCTTATTCTTTTTTTATTATTTATTAAAAAGCCCTATACAAATATGCTGTTATTTGTATAGGGTCAGCAAATCCAGTTTAATCATAGGTGGACTGTAAATATCAGTGATTTTACGCTTTTTTTGAGAGGAGAGAGGAAAGCTTCTCTGAAAAAAAAACTGTGACAGACATCTAAATAGGTACGAGTATAAGCTGCGCCTACCAAACCGAGCTGCATCGACTCGTAATACTTTACAGAGCGTGAAATGAAAAACTGCTTTTATTCACAAAACTTCAGGTTTTAGCATTGTTAGTGTCCATTGTTGGAGTTTTTAGAGAGCGCTTTAGAGCGCTTTTATTTTAGTATAACCCTGTTATAGAGAGCTTTCAGTTTGAATGACATACGAGCTGCGACAAGAGCATATCAGTTCAATTAAAATGAAAAAGTACGAACACGTGACTCATGTTTGAATATAGTGAGCATTAAATAGTGAGGGATAGGTAGGTATATAAGGCAGAAAATAGAAATATAGGTAACCTGATGAAACAGACAGACAGACAGATACATAACCTCTCTTTTCGTACCGGGAGTTAATATAATATAAACATAAAAATTATTTTTAAAAAACCGACTTCAAACGCCACTACAAAGTATATCAAGTGTGCCTATAAAATTTTAAGAGTTTCTTCGATTTTTCCAGGATCCCATCATTAGATCCTGACCTGATGACTATGGGACCACCTGGGAATATAACCTTTCAAACAAAAAAAAAAGAATTTTTCAAATCGGTTAATTTAGTTAGTACCAGCTTTTTCCCGCAACTTTTTCAACTGAAAAGAAAATTTATGTGCTTACTTAGTTTTGGATAGAGAAAAGTTATTTTTGATTATAAAAACTTACTGTTGTGCTAAGTTTTTATAATCAAGAATAATACTGGATAGCGTAGATCATTATGAGTTTCAACAGCTAATGAGCTCGGAAAAATTAATAGGGGAACAGCACGCGAGCTGCAAGACAAAGTGACTGTTGAAGAGCGATCATCTTTGTTAATTACAGTGCCTGGATAAATCTTTGTTAATTATAGCGTCTGGACAAATGAGTCTTGAGGCTAGGGGAAAGGAATTAATGAGGTTTATCGCTATTGTTTTATCCAAATATATAAACTAGTAGGGCGCGTGGGTGCGCGTCTGAAAATTCAACTTCTAAGGGGGTAAAATAGGGGTTTGAAATATCGAACTTAACCACTGTTAGCTATATAACGTAACGCATAGCTCAAATCACTGGACGAATCAGGTTCAAATCTGGCGTACAGATACTTATTATGACGTAGGTAACCGCTAAGAAAGGATTTTTGAAAATTTATCTCCTAAAGGGGTAAAATAAGGGGTTGAAAAATCGAACTTTCAAAAAGGTAGTACCATATAATATTGTTAAACGTTAAAATAGACAATGCATTGTTAGGTAGGTAACACCATAAATACATATACTACTTATTACCATACCATACTTCTTAGTATCATAAGGGTAAAACATAATAATGCAGAATAACTATGTTGACTAGTAAATGAGCTGATAGCATAGTTACTCGTACACCGTCGCTATTATTACCTACTTACCGGAGCATCTCAAGAGAATGCTCCATGCTATTTAGAGTATGCTCTACATACCTACAACTACCAGAGGTGGTTTGAAACAGACTCCTTAATGAAGAACGCTCTAGCTTTATTAAGAACGTAAGCGTGTTACATTATTATCTTAACCAAAAATAGGCTTCACACTTCACAGTCAAGTCTAGGATATTGAGCTCGAAATCCTCGTAAGTACAGTGTTTCTTGAGCTTTGAAGTAAACCACACAGATATTTTTACCGAAAAATTTCGCATTATCAAGGACTTTCTTTACACCTCTAGACAGTGACACGACACGTTCTAGTATTGTTCCTTGGCAGAGAGTAGTATATTCCTTGTATTGGTTTAACCGTTAGACCAATACAAGGAATATACTCTCCATCGACTCTCTATTAGACTCTAACGTATTGGTGCTCGAAATTCGTGTAGAGGTAAATCCAGAACTACACAATAGGCTATGTTTAGATCTACATTACAAAAATTCTTTGTTCTATTACACATTTCTTATGAATAACAGGGTAGGATCTTTGAGTATTAAACCAACGGTAGGGTGGGTTGTGAATTTTTACGAGGTAATGGAAGAAGAGATACGATTTAATAAGAAAATTTTGAGTGACACATAATGGAAGAAAAGATAGGATTTAATATGTAAATTTTGATTGACACATAATATACGTATAAGAAGTTTGCAAGATTTTATGTACCCCACGCCTCTGCTCTGAGGAAAAAATATACATGACGCAACCAAAATATCGAGTTCACTTTAAAGGCGAAGGAAAATACCGTGGGAAAACCATCCATGATGTTCTCAAAGGTGAATAAAGTCTGCCAATCCGCGCTGGCATTCTTCTGTAGGGCTAACATGCGCGCCACGAGACAATGTTGTCTACGCGTTTACTCGTAATCTCTATGTTAATCTCTATGGAGATTCACAAGTAAAGTGTAGATAAAATTTTCTCGTGACGCGCATGTTAGCCCTACTGGCGTTCTTAGGCGCTGCAGCGCCTAGAAACTCATTGAGCGATTTTACAATCCTTCTCTATGAACGCCCGCGTACTCTGCGACCGCTTGGTTCGCGATTTTAAATAACCACATAATTGCGACTACTTGCGCCAAGTTTGTGGTCCTTTATAGATAACTTACGGTGTCGTGAGTTTTGAAATAAAAAGTTGTATCGCAACCGCTGCGAGCGCGGGTGAAAATCACTCCGTGCAAGCTTTTATGCTAAGATCTATAATTTGCTCTGACTCAGTTCACACTTAAGATAGAGGTCAAAACGAAACACAAATTTGCTTTGTCATAAATCTGTCTCGTTTTAACTCTGTCTTGAGTCCGAGCTGAGTGAGAGTGCGTTCTATAGATTTCAATCTTAGAGGAGACTTGTGCCCAACAGAGGGCCAGTGATATACTTATGAGAGACTATAATTAATGAATTCCTACAAAAATAAAACGAAACTGAATTGAATAGAAATTAAAATAACGTTCAGAAGTGTACAGTAGCATGACAATGGCGACAGAATGAGCAATAGTGTGGCGATGCATCGGGGTCAAGTGCAACTCAAACTGAAGTCTGAACAATGTGCTACGGATCAATGGACTTGCAGCTTTTCAAACACCACAAAGGGATTTCGACGAGTATTTGTGGAGAGAAGACAGTTCATCAATCGTATTTTTTTTTCTTTGAATATTTTTCATATTTTTTATTAGTTAGGTATATTTCCGATTTTAATCGAGTTTTTTGTTATTATAGCATTTTTCATTGTTTTTACTTCATTTCGACACATTGCATACGTAGGTACTATAAAATTATTTTTTCTATAATCTTTATCGCTACAATATCATAATTATTATTTAAAACTCTAAACAATGTAAATGCTTTATAATTACAAATTTAATCAACTTACCAACTAACCAACTTAACAACCACTCACACGTCGATCTGTATCTCTGTTGCAGCGTTATTGAAGTACAAACCAACAAACCAACAAACAAACACACTTTTGCATTTATAATATTAGTAAGGATTTACCCTATTATAATGTAGGTAGGTTTAGGTAGGTTTTTTATTATAATGTAGGTGCATATTTTGTTCTACACCAAAGCATTTAAAAATCCACTGGAGTTGAGACGTGATCTCTGATTTCATACAACATTTCATAAACATCGTCCCATAGGGGCCGAGTTTCAAATTTAAATATCAAATATTATAATTTAAATATAAAATTTAATTCAGACTGCATACTTTAGGTAGGTACCTACGCGGAATATTTTAATGTTTTCCATTTTGGCATGGACTATCCACATTGCATTATGAATGAGCAAAGAATGGAATGAAGAAGAAAATCGCATTTCAAAAGCAACCGCGGCTGAATGACATTCTGCAAAAAGTACGAGTAAGTAGGTATACCTATCACTTAGATTCTCGGTCTCGTAGTCCAATTTTAAAATGAATGAATGGATATACTTAGGTACCATTTTCCCAGTTCCTATTGTCACAAGTTGTCTGGAAGAGAGCTTTAACGACCAGCTCATAAATCAAAGAACCATGGTGGTTTTTGTTTTTAGGGTTCCGTACCCGAAAAGTAACCAACGGGACTCTATTCCTAACCCTCTGCCGTCTGTCCGTACGTCCGTCCGTCAGCGAGCTTTATCTCATGATCCGTAATAGACAGACATTTTTTTTTATATGAATAGCTGGCAAACGAGCTGGCGGGTCACCTGATGTAAAGTGATTACCGCCGCCCATGAACACTTGTAGTACCAGAGGCACCACCAATGCGTTGCCGGCTTTTCAAGAACTTATTGGTTCGCCCCTTGAATAACCCCATATTGTAATTAAGTGGGAGATGATTCCACAATTTGGTAGTACGTGGAAAAAAAGATCTGGAGCAACGGGTGGTCGAAGTTGAAATTTTCAGAGAATGATGTATACTTAGTCTGGAATAATACCTAGGCTACTTTTTATCCCGCAAAATAAGAGAATTCCCGCGGGAACCCAAAACCCTTAATCATAGTCATTGCATAGTAAGATCCAAACCCTCTAATTGTTTTAAAAATTTCAAGTTACCTAATACCAGTTCAAAGCAAAATAAAGACTATTATGAACATCGGTTTAGGCTATAGTCCACCACTTTAGCCAAGTGTAGATTGGCAAACTAGAGAACATCATGGAAAACTCTCATTCATATAGGTTTACGCACGATCCTTTCCTTCAACCCTAAAGTTAGTGTGCGCGTCAGTCTGATTCGAACTTCGAACTTCGGACCCTTCGAAAAATCTTAACCATTTTCCTTCCCGGTGGAAGGAAAATTTATTGTTATTTGGTTAAGATTTTTCAAAGGGACTCGCACGTGGTGATTTTTTTTACTTATTTCATTTAAGAAAAAAATTCACAACAAAATTCGCTCGCGCTCCACCGAAGTACAGTGCACATAATAAAACCCTGACGTACCTAACGAAGTAAATGAAATAAAGCTACCGTGCCATTCACGACGAAAAATAAAATTCCGCGCGTCTGCGAGACACAACAAGGCACACCTTATTTATAAAAGGAAAAGAAAACTCGCTGTATTCACTGCTCAACACAGAGTGACGGTACTTGTGATAAAAACTCGGCGATAGACTCCTCTGCTCAATAGCTGCTTAGTAGCTATTTACTTACAAAACAAAATGAATAATGACTGCTTTTTTTTATTATTCAATGACAAGATAGTCCTTGACTACGATCTCACTTGAAGCTGGGGCTCGTCGATGTAGATTGTAGATATTTAATACTTACCTAATTTTTTGTGGAGGCTTTTCTCCTTTCTCAGAGGTTCAGAGTATACGTGCGCTATCTATCAGTCACTCAGTCACACTTTTGTAAGTAGGTACGTACAATGATTTCTACTAGGGATGAGTTATATACTCACAAAACAAGCGAAAAATTTGTTCCAAACTCGGAGGAAAAAAAATTTTGGGCTTAATCTTGATGGTTCCAAACGACGGCGAGTATAATAGAGTACCTACTTTATTGTTAAATGATATGACAAATTACGACAAATATCTGCCATTACGCGCTTCATTTACCGCACGCTTGTAACATATCCACCTCTTTTTATACATATAAAATATCCTAGGGTACGTAGAATTTTTGGTGGCGTAGCGTACCAACAGCTATGATTTTACAACACGATCTTCTCCTACATAGGTTTTAATAAGTGAGAAACTCTTGTTAAAACTGTTATACCGTTGAACGCCCTAGGTATCGCAAAATAGACAAAAAGTAGAAATATTTGCTAGCGTTCGGAAAAGCCTTTTTCGTGAAATTGTAATGCGATTCTCTTTGTCCTAAAAAAATTGAACAATGTATTTTCAACCCTGAGAGTAAATTTAATAACCGATCAAATACGAGTCGGATTCGCATACGGAGAGTTCCGTACCAAAAAACGCCGAAAAAAACACGTTTCTAGTAGGGGAGTCCCCTTTAATTTTTAATTAATTATTATTTTTATTATTTAGTGTTAAAGGTAGACTGGCAAAATATACTTTAGCATTAAGTCCGCCTTTTGTACTATTTTTGTGCAATAAAGTGACAATTTCAACTGGCTAGCTATTACGGATCATGAGATACAGCCCGCTGACAGACAGACGGACAGACGGACGGACGGACAGGGGAGTATCAGTAATAGGGTCCCGTTGATTCTCATTCTCTACGACTTGAGTAAATTGTTGGGTGTTTAAAGACCATTAAAAGTGGAAAAGTTTTTATACCTCCGCCAGATGGCGTCAGCGTCGACTCATCGTAAATTAGTGAAGAAATACGAGCCATTATTAACAAAACAATATAAATTTTATATCGTTCTCGAGAAAACCGCAATGCAGCTTTAAAATAATACTAGCAGATGCCCGCGACTTCGCCCGCATCGTTTAATTTTTATTCCACGCGCCCGTGCGCGTCTCTTTGATTTTCCAGAACCAAAAGTAGCCTTTGTCAATTTCCAGGTCCTCAACTATACCCAGCGAATCGATCACTATACCCATGTAAGAATCACGTCGATCGTAGGTCTGTTACAGCGTGACTGAAGGACAAACCAACAAACAAACACAATAATAATATAACCGTAAAAATTATTTTTACAAAACCGACTTAGGTAAACCGACGAAAAAAAGAGAAAGAAAAAAAAAGATTCCGACGAATTGAGAACCTCCTCCTTTTTTGAAAGTTGGTTTAAAACGTCAGCGAGGTTAGGTATTGCCATTCTGGGGGTCATTGAAACAAAAATCTGACTAAAAAGAAGTAATTATTACAATTCGATGGAAGTTACTATATCACTAACATTTAATCATAAACCTTATTTAACATACCGGGTGCAAAAGACAGAATATTATCTGTTGACAAGCTTTTGTGTCACTCTCTCACAAAATAAATTACTCGTCTCTATGTTTACTATTTATGTGCTCGTAGTATAGAAATCAATCTATGGTAATAAGCTATTACGAAAGGGTGTCATGGGGATGGAATTCTATTTGGGGAAAGGAAATTGTACGGTAGACTGTTCGAAACTGAATATAAAACACTAGCTTTTGCGCGCGATTTCGTCCGTGTGGTGTAAGGTTAGATAGGTGACATCCTATATGTTTAAAAATCTGGCCTATGGCACTTTCCAGTGTTTAATTATAGCCATTCAAAAAATCACTTCGATCCATTGCTCCGTTAATGGGTGATTGAAGGATATACCAAAAAAACTTAGAAACAGACTTTTTCGTATTTATAATAAGTACTACTTATAAGTATTACTAATATTATTTAGTATAATTATAATTACGGAAAAAAACGGGATTAATTAGGCAATAATTCTTGTCTCCCTTAGGTACCATTTGTATTTTTCTAAAATAGGAAAACTCTGAAAAGATGTACAGGTGGCATAACCATTCCCAATTTTAATTTCGGTAAACCGCAAAGTAAGCGCCACCGCGTTAGTCAAATAATATAAGTGGCTTTTTGGAAATCTTTTTAAAGTATAGATAAATAAAAAGACGTGTGGCACTCGGGGACTGCCGCGGTAAAGCTATTGCATAGCATTTTTTATCAACGCCATCTAGCGGCTCACCGCTCGATGGCGTTGATAAAAAATGCGCCATCTACCGGCTCACCGTAGAGGAGTTCCGTATCAGGTTATTTTCGTTACGGAATTTCTGGATTCGGTCTCCACGCTAGCCCGCGATAGAAGCTATGCAATAGCTTAAAAATAAATAGATAAGGTTCCATGCGAATAATGCACAGTGAGTTATGAAAACGCAAATGTGATTGAATTACCTTTCATTCAGAATAGGTAAGTACATGAGCTTTGAGTGAAATTGAAATGTTAGTAGTATTGTACAAACATTATAGGGCATTCAAAATTAAAAAAAATTAGAACGATACAAGAATACAAGCGCACATACTCACTCACAAAACACCCCATAACGCACACAAGATCCCAAATCCCTTACTGACATACCGTATAGTTCTTTCAATTCACGAGGGCGCGTGAGCTTTACTTGTGGTTACGTCGTGTACATGCACATTGCATAAGTGTGTGTGCCTGTCTGAAGCCTAAGTGGGAGCGGTAAGGCGCGAACAAGCTCTCGCTCCCACTTATATAGATACGACACACACACAACCATGAGCCACGTGCCCTCAATATACAAGTTATTCTGTGGTGCCCTCGTGAATTGCAAGAACTATACAGTTAGTTATCTAAAAATTATAAGTTTAATCTGTTGGAAAGATCATAACAGTTTTCTGAAGTGAATACTAACTATTGAGTTCTTGAGTACCAATTACAGATAATAGGAACTTTATTGCTGTTTCAACCTGAGCGGACAAAACTCTCTATAATAAGGTCTGCGAAGATCCTTCGTCGCTATTAGTATTCATTTCAATATATTTTCAAAAAATAATAATATTATTTCTTACCTAAATGGTTTCCAAGCTCATTCTGGAATTTTTAGGTACCCATCAACTTCGATTCGTAGCATTAACTAACTAGGTACTGTCGCCGATATTTATATTTTAGACGTACTAAACCCGGCCACGCTTCGCTGGGTTTCAGTATTATTATTTTCAGTATGCTTATTTTTTTTTTTATCTATTCGCTACTTTTGTAAATTGTTACAATAATTTATATTACGTACGTCCATTCATATTTCCGAAATAAATGTTGTTGTTCTGTAAATCCTTGTATAATTTTTCTACCCGTGAATGTTCCATCAAAATAAGTTCAGCCGCTGCGATTAGGCCGGACAAACAAACAGACATACAATCTATTAGAAATAGTTTCGAGGTCACTAGCCTCTTGATAGGAAGGCTGAAGATCTAAGCATCATGGCCGCCGACTTTAATGAAGGAATAAATATAAGTAAAGTTTCTCTTTCAATTACGCATTCTTCGGAACGTCTTCTGCCAGTTTTTGTCGCGAAATAAAGTGAATAGCACAAAGGAAGGAAAATAATTCTAAGTGATTTGGCGAACTTTCTTAATAATCGAAGTTATGTCGTTCAAAATTTTTTGGTTAAAAGAAATGAGTTTTATAGGCAGGGATATAAAAGCGCCGTAAGCGATGCTTGATTCATTATAAATTGGTAATTACGACCACAGAATTCTCAATAAGGTTATAGAAATGCAAGGATTTCACTCATTAAAGTTGGGGCATAGCTCTGCGAATGGCGAAACTGAAGTGGAAATGGGCGGGGCACATAGTTCGAAGAGCTGATGGTCGATGGGGTCCCAAGGTGCTGGAGTGGCGACCCCGCACCGGAAGCGCAGTGTTGGCAGACCCCCCACTAGGTGGACAGACGACATCAAACGAGTCGCAGGGAGCCGCTGGATTCAGGCGGCGCAAGACCGAGGCTTATGGAGGTCCATGCAGAAGACTTATGTCCAGCAGTGGACGTCCATTAGTTGATAAAGAAGAAGAAGAAGAAAGTTGGGGCACCAACTACCATCGGTTCCATGGTTTTACTTGCAACTAAAATCATTTCACCTTACCATAAATAAACAAGCTGGAGATGGAAGTGAAATATTGAGTTCAATTCCTATTGGTACACACAATCTGAAAATAATAAACACAAAAGTGATAGATAGAGGTTGTAAAAATAGATGTTAATGAATTACTACTCGTATATTGCAAAAAGCTATTTTTTACTAAAGGCCACCAGTGATGTCCAGCAAATTCTTAAATTTGCTTTCCAAACCGGTGATGGAGTTTTAAGTTCTGAACAGTAAAGATTTCATCAAAATCAATTCGGTAATTTTCAAGATATTAAACTTTTCCCTTTTCAGTTATTCTTTATTTCTGTATATTGAAGTCGGTTTAATTTTTCTTAAATTATAGCTTGTGATAATAGTCCAATTTGCTATTAATGAACTTGCATTTTATTTTATTTCAAAACGCTTGCAATATATCGCAAATTGTTGGTACGCGTACCCCGCCCATTTTTCCGTTCTTTCTTAATATTTTTCTATGATGTGTTGCCTGTCATTCAGCTAGCCTGACACGATATTTCTTTATAGGTGTGTATCGATTTTTCTACCAGAGTGAAGGTGTGAATCATAACATTATTTGATTCATTCACAACCTCCCTAAAGTAAATAAATATATTGTTCCTAGGATGGTTACGAGTACTAGTTTTCTTTATTCTGAGACAAGATAGTCTGTGACTGCGATCGCACCTGATGGTAAGTGACGATGCAGTCCAAGATGGTAGCGGATTAAATTGGAAGGGGTATGGCAGTGTAAATTCAACCCATAGCCCTTACACCTAGTAAACAGTTCCAACAGTTATGTATCCAAAAGAAACATAGTGTTATTATTATATCCACCTGTTACATACTATAATGGAGTAATCACATATCGAGCCACTTTTATGTTAATCAAGTAAATGGATTTCTGTTCCTAAGTGGATTTTTATGACCAATAAGGCTGACTATAATAACAATATAATGGTATTGGTAAAAGACCCCAGTGACCCCACAGATTCATTTATTATTTCACTCGAGTTAAATATAATTTAAGAGCAACAGTGCAAAGGAGACTCACTTATAAAACGCTCCTAATTAAAATTTATCCGTAACTTTGAGAAAAAACATTGTTGTGATAGCCGCTTCTTTTATATTAATATTTCCTAAGCTGCTCAGCCAGCTGTGAATATAAATATAAATAGAGAATTGCAAAACGCACACCATTACTAAACAAAATATGACTTCAAAGCAACAGTTGGTTTTCAGCCAATCGTTACGTCAACTAGGTATAGTTCTAGCAAATCACGAGGGTTCATGGATCATGGTTGTGTGTGTCGTATCTGTGTAAGTGTGAGCAAGAGCTTGCTCGCGCCAGCTCGCGCCTGACCGTTTGACTAGGTGGAAACCTAGGCTCCTGACAGGCACACACACTTACGCAATGCACATGTACTGCACGACGCAACCACAAGTAAACCTCACGCGCCCTCGGGAATTGCAAGAACTATAGTATGTTTTGAAAGCGACAAAATGCAATGATAACTATAGAGGCAAAATGGTAGCGTTTAAATTATAAATGTCAGTTTTTGTTAATTATTTTTTATGTAGTAATACATTACGATATTATCCATTAACAATATTATCATGCGTAATACCTACAGTTTGAGTAGTACAGTAAAAATCTCTTTTATGTTTTGAAATTAAGATGATTATTCGTATAAAACGGATATTAAGCAGATAATTATAACAAAGTAAATTAAAATTGGATCTTTGACGTCTCCAGAGCTTTTTATTTATGTAAAAGCACTAATGGTATTAAAATTAGAGTGTATTTTTATCTGAATAAAGAAAATTTTTTGTTTGATTTTATTTTAGGGATAATTTCTAGGGTTCCGACTTAGGGCTCTGACTTAGCTCAGACTTAAGATAGAGTAAAAGGGAGACACAAATATGCTCTGATATAAATTTGCCTCGTTTTACTAACTCTTTCTTGAGTCTGAGCTGAGTGAGTTGCAGTCTATAGATTTTAGCCTCAATGTACCTATACATACAAAGGCCTCAATTTCTGTGAAAATCCATGCAACATACCAACATTTTCAGTAGTAGCCTAACCTAGCCTATCGTTTGAAACGACCAGGGCGAAGACAAAACATAGACGTAAATCACATTAATGGGTACTATTAATTCAGATTTTATCTAGTCATTACCGTTAAAACTTTCCTTGTACATATTTACAACAAAAACCCACTTATTTTCTTATCGGGCATTCCACACTAGCGGAAAAGACATCAAGAAAGCAATCTATTACGTCGGCGCTACTGTTGCTGCCCGTAAAGATAAATAGCCCCGAAAGCCTCATCAACCTTATAAATAAATGATAAATGACGTGCATTCTTTATACTCGGGCCATTGCACTTTGTTTGGCTAATCTCAAGAAACATAAACTGTTGCCTTTCAGGGGCTTTTTATCCGACTACACAAAGGAAGGGTTATGATTTTAGCAGTCTACGTATGTATAAGTTGGTTGGCACTCAAATTCAAATTCAAAATCCATTTATTTTATGTAGGCCAATTTGTAGCTCTTATGACACGTCATAAATCTACCAACGGTTCGGATAATGCAGATTCTGCTGAGAAGAGCCGGTAAGAAACTCAGCAGTTCCTCTTTTCAAAAAAAACAAAAAAAAAAATTTTTACAATAGGTAACAAAACTATGCTATGCATACACATACAGTGTTTCCACAATGAAGCTTCAAAATGCATACGTAGGTACACCCAATCCATTATCCAACGCATGTCAAAAACGGGCAGACAAAGCAGACCCATTCCCGTCGGTGGCACCCGTTCACGAGCATGACGCATGAAGGGTTATGATTTTAGCAGTCTACGTATGTATAACGTTCACGTCAAGTTGGTTGGCATTCTTTAAGCAAATACAAACTGTCAAAATTACCTGACCAAGTAGTTTATACTACCGCCGCATTCGTCTATGCGGCGCCATCTACGCTATCGAGTAATACAGAATATATGAATTTACAAACTCATCGCGAATCCATTTGTCAAATTACAAAAATTGTTCAAAATAGCCATGCAGTGAGACTGGAGCCGCATTCCCAAGGCGTTGCCAACGATTTCCGAAACAAACTCTCATTAAAATAATATTGCCACATCAACTTAGCGACATACGATTTGTTTAAATTATTTCGTTATTGTGTATCATTAATAAATAATACTCAATAGCCCAAACGGTTAAAGGTGCGGACTGAAAAACTGAAAAGTCGCAGGTTCGAACCCCACTCGTTGCACTATTGTCGTATCCACTCCCAGCACAAGCTTTTCGCTTATTTGGAGGAGAGAAGAGTATAAAAGTCAAGTTCAGCTTGGCTAATATTCTTAAAAAAAAATATTAGTTTGATTCATATTTTGTTATATTCAATTCAAATATTAATTGCGGAAACAATCCGCGTTGTTAAAATAAAATAAAACAAGTTTTATCCACACATGAAAGGTTCCGTACAAGACATCGTACAAGATTTATCACCAGCTATTATAAGGATCGAGCAAAAACAAAATATACTATGGAAGAGCGGAATCTTCTAACACAGTTATGAAACTCAATTTTATTTTAGGTCGCATTTCACGACATCATTTATGACCTAAAATAAAATTGAGTTTCATAACTTTACTAACAAAAGATTCAGAAAGACTTTTTTTCGTTTAGGGAACAGACACCTTTTTTGAGTTGTCTCTCTATCGATCTGGGTGTGCGATATATTGTATGGAGATCCTATTTAGTTTTTAATTTAATTTTTAAAGGCATTTAATTTAATTTATACTTAATACTATAATAATATAATGTGAAAATTTCAAGTATCGACCTATTACGGTTCATGAGATACAGCCCGCTGACAGACGGACGGACGGATAGCGGAAGTTTAATAATGTTACCGGCCAAACCCGATATCAGGACAAACTAGTTTTGCCTAGGCTAAACTAGTTCTTCCTATACGCGATAGGATGAACCATTTTTTAAATAGTAATTAACAAACCAAATGGGCTACGACAGAAGACTCGCGCCGTCGCCCCTTCGTTCGCGAGCTTCTGTCTACGCGCTTAAAAAAAACACCCTAGGGGCAGGGCAGACAGGACTGCTTGGAGTCGGGGCGTTAGCATTTCGTTTTTAGGTAATGTTCGACCTATATCAGTTATCGCGTATAGGAAGAACTAGTTTAGCCTAGGCAAAACTAGTTTGTCCTGAAAATCGGGATTGGCCGGTAACAGTAATAAGGTTCTTATGTGAGTATCATATCAGTGCAACTGTGGCATTAGACGGTCAATTACATTTTAGCATGAAGTCGGTTAATAATGAGAGTTCCCTTTAAGCGATTGTTCTCGTAAATAATGGAAAGGAGGTGGGTTGATAAGGCCCAAAATCCGCCCCTCATACACTCGAAAAAAAAAAGTTCCAGATTCCGACAAATTGTAAATGTATTTATATACTTGAAGATATAAACTTTATTTTAATATAAAGTTTAGGTGATAAAAAAAATAGTAAGTTACAGAAAATATTACCCAAAAAGAGAGTGTTTCTTTTACTTTTCTTACATTTTCATACATTTTAGTCGTTTTTTAAGCTTTGATTTAATATTTTAGAATGAGGCGCTCCTTGAACCAAAATAAATTAATACTCATATAAAAGCTTATAAAAAGGAGCATCATTATCAGTTACGTTTACCATGGTTCATGGAGCGCCTCATTCTAAAATACTAAATCAAAGCTTAAAAAACGACTAAAATGTATGAAAATGTAAGAAAAGTAAAAGAAACACTCTCTTTTTGGATAATATTTTCTGTAACTTACTATTTTTTTTATCACCTAAACTTTATATTAAAATAAAGTTTATATCTTCAAGTATATAAATACATTTACAATTTGTCGAAATCTGGAACTTTTTTTTTGAGTGTATGAGGGGCGGATTTTGTTGCCTTATCAACCCACCTCCTTTTCCAGTCAATACACGTTCAGAATAATTGAATTCTCGATACAAGAATCTACCGAAGCGTATTTATATTTGCTTTTATTTACATTGTGTTGTGTGTATAATAAATAAGCTTTGTTTTTAAGATAAACCTGATCAAAGAGGTTGCGTTGTTACAGTAGTTACCTATACTTATACCTACTGTATTAGACAAAGGTTTTCCTAAACATAATGAAACATCGTTTTTGGGAGTGCCCTAAGGCTCCTTAGTCTTTCCTTGTTTTTGTTGAATATAAATGGCTTTTTTTCATATTCTACATCAAGATAGTCCTTGACTGCGACCTCACCTGATGGTAAGTGACGATGCAGTCTAATATGGTAGTAGGCTAACTAAGAACGGGTATGGCAGTGTGCATTCAACCCATAGCCTAATCTGATGGCAGTGCAGATTCATCCCATACCCCTAATCGGTTTCTACACGCCATCGTGCAGGAACGCATTTATAATATTAATTAAGGATTACTACTTCAATTAGTATTAGTTATTTAGTTTATATTATTATATTAGTTAGTTAGCTTATGCTGTATATCGTAGTATCGTAAACACTTAAGAGAAAAAGTGTACCGACAAAACTTCTTTTCAAGATTATAAGAGAGCCCGTCACGTCAGCATAATTAATTACACTTTATTACGCCGTGAATTTGCAAAAGAACTTTTCCACTTAAAGTGAACAAAGAAATAGCCCTTATTAATAACTTTTCTCATGGTCCTCTCTGTTCTTGTCATTAACGTCAAGAGTTTCTATGTGTCTTCGCGGACGACACGAACTGTGTCTCCCGTAAGCTCGAGGAAACGAGAATTTTCATACAAAAACAGTTTTGCTTTAATTCACAAACTAATTAGTGTCGGACTGGCACCAAGCTATGCAAAAATAATATTATGAGTTGGTGAGACGTGTTAGCTCGAACAATCTGATAAAACTTTTCATAAAGATAAAATGACAAAAGTTAAATTAATACCTGTGCTTAATAGTACTTCCTTAATTTCTAAGAAAATTCATTATTGTGGTATCGAGGTTTGTGTCCCCAATACTTTTTTTTTTAATTTGATGACAAGATAGCCCTTGACTGCGATTTCACCTGATGGTAAGTGACGATGCAGTCTAAGATGGTAGCGGGCTAACTTGGAAGGGGTATAGCAGTGTAAATTCAACCCACACCCCTAATCGGTTTCTACACGCCATCGTGCCGGGACGCTAAATCGCTTGGCGGCACGTCTTTGACGGTAGGGTGGTAACTAGCCACGGCCAAAGCCTCCCACCAGACCAGACCAGAGACAATTTAGAAATTATAAATTCCTAAATTGCCCCCGCCGGGAATCGAACCCGAGACCTCTAGTTATAAGACCACAGCGCTCACCTGCGCTTTGTAGCCACTAAAATGGACAGCGAAAGAGGTTTTCTTAGTTTAATTAAGAACATCACACACATTGTGACCAAGTTTTAGTTTGGTACTGAGATTTGAGATACAAACTTTACGACAATTGACCGGTCATTCCGCATATGTCCATCCTAAAATTCTGGAGTGTAATGTGTGTACTTGGAAGTTGGTACGTTCGTAAGTATATCCCCACAATTAGCGGATGAGCGGAATTTGAATATTAAACTCCCCTCGGACTTATTCTTCTTCTTTTTCATTATCAACCAATAGACGCCCACAGCTGGACAAAGGTCTCTTGCACGAACAGCTCTCGGTCTTGCACCTCTTGTATCCATCAACTCTCTGTGACTCGTCTGATGTCGTCGGTCCACCCAGTGGGGGACCTGCCAACACTGGGCTTCACAAGGGTCGCCACTCCAGCACCTGCCCCACCCATTTCTACTTCACTTTCGCGATTTGCCGAACTGTCGGTGACTTTGGTTCTATACGGATCTCCTAACTCTTCATCTCGCACTACGAACTAATTTTTTTTTTTAACTAGTTTTTATTCTTCTAAAATTAATTTAATACATACTTATTTTAAAAAATTTATTTTTATTATTTGTTCCCTCGACATGTACCTATGGACATTTTACAGTCATATGATTGGAAAGTTTTTAATCATAGTGTAAAGACCTTTCTAGAAGCAGAAGTTATTATTTAAAATAGGTTTGGGAATTGCTGCGAATGGATATGGTAAGAAATTATACTTTTTGTCTAAATTAAACTGTTAAACTGAACGTATTAAATATATAAAAGGAAAAAAGTGGGCTGACTAACTAACTGACTGATCTAACAATGCACAACTCAAACGTCTTATTCTTTGATAAATTTCGTTTGGGCTGCAATTTGGCATACAGATAGCTATCATGACGTAGGTATAAGGCTAAGAAAGGATTTTTGAAAATTCAACACCTCAGGGGGTAAAATAGGGGTTGAAAAATCGAACTTAATGTGAGCGAAGCCGCGGGCAAAAACTGGTTATATCTATAAAATTGTATAAATACCGTGATGTAGCTACTGAATAAAAAAACTCAACCAAACTTCAGGGCCAACACTTAAGAGACATTAAAGAGAGATTTCTCTTATTTCTCCAGGGTCATTTATAATTCTTTTGGCTTTAGGTACTTCGTATACTTTGAAACTGAGTTTTTTCCATAAAACTTTTCCAATTTATAGTTATATAATCTACTATGCGCAAAGAGTTAATAATTACTGCCGAGTACGAAAGGGTATCTAAGATTTGCGAAAAGAATAGCAGTATTGTTAGACCTGAGAATTTAGTTTAGTATCTTGAGATTTTGTACAACAAAATTAATGATGACCTATTATTTAGGTACCTATACCTACTTAGATGAGTGATTATTTAATTAGGAAAACCACAATTTTTAAACTTTAATTCACTTTTTAATATAGTAATAATATAATTAAAATTGTATTGACCTTTTGGTTTTGATATTTTGGCTATACACCACAGATACCATGATATTGTGTTCTATGGTTTTATATAGATACTACGAACAGAATATTCTTTAAAAAAACGCGTTTTATAGATAAATCTTGATACTTTTTTTCAGTTTTCCGACTTATTATTCCGACATTTCACCAACGTTGAGTAACGTTTAACCGTGGCATTTTGTTATTTTATAAGATTTTCAATACGAAAACTGTCAGAACGCCCAATTTATTCCTCGGTGAAACTTCATTCGATGTTGGTTAAATCGGCACTTGATCAATAATAAACGTAAATCCAAAAGGAACTACAAAGTTTCACAAACATAATTCTATCCTCTTATCTAATTATCTATTGCGAAAAGTATGTTTGTTACTCAATCACGTCACAACTGCGTCACAACGACTGAACCAATTTGGCTTAAATTTGACACAGAGATAGATTATAGTCTGGAATAGGCTGCTTTTTATCCCGGGAAATAAAAGCGTTTCCGCGGAAATAAAAAACCTCATCCGCGCGAACTAAGTCGCGGGTATCAGGTAGTAGAATATAATTAAAGAATAATCCTCAATAACTTCTGTAAAAAAAATCTTTTTTTATTTCACTTTGACCAAAATAATACCTATAGGCGAGAATATAATATACTTGTAATACGGATTGTTGGCAGTAAAGTGCTTCAGAGCTTTGCAAAACAGAGAGGTGTCTTGAAACGTCACTTGAGCTCGCAATCACTTGAAAGGGATCTCTGTTATTCGAGTATACCTATAGGTACCATACCTACCTGTAGATTCAAAGTTTCCTAACGAGGTCGTCGTGAAATACTTGTTGCTCCTTTTGTTATGTTAACTTTCTTTCCATTTCTCTTACATTGTCAGTAGCGCCCTCTAGGTATATCAACAGGGATTACGTAGCTTTTTAGTTTCAGTGGTTTTCAGCAGTGTTCAGCGCACACATTCGTCGAAAGGTTTTAATTACTTTCTACTAGATGGCATTGTTAACAAAATCATGGCAATTAGCTCTATTTACAAACATTTTAAATATCGTTCACTAATGTTTTGTGGAATTTTTGAAAGTCCTTCCTGAAACACATGTTTCTTCATTTTTAATGAAAACTTAAAAAAATCAAAATCAAAATTTATTTATTTCATGTAGGCCAACTTGTAGCTCTTATGACACGTCATAAATCTACCAGCGGTTCGGAATGCAGATTCTGCTGAGAAGAGCCGGCAAGAAACTCAGCAGTTGCTCTTTTCAAAAAAAATTTTTTTTTACAATGGTTAACAAAACTATGCTATGCACACAGTTTTTCCACAAAGAAAAAAAGTTTCAAAAATGCACACCTACCACAACCTAACACATGTTAAGATGGGTAGACACAAAGCAGACCCATTTCCGTTGGTGGCAAATACCAAGTTTCATTTTTCAACTTGAAAAATGAGGGACTTTCATGAAACTCTTCACTCAATATTAAACCAATCAAATAAAATAAATAAATAACCCCTAGGGTCAGTTCACACCGAGACGCGACGCGACGCGACGATGGTCGTATAAGAGTAGTATAAGTGTAGAGTAAATAAGTAGACTATTAAAGCTAGTACCTACTCTCGAACGCAATACAAGCTTTGATCATTTATATTTAGTTATATTTTATGCACATTCACTTGGACCCTGGAGCATATTCTGCCACTTTACAATTGCAATTTTGTAAAAGTTCATTGTTTCTTTGTTATTTTCCATATAAATATAGTATTCCGATTATATAGTAAGTATTCCGATTGGTTGTATTTTATATAAAAAATAACGGCTTCTCATTATATTCTCATATTGACCGCATTTGGTTTACTTTGTAGGTTTTATACAACCTAGAATATTAAATTGCTATCAGGGTTAAACATCGCGCGTTAACCATTAAGTTACTTTTTAAGGTCAATATTAAAAGTTTGTTCGTGACATTTTTTGTTATGAAATTCATTAGAATTTAGAAAGTTGTAACGATTAAGAAATTTTGCCATAAAGTATTAAGTTGAGGTAACACGCGATTGAGCAACTGTAAGCACGCTGTAAGCACCAAGGACGCGGAAATTAATTTTCAAAATCTACGCAATCGTAAAAACAAGGTTATGCGTTTCCAGCTAAGGTTTTCAGATTATTATGAGTTACGACTCAGGATGGTCAAGGCATAAACCAGAATTTATAAACTACGCCCCGTTTAATATTTTTACCCGAAAAAAAAGCAAAGAAATAACCGGTCAAATGCTATTCTGACTCGCATACGAAGAAAAAACGTCGAAAAACACGTCTCTAGTAGGAGACCCCCTTTAATTTTTAATTTATTTTTATTATTTGTTGTTATAGCGGCAACAGAACCTTCTTTTCATTCAACACAATCTTCCTCCAAACTAGACAAGAGACATTTCAGAAATAATAAATTTCCAAATTCTGCCCGCTGAGAATCGAACCTGAGACTGGGAGGTCCCAGATTCGATTCTCGGGACTTTACCAAAGCGCTCACCACTGTAACAGGGAGGTCGTTGAACTTTTTCTAAATACATATTAAAAATACCATCCTAGTTGAATAGTTTAATATTAGGTATTATCATATTTTATACTAAGTAAAATTTTGGGATCTACACATTGAGTTCTTTCATATTGATGCTATACATGAATAATATCGTCCATCAAATCTCTCAATTTTTTTGTCTATTTTTATTAATCATATCAGCCATATTGGATTCGACATGACGTCACATTGGATGAAGCCCTTATTATGATTAGCAAACTTCAAGTCAACGAATTCTCATTTATCAACATCGAATAAGAAGTTTGACAATATTATTACCAGTAGGAAGAATACTATGTTTGTGATTATTACCCAGTGAATCGAGAAAAAAAGATAGAACTTAATTAAGCTAAGATTAGCAATAAGATTCTACTTGAGACTAAATGAGCTCCTGACAGTAGGTAAGTCTTTGCTAAAGACTTAAGTCGCTTATGACGGCACGTATCTAGTTCCTGTATGAAAACTGATCTACAGGTTTATATTTTGTTACAGTAAAAACAATATGGGACCGATAAAAATAGGTGAAAATAGAAAAGTAGCAAGAAATATCACACAACCATAAAGGTTACGTTATTGGTGAAGTACAGCCAGCTCAAGATTTTTATTTATTGCAAACATTTGCCTGTTAATTTATTGTTATTCCTATAGAGTACCTTAGGTTTACAGTAGCAAGACGATAGTTTAAAAGAAAACTAAAAATACAAATTACTAATTACTTTGATAACATTCCCAATAATTAAGTCTAGTTATTACGACTCAATGTTAAATTAAAATTTCCAATCTCACCTAACTAGCAAACAGAATTCTCAGCAGAATCTGCATTCCAAACCGGTGGTAGAGTCATGACGTGTCCTAAGAGCTACATTAAGTTGGCCTACATGAAATAAATAAATTTTGAATTTGAATTGGAATTTAAGATGTGATACGACAGAATTATTATTGTTGCACACTTGCACCTCTTAGTATGACTTATCAAGTTATCACCTTATCTATCTTACTAGCTAGCTAGTATTAAAGTATTACAATTAAAGAATTACTATAATATATCTAAACATTACACAGTAGGTATACGATGTACTGGTGAAATTTTACAGTTGGATTATTATTTCAGTGATCTTGTATGATGAAGTACAAGATATTAGGTTGTAAGCTAACAAAATGATCTGTATCTACAGTTTGATCCAGTACAGTATTTCTAAAAACTGCTCTACAATTTCATTTTTTACTCGTATCGCGTCAATTTCATCCTCGATACACCACAAAATCTTTTCTCTTTAAATCTATCCTCTTCTTTTTTTTTACGCTAAAAATTGCTGTTTCTATATAACGGTTTATCTAAATTCTAAAATCCTTTTTCCGGCGATTTTAGAGTTTATTGTGGACGAGTGTACTCTACCGGGACCTTTCATATCACCTGATATTACTTCGAACTGACAGAGCCCCTGTCTGCTACGTAAATAATCAGACATGACTGACAGATTGAACTTTACAATTCCAGCTATAGGGTAGTATACCAACACAGGTACCTACTGTACAACTGATATGAGATTGGATTATTGATATTTTTATTCCTCTACGTATTTGTGAAACGAATTGAAAATACGAAACGCGGGTTCATCCCCGTAATCTGACTGATATGATCAGATAAACCATTGAGTTGGGCATAATTATTGTTATTGCGGTTTCAAAACGGGCCAAAGAACTCGAACATTTCTTCGCCATACCATACAAACCACATATCATCGTTCTGAGCTTTCTGACAGCACAAACTGTACCTATATGAAACGTTTTTATGAGCCAATATAAACTTCTTGGACTTTTTTATGAAAAAAAAATCACACACACAATATTTATAATTTTTCGAATAAGTTGAATGTATTGCAATCATAAATTAAAACACCGGTCCATTTTATATTGTAGGTGTCGTCTTTCTTTGCGTATTATTTAAAAATAAATGTTTTTTTGCGGATATTTTTGCACGGCTCCCATTCAACAGTCGGAAGGTAGATTCCTGTGATCAGCACGTTTCGTTAATCTTATTTGTGTATGTAACCTCAGTCTTCGCCTCTGTTATGTATGACATATTTGAATTTTGAATATTTTGTCTGATGGGAGCCTTTGGCCGTGGCTAGTTACCACCCTACCGCCAAAGACGTGCCGCTAAGCAATTTAGCGTTCCGACACGATGGCGTGTAGAAACCGATTAGGGGTATGTGTTGAATGTATACTGCCCTACCCCTTCCAAGTTATCCCGCTACCATCTTAGACTGCATTGTCATTTACCATCAGATGAGATCACAGTCGCACAAAACGTACATGTCTGAACAAGGTACTTAATTTACTACCTATCTATTTCATAGAGGCGCGATGAGTTGAGAAACCGCGCTTCCGATCGCGCGGTTTCTTCCGCGCCTTTCTGGAATGGCCTCTTTAATTGAGTGCAAATTCAATCATTTCCAAATGACGTGGTACCATGCGTGAGATGCTCGAGCCGTGATGCGGGAGATACGGGACCGTCTGCGTGTCCCAAGGTTTGCCGCAATACTTAATGTGCGTTATTATTAATGGCGGTAAGCCAGCAATTTTTATTTGTTACCACCGGAACATGACTCGAACACCACTTTATTCGTTGTTAAAACGAATACTGTTTGTTTACAATAAGTTTGGGCCCAATGATAGCTGATTCCCGCGACTTCGTCCGCGTGGAAATAGTTTAGAGTGACGTGCTATTATCCGCGAGAAGTATCCTCTATATCCGATAATATTAAGTAGATCTTCACCAAAATTGGACAAATTATTTCTAATAGTAGACAATCTATATTTAAATAAAAAGGCTTGTCCTGACTTACTGACTGACTGACTGACTGACTGACTGACTGACGATCAACGCACAGCCTAAACCACTGAAGTTAGAAACTTGAAATTTTGACAGTAGGTTCCTTTTATGACGTAGGCGAGCACTAAGAAAGGATTTTTCGAAATTCGCCCCCCAAGGGGGTAAAAAGGGGGGTTAAAGTTTGTATGAAACTCCGTCATTTTTCGAGTTATACTCATGAAATTCGGTATTTAGGCTTTAAATTGAAAACAAAAAAGTACGTGTTTCACAGTTTTTAAAAATTCTACCCCCTAAGGGGTTAAATAGGGGTTGAATGTTTGTATAATAGTCCTTCGTTCTTCAAGTTATTTTTCAAGTTACGTTTATGAAACTTGATATTTTGGCTCTTGATTAAAAATAAAGAATTACGTATTTTACATTTTTTTTAAATTCTCCCCCCAAGGGGGTAAAAAGGGGGGTTAAAGTTTGTATGAAACTCCGTCATTTTTCAAGCTATACCCATAAAATTCGGTATTTAGGCTTTAAATTGAAAACAAAAAAGTAAGTGTTTCACACTTTTAAAAAATTCTACCCCCTAAGGGGTTAAATAGGGGTTGAATGTTTGTATGATAGTCCTTCGTTCTTCAAGTTATTTTTCAAGTTATGTTTATGAAACTTGATATTTTGGCTCTTGATCAAAAATAAAGAATTACGTATTTTACATATTTCGAAAATTCTCCCCCCAAGGGGGTAAAAAGGGGGGTTAAAGTTTGTATGAAACTCCGTTATTTTTCAAGCTATACCCATAAAATTCGGTACTTAGGCTTTAAATTGAAAACAAAAAAGTAGGTGTTTCACAGTTTTTAAAAATTCTACCCCCTAAGGGGTTAAATAGGGGTTGAATGTTTGTATGATAGTCCTTCGTTCTTCAAGTTATTTTTCAAGTTATGTTTATGAAACTTGATATTTTGGCTCTTGATCAAAAATAAAGAATTACGTATTTTACATTTTTTGAAAATTCTCTCCCCAAGGGGGTAAAAAGGGGAGTTTCAATATTCATAGTTAAGACAGGACAACGTCTGTCGGGTCCGCTAGTTTATAATAAAGAAAGAATTATCAAATTCGGTTTAGATTTGACGAAGTTATGGAGCTAAATCAACAAAAACTTTCAGCCCCTATCCCGGATAAACCTTATTATTTATCAGGATAAAAAGTATCAGTACCATTATAACAAAAATTGTTTTTGCAACGACAAAGCATCCTCCAATTAAAATTTTCAAAATATATCTATATATATAAAATTCTAAGTCCTGACTGACTGACTGACTGACTGACTGACTGAGATATCAACGCACAGCCTACTGAAGTTAGAAACTTGAAATTTTTACAGTTGGTTCCTTTTATGACGTAGGCGCACACTAAGAAAGGATTATTAGAAATTCCACCCCTAAGGGGTTTAAATAGGGGATGGAAGCTTATATGAAACTCCGTCATTTTTCAAGCTGTTTCCATCAAAGTTGGTATTTGAGCTTTCAGTTAAAAATAAAAAAGTACGTGTGTCACAGTTTTTGAAAATTCCACCCTAAAATCTAATTCCACGCGGACGAAGTCGCGGGGGCAAAAGCTAGTTTATAGATAAATAAACAATATTCGTAGTTACGGTATCCTTGAAAAATATTCGTAGAATCCATCCACTTTCTTACAACATAAATGATGCAATTCGCTTCAAGCAATTACAAGAAAGCGCATTACAAATTATATTTAGATTTGCCTGCTTCACCTCCACATATGCACGCGAGGTGATACTTACACTGTTTTACATAAAACTATCAAGTGCAATGCAGTAATTAACAGTGTGGCAAAGAAAATCATGAGGGTTCGCAAGGTTACTGCACGTTTATGATGGCCTCTCTAAAATCGTTTGTTCCGTATACCAATAGCCTCAATAGCCCAAGCTTTACGCTTATTTGGAGGGGATAGGAGGATATTGGTCAACTTCATGGCTAATATTATAATATATATATATATTTTTAATATATAGACTAGCGCTTGACTGCGATCTCACCTGATGGTAAGTGAAGATGCAGCCTAAGATGGTACGCGCTTGCCTAGAAGATGCCTATTCACTCTTGATTTAAAGACACCCACATTATAGTTAGTTGGAAGAACGGAAGCCGGAACTGCATTCCAAATTTTTCTATTCTTTTTTTATTCTTAAAAGAATAAGCTTGCAATGTATGTGTGTATCTTTAAGGTCAAATCTTGTTAGCTGAATTAGAACCACTTCCCAGTTTCCAATTCTGTGTGCATGTATATTAAAATCGGATGACAATGATCGGATGATTATTTTAATAAAATGCCAGCAGAAATAGCTTTTTCGCATACGATGCGATTGGGATAGTCAAGTGCAATTTTGCCATCTACGTTAAAAACTTGTAATGCTTAGGTACATTATATTGTAAATCCGAAAATGTGTTTTTTTGTTGGTTTGTTGGCTTATTAATGACATAGCAACCAATGTAATTTTTGCATAAGTAGATATATTTAGTTGAGCACCTGGAGAGAGGCATTGGCTCCTTTATATCCCTGAAATCCAAAATTTTTCGTGTTCCCGCAGTATTTTTCAGAAACCTAACTAATTACTGGTAGAGTTACTGGTAGGTACCACAAGCAAGATCTAAAAAATATAACTTTTTAACATAATCATCATAAATCAAATTCAAATTAATCTGGACTCAAAGAGGTATTCTGTAGGAAATACTCAATCTATCTTTGTTACATTTTTCTTATTACAGTTTTATTCACAAATAGATTACCTACAGTCAATTTATTTACAAACCCACATAACTATGGCTTTAAATACATATAAATCTTCATGTTCATTGTTCAGAAATAACTTCATAATATGTCATTTTTTCCTTCAGAAATATCTAGATAATGTAACTTTCCTTTGTTTTTCCATAGGAATTATTTCTGAGAATATTTTATGTCGACAATCTTATAATGGTATTAAAAATCTGCTAAGATCCTTAATTATTATTATTTTTATCAATTTTGCTGAAGTTGACTAATATCCTGCTATTGGAGGGGCCAAATACGCGGAAAGCTTGCGCTAGGAGTGGGTACAACAATAGTGGGATTCGAACCTGCGACCTTTCAGTTTTCAATCAGCACCTTTAACCGTTGGACTATTAAGGCTTCAAACTACGTCACCTATCTATTGGTGAGAAAGACATTTTCATCTATTTCTGTATGATGTGGCAGTCAATCGACATTACAGTTCGTACCATTCTGTCATGATGTCGTAAATTGTGGTTCGTAATGAGCTTTTACGCTGCTAATTAGGTAGGTGCGAGGTATTTTTTCGTTTCCTTGCCGCTCGTGGTTTTCATACTCTGCCAATAATAGTGGGCGAATCTTTTCACTTTTGCTACTGCACACACAAGTGAGATTATTAGTATTTTACAAGACCTACGACCACCCACCCAAATGTTCGAAGACTAACAGTATCTTGTCGAAGACTAACAGTATCATGTCGAAGTGTTAACAGTAATCTTAAACATCTTACAAAGAAAAAAATTGACCTCTAGTTGCCGATACTCTTCCGCTATTGGTTAAATTGCATTGATGCAGCAAGAACGCCATAAATTCAGCCAATCAGAGGTCTGCGGAACTCTATGCACGTGGCCTTTGTTCAGAAGTGGATGTCTATCGATTGATAAAGAAGAAGATAATTATGGTTTGGAGCAAGTGAAAAAGCATAGCACTATATAGGTATATATGAGTAGGTACATGTGCAGTTATCGTGACGCTCTGAAGACGCGACGCGCCGGGATTCTGGCACAGACAGTCACACGCGGTTTATTTCGGCTCCTCGCGTCCAATATACTAACAATTACATTTTTCAGACATACCAGACAAATACAATACTAGACAAATTCAATTGAGCCGCTTTTACACTTCTCTGTGTCCCTATACCTACCACTAATATCCTTACTAACATTATAAATGCGAAAGTGTGTTTGTTTGTTCGTTTGTCGGTTTGTCTTTCAATCACTTGGAACCTTCGTGCAACGGAGCAGCGTAGGCTAACTTAGGCTAACTTTTATACCGGAAAAGCAGAATTATCCCGCGAGATTTTTAAAAACCTAAATCCACGCGGAAAAAGTCGCGGGAAATATTTAGTCATAAATTATAATCGCTACAAATATCTTTAAAAATAACGACCTATCGATGAAGTCAAATTACGTATACCTACATTCGATTGTTTAATTGATTATGCCACTGTAGGTCATAATTACCGTCACTAGCAAAATCCGCCAAAAGGACGGCCGATCTTTCGAGCCAGAAGAGCTACAATGCGGTGTATTAATAAATCCAGCATTGACAAAGACCGCCAAAACAACTGGCCGGCCGCCAAGCTGAAAAAATCTCCCTACGCATGAACGTGGAACAATACCGGTGACGTCTCCGAGATCGGTCTGAGACCGCTCTAGACATAACAGAAATAGCTGCCCGGAAAGCGAAAGTGGGTGAATTCAATGTTCAGAATGGGCAATTAAATATTTTCGGTTTCTATGTTAACGATGTCTCGGTGGTCTTAAATTTAGCCGCTGTTTAGGCCACAAAAATTCCACAGAACCACATAATATTATTGGATAGAAGCAGACGCAACTTTGCGAAGTTCCATGTTGCTGTCATAAAGCTAAAGTGTCGCTAACTATCAAAACGCGGGAATCCAAAAAGCGCCAAAAAGAAATGACGCCATTTGATAAATAATAAACGACATTTTTCATATCAGCAACTACAGCAGTAAGGAGAATAACGATTAGATGGATCGATAGAGAATTTTTTTCTAAGTAAGATAGCTTTAAAAAATCGTATTTGGCCAAATGTTGGTTAACGACGACGTTGTAGTTTAACAAGGCTAACATGATGCTCAAGGAGAGACAAAATTCTTTTGCTATGATCCGCCAAACTAGAGAAAATCTGTTTAGTACAACGTGTCACTCTCGCTGTACCCACACAACCGTTCTTCCAGTTGTAGAAGATACATGAACAATGTAACACCAATACGCTAGACCACACAACCCCTCTGAAATGCACTCCACTCATCGCACATTGCTTTTCATTTGTATATTGTGCAACGTCTCAAGAGGAAACTCCGGTGTTGGAGCGAAACGTACGTGAAATCTATTACGAAAAGTGTGATGATGCGTTGTTCTTTTGTTCTACTACTGGAAGAGCTGCAGCGCCAGCGGCAAGTTCTACCGTTTTGTTTTTCCTTTAGAACTACAAAAGCCCTTGTTTGCAGGGTCATTAATAACTGTTGAACAGGCGAAAATGTGTCAAATAATGGAACAAATCCAGGTTTAGGAGGTCTTCTATGAAAGATTCAAGTAACGGAGCGTAAGCGTCCCGGGCCAATACACGTAACAGGGCTTCACGCATTTGCAAAACAACACTTGTACTTATTTATAGGACGCTTCTATCTGGCTGCCGAGCACCGACACACTGGCATAATATTTACTTTTAAACATCCGAACTCACGCAAATACAGGTAACCCTTATTACAGCTGCAGAAGGATGATTCTCGATCGCAACTGTTAGGGTTCAGCAGCCGATAGCGCTTTTAAACGAGCTATTACGTTCAGGTTTATAGTTACTTAATAGGCAATGCATTTAGATCCACGATTGCTTGTTGTTTGATACGCAAACCGTACCGCAACCTCGTTAATCCTCGTGTAATTTTATCAATAAGTATTGGTTTAAAGTTTTAACGCTTTCCTACATAAAATCTTTATTTATCGGAGACTGGGAATTGTTATTGACGTTTGTCGAGTGATGCTAGACCCTTTTGAAATCCTATTTGCTCTATTAGCGTTGATAAGAACTTTTAACCGCAAAACGGAAAAGACGAGAACATTTGAAGATTTTTGATGTGAAACATAATATTTGAACATAATACATATTACAAATTAAATATGTACAGTTATACATAGCATTAGTAATATAATAATGTACCTATATTTTGTTTTGAAAAGAGCGTTGAGTATCGTATCAGCTCTTCTCAACGGAAACTGCTTTTCGAACCGGGGTGGTGGAGTCTTGACTTACATAAGAGCCACAAGTTGGCCTACTTGAGTTAATAGTTTCAAAATTTTTCAAATAAATATTATATTAACACTATTCTTATATATATTAACACTATTTTGTATTAAAATTATATTAGATAGATAAGTACAACAACAAAATTATACGCCACTACACGTTACGTAGATACTCACTATCGTGTGGATAAAGTGAATCCTATGAAATGCTGTTTAAATATAGGTACACCATAATATCCAGTTAAGTATTGTGTTGCGTAGCTTCTCACGGAAACAATATTAACTGTGTTAATATTATAGAAGCCTATTTCTCAAAATGCAACTTATTAACACTACGTCAATATGCAATATATAACTTGTTATGAATAAACATTACAAACGAACCCTGTGCATAGAGACAATAGAATAATATCTGTGCCTATGCTCTATTTCAGTTTTATAGTTCGAAGAGCTCACGGTCGTTGGAGTCCCAAGATGCTACAGTGCAGGCGACCCCGCACCGGAAAGCTCAGTGTTGGCAGACCTCCCCTAGGTGGACCGACGACATCAAACGAGTCGCAGGGAGGATGAAGGCGGCGCAAGACCGAGACCTGTGGAAGTCCAGGCAAGAGTCCTTTTTTCAGCAGTGGACGTCAATAGGTTAATAAAGAAGAAGAATAAACAATCATGTTTGTATAAAGTACACTAAACAACTGAAAGTTTAAACGTAGATATACTTTGACAAAACTAAGTAAGTAAATGTTCAAATAATAATTAATTAATCAAGCCGAAGTTCTTGAATTTTTCTTCAAGTTCTTTTTTTTTTAAAGGCATGTAATTAAACGAGCTTCTATTTAATACCATTATTGGCTTCTAAATTACTAAGTCAGCTTCAACTAGTGAGCCTCTAAAAAATATAATTTTAGCATCTATATTTATAACTTAGCTTCAAACCGTGAACTCCTAAAATACTTAAATATTAGCATCAAATAATACACCAAATCTTCAACCACATTTTTAATTTTTTTTTTGATAAAGTGAAATTAAAAAAATGATTGTTTTTAAATTTAACTCAAGATAAATACCTACACATAACATTATAATATTTTTGAAAAAAAAAAATCAAATTTTTTTTCAACTTTTTTTTATAGTTTTAGGTAGGTTTACGATCCCAACAGAACCTAAGTGCCCGGCCTTCGGCCGGGCACCTGAATATTCATGTATAACCCTAACCTAACCTAACTTTTGTTTAAAGAAAAAATTATACAAAAATAATTGCAATATTAACACACTAACAACAGAACAACAAAAAAAAACAAATGCATGTTTTGAATGGCGCTCTCTGATTGGTGCAAATAGCCATAACCAACGAGATCGTGCAAATTGCCAGTCGCATCCGTCTCACTCGTACCAACGAAATCGTGCAAATGGCCAGTCGTATCCATCTCACTCGCACCAAATCGTGCAGTGGCAGTGGACAATAATAAAAATAGTGGCTCTTTATTTGATGCTTTCTTTGGAATATTTTGTGGCCATTGTGAAGAAGCCGAGTTAGTATATTAGAAGCTTCATCATTTTCCCGTTGCTGAGTTATTAAATTAGAAGCTAGGTTTTGATGCCAAAAAATAAATTTTGTTGGTCGACTTATTATATTCCTTTTTTAAACTCCAATTAATGCAATTTATTCAATTAAAATATTTTTACATAACAAGCACAATTTAGTTATTTTATCGATAAATAACATCTAATGTATTTGGAGATGTTCCAAAGTGTGATTGTGGTACAATATTGTATTATTGGACTTTAAAACCCATATTGGTATTTATAGATTTGATTAAATTACAAATTTTGAAGCCTGCATACTATTTCAATTTTATTCTTCACTTGGCTTAATTTACACATTCATAGATATTTTACTATATTTAACATGCATAGGTCATGTAAATATGAATGTAATTGTTTATGCTATGATTTTATGTAAGTCATAGTTTTAAACCGACTTCAAAAAAGGAGGTTATCAATTTGAAAATCCCTACTATTCTTACTTACTAATGCTATAAATGACAAAGTGTGTTTGTTTGTCCGTATCGCAACCACAGAGGATGTGGATAAATGTAATGTTTTGCATCGGTATTCCTGGTACCTACTTCAAAATCGGGAGACTACTTTTATCCCGGAAAAAGGGACGAAATCGCCGACCAAAGCTAGTAATTTTATTACAGCTGTTGTTTCTTATTATTAATCAATTTGCAGTTTTAATACAGTGGTGTCTCCTTAAAAATGACTCTGTGTAGACGACGTAAACTTCGTGTACCTAACTAGGTTACACGGGATTTTAATATAACTACCTAAGTCTCCCGCACGCAATAGCTGCCACCCTGTGCAAGAAAATTACTATGGAATTTAAATAAAAAGAGAAAATAATATATATTTGAAGTTACTATTTTATATTCCCGCTTTGTACTAGGCCTTTATAGTTTAAAATATCGTTTGTTGTAAAAAACGCAATTTAGGTAAAAATGTGGAACGAACTTCCTGCGACTGTGTTCCAACTAAATTACAACATGAGGTTATTCAAAGGGCGGACCGACAAATTCCTTAAAAGTCGGCAACGCATTGGTGACGCCTCAGGTGCTACAAATGTTCATGGGCGGCAATCACTTAACATCAGGTGACCCGCCTGCTCGCTAAAAATATAAAAAAAGAAGTCGTTTACGATTCGTCGGCGGTCATTGCTCGATAATTCGGCTCATTCAATTTCAGGCAGGCCAGAGTCTTTCCTACCGTTGAAAGTGGAATGGACGTTAGACACGTAAATATAAAAACCGTAACATCTTTGATCGCCTTTGTTTAACTATTTAGTTCAGTAGAAATTCGCAAAGTCAAATGTTGTCTAACGATTGGGCACGGCAGCCGCGTCACGCGATCGCGACACGCTTTTCGAATCTCCCGTCTATTATTATAATGTTTCCACATTTTTCATACAAATTGTCGGGTTCAACATGTACAACCAGCAATTGTGTTTCCGCCAAGGTTACGCACGAGTCGCTAACTTGATATAAATATAAGCGTTTTCCATCGCATCACTTCTGAACCGTCACTCACGCGGACGGCAGCTGCGTAGCGATTGCGTAGCACGTAGTTTTCTCGCGTCGCGCCGCATCATAGGGTAGATCGCGCGGAAGCGAAGGTTGCGCCCGTGACCGCGCCCGCGCCCGCCCGCCGCCGTCGCGCCCGGCGCAGTGTCGCGCCGCTCTCGCAGCCCCTCGGACCTCGACCCGGGACCCGGTCGGCGACTGACCCATGTGATGTGCCTCGCGAGCTGATGATGTGCAGCCGAGTGTGTGTAGTGGGAGAGTGCGCGAGCGGTGAGCGGCGGCGCCCCTAGCGCGCCATGAGGACGCTCCTGCTGCCGCTGCTGGTGCTCCTCGCGCCCGGCCTGTGCGGAGTGGACGGTGGGGGGTTCTCCTTGAGCCCCACCAAGGGCTTCTTAGAGTGTGCGAGGTTCGTTTTAAAAATAAACTAGAAGAATCACAAACATTCGAAAATTTAAATTCTCTAGCTCAAACTATTTAAAAACATCTGCTCGGCACTTTATTAAAAGCGCATTTTTGGAGGTTAAAATTTGGCTAAGGCCGCGGGGACCTCGAGTGAGCTACAAAAATAAAATTTGACGTGAAACAAGGCAAATGCCAGACACGACTGCGTTGGAGTTGATGACACGCCAACCGGCACGGGTGCTTCCCCTAACAAACAGTTATATGAAAATAACACTGAAACCTTTTATGAATAAGCCAAGCCATCTATATAGATCACCGTAGGTGCCATAGACAACATTTGGCACACTATAGAAATAGGTTTAATATGTAATAATACACAACGAGAAAGTTGGGCTTATTATGTCCGTATTTTTATAGAAAATCACATCGTTCGTGACAGTCAGCGATGGGATTATTGCTCTGTAAGTTCTACAAAACATAACTTTATTGACAAAAGACCAGATACACGCTACCGTATGGAAACTTGTACTTTTTTTAATTTGGTATTGTAGCTTTACATAAAGCAATCTTATCATGGAAAAACTTAATGTTCCAGTCTAACTTTAGACAAAACGATAAAAACATGGTAACATTTAGAAATAATCCGAATGGATGATCAGTTTGGTTTGTTATTCCTAAATGCAAAATATATACTCTTGAGAAGGTAAAGTGCTTTTACTCCGAAAGGATATAAAGCTTTACCTAAAATAGAATAAAAAAGATTCAAATAAACTTTTAAACTATTACAAAGTGGTTTTGAATCTTCAAGTGATTTTCACTAATATGAAATGTCGATAAATCTAAACAATCCTATTAATAAGTATTATAAATGCGAAAGTTTGAATGTATGGATGAATGAGTGAATGGATAATGGATGTTTGTTACTCAATCAGGCTGCAACGACTGAACCGATTTGGCTGGCAAATTTCAGCCAAATCGGAACAGAGATAGATTATAGTGTGGAACAACTCATAGGCTACTTTTTATCCCGAAAAATAAGAGAGTTTCCGCGGTAATTTAAAAACTTAATCCACGCTAAAGAACATATAATTATAAAACGCATTGCTCTATTGCGAATGACAAATACAGAGCAATAAAGTCTACAGTGTAAAACTACTAATGTTCATCTGGCAAGTGGCAAGTGGATAATATGAATAAGCTAATTCACCGGGGACGTGCAGTTGGCAAGAGCCGTTGTTGACATAAACAGATTCTCGTCTCCACATTACCAACCTGACCGGCTGAAATTGGCCAGGTGCAACGATCTGACTGATTTAACAGACGTGGCCTACTTTGCACCACAAAATTAGAATTTCTCTTTTTCCTGAGAGTCTTTCTTAATTACTCTGGGATCGTAACCCGAGCATACCGAACTCGAGTCATATCCCTAGTGATCATTTAATCTACTAATCCTACTAATATTATAAATACAAAAGTTTGTAAGGATGGATGGATGTATGGCCGTATGTTTCTTACTCCTTCAAGCCAAATCAATTTTTTTTTAAATTTATTTAATGACAAGATAGTCCTTGACTGCAATCTCACCTGAGTAAGTGACGATGCAGTCTTAGGCTGACTTGGAAGGGGTAGTATGGCAGTGTACTCATATCCCTTGTCGGTTTTGGAACGCTAAATCGCTTGGCGGCACGTCTTTGACGGTAGGGTGTTAACTAGGCACGGCCAAAGGCTCCCACCACACATATTTGCAGATTTGATTGCAAATGGAGATAGCTCATACCCAGGATTAACACAAAGGCTAATCCCGGAAAATTAAAAAAATCCCGTCTAAATTAAAAATCCTTAATCCACTCTGACCAAGATGCGGGCATCATCTATGAATAGTTAGCCCATATAGCCACCGAGGAAGTTGGGAGCACTATTTCTCTAAGGTCTACTTCGTGGACTTAAGATTATAGGATCTGCCATAGATTGTCTTCTAAGGCCCCAAGAGTGTCACAAAATACCAATTCCTTACTTCTACTTCCTTAAGTTGCTCTTGCCATGAGCCATAAATCTCCGTCGTGCAATCTCGTCGACATCTCCACTCGTGGCGATATTGCGCCGATTGTATCCAAAAACTTCCAGTGTCTAACTTTTTTTTTTCATGTATGTAAGTATATGTCCCGCTCCCGCCCCGTTGAGTTATCTAATATCAACCAAATAATACCTAAATATAACTTACACTTACTTCGATATTAATGAATTACGTTAAGTTCAATTATTCAAACCCCTATTTTACCCTATTTGTAGGGGTTGAATTTTCAAAAATCGTTTCTTAGCGGAAGCCTACATAATAATAGATCTGTCTTTCAGTCCGATCCATTCAGTGACTTGAGCTGTACGTTGATATATCAGTCAGTCAGTCATCTTTTCCTCATATATTTAGACTAAAGCGTTTCATCATTTTTTAGTTAATGCCTTTCAGGTGTGCCAGCGTAGAAGTTTTTTATTTTTCACACGTTTAAATAATATCCGATATAATAAATTATTATAATAGCAATAAAATAAGACTGTTATGAATAATTTGATAGCGTCAATGTGTTCGCAAAATTTTTATTGGAAAAATAAAAAGAGTGATTCATAATCTTCAAAATACATAATTTGATCGCACACATTTTGGGTTCTACACAAAATAAAACCTGTTGACAGTTATAATGCAAATTGAAACTGTTTTTAGAAAATAGATTAATTTATTTATCTTTAGCATTGTACGCAGTAATGTAATAAGTCTATGATCTTTGGATACTACATAATATGAGATATAGGGTTATGATTTTAGCAGATGTATGTACTCGTATGTATGTTTGTATTTACGTATGATCCACCGCAGCGTCTGAACTGAAAGTATGACAGATGTTACATAAAATATATCTAGACTTCTTCTTTTTTAACAACTCTCTCTTTGCTAGAAGAAAAGCGTGAAAATTGCCGTATTACCCCGAGGTAATTGTTTGTTCCTCAATTACTTATACCCATTCAAAAATAACTTTAGACCGTTTCTCCGTTGCTACGTGATAGAAGAACAAACCAAAAACAACACACACTTTCACATGTATAATGGTTGTATTCGTTATTTATTATATTAAAAGTATAGACTTGGATACGACATAAGGCAAAACGTCGCTACATTTTAACAACAGAGCAATTTGCCCTCATTATTGGAAATTACCCAAAGATTGGCAATAATTTTTACCAATTATTGTTTAAACAAGACATTAAGGAAATATTAAATTAGTGTTATTAGAATACCTACTACTAATCAATCTATATAATAAAGATACACGTAATAATACTCGTCATACATGATTATAACAGTTTGTACATAGTACCTGACTTCTGCTTTAGATCAAAACTAAAACGGAACACGTTCACATTTTTAAGAAAAAACAAGAGATAAAAATTCGTGAGTAGCACTTAAAATTACCTAAATAACACACACATATATCTTAACTCTACCACAGAATACACAATAGCACTGCAACCCTAGTAGGTACTTCTCTCGAAAATTTATTTTCTAAGTATAATCTTTATTATTAAATAATAAAAAACAATTCGTGGATGTTGATATCAATAAAAAAAATTAAAAAAAAATGGCACCAGCATTATATTATAGTGAAAGATAATCTTCAATCAAGCAATCACAGCCAGTCCTAAACAATTTTAAAAGTAAAACTAAATACGAGCTTCAAAAACGATGTTCATGATAGATATAAACCTGTAATATTGGACAAATCACGACATAAATAACATTTCTTAAACAGCCTTTCAATGGCGCCAAAATTATCTATCAAGATTAGAATCTGCGTCACTATCAGTCCAAATATAACGGTTGGTGGGCTAACTGTGACAACAGAAATAACTCCTTGCTCTGAATACCCTGCCGTTGCAACATGCGTCTGTCGTACTCGTAACTGCAATAACTAAACAAAATAGTTCAACATATTAAGGGCCTCATACATACCTACTAGTTAGGGGTAGTAGATTAGGAGAACTATAGTTATCGACACAGATACGACCTGCCTGGCGCAGTGGTGAGCGCTATAGTGTTATAACGGGTTCGATTCCCGGCGGGGGCAATTTAGGAATTAATAATTTTTAATTGTCTCTGGTCTGGACAGCGGCGGCTTAGAAATAGGCTCCCGTTGGTTACCCTTCTGGTAGGGAACCCTAAAAACCTAACTCCACGCGGACGAAGTCGCGAGCAAAGCTAGTAGTTTATAATACCCGATTGCTACAAAAGTAATCTATCTATACTATTATAATAAAGAGGGAGCGCGAATTTTGTGAGTTTGTATGTATGTCCTGAGCAAACTTTGGAACCACCGCACCTATTTCAAAAATTCTTTTACCAATTCAAAGGTACATTATTCCAGATGGTTATAGGCTATATATTATGCACATAAAGTATTATGGCTAGATATTATGTGCAAATTTGTTAAGGAAGCCGGAAAAATTTTTGACTCTTAAACGTTTTCAAGGCGTGCGCTGGGTTATATACTGCTATTGGATGAAAATGATGTATGGGTGAATTGTTCCTCTTAAAGAGTTCTAAAAAAAAGTCCGCGATAGCATATGTATATCTTCTAAGAATAACTTACAATAACCATTTCTATCGTTCAAATTTTGATTAAAAATAATGAATTATTTTCGAAGCTTCTTTAACCGATGTGATGTCAATCTATATCTAAATAAATATGTTTATTATCGTAAGTATTTAATTTAGAACATATTTGCCCTTTACACTATACAATTTAAATAAATATCAAAGGAGTTATCGGAAAATTATTATTTCCGCGCGACAAAATAATAAAATGATGTCGGCCGGGGGGCGGGGCGGTGCACGGGGGCGGGTTTCAGAGCGGGATATTCGTCTGGTTCCTGTGGTGATCTTATTTACAATCGTCTCCTATAAGAAGCTCTGTGCGATCAGTCCCGTAAAAACAAATATTTAAATTTTCAACCCGGACGAAGTCGGCGCGGGCTTCTAGTCTAAATATATAAAAGGCAAAGGTGACCGACTGACTGACTGACTGACTGACTTTTTTTTCTTTTTTTTTTTTTATTCTATGACAAGATAGCCCTTGACTGCGATCTCACCTGATGGTAAGTGACGATGCAGTCTAAGATGGTAGCGGGCTAACTTGGAAGGGGTATAGCAGTGTAAATTCAAGCCATACCCCTAATCGGTTTCTACACGCCATCGTGCCGGAACGCTAAATCGCTTGGCGGCACGTTTTTGACGGTAGGGTGGTAACTAGCCACGGCCAAAGCCTCCCACCAGACCAGACCAGAGACAATTTAGAAATAATAAATTACTAAATTGCCCCCGCCGGGAATCGAACCCGAGACCTCCCAGTTATAAGACCACAGCGCTCACCACTGCGCCAGGGAGGTCGTCAAACCTCCTGTGTGACTGACTGATCTATCAACGCACAGCTCTAACCACTGGACCGATTGAGCTGAAATTTGGCATACAGGTAGCTGTTAGGACGTAGACATCCGCTAAGAAAGGATTTTGGAAAATTTCAACCCCAAGAGGGTTAAATAGGGGGTTAAAAAATCGAACCTAACGTGAGCGAAGCCGCGGGTTAAAGCTAGTAATTATATAAAAAGGCTTGTCCTGACTGACTGACTGACTGACTGACTGACGATCAACGCACAGCCTAAACCACTGAAGTTAGAAACTTGAAATTTTGACAGTAGGTTCCTTTTATGACGTAGGCGAGCACTAAGAAAGGATTTTTCGAAATTCGCCCCCCAAGGGGGTAAAAAGGGGGGTTAAAGTTTGTATGAAACTCCGTCATTTTTCGAGTTATACTCATGAAATTCGGTATTTAGGCTTTAAATTGAAAACAAAAAAGTACGTGTTTCACAGTTTTTAAAAATTCTACCCCCTAAGGGGTTAAATAGGGGTTGAATATTTGTATAATAGTCCTTCGTTCTTCAAGTTATTTTTCAAGTTACGTTTATGAAACTTGATATTTTGGCTCTTGATTAAAAATAAAGAATTACGTATTTTACATTTTTTTTAAATTCTCCCCCCAAGGGGGTAAAAAGGGGGTTAAAGTTTGTATGAAACTCCGTCATTTTTCAAGCTATACCCATAAAATTCGGTATTTAGGCTTTAAATTGAAAACAAAAAAGTAAGTGTTTCACACTTTTAAAAAATTCTACCCCCTAAGGGGTTAAATAGGGGTTGAATGTTTGTATGATAGTCCTTCGTTCTTCAAGTTATTTTTCAAGTTATGTTTATGAAACTTGATATTTTGGCTCTTGATCAAAAATAAAGAATTACGTATTTTACATATTTTACATATTTCGAAAATTCTCCCCCCAAGGGGGTAAAAAGGGGGGTTAAAGTTTGTATGAAACTCCGTTATTTTTCAAGCTATACCCATAAAATTCGGTACTTAGGCTTTAAATTGAAAACAAAAAAGTAGGTGTTTCACAGTTTTTAAAAATTCTACCCCCTAAGGGATTAAATAGGGGTTGAATGTTTGTATGATAGTCCTTCGTTCTTCAAGTTATTTTTCAAGTTATGTTTATGAAACTTGATATTTTGGCTCTTGATCAAAAATAAAGAATTACGTATTTTACATTTTTTGAAAATTCTCTCCCCAAGGGGGTAAAAAGGGGAGTTTCAATATTCATAGTTAAGACAGGACAACGTCTGTCGGGTCCGCTAGTTTATAATAACCTCAAATTAAATCCGTCATGTAGCTGTTTTACCTCTGGTTACGCGGCGATCGGTATAAATCAGGGAGGACCGATTCCTCTGATGTGTCAAGTGGCCGAGTACTCGCAGACACATTGGTCGGTCGCCAAGTCACCACATGCCGAAATGACATGCCATCAAACGCATTCATTAAACCTAATATAATAAGCGAGAAGTTTAAAGACCGACGTGTTAAGTGTAGGTAGGTATAGAATCATTATCAGCGGCGGTACAGCCCGTTACAGGCCCGGGCTTGCTCTAGAAGCTTCCTCCATCCATCTCTATCATTATTTGTTTACTTTACTCTTTATTTGCACCAAAACAACAACAAAGAAAAAAATATAAGTATATTAAAAGAGACAAAAGGTATGACACAAAAGGCGGCCTTATCGCTTAGTAGCAATCTCTACCAGGCAACCTTAGGAATAGGAAAACTTAAGAAAGAAATGCGTTGCAGGTGGTCATTTCGCGCTTGTCTTCCAACTTCTCACACCAAGACGCTTTTCATCTTGTCTTTGGCTGACCAATATTTCTGCGAACATTGGGTGTGATGACATTAATTTTTTGGGGACCGATAATTGTTCATTCGCTGCACATGTCCAGCCCATTGCAATCTTGCGATTATAATGTGCTGGACAACGTTTGGCTCATTAAAAATACATACAGCTCCAGGTTGTATCGAATGCGCCACATCCATAAGCATACTTGAACTACACTATATATCGATTACAGAACTCTTCTTCCAAATATAAATAGGGCTTCTTCAACTCTTTTACGGATCACCCATCACGCGCTGCCTTAAGTCAGAAAAGGTCTTACCAGTGTCTTGCATGGCATTACTTTGCCACGTTTTGATAGAAATAATTGATAGGTATACTTTTATTGCACACTACAAAAGAACAGAAAAGAAGAGTAAAGCCAAATAGAAGTAGGCAACCTTTAAATTAGGAAAACTGGAGGATTCATTTTTATTGCGTACGATATTGTATACTCGCTTTTGCTCGCGGCTGTGTTCGCGTGAAGTTTTTAAAATCCCTCGGGAACCGTTTGTTTTGTAGTCTATGTCACTCGCCAGGTCCTCAACCAAAAAATTACATCGATCCGTAGCTCTGTTACAGCGTAATTGAAGGATATACCAACAATCCAAAAAACAAACACACTCCATCATTTCCCTTCTAACTTCACCCTATAGCACATACAATTATGTACACTTGTGTTACTATTTTTACAACGTGTGAAAGTCAAAAGCGGCATTGTAAACATGTTCGCAATCGCTTAAATCTCTCTGAAAATAAGGTCGCAATCTTTACCTTCTCTCCTAAAAAATCAAAGATTTCCCTACAGGATTTTCATCTAAATTCACGTGGACGAAGTCGCAGGCATCAGCTCATTCTTTACTAAAGGAAGTTCTTTTAGATTAATAAGTAATATATGATCAAACGAACTTGCAAAGTGAAGTTCGATCGATATTATATGAGTACGCTTCATTCGACGATATAAAAACATGCACATACTATACAGCAGACAAAGGATGTCTCCAACAATAAGTCTCAATCTCAATAACGTAAAACCTTGTTCGAACGCCCATCGCGTCGTAACGTAGTTTACGTCAATGAATATATTATTTCTGTCTTACAATGATCCCCAACAAATGAAAGCTTTTAATCTATTTCAGAGGATCACTAAACTTGGAAATAGAGGCATAAAATATCTGAGAAACATAAACGGGCAGTTAGAAAGCAAACATTTATATTGTACCTACCTGCTGGTTATTTTGGAAACATCTCTATTCTCCGTAGCGGAGAGATGTCTATCCCTCTGCTTTGGTAGGTATCGGGCCTAGTCTTAATATAACAAAAATTTTATTAAAAAACAGTACTTATATTATACGTACGTAAACTGTAATAATATGCTTTCGAACTTCGAAAATTTAATTCCATTTGATTTTCCGCGACACGCTCAAGTAATTAAAAACAGAAACTACTTATTACCATTTATAACACTAGAAATGTATACAAATAAATAAAATTGAAGTGTCTGTTTGTAATATCAAAATACACTCTACTACACAGTAAGTAAATAAACAAACAACAACAACAAAAAACAATTTTTAAAATATTTGTCTGTCTGTTTGTTGCTGCTAATCTTGGGACGGGTGGGTCGATTTTTGACGGGCATTTCTCTGGTAGGTAGCTGATGTTATCAAAAGTAGCTACTTTTTTAACTGACTTTTGAAAAAGGAGGAGGAGGAAGAGTTATTTTTTCTACCTATGTATCTCCGTGATTTCTAACCGATTTGCGTGAATCTTTTTTTAATCGATACAAAAACTTTGCGAGATGCTCCCACAAAAACTTTCGATTCCAACTCTTCAATCCTAATGCTACAGGAGTACTGCCCCCTTAAACTGTGAGGATTTAGGAACTGTCGATTAAGAATAGTTATTGTAGGTACCAAGTAAAGTCTACATCGTTGAATTCCAGGACCCAACTCCTCAATCCTGATGCTGTAGGGGTTTGTGGGCAGGACGAAGACGCGGGCGTCCGCTAGTATATTAAAATATAAAAGTAAAAAGCTTTACACAATGGTAGACAAGACTAATGCGAGTCATGAGACGTGAAAAATTATTGCGTCAACTGTCGACCGCGGCAATAACTTTTCCGCCTAATGACGTGGAATATAATGTGGCATATTGTGACACAAAATCGCTCACGAATTCGAAGTTAAGTAGGAGCATCCTTGGAATTAGGAAATACTTCTTAGGCATGGGAACATCCTAACACTAAAGCCTTGTACATACATATTTAGTTTGTTCTGAAAATAGCGATAAACCAAAAATCTAGGCCTAATAAAAGCCTTATAATCAGTTTCAGTTTATTTAATTGGCATAAGTGACTGTGTTTGACATGACGTATATATAGTGGGCAATTTTTAACCGACCGTGACTTGAAAAAAGGGAGGAGAGTCTCAATTCGACGCGTATTTTTTTTTTTTTGGCGATGTTTCACCATGACTTTGTCAAATCTGAACTAATTTCATTATACAGGGTGTCCCACGGCTATGCCACATGGAGGGGAAGTACTTTAAATATTGTAGACAGAACAGTTTACTGAAAGAAGACTTCATTTTAATTTAAAAAAACAATTTAAACTGCATTCATAGATTTTTAAATAATTTTCATAGATTTTTAAATAAATTTCATTTTTCTGAACAAAATTTTACATCAAAGGCTAAAATTCATGGTCTTCCTTTTATTTCTCATGCTATGTTATTTAACAAAAAATAATCCTTATGATGAAGCCTTCCGATCGGTATGATAAAGATACAGGTTAATTTTTTTTCTCGTATAGCGGGTTCGAGTCCCGGTTCAACCAGGCAATTATTTAAAAATCTATGAATGCAGTTTAAATTGTTTTTTAAATTAAAATGAAGTCTTCTTAAAGCAAAATGTTCCATCTACAATATTTAAGGTACTTCCCCTCCATGTGGCATAGCCGTGGGACACCCTGTATATTTTTTTTATTTGAAAGGATGTGTCGTCAGGTTAGTCGTTAATTAAACAGAAAAAAAATGCATAGTACACAACATACTTTTACATTTTTATTCGGCATCTTATTTTTTATTATTAATGAGCAATGGATCCTATGAAGTTGCACTAAAAAGCTTAAAACAAAAATTCTTTTAAAAAAATAGTACAAAGTATAAAAGAACTTTAATTTAAACGCGTACGACATAATAATATAAAAAAATATTTTAAAAAAACCGACTTCAAACGCCACTTAAAAGTATAAAATAATTTTAGTTTGTACACGTATGTTGAAGCCGGGCCAGCGTCGCGCATCGGTTTCATCGTTTCTATTTAGGCCCGTCCGTCTTACGGGCTAATTCAACAAGTATACCGGCCTAATAGTATTTACGATTTAATAATTTTAGTTTGTACACGTATATTGAAGTCGGACGGGCTTAAAATATAGAAACGATGATACCATTGCACAACGCTGGCCCGACTTCAACATACGTGTACAAACTAAAATTATTTTATACTTTTAAGTGGCGTTTGAAGTCGGTTTTTTTAAAATATTTTTTTATATTATTATTTTAAGCTTTTTAGTGTAGCTTCATGGGACCAATTCACTAGACCATTTGTTTTGCTCCTTAAAAAAGTATTGAAATATATTATTCCAAATAGAAATTTAGCATATGTATGTATGCTATGAAGTTTGCATGGTTAAAATCCTACACACACTCTGATCACGAGCGATTTGCTCTTATTCAATGAGGAGTTCCATCCTATATCTCCGAAGATATTCATTAGATCTTCACCAAACTTAAATGGGACCAACCTGACGATATGCCCTTTTAAATGTAAAAAAAATTATTGAAATCGGTTCAGATTTGACAGAGTTATAGAGTAACATCGTCAAAAATTCGGTTAAAAAAAATTATATTGAAATGCCGAATAGAAAAGCATTATGTATGTATGCTATGAAGAATGCATGGTTAAAATCCGACACACACTCTGATCACGAGCGATTTGCTCTTATTCATTGAGGAGTTCCGTCCTCCATCTCCGAAGATATTCATCAGATCTTCACCAAACTTAAATGGGACCAACCTGACGATATGCCCTTTCAAATAAAAAAAAAATTATTAAAATCGGTTCAGATTTGACGGAGTTATGGAGTAACATCGCCAAAAAATAAAAATAAAAATAAAAAAAAAAAAACATACGCGTCGAATTGAGAACCTCCTCTTTTTTTTTGAAGTCGGTTAAAAATGCCATTTATAATTTTTTTATAGCGTACATACTTTATTTAGCATGCGGACGACGGGCGATTCCAAAATTTGGCAGAAAATATTTTTGCCCATCCTTGATTAGGTACCTACAATCTACTTGCACAACCTTACATGACTCGTAATTTAAAAAAAAAAGTCAAATAAACGAAGTAAAATATTTTCTTCATAAAAACCTTAAACACTGGATGTCGTGTAGTAATGCTTATGAGCCAAAATGAATGTTTTATTTTTTCATTTTAATTAAATACTGCAAGTGCACGATGACCTAGAACGATTACGTAAAATATTATCAAACCAAGCTTTAAAATTATAATAAATACTTTTGCCCGTGACTTCGTCCGCGTGCAGTTTGGTTTTTAAAAATCCCCCCAGATTTTTTTGTTTTGGCAATGACATCTTGAAACTCTAAAGGCGTAATTTTTAATGTCTATTTTTTCCGCTTGAAAAAAGTCATTAATATTAAAATAGTTAATAGTCTGCGCTTTGCAAAACTTTTCATTTTTTACTCATCGTAGAAAACAATACGCTAACAATAGTAACCAAACAAAAATAACTAACTAAAAAGTTAACAAAAACATACAAAACGTAACAATAACAAAACTTTGAAAAAGTTTAGTAGTGACTATCGCGAACGGTACGTTGCTATCTGTACTAAGCGGGTTTGACTTGAAGTGCGGTGCGGAGAAGCGCGGGGTGAGGTAGCGGCTAAATTGACGTGGACGTGTAGTACCTAGATATTTAACAGAAGAGCTAAGAAAATGTCAACAAAGGATCAAAGATGTTCATATCTATCATTAGGTACAGAATTAAAGCATGCGAAGTTTTAAAATTCCGTCCCACGTCCTTCTCAGGGATAGGTATACCATATAAACTATATATGTGCCATATTTCATCAATACCGGATCAGCGATAGCTAGCACTCGCAGTAGGCAGGATAATGTACCTTACCTAGTAAGTAAATTGCAGTATTCTACTAGAACCGTAAACTGACACTGAGCTTGCATGCGAATTGCGGAGGCAACGGTTACCACAGCGACATGCAAAAGCTCTTGATTTTATATTTTACATCTATGTACATTTCAGACTAGTTCATGTTGATATTTTCTATTGGAAAACTCTTCTCTATCTCTTTTTCTTATGGATGTTCTAGCTATATTCACGACTACGTCCCATTTGTTTAGTCTCTTAAAAATACTTCGTTTGTCTCCTGTTCTATAATTTGTTTGTGGTGTGAACTGTCACATTAACACGACCCCCTTTCGCCTTTTTAGAGATGGAATTTCAAAAAATCCCCACTTAGCAGAGAGAAAAGAAATGAACTTCTAGTCTACTCAAAGAAAAAAAAATCAAGTCCTTAAAAAATCCAAACAAACAAACAAACAAATGCAAGTATCAACGCCGGAACGTGTAGTATCGTTGAAATATTATATCCGCTTAATAAGAGGCAGTTATTTTGAAATCACAGATAGACACTCCAATTTTATTAATGTGTAGAGAATAGAGATCCCACAAATCCTATCCTTGGGTACCTTCATCTAAAGGTACCTTCATCTAAAGGTACTTATAAATTTAAAAGAGTTGCAACGCGGCCGAAGCGAGAATAAAAGCTATAAGAATACATTGTAAACAATGTTTACACGCTAATAACCTTACTGGAATACCTACTCCAATTGGCTCTAATGTATTTACTTCCTTCGACTCTGTGTACGTAGATGGGTACGTCATAACTTTAACAGGATTGTCGTCTTAATCCAAACTGAACTTTGCTGAATACAGCACAACTACCTGACACGAACCCTTACCGTGTTACACAATGACTTTGAACGAATTGAAGGCAACATAGATCATAATATTATTGCAACAGGCAATATACCTAACACATACCTACTATTTACTTAGTTAAAGAATATAAATCTTAGAAGTTCGTTCTCACACAGACTCACTTGAGAAGTTGAAATCTCAAATATTGATTCCCATTTTTAAAATTCAAAATTATTTATTTCATGTAGGCCAACTTGCGGTTCTCATAAAAGGTCAAGACTAACATTGGTCCCGAAAGCAGATTACGCTGAGAAGAGACGACAAGAAACTCAGCAGTAGCTCTTTTCAAAACAAAAGTGTATGTAAATATGTAGCGTATCTATCTTGTGGACAGCTGAAGTAAAGCCAATTGCTTCCAAGCAACTTTGTCATTAAGATATATAACTTTCACGTTAACGTCACAAGCCTTATTTAAACAAACAATTGTTTAAATAAGCCTTATTTAAACAAACAATTGTTTAAATAAGGCTTGTTATTATTAATTCTTATAACAAAATTAGATACGCCCACGCATTCATTGTTAACTGGATAGGTACACAATCATCTTGTCTACAAATAACCGGCTAAGCTGACGGTTAATCGCTTCTAAACTTGATATTGCAAACACATCTTCAATACGTAGTAATATATCTACTATTACTGTCTTTACAACGTCCTTGGATAGGTTATTTATTAAGGGGATTATGTAAATTGAAGGTTATTTCACTATGTTGATTCTTTTTCTTCATAGTCATCACTGTGTACCTAATATACAAAGTAAAAAAGCCCGACAGATATTGTGTCTTTTTGAAAACGTTAATTTCAAAAATTATTCAAATGACTTTTTAAAAGTAATTGCGATTGCCACACTGATGCATTCGATTTTAGACAATCTCCTATACTTAGACAGCATCTAATGCTTTAACACCCAAACCCTAATGTCGATTCTGAATCTGATATTTTTGCTATAGCTTATAAATAGAAAACAAAACTTGTGAGATAATAACAATGGTTAATCGTTAGATGCCGTATCAAATGAAAGCACGAACAACCGTAGAAGCCGTAACAAACAGAATCTCGCCCTTTCATCTTAAAGAGTCGTAATAAATGATCTTTACAGTGATGTTCAAAGTTGCAAAAGTAGCCATAGCAAAACTGTGTTGAAAATAGATAAACGAGTAGAAAATATACACAATGGTATTGTCTCTGGTCTCTCGTGGAATCTCTTTTTACCAAATCAGGTTGTCTCAAACTAGGGAATTTATTTCGATCGATCGAATGCATACATTAAGTGTTTTTTATTTAACACTTAGGGGGAAGTCCCCTAGTGGCGGACACTTAAGGTTTTTATGAAAAATAAAAAAATCTGTTTAGAAAAATATTACTTTATTTACGTCTTATATTAGGCAACAAAACTTAAAATCAATATCAATTATCAAAAATGCAACTTCTGCATAAATATATTCAAAAACATAAATTAAACTTTGGTGAAAAAATTCAGTGTGTGTCCGTACAATATACAAGTGTCCGGTACTAGGTGCCGTCCGGCGTTACGGGACTTCCCCCTAACAATAACGGCGGACTGCTAACCAGAGACTAACAAGGTTAGGAAATAAACGCATGAACGTATAGGTCCCATATGTAACTTAAACAATGATGATAATGATGAGTTAGAGGATTTAGAACTATTAGAAGTTCCTAATGAGGTTATTATATTATAAAGATCATATTTCTGTTAAATATCTACGGAAACAATTCTTAGTATAAAAATTAAATTAAATATTCTGATACCAACCGCTAAGATGTGGCTCGCCCTCCCGGGAGGCCTCCGTTTTTCCTGTCACGTATAACTTGAGCATTTTCAAGGTAAGAGTGAGTTGGTACCTTCTAGATAAGCCTGTGTAACCTAGACCTCATCAGTATTTTCCGACATGCAAGATTATCGCCAAGCGCAAGTGTATCTTGCAATAAAGAAAACATATTGTGTATCGGATAAATATGTTTAGCTATGTTATTTGATATTTCGTTTTTTTCAGCCAGATCCTGTACATGGACCAAGATACATATCAACTTCCAACGAACTACAGTAGAAACATTCCACCCGGTATGTAGAACTTTTTTGTTAAAATCACATTTTAAGACCTTGTTAACAAAAGCCCACTTAATAACGGAACGTATGTAATTTTTAACTAACAGTACTATTATTTAAAAAACGTTTTAATTAAATTTAAAAATAATTACAGTAAAATGGATCATTAAATTAGTATGTACTATGCCTATTTCTAAATAAGGCACAGTTCCTATGCTAGATGTTATAAAGGTCAGAGATTAGAATTTCAATGCCGTAGCAGGAGCACCCACTGTTTCAGTACACAAAACTGCGCTATTTATATTTACATCGTCTATTTTTAGCACATTTCATTTTTCGCCGCAGGTGATAATACAGCTAAAGTAGACAGCTATCCACTTAAGGCCGGAGATGATTAAGCGAAAAGCCACGAGCCGCTTGCTCGACGTTTGGCCAATCATTACTCAAGCGATTATTTTGTGGACGTGACAGGTTGTTTAAGAGCTCGAAAAATTATAGTCCCTACCTCATTTACAGCCGACGTGAGCAGGGAAATGAGCATAAAGTTAGGTCCAACACAGGTTGTTTGCCACGAAACTGATGCCAGTCGCAACGTTCAATGTTCCATGGTTGAAAATGAAAGAAATCTTTTTCTTCGAGTACCTCTCTACTCTGACTAGTGAAGGTTGGCACTCAGCTTTGTATACATCTTCGCAAAGAGAAAGAGTTCCGCTGCGCTGGCGATTCCCGTCCAATTTTCTGCGACCTACTTCTTTTTCCAGCAACTTTTCCCATATTGAAAAATTGTGGGAGGTCGTATCTCTCGCCTGAGCACATGCCCAGTATGAAAATAATATGAGTACGAAAACACTCAGTTTCGTCGAGTCTGCCATGAGAAGTATTTAGAGAATTGTTTATGGTAGCGCAAGGATATGAAAACACTGTGTAAATGGGACATTAATGTTCCGTACGATCGTATTTGGGATATCATAAGATGCGCCTGCCGTGCTAAAATTGTTCACGTGAATATCGTAACCAAAGCAAAGCAATAAACTTTCAATTGAAGAATAAACTTATCGATTATCTAAATGGAAATATTGTCTGTTATCACGAAGAGCAGGCATTTCGTTTTCCGGCTATCTTTTTATTGTTATAAACTGCTGTTTGCTGACTCTCGAAAATTTTCTTGAATTGTTTTGGGATGCAGGTCCTAAAGGCCGTCGATGCGAGTAATATGTCTATTTAAGTTGACTACGTGTAACATTTAAGGGTTTGATGATTCTTTTTCAAGGCTTTTATTAGCTGGCTCTAATCGCTTGTTTCCGTTGAATTTGATGACTAATATTTAGACTACTTACAAGATAAGTATGACTATAGATGAACTCGTCTTCATGGTGAATTTCGGAACAAAGTTCTGGAACTCCTTGGTGGTTTCCAAAACAGTTAAGTGTGAACTCATTTTCATGAGTTACTTTTCTAACGTATTTATCCACTTTACACTTTGAGCCTTCAAGGAGCTTCGGCCATTCCTTCAGGATGAAAATACTCGATGAGAACAATAAACAACTCCCTGACCGCGGTGAATTGTAGTCAATAATTATTTTTAAGACCCCATTAATCATTAAGTAAGTAGCTCGTTATAATTTTATTGCAGTTGGATGAGCTGGGATACAAATGTTAAAGCGGGCGTATCGGTGATATCTCCAAGGGGCGCCGCCAAGCCCCTGATAATTCTAACAACCTATGCAACAGTTTATAGCCCTTCAAGGAAGCACAAATACCAAGACATAATTATTGCAATTTCCCTTTTGCAGATAAAAACACGACAGTTTACATTGGGATAAACGTGAACCGAGTGTCTGGAGTTGATGAAAATAGAGAGGTACCTATTTCAGTATATTTTTACTTTAATATTGATTCGTCATAATTTTTTTTAAATTAAATTAATTAAAATTAATGACTTTGGCCTCCTTTCCGGGATCTCAAACAGACATACCTGACTTTCACAGTTATAAAATTAAAAAAAAAAATCAAAATTATTTATTTCATGTAGGCCAACTTGTAGCTCTTATGACACGTCATGACTCTACCACCGGCTCGGAATGCAGTTTCTGCTGAGAAGAGCTGGCAAGAAACTCAGCAGTTGCTCTTATATATACGTTCTAAGCAATTAAATACATTTGCGTCACCGTTTGGTCAATGAAAATGTTCTGGGGAAACCTGCATACCTAATAGTTCTCCACAATGTTCACAAAGGTGTGTGAAGTCTGCCAAATCGCACTTTGCTAGCATGGTGAACTATGGCCTATGCCCTTCTCAAACGAGAGGAGTAGCTCAGAAGTGGGACAGCGATGGATTGAGATGATGGAATGAAAGAAATTTTTAGTTGGCAAGAGTTCCTTAAACTTTATATTCTACCCACTAAAGTCAGATACCATTTTTGTACCATAAAAAAATTTAACCAAACTTAATATGCAAGATACGGTTGTAAGTAACGGTTGGAATAATCTTGCCATTTTCTGTCCAAGGAGATCACGCTTGACGTTTTCCTGCAAGTATCATGGGAGGACATGAGACTGAATGTGCCTTACAACAAATCCTACATCGACCTGCCGTGGGAGTTCCGTCAACTCATCTGGATGCCTGACCTGTACATATGGCAGCTTCAGACAATGAAGATACTTTCCGTCCTACAAGAGATGGCTTCGCTCAGACTCTATGTCAACCACACCGTCTCTGTCAGTATTGGGTTCGTTTAATTTGTATACTTACCTTGATTAAGCCGTTTTTAACCCCGGGTAAAAACAGAAGGGCAGAAGAGGGTACCTAATGAAACCTCACTAGCCCAATTATAAAAATGTGCGGACAAAAAAACTGAGCGGTTGAAGTGTTACCATCCGTTGTACTATTGTCGTACCCACTCCCTAGCACAATCTTATTTGAATGGGAGAGAGGAATATAAATTTTGTCAAGTTTAGCATTGCTTCTTTACTAGCGAGCAAATGAACTGACGGGTCACTGGATTAGAACGTATTTTGTGAGTTTATTCTTGGTATAAAGTTCATGCAATCTGATTGAATCCGCTAACCTACAAAAGGTCTTGTGGTATAAAATTGGCTTCTACATAGTATCGTAACAACGTAAAATTGAATCGGATTGTATAAGATGTTTAATACAAAGTTTGTTTTCTCGTAACAATTAAATCAGCATAAATCTAGTCTGTTCAAGAACTCAATCCCCAAACACCAAGAATCTTATAAAATTTCAACGAGATTATGTATATATTATCTGATTTATTACCCACTCTTTTGATTTAACGTTTCGTTTACGACGCTGTGTTTAAATTTCAGTGCCACGATAACAATAAAATGTGAAATGGACTTCGTCTTGTATCCACTAGACGTACAAAACTGCGCTATTGATTTTAGCAGTTGTAAGTACAGCGTTTGATTAGAGCTTAGCTTAAACTACTAATAACCGAGTAAGCTTTCTCAGAGCCCATCTTACTGACAACACCCATTCAAACCACTGTAATTTAAGCATATCATTAACTATTTTAAACCATTCTTGCAGTACGGTAGGTATACACAATTTCATATGAGAGCTTATAATATGAAAAGTTAACTGCGACGACATAAAATGTACTTTTTAGTCCATGATTTAAAATGGTAATCATGCTTAAAACTAAGCGTTCATGTTCATTACTTATTATGGAAGACTGTCTAGGCATTTTAATTATAATAATATATAGTCTATGTAATCGAGAAAAAAGATTTTATTTTCTAACATATATCTACCATTAAGTAAATCTTTAAGTAGTAGTAAAAGAGGCCTTGACCTGAAAAGGGTTCTTCATGTATATTTTTATTTTTCTTTTAATTTTTTAATATTTTTTAGGATTTTTAATTACACTCAATATAGTTAATTTAATTTTTTAGGTTAAGAAATATTTTATGTAGATTTTTAATGTATGTACATGAAGAAATAAAAGGCTTTTTTATTTTTTTATTATTATTATTTATTAAGTAAATCTATATTTATCCCAATATATCACAATTTTATTTTCATTGCCATTCTTCTTTCTGCGTTTTATCAAATAGCCAGTTAGGTATCTCGACGACATCATTAAGTAAATAATATTGTTTACTTTTTGTGAAAGACCCTTTTTAGTTTTAACATTGGCTTAGATTTCAATTTGATTTCAACATTTATGTTATCTTGAATGTGTGTATTCAAATAAACTTGTCCCACTTTTCAATATTTATGTTTTTCATAGATTTAAACTTGTCAGCGAGAATAAGTTATTATATTTGTAGGGGATGAAAATATTTCGCTCATAAACGTGATGCGCTACGAATATGAAAGCGAAAACTTATTTTGTGTCTACGAAAAAATCATCATCACACAGATGAAAAACAATCAGTATTACACATCATCATTTATCATTGTAGTAAATCGTTGTGACTTATAAAAGTAGTTTTACTGTAATGTGATAAATTCGAAAGTAATAATCGTCTTGATCATACACATAACACAATGTATTTAAAAGTTGGAAGTAGGCACTTACTTATCGTCATTGCAATCTTCGACATATTAAGTGATTAATAAACTTCATCATATCGCTTGATAATATAATAGATTGATAATAAAAGTTAACATCGCCACTTTTGCACTATCATTGACTTCATTCATCAAACTCTAAAGTAATTAAAAACTTTATCGCTTTTTGGAATCAACTTTACTAAGACCTATTGCTTCATTTATTTTAAGTTCATGTTCTCTCCATTTCTAGATTCTTCGCAAACACCGATTTCATTAATCAGAAGGAATCATTTAAAACGGTTAAAAGTTTAAAACTGATGAATACTGAACAGAAACTTTAGGAAAATTAGATCCTGGTTAATGCTGAGAAACGTTAGGGTAAGGAAGGTGTTTGTCAAGGCTTGCATAGTTTTAAACTGTTAGAACTCCCTCGCTTTGCGAAAAGACTTAGTTGAGTTACTTCTATCCACCAAAAAAATTACATAATCTAGACAAATCTGGGAATTCAACGAAAGTATTCGTTGCATAAACTGGTTTTCCACCAAGAAGAGAGAGCGTCACTCCGAAGTTCCAGAAGTTCCATCAATTTAGTTCAACTTTGATGTCGATACACAAAAGGTCTTCCTTGAAACAGCAGAAGGGGGAGCAAACGCTGGTTTAAAGAACGTTTAAAGAGCTCAAATTACGACCTTTTTCGAAAAATTAATTTCCAAACCGAAGAAAGATCTCCTGGGGCAGTAATGAGCGGTGTAGTTGTATAGGTGGCAGGATTTGTACGGGCAATTTGGAAATTGCCATTTTATTATGTAGTTAGCATCAGGTGAGATCGCAGTCCAAAGGTACTTTGTCATCACGATTTATGCACAGTTAAAACGCATGCTTTAGTGGATTAATATAGAAGGTATTTATTAAATTCTGTTGTTCTTATAGACAAATATACGAGGGAGGACGTGCGCTTCGTGTGGCGAGAGGTCGCCCCGTGGTCCGGCGTATCCGGGGAACAGCGCCGCGAGTTCCGGCTCCCAAAATACGTGGTCACATTTGTTACCGACAAAAGTAATCATATTCGAAATTTTGGTGAAGGTAAATGTACATTTATGGCTTTGCGCTTCAGTTTGCGCGTTCATAGGTATCTAACCACGGGCCTATCACGAAAGTTGTGTTGCGATTACCTCGCGACCGTAGTGCCGAAGGACAGCTTTTTTTTTTTCTTTTTTTCTTCTTTTTCCCCCTGAGAAAATAGCCCTTTGATCTGGCTAAAATGCACAGTTTTAAGGAGAGTTAATTCACCCAAAAACTACTACACATTACCTTATGTGCGGTAATCGAACTTTCGCAACTTTGATGCTAAGCCTAATTACCTGGGCCCTTGAGACTCTAGTGTAACTTCTCATGTGTACATTACTGTGCTTTTTCACAAAAAAAAAAAAAAAAAACTAAATGACAGAATTACGCACAGTAAACGTAACTATGAAAAGTTGTACAAACTCCGTAATGATTACGAAATCGTAACTATACCTACCCGTAATATTCCTACAATTGGATCCCAATTATATCTATTAATGCTATCGCAGTGACGTATGCTTGCATGACGCTCTTGTGTGAGTCACGGATGAAAAAGAAAAATGAATATACCGATCGATTAATATTAATAATAATATAATATAAAATAAAAATCAAAATATTTAGACCTTGCCCACGAGATTACCGCCATGTGGGATGTTGATTCAACGATTGTCGTTTCGGTCAATGGTCTTATAGCGAAAAGTTTCGATCAACACCTTAAGAAACTTTCGCTTAGTACTTGTATCAAGGGCAGGATTCAGAAGGCACGCACTGTGAGAAGGTTCCTCACTCTGGAGGTCTTACCACTAGCTGCTGCCTGCTTGGGTCTTACCCCGCAACAAGTGGGACCCATTCATTTTATTATTTTTGATTTCCATCCGTGACTCGCACAAATATCTATTTTCTCTTCTTGTGTATGTTGCGTGGACATTTTCTGGTTGAGCATGCTCTTCTGCTTATATGTGCTAATATACATTTAATCATAATTAAGTAGAGGTATACTTGCTTTATTGAACTTCAGCCGTTCATAAAACAGGTCATATTTTACCAATAATTATTATTACTTTATTGGTAAAACTCTTACAGTAGTAGGAATACTATGTTTATATTAGGTGTAAATTCGGTGAGTTTATATAAGGTGTAAATCAGGTGAGTTTATGGGATGTTATTCACTATTATAAGTAAGAAGTTATGTACATGTTATAAAATTTATACGTACCTAATTATTGCATACAAGCACTTTTCTGGTTGCTTTATAAAATAACGAAGTAGGTATAGCTAAGTATTCAAAAGTTCTAAACTGTGGGTGATAGATAATGATCGAAATTATTAGACTCTGTCAATTAATAGGTCTATTATAGGTGTAGGCAGCGATTGAAAACAACCGCGCTGGACTAGCCAAGTACCTACTGACTAGCCAAACCTCTTTAACACTCAAGCTTTAACCTCGGGTTTGAAATAATTTCGGACGACCCGCAGAACTTCCTCTTTATCAGATACTTAAAAGATATAAAATCCATTATCACCTTAATATTAATAATTGGCTACAAATTTTCTAGACACGCCTGTATCGCGTGCAAGTAATGCCGTCCTATTCCCAAGACTAGTTTTTGTTGATATCATTTACATAAATTTAGTGACGATTATACTAACTACTTACGTATTGTTAATTTGTAACTACCTGTTTGCTATATATACCTTCATGTGCCTTAACTATCTCAGATTATAGACCTATACCTGTTGTTATGTCACTATAATATTAATTTATATAAAATAATCTAGAGGGGTGTGCAGCGCCTCAACAAGTCATGAGACTTAGAGGCGCTTTGAGATGTTTGTATGTGAATAAGGAATAAAGAAATAAATAATTATTTTTCAATGTAAAGGAGACAGATATTTTCAAAGAATCTCTTTCTTGTCTTTGCCTTAGTGTAGTGGAGAAGGTAAACTATAGGAACTTACGATGCGAGAAGGATACAGAAGCCACTTTACTTTTTATCTCGGAAAATAAGAGGGTTCCCGCGGGAATTAAAGAACCTTAAAATCCATTAGTATTACATACTTAATTATTTATATTCCCAGGTGAGCACTCAGCCGCAAGACTGCAAATCAAGCTTTCCCGGGAACTGCGAGGTTACCTTTTAGAGAGCTACTTGCCTTCGTCACTCTTCGTAATCATCTCCTGGGGCAGCTTCTGCGTGATCCCTGAGATCGTCCCGGGTCGCATGGTCCTCCTGGTGACCACTCTACTGTCACTTGTCACAATGTTCGATACTGTGAGGTTTGTATAAACTATTGATGTCAAACATCTATTGGCGCGCATTAGGAGTTAGAATAACTCGTGTGACGTGACGGTCATACTCCCAAGGTCTTTGTTTTAAGGTTCTGTACCCAAAGAGCCTCAATAGCCCAATGGTTAAAGGTGCGAACTGAAAACTGAAAGGTCGCAGGTTCGAACCCCACCCGTTGCACTATTGTCGTACCCACTCCTAGCACAAGCTTTTCGCTTATTAGAGTGCCAATGGTACCCTATTACTAAGCCTCCCTTGTCCGTCCGTCTGTCCGTCCGTCCGTCTGTCTGTCAGCGAGCTATCTCATGATCCGTAATAGGTAGACAGCTGAAGTTTTCAGAGAATGTGTATTTCTGTTGGCGCTATAACAACAAATGATCCCCTACTAGAAGCGTGTTTTTTTCGGCGTTTTTTAGTACGGAACCCTTCCTTCCATCACCGGTTATTTTTATTCTATAAGTTAGTCCATGACGGCGATCTATTCTGATGGTAAGTGAAATGCAATCAGTGGCGGCTGTAGCCCATGTAGCGCCCGTGTGCACTGTGCAATCCATATCTTGGCGCCGTCTGGTAGACGCGCGGCCAAAATGGAATACTTACAATACAAGAATACCGTTTGACTTACAGTTATATTTTCACCTGTGAAAGGAAATTCAGGTGCAAAAAATGGTGCAATTTTAAATGATGTCGGGAAGCAAGCGCGGCTCGGCGCGGCGCCCCCTAAAGCCTTGCGCCCGTGTGCGTTGCACACTCTGCACCACAGGTAAAGCCGGCACTCAATGCAATCTATAATGGAAGCAAAAGGAATTTATACGCGGCGTCATATAGGAACGCTAAATCGAGAGACACGTCTTTGCTGATAGGGTAATAATAGCCACCAGACTAGATGATAACAGAAACTCCCGAATTGACTCTAGCGGTAATTGAACTTGGGACAGCTCTCAGTTACAAAACCACAGTCAGCCAGTCACAGTCAGTCCACAGCCAAGGAGGTTGACATTAACTTGTTTTATTTTCACTTTTGTTGTAGTTCGAATTCTCCAGATGCGCTGGAGCTGAAGTGTATCGAAGTGTGGCTGATCTCATGCACGATATTCGTGTTCCTGGCTCTTCTGGAATACTTCGTGGTGCTGTTTGGCATCCGATACGACAAGAGCTGGAGTCGACGGCGGCAGGACCTGCGCCGCGCGGCGTCCGCTGCCCACCTTGGTCCACCGTTACACATAAACCATTCTCAGGTAGAAGAATACGCGTGTGGTTTAAATACTAAAACTATACATTTTTTATTTAAATGCTTTATTATCACATATTTGCTGTTATTTATTTTCATTATATTTTCAATGGCTGCATGACCATTATTAAAACTTATGCTGCTGAATTTTGAATCATATTTCCTAAAAAAACAAATATTTATTATAGTAACTAGTAATTATTTTACTAACTTTTTGTTGTTCTTATAGTATGAAGGTCTGCTTTTCAAAATAACTATATGTAATTTTATTATTAATTGACGAGCTTCCTTTTAATTATTTATATCTTTAGTAACTGATATAGGTACATAGATAACAGTCGTCTTTGATAAGATCAACCAATAGACGTACACCGCTAGACGTACCTACAGGTAGGTCTCATATAGGGGCTTCCTAACCACGCTACAAGCAAGCAAGCCATAATATTTGCAAGAAGCAAAACCACGACTTGTGGAAGAGTCAAAGTCATAACATAAAGATATGATAACATAACAAGTCATAACATATAGATACGAACCAGCGTCTGTTGTCGTCAACTTTTACTGCAGCAGATATGGACGTAGTTGCCACACACGGATTGGTCTTGTATAGTCAGAAGAAAATGCCTTAAAGACAATGTCTTGAAGTTGATAAAAGATCATAAAATACCTAATGTCTGATGAATGCTCGTACAATAAACTCTGTCATATCAAATTCGCAGAGGTTAAGTACGCCGGGAACCGGGACGCCCCAGGGTGGTGTTTTCTCGCCACAACTGAGTGTAGAAGATGAAGGGCTAAAACAACAGTTCTCACATCAAACGATACAAAGGGTAAATATTTTAGTGTTTTCACAATTCAAAATCCAAGATACTAGACATTTTCTTCCCCTCAGAGACATTTGTGCCGAAATAATTTTTTTAACTTATCGAGAAAAAAATTAAAAGAATTGTTTAAAAAATATTTTTAAACTATAACGAAATATAGTTACTATATTACTATATTTTACGCAGGCAATAACTTATACGTAATTTTCAAGTCTAACTTGACAAATTCCTTGCCAAATGCAAAAATGCTTCTGTTTGCATTTATTAAACACCAAGATTTTGAAAGTGGAATTGAAAATCAAGGGAAAAAAAATGAGCCCTATTAGTTGATATGGGTCTAAATTCCTCTTTGATGATATGACTATATAGAGTCTATATAGTCATATCATCAAAGAGGAATTTAGATATATTATAGGTCTATATTATAGACCTTTATACATCATCATTAGGTATAGCTTCAGAATAGCATATGGTTTTTAGTTGAATAGATACCTACATACGATTAGTTCAAGGCTAAAAAACCTAATAAAAGGAGCATTAAGAACTATTTTTGAAAAATAGGTACCTACCTACTTCGGTACATATACCTCTGAGTTACAAACATTAAAATCTAGATTCAAACGCTCAGACCAAATTAATATTCCAAGTTTATATGAAAAAGGTACTTATAAATGAAGGTATAATATTATTTAAGAGATAAATTAAGATGGTTAGGTTTTCACATTGACTTAAATATATAGAAATTTTATGTTAAGTATGTTAGAGGTAATCAGTGTTCAAGTGTGCATTTTGTATACGATGATTGCGCTACATTATCAGCACCGCCTCAAATTAACATAGCTGCATCACGTAGGTAAGTAGATAATATGAAGAAGTGAAGTTTTAAACTAGGCAAACAATTTTTAGTTAACATCTTCGGAGAGAAGGCTTCGAAGGGACAATAAAGTGGGATGTGAGACGAGGACAGTTAGTAAGGTAAAATTAGCGAAAGCACACTGCAGATTGCACTGTGTGTGTCACGCTGCCGTAGGTATATAATGGAGTACCTTACACCTCGTAATTAGTCGAATAGTTTACGCGAACAAATTTTAGTCCTCGTAGAGTTCCAAAGTAAAAGGTGATACAATTATTATTGACAGTTAAGTTCCTATTTCCGTAACACATCCTTAGAAAAGTCCCTCAAGTAATGTGCAACAGTTTGATCTAATAGCTTAACAGTCTCACGTAAGCTGGAGTTTTCATACAAACGTAGTTTTGCTTTTATTTACCTAGTAACTAACTAAGTAGGTAGAGTACATGTCATTGATAAATACAAATATAATAATGAGGTTCGATGCATTGTATATGTAGAAGTTTAAGGTTTGATATTGTGATTTGTTGTAAAAATAAAGCCGTCTCTATTTTTTACAACAGTACCCAAATTATTGCTTTTTCGATAGAGATCATAGTTGCGAAGTTTGATATCGATCCGTCGGTAGTTTCTTAATTTAAAAAAGCTACGTTTGTGTGGAAACGCCCATCTTATAAGAGGCCCTTAACGACACGAATTAGTAAAGTAGGTAACTCTAGAGTAAAGAATTTTATCAATAAGTAAAGCATTAAAGGTAGAGATAACGGTGGAGACAATATGATAGATAAAATTGGTCCTCTTGCCCAAATCGCGGTGCTTTTAAACTATTTTCCCTAAAAATCTGGCTAAGTATATTAAATATTGAAAACTGCTTTCAGATTAGAAATTAGGACATACACCAATGCTTTCATCGCATTGCACATGGTAAATCTTACCAGCTAGTAGATGCTTGTTACAGACAATCTATCGGTATAATAATGGTAGGTTAATATAACCACTAAGTAACTTCCAGAAAATGCTTCAAGTTTAATGCAGAATGCCCATATGGACTTAATAATTAATCAAAAATGCGAAAATTATATTCTACAAATTACAGTAGGGTAGTTGAACAATATTGAAAATAAATAAAATATATTCAACAACACTGTTTTTATGCAGTGCCAATATTTTAAGGTTCTTATTTTTTATAAGAAAGAAGATATACTGATCATTTAATTTTCTCGATCTTTAGCTATTGAATAAAAATTTTAAAAAAGGCCGATCGAGGGTATTGAAACATTTTAGCAGAATACATAGATGATACCTATGTATATTTTTTAAGAATTTAAATGCCATAACTATATCTAGAAATAGGACTCTAGTAGAAATATGGTTAAATGTAGTAATTAAGATATTTTGAATAAGTATGTATGTATAAAAAAAAAAACAATATTTGTTTTTAGGACTCGCCGATACTGGACGTGCCAGGCGACGCTTCGGACAGTTTCTTGACCAAATTGGGTGCCAAAATTGACTACGGGGTGATGTTCTGCGGCGCTCAACACGGGGCTTTGGACAGATATGCCCTGATGGTGTTCCCGCTATGTTTCCTTCTATTCACAATAATCTACTGGACTACATATCTAAGTGAAGCGCATCGGGCGATGCACGATTGACTTTGTGCTGTTTTGTGGCTATTTTTATTCCCATGTGATATACAGAGACAGTTTCAACTGTATATATAGCTAAATTGCTAGTTATAAGTTTAATTAAATGTTTATTATTGTTGATATCAATTTGATAAGTAAGTTTATTGTAATTAGTATAATATGACGTTGTTTTGAAAAGGAGTTAAGTGCTATATAATGTGTTATAATTATAGATTATAATGATATACGTGTATACTTACCTACCTTGTAGGTACCTATGCAACAAATATGGCATATTGTAAGCTTTTGTTAAGAGCAGTTCAGACTACGCTTTAGGTACAATTCTGGTACCTTAAATATAGTATTTACCAAACCTACTGCGTTCAGCGTTGTCATAATCATAGCACGCCAATACTTTACAAGTTATAGACTATATATATTATGTAGTAGGTACCTATAGACTAAATAGCCTTTGTACATATAAGTGTGCATACAAAAGTATGATATGTATGATTTTTGTGCTTAAGAATACTAAGGTACCTAATATTACTACATATAATATAGTATAATATCTGTAGTATATATTATATCTATAATCTATATACTATAGATAAAATTTATAGCGAAGTCTGAACGGCCTTTCATGTTTGTTGAGCCAAAGACTTAATTAAAGTTTTAGGTAGTCTTTGTCTAAAGTTCAGTTGAGTTTAAAGCAAATATTATTTTAAACAATGGGGCGATAGAAAAACTAGTGTTTTGTAAATAAGTATATTATAGTTAATCAAGCTCTACAATAGCATAATATAGGTACTAGTTACACCTAAAAAATAATAATGTTCTGTGAATAATAAAACTTTCCGTCCTCTTCTATAGTGCGGTCGCGGAACAGAAAGAATTTCGTACAATGACCTCTTTGCCTACTGACAGTGGTCACAAACATTTTTCTATTAAGTGCAGTTTATATAAAATATTTGGAGGAGAAAAAAAATTAGCAGCTTATTAAATAAATTATTTATTTTTAATCAGTTATTATAACCGAGTTATATTTACTTATTACATAGAAATTAAAAAATCAAAATTAAAAAATCCAAATCCGATTTCTCTGTATCGGAGTAACTACTTTCCGACGACGTCTCGCCTGTCACAGTTATAACGAAATAATGTACAGTTTTGTCTACATTATGATCTAGACTACCTAAATTCAATTCACAAGCCAACAAAAACAAACCTTAGGTACGCAAGTAAAAGGTTTACAATCCCCGAGGACGGCGGTCATTGCATTTGTGCGAGCGTGACGCATTATTTTAAAGCGGGAGTGACAGAGACAGGTAGTAACAGGTTAATGTACGAAATTCTTTCTGTTCCGCGACCGTACTATAATAATATCTATTCATAGATAGGTAACAGGCCAAGGCCCGAAATGTCTTTTGAAACAATATTATCAAAATATATGTTATCTATCATTTATCATTGAATGTATGCTACAAAATGTCGTAGAAAGTAATATTAAGTAACTATCAACCCGCAAACTCAAGCAATCCTATGGTAAACACAAGATTTGAACGAATGTACCTAATCTATAACAAGGCAAGGTATCTAGGTACCTACCTTTAAAATATTTACTATTTACCTTGCTATTTACCTAATTTATATTTTGTAGATACTGTAAAAATGACCTCGGTTCAATATCAGTCATTGCCATTGCCGCGAAGATGTATTTTTTTTATTCGATGACAAGATAGTCCTTGACTGCGATCTTACCTGATAGTAAGTGACGATGCAGGCTAAGATGCTATCGGGCTAACTTGAAAGGAGTATGGCAATGTCTCAAAGGGCTATGTAGAATCAACCCATACCATCCCCACACGTCTTAGACGGTAGGGTGGTAACTAGCCGCGATGAAAGCATCCCACCAGACCAGACCATTTTTACGTAATTTGTTTTATGTTTAGAACATCAATAGGAAAGAGTACTGACCGCATGCCACGCCTTATAACTGTGCCTTAAAATTTTTAAGGTTTATGTAATTTTATTGCGGAAAGAAAAACATCAGAATTATTAGCGTGCGACTTCGTCTATTTTAGAGTTAGTTATTTTTCTCAAACATGCATGGAAATATTGTCATTATTTTCGAAAAAAGAACACGCGAAGTATCGAATTGTCGGACAAAGAAAATCAAATCCATTGCAGGAGCGTTTTTTGAATTTGGAACATTACAACGCTCCGCGAAACAGTTTTTGTTTTTTTTTTAAATATTGCAGGAGCTTTGTCATCATTACAAAGCTCCTGCAATATTTAAAAAAAAAACAATAATGCCGTTTCATACAACAGTATGAAATGGCGTGCTGGGGTTACTAAACACACTTTAATCGGATCTCTTTTGTCATTCTTGGCATACCATAGTCTCTTTGCTTAGTACAAATTGCGTTTACGTGGCTGTATAGCCATACTTAAATGCGTTTGCCTGTCGGCACAGATAATAAAAAAAAATTGGCGGTAAAGCTGAAAATTCGTCTTGATTTGTTATTTACATACCTACTTAATAAATATAAATTTAAAAATAATCAAAATGAGTTCCAACGGTTCAGAGAGTGAAATGGAGATTGATTGTACCTACTCCACCAGATTTAAACCAAAATGGCGGATGGATTTGTATGTATAATATAAAAAGTGTTTTATTTCCCTGCATTCTTTTGAGAAAAGCACTATATATGCCTCGGCGGGAAATGGCAATTGCCTGTCTCGTATTTAGTGAAGTCCTCGCCTACGGCTCGGCCTTCAAACTCATACTCGACCTGCAATTGCCTACTTCCCTGCCTTTGCAATAATGTACTATTTTTATATCGCGGCAATCTTTCGTTTTCCTAGGATATAGCATATATGTCACTCTCCAGGTCCTCAACTATACCTAGGTACCCATGGAAAAAATTACGTCGATCCGTTGATCCGATGCTGCCTAAGCAAACGGCATACCAATAAAGTACCGAACACATATTCGATTTAATAGCCCAAAGGTTAACAGTACGGACTGAAAACTAAAAGGTCACAGGTTCAAATTCCACCCACTATTGTCGTACCCACTCCTAGCACAAGCTTTCCGCTTATTTGGAGGAGATAAGAGGATATTAGTCAACTTCAGCTTGGCTAATTTATATTTTTTTAATACTAGTATGTACTTAGTTCCATGATAGACAAACAGTGCCGAAAATCAAATCAAAATATCAAAACTATTTGTCTTCACTGAGGTCAATGGCTTAAGTGCATACTTAAGTGTACAAAACAGTTATTATAATAAGTGCCTATTTGTATATTTCTAGTCATTATTGTAATTAGCAATAAATTAGAATTAAGTTTCAAATCGTAATACTAATCGCTTCATTTGCTGAACCAGTCATATTTAAGCACAAAAAAAATATATGCACAAAAATCAAAATTATTCTGGTTTTTTGGAAAAATTAAAACTAAAAAACTTTCCTTTTAGTAGCCTTTGCTCCCAAATTCATCTGTGCAGAGGTAGGAAGGTTATTATTTAACTATTTTTATGCAAAAAATCAACCCGTTGCTCAGTAGCTACGTGATTTAAAGACAACCCAAGAGACAAACGCACTTACGCATTTATCATATCACTAATATGATGATTGAATTAAATTGGGCTATTAAAGTTAGGCTATCATTCATAGCCTAGACCTGTCAAGTTTGTCAAATGATTGTGTACAGCCGAATTAGCACCATTGTTCTTTAGTAGTCAGTGGCCTAAGCACGAACATTTTAACTTCCGAATAGTCAATGTGAAGTTAATGCCAATGTATGAAAATGACAGGGGCGTTCCTGTCATTTTCATACATTGGCGTTACTTCACATTCACTACTATTTCAGGTATTCAGAGAACCGTCGCGAGATTAGAGGGCGCTGATGTGCATATTTGGCTTTATTGTTTTTAGCAATAAATAAAATAGCCATACAATAGCGCAATAAATAGCGTTAGTTCAATGTTTGGCCACGACGCGACAGTTCTCTTTTTGAACAGACTCTAATCACGGCGACTAAAGACGATTGTAGTATAGGTACATTTATGAAATACAGGCTCTGTTGGTCGTTGTTTAATGCTTCAATCTTGCTCATAACTGCAACGCCACATCAAACAATAGTGAAAATTTTCGCGCCTATACCAATATAATCGTTATAACTTCAAAGTAGTTGACTTATATCGATTTAATTCATCACCTAAGCTTAATTAAGCCTATATTAAGCTTTTCTGACAACTTAGTTAAATGGATAACTTAATTAAAATATAATGAATTTGTGCCTTTCTTGCTACAAACTCTGATTTGTACTTGAAATTATATACTTACATATTTAGAAATACTTTTCAAAAATGTTATGGTCCAGTATTGAAATTTTGTTTCTAATTAGTCAATAGGTAAGTACTTATAGTGTAAATATTTGAAATAAAAGACATTATTTTAAATAATTAAATACGTCTTTTATTATAACCTACAAATAACAGTAATACAAAATCATTATGCTTACTGTACTGTACACATAATATAACGTTTCTACCTACATACATATCAACAATATTTTTCTACACTAATTTCTATTAGCATACAGAACAAAAGTAAAATACAAAAGTATCTCCTCTTTAAGAACAAAATAAAGCGTGGTTTGTACAAAAATCGCGAGTAGTAAGGTCGACACCTTAGGCGACACATAATCACAATTTCGTAACGGTGTCTAGCACACATTACTTGGTCTATGTTATTAGTGATCTATGTCCGCCATAGAAGAAGTACCAAAAAGATACAGAGAACAATCATTACATACGGTACTTAAAGCTTAAAATACTGCATTTCCCCAATGTAACTTAAGTCCACATACGTTCCACGTTTTTACCTTTTTTTCTGCCACTAATTTCTTTTTTTGCTAGCTGCAGCAGCCAAAAATATCACATACACGCGAAAGAGACAAAATTACTCATTTCACCTCCACTCTTATATTTTCGTATCTTTTACGCATAACTTGTCATTTTTATATTTATCCATGGATACATCTATACCATTTAGCAAATGCAGTAGCATGAACTTTTTAAAGCATTTGTCTTTTGGAATTTGGACACTTTTGTATTTTCTCCGTATTATGGGCAAGCATCATATTTAAAATACAACTGGCAAACACAGAAATAATTGGTGTCAGAAAAAAATTGTGATTTTTTCCCTTTCCCCAAAAACGTAGGAACTTAAGTTAGTGGTAAACTTCAGTATTTGTAGCTATAAAAACAGTTTAAAGCCCTATTATTTTCTGTTCCTTTCAGGTTTACATGATAGCTGATTCTATTACATTCCTATTCAACTTGTATGTATAAAATGTATAATTAACCTTCTATTGCATCACAACACCTTTAGTTTTTTGCTAACTTCATTCATATCCGTAATAAGATGCTTCTCTGTACGCTCTATCCATATCTTCTGAATTTCTTCTGATTCTTCGCCCTATAGGCTCCAAGTCTTTATAACACTTTGGAAAGACTTTCTCTATAATATCCACTGCTTCCATCTTGCCAATCTGACGCACTGCAAGTACTGAGTATAGTGCCTTGGTTTTGACACAATCCTGAAAAAATATAGATTATTTTTATAGATAAATATATATATAAAAATAGATATATATAATATATAGTAATTTTTCTTCCTTAAGTTAAAACCAAGAACCCTAATACAAAGTTTCCCTTCTATCATGTCAATACTCTTCCATATTTTGAAGGGCTTTCTTTACACAATATATGTAATTACAAATATATTCTCAAATTCAAGGTTTTTTTTAATTGAGAGCTTGATGACAGAAAGCACTGATGAGGTTTATGTTTCAACTGTGTCAACCTAAGTTGGAGCGCGCTTGCCTAGACGATGCCTATTCACTCTGTCGGTTGCTGCCGGAGCAGATAAACATGTTATTTTTATATGAACAAACCTGATGCGCTTGCTTAATCTTGGTCCAAGAGGCATCCCCCTGTGACCAGGCACTAGCGAAGGAGCAATGCGTGAGGTTGGCGGCGCGAATCTCTGTGCAGGCCAGATGCTCCATGTTCTTGAAGTCGAGGTTGTTGCGGCAGTAGTCAAACATATGTATCATCTCATGAGCTAGCACTCCCTGCACCATACCCTTTCTTGTTGATACATTTTGGCACACCACTATCTGTAATGAAAATATGTGTTTTTACCATACATTTTTTTAAGTGTGCAACACCAGAAGATTTACACTTTACGAAAGCAATTAAGGTGTAAGATAGACAGAAAATTTTCTTCTGAAAATTCTCACAAAGTTTTGCATTTATAATATTAGTAAGTTTGATTGAATAAATTTTGTTTTTCCGTACCTAGTCTATAGTTTATCTAAACATAGCTGTGTACCATAAAAGAATCCCAGATCTGTTTAAAGTACAAGAACTAATCCCAGATGGAATAATGGAGATAAAATGTGTACCTGGTTCAACTGGGGGTCATAGCCCCCACTGACGGAGTAATCGCAGACTTCGCATGAAATATGTCTTCGAATATCTACAGGGCTGTAAAAAGAATCTCATTATACTAACTACAAGTAAATATTACTTAATGTAAATACAGATTTTCACAAACTAACCAACCAGAGCTTCTGAGCGCAGCCAACATTACTTTAACTATTGAACCTGAAATAAAACATTTAAAATTTTAATGACACAAAACTAATAAACATGATGATGATTCATTAGAAAAAGCACTTCATAAAAGTTTATTTAAAGAAAATAACATACACAATGTATTAATATATCTTATCAAAATTAACAGATAAAAAACCGCCGCCGAAACCGAAAAAGCACCACCGAATGGCTACTAGTTTTTTTAAGGTTTAACTTCAATTTTCTTATCCTTATGAAAACGGTTACTTAAGATATAATCTTTAATATTAATAGAAACAAATTGCTGATACTATTTTATTTATTCTGAAAAAATGTAAAATGATAACAATGAAAATAAATTTCAGTAAAGTCGATTGTCTAAAAAAGTGTTTTGTTCCAATTTACAATGTTTATTTTATTATGTTAATAAACAATAATTATATTATTAACAAACAGGCATTTATCAAAAACAAAAAAGTTTTAATAAGAGATTTGAACCTAGGTCATTCGCAGATGCATCATTGTTGCATCGCATGCCGACTATTCTATTTATCTTTTATAAGAATACTCACTATTTTTAACACATTCATACACATTTTTTTCACATTTTGCTTTTTCTATACCTTCTTTGCCCGCTCTACCTAATAACACATTGGAAATTTTTGGTGTATATGTTCCTCTTCTCTCTGGGTACAAATCATAACCCCAAGCTTCTTTAGTTTCTTTGGTACTTTGTTTAGTTTTAGGTTCATTGCTTTCACTTTCTGGTTGAGCATTATGTTCATCATTAGACATTTAGCCAGTTTTTAATGTACACTTGTACTCTTAATTCTTATATTATTATTAAGCTTTATATTTTTTACTTTTAAATAAATTAATTTCGTAACTCGCTCGCAAGTTTTTTTTTTGGCCAAGACACAGAGTAGGTACTTTTATTATACCCAAGAGAATATAATATCACTTTTAACAAAGAGTATATAATTCATCAATGAGTATATTATAATCCACAGACATATTAACGTTCATTCTATGCGTTCATTACATCCTTACTCTGTGATAATATTTTAAATAATTATCTGTGGAATTATACCAAGAGCATTAGACCGACGTCGATGATTGTCGATCAAAGTTGTCAAAGTCAAAGCCATAAATTATTATTTTAATATCTGTGACTAATAGGTACTTGTAGTTTGACTGTACACATGCCTTCTCTGTCTACGACCCATACTGTACTGCCCTATCTATATTTTCTCTTTGGTACCCTTCACAGACCAGAAAAGATAGTACCCTTCAGCCTCTAGAAACTCTCTTATATGAACATTTTATTTCTTTGGGTTAAGCAACATGCCGAAACTAACGGGTGACGTCATATTGCCAACATAATAGTGTCAAAAAGGAGTTATTTAAAAAGAGTTGATTCTTGGTTCGACTGGCTGCGCATTATGAAAAGTCATCAAAAGAAGAAAATCGTTGTCACTTCTCAGTCAGTTGTCAGTATAATAAATAAGAGAAAAATATTTGTCAAACATTTTAAATAAATATTAATTCTATAAATAATTAATTACTAGCGGGAATTGTTTATTTGTTAATTCCTCAATTAAATTTGTGAACCATCTTGGAGGATAATAGAAAATGTGAAGTTTGCAGCATGAATGATAAAAGTTCTGAGAAGTTCTTGCTTTTCCCATTACCAGATACCATTGTATCAAACCGGTAGAATGCCTACCTACGATTATTTTAATTTTTATCTGCTATTTTATCGAATGGGATAAAAAGAAGACTGCAGTGATACTTTGCTTTGCTTAGCAGATAAAAAGATGCTATTGCATTGAAAAAACTTCTAGAAAGAAAGAAAGAATTCAGTTTAAAGTAACTAATTTTGTTTCAACTAGTTGTAATATTGTGAATAAAAATGAATAAATACTAGACTCATATTGATCCTTGTTTTATTTACGCAACTTTTGAACTTGATCTTAGAACAATAGATTTGGTAGCACATCCCTGTTTTTTGTCGATATCGATAAAATCTAATTATCGATAAGACATATCTATCGATACATTACATCCTTAGCTTTGACAATTATTCTTTCTTCATTACATGGGTTGGTAGTATTGTTTTTCTTTTATGAAGTTGGCTAAAATAAAAATAAAGTCTCGAAATTTTTTTCTTTGAAGTTCCGCCTCTTAAAACGGAGTGATTACATTCTCTTTGGTACCCTTGTAGCAAAAGTCAAAAGTCAAAACATAACCTCTATATTTATTTCTATTTTCTATTTAGAAATAAAGAAATTGAATTGAATTGAATCTCTATACAAGTCTTAACTCTTCAAATACCTTAACAAACAAAAACTTTCTATATGCTTGCTATCATCGATGAACATACATCAGTAAAAACGAAAAGTGTGTTTCAATAATAATTTTCGTAAATAAAATTCTAATCTGTGGTACATTGAAGTATGTTAGAAAATTACAGCAGTGATACAATAATCCAAACCCTAGTGAAATCATTTTTCAAAGGATCCCTTCCTGAACTTAAAGTAAGTAGTAATTTTAAATAATTTCAATTTCGAAATTATTATGTCAAATGCCAACTTGTGGCTTTTATGACAAATCAAAACTATCACAGCTGGTTCAGAAAACAAATTCTGCTGAAAAGAGCCATTAAGAAATTACTCAGCAGATTAGTATTTTCCATTGACATAATATGAATAACAGTGCCTAAACTAAATAGTATTTATTTATTTCAGGGAAAATGTGTTAAAACAATGACTTGGGAAACACAAGAAAAGTTTCTGGAACAGACAATTCAAAGTCCTCTTTTTAAAAAATATCCTTGTTGTCCAAAGTTTTGCAGATTATTTTTTAAAAAGTTAATAGATTCTTTAGAGCCAGAACAAGAAGTGCATGATGATGTTTACAACTATTTATGTTCCACAATGGAAAATCACATGGACAATTTCAGCTACAGACATTATTTGATAGATAATAGTTTGAATAATATAGTAACAATTAAGGAAACAAAAAGTATGGTCCTAAATGGCACTACTGGTTTGCAGACATGGGAGGTATAGGTATTATTGTGTTTTTATTTTATAAATTGTTACTACTTGTTTGTTATTACTATAAATTGTTTTGAAAAAACTTAATCATTTTATCATAAGGCGGAGACTAGAAATATATTAAGTCAAATAAAAAAATATATTTTTTTTTGTTATTGCAGGCAGCTCTAATGTTATCTGATTGGGCTCTGTGTAATAAAGAATTTTTTTCAAAGAAATCAATACTTGAGCTTGGTTCTGGTGTTGGCTTCACTGGTATAACCATAGCTAAGCATTGTGATGTAAAATCTGTGATAATGACAGATTTTCATGAAGAAGTATTGGACACCATAAATAATAATATTCAAATCAATTTTCCTGGATCAAAATCTGAGCAGAATGATAAGTTAAACATGTACAAAAAAGAAGAAAAATATCTAGGTACTATCACAAAAAACTTGTATAAAAAACTCTTAAACCTTCTGAAACAAAATAGTTACTAAAATTTTAAAAAACTAATTTTTAGGTGTGATGAAACTAGATTGGAATGATACTGAAGATATACCGCAGAACTTCAACCTAGATATTATCATTGGAGCTGATATTGTGTATGATCCGTCAATATTACAACCATTGGTATCCGTTTTTGAGTTTTTTCATAAAAGGAATAAGGATATAGAAATATACATTGCAAGTGTGATACGAAATGATGATACATTCAATGGATTTTTAAATTTTTTAGGTAACAAAGTTGCAAAATTTTTATGTACCTTCCATAATTTAAGTAATAATCTATTCAATAGATAATAAATACCATAACCAAACCGTTTATTTCTTTTCAGACATCTCAAACTTCAAGCATACAGAGTTAATTTTGTCAAGAAATGTACACATAGAATGGAATGAAAATTCAGGGAGGTGTTTGCTAAGGATTAATAAAGAATGATTTTTATTGATATTGTTCTGGATTATTCTACAAGCATACATCCTCCTTGCGTAGCTTACTCATAATAGAGCTTCTTAAAAGAAGCACTTTATTATGAACGGTGCAACCATCTGGTAGGTTGTACTTATTAAAATCATAAATAATTATTTAAGTATTTTCAGTATATTTTCGCCATTTATAAACGAATACGACAAAGTAGGCTAGTGGGATTCAAATTGCGCCAATAGCAGTATCATCTTCACAGGTTTATATACTAATTTTTACGTGAAAGTATACTTAATTCAAAAGTAGGTATTAAAAAAGTATCAGGTATTAACTACCGTACCGTATTAGATACTTCTTGAGCACAAGGTGTGCCCAACTCTAGGACAAGTGAAATCTACAGCCTGTACCATAAACTAGACTACTTATTTCTACCTACCCTCATTCCACAGTTATGTTGCGTTTGCCAAAATCTACCATAAAATTTTGCGAAAATGGATGTGTTGTGTGCAACAGAGATTGAAATCGTGTGGGAGCGAGAGAAAAGTTGCTGTGTCTACCCATATAATTTATCTGTGTGTTTACCTAAGGGCGTAGACAGAGAAGACATAGACCCAGTGACGATTTCTTTCTCACTCACACTAAAAAGAGAGCAGAAATAAAGTTATTAATGTGATAAACAGAGACGCAGCTACCCAATTTTTTGTCCCTCATCGTGTAACCAGTTTTTTTCAAGGTCGCCACACTTTTGTGCGAAACAAACTGACAGTTAATAAGAAAATTTAGTATCTATGTGTGTTGCCAGCTTTAGGTACCTATACAATGTCCCGATTTTCCCTATCCTACTAATATTATAAATGTGAAAGTTTGAATGTATGTATGGCCATCCATACATACATCCAAATTTCAGCCATATCGGTTTAGTGTGGCGTGATTGAGTAACAAACATCCATATGTTTGTTACTCAATCACGCCACACTAAACCGATATGGCTGAAATTTGGCACGGAGATAGGTTTTTTAGTAATGTCCTCTGACATACCGTAACGGCGGGTTACTTTGGCTACTTTTTCAATTTTTTTTTTTAATTTTTGTTGAAACAAAATAAGGTCGTGATGGAAGAAATGAATATTATGAGAAAAGAAAAGAAAGATGATGGAATAATTGTTATTAAATATCACGAGTACGTACCACGGTAATTATTTTAGTTGGGATTGTCGATATTTCGATCCAATTGCATGGACCGTGGTCACGACGAGACTGCGGTGTTGCGAGACGTCAAGTTGAAGCTGTCATGGGTAGAATCTATCTACCCGCCTTCTTGATCTTTTCGGAGGAACGTCATTTAAAGTTCGGCAAAAAACACTAACAACGTCACTTTTTAAAGGTGCTGTACGACGCTTCTCTGGTTTGCATAATTCTACGACTGGATTCCACGTACTAGCTAGTTTAAAACCATCTTCCCGATTGAAATTCTGGTGTTTACGAATTTCAATCGCTTCGCGCACCAACCTAGGTATATAGTGGCGGTCTGTGGAGAGAACTCGTGGGTTGTGGAGTTCGATCCAGTGTTTTGTTCCTGGCTGTAGAATATGCTCCGCGATCGCAGACTTCTGAGGATCGTTGTTCTTAACCGCTTTAATATGTTCTGACACCCTTGTCGCTATGGATCTCTTCGTTTGACCAATATAAGAGCTTCCACAGCTGCAGTCGATCTTATACACACCCGGACACTGGTATGGTAAGCGATCCTTTGTCCATGCAATTGGATCGAAATATCGACAATCCCAACTAAAATAATTACCGTGGTACGTACTCGTGATATTTAATAACAATTATGTCAGTAAACCACGAATCAAGTCTAAGATGATGGATACTAGAATATAATATATGTCGGCGATGATTAAAGTGTATTCAGTTAGATAGTGTCGGTTACTGTTCTGAATCATCCTGAAGTTTCGTTCGAATGTCCAACGACCAATCGAGAGCTGTTGGCGATCTTAAGAATTATTTTATTTGCAAAGTTCTTAATTTTTAAAGCCATTTTTAAATAGCTAGAGGCAGACTTTTTATGTTTTTTTAATAATTATTAACTTAAACTATGAAGAGTTGCAGTTTTATACGACTGCCTGAAAAAAGGAATATACTGTTAATTTCATTAATGATGATTTTGATGACTAAATATACAATTTTTGTTGCTTTTAATTCAATAGCATTACTCGATCGAAGGAAAATTTTAACTGTTCTTTACAAATTATTTTGTGTAACATTCTTACTAGTAACGAAAAAAAATTTTCCTTTGTGTTACATACATCTTTTTTCAAAATGACTCGCATATGCTAAATTTCTATTCGGCATTTCAATATTTTTTTTAAGGAGCAAATAATTATCTAGTGAATTGGTCCTATGAAACTACATTAAAAAACTTTAATCTGAAAAAAATATTTTTAAAAAACCGACTGACGTGTACAAACTAAAATTATTTTATACTTTTAAGTGGTGGTTGAAGTTAATATTGTGTGCAATAAAGAATAATAAATTCTTTATTGCACACAATATTAAGATATATGTAAAAAATAGAAGCTTACCCTAATAGGTATGTCTCTCCCAGACAAGATATGTGTAGGGATGTTATTTAAAAAATAAAACAGTTCAGCATCTGTTTTGTCGTTTTATTTAAAAATCCTGGGAAGAATTTTCCATCTAATTTGGGGTAACAGGGGAGTGCAGTTATTGTGGCAACATTAAACTCAAACTTGTCATGTGACGTCATCGTTACGTCATGTTATCTCTATTTCAGTCGCGGTTACACAGTACCTTCGTCTATTGCCTTCTCTGTCTACGCCTAAGGGTAAGAATTTGGTAGATGGTACCTACTTCCTAAGTCCATAACTCCATACAAATGATTATTTAATCAGTTACAAGCCTTTAAATTAATTTCTCTGCCACATAAATACAAAAAGAAAATAGATTGGTAACCCACTTATATAGGTATTATTTATTTATACCAGGCATAGGTACCTAGTGGGTACCTACCTATAATTAAACAGAAATAACTAATGTCTGTGGAAATAGCCTAGAGGCCAAAATACCTATTATATATTTTAATTTACATCATAGATCATAGTAAATTCTACAAGTGATTTATGTACTCTTTGATGTTACATCTATCCAAAGACGAACAGCCAAAAAATCTACACCAACCCAAGAGTATAAAACACCATTTAAAAAAAATTAAAATTAACCAACTGACTTTGACAGCAGTAAATGATTTCATTTTTCAAAATTGACAGATAAGCAAACTGACAAATCGTAGACAGAGAAGGCAATAGACCAAGGTACTGTGTAACCGCGACTGAAATAGAGATAACATGACGTAACGATGACGTCACATGACAAGTTCGAGTTTAATGTTGCCACAATAACTGCACTCCCCTAGTACCCCAAATTAGATGGAAAATTCTTCCCAGGATTTTTAAATAAAACGACAAAACAGATGCTGAACTGTTTTATTTTTTAAATAACATACCTACACATATAAGGTTGTCTGGGAGAGACATACCTATTAGGGTAAGCTTCTATTTTTTACATATATCTTAATATTGTGTGCAATAAAGAATTTATTATTCTTTATTGCACACAATATTAACTTCAACCACCACTTAAAAGTATAAAATAATTTTAGTTTGTACACGTAAGTCGGTTTTTTAAAAATATTTTTTTTTATACTAAAGTTTTTTAATGTACTTTCATAGGACCAATTCACTAGATAATTATTTGCTCCTTAAAAAAAATATTGAAATGCCGAATAGAAATTTAGCATATGTGAGTCACTTTGAAAAAAGATGTATGTAACACAAAGGAAAATTTTTTTTTCGTTACAAGTAAGAATGTTACACAAAATAATTTGTAATGAACAGTTAAAATTTTCCTTCGATCGAGTAATGCTATTGAATTAAAAGCAACAAAAATTGTATATTTAGTCATCAAAATCATCATTAATGAAATTAACAGTATATTCCTTTTTTCAGGCAGTCGTATAAAACTGCAACTCTTCATAGTTTAAGTTAATAATTATTTAAAAAAAACATTAAAAGTCTGCCTCTAGCTATTTAAAAATGGCTTTAAAAATTAAGAACTTTGTAAATAAAATAATTCTTAAGATCGCCAACAGTTCTCGACTGGTTGTTGGACATTCGAACGAAACTTCAGGATGATTCAGAACAGTAACCGACACTATCTAACTGAATACACTTTAATCATCGCCGACATATATTATATTCTAGTATCCATCATCTTTCTTTTCTTTTCTCATAATATTCATTTCTTCCATCACGACTTTATTTTGTTTCAACAAAAATTAAAAAAAAAATTGAAAAAGTAGCCAAAGTAACCCGCCGTTACGGTATGTCAGAGGACATTACTAAAAAAAACCTATCTCCGTGCCAAATTTCAGCCATATCGGTTTAGTGTGGCGTATTGAGTAACAAACATCCATATGTTTGTTACTCAATCACGCCACACTAAACCGATATGGCTGAAATTTGGATGTATGTATGGATGGCCCTACATACATTCAAACTTTCACATTTATAATATAAGTAGGATAGGGAAAATCGGGACATTGTATAGGTACCTAAAGCTGGCAACACACATAGATACTAAATTTTCTTATTAACTGTCAGTTTGTTGGGCACAAAAGTGTGTCGACCTTGAAAAAAACTGGTTACACGATGAGGGACAAAAAATTGGGTAGCTGCGTCTCTGTTTATCACATTAATAACTTTATTTCTGCTCTCTTTTTAGTGTGAGTGAGAAAGAAATCGTCACTGGCTCTATGTCTTCTCTCTCTACGTGACAAATTGACGAATTTTTAGTTTTTCCTTTGATTTGAATTTACTAAATATTTTATTAAAGTACCTACATATTTAATTAATATACGAAAGCGTTGAGCATGGAGAAGCCAGAAAAAAAGACTAGAAAAAGAAAAATCATAGATTCGAGTGATTCAGATAAACCTACTCCAAAAAAAAGGATTATTACTAAAGTGAAGAATAATACAGGCGAAACATCTGGTACTCAGTCCAAACTTAAAAAAACTGTAGTCAAAAAGGGGGAACCGAAAAAGAGAACAGTTAAAAAGGATCCAAAACCCGAAACTGAAAATGATTTGGAGAATCATATTGACAGGCAAGTCACGCAAACTGATGAATATAACAATTATTTGAATGAAGCTGATATGCTATCGTATTTTGAAAAAATACCGCCTAACTTAGCTCGAAAGTTTATTAGCTTACTGTCTGACGGCTGCACATTACCATTCATAGCCAGGTATAGGAAGGAAGCTGTGGATCATTTGATGCCTGATCGGTAAGTTTTTTCTTTATCTATTTGTTTTTCAGATAAAAATCCACATATTAGAAAATATAAAAAATCAATATTTAATTAGAATTTTAAATAAATAAATATTAAAAGTATTTATATGTATGTATTTATATATAAAGGCAACTAACTAGCTTATGTTATGACCAGTGGCGTGCACACAGGGTAGGCATAATGCGGAAAAATGATATAAAATGGAGAAAATCGCCAGTACGAGTTATAAAAACTTAAGGGTAGGCTTTTTGTAATTTGTACAATGCCTACCCTTAAGTTTTTTTAAATTCGCACCGAAGATTTTTTCCATTTTGTATCATCTGCCTACCCTGTAGTACATCCTGTGCACGCCACTGGTTATGACCACAATTGTTAAGTTTTCAAAATCCCATCGGAAGCCTCTGTTTTACTGGGATGAGTGGTAGCCTATAGCACTCCTATATCTATGCAAAATAATCATGTCAATCTGTTGCTCTGTTATAATATAATTAGTGATGTATATTACTAACTCATTTTTAAACAAAATTAATAGGTCAAATGGATAACAAAATACTATAATGGATAACAAAATAAATATTAATATTATATTAATAAAAATTCCTTGATTTCAGACTTCAAGAATTGTATGATAGCTATCAAAATGTCATCCAGCTGAAGAAGAAAGTAAAATCTGTCTTGGAAACATTAAAGAAGTCTAATAAGTTGACACCAGAAATTGAACAGAGTATTTTAAATGCAAAAAATTTATCAGAAGTGGATTTAGTGGTAAGTCGGCTAATAACACACTGTTTTCTGAAAGAGATATTTTAGAAGCAAATGAGCGTGGTAAGCATCACTAGATGATCATGAGTTTAGCCACAGTCAGAAGTCAGAAGTTCATTGTTACATATAAAGTCTTCATGACACAGATTTTCCTAGTAAGTAGGAAACTATTATTTTTATTCTTTTTGGTAACAAAGTAATTTTTATTTATCCATTTAATAATGTAATGATTTGTATTTAAATATTTTTTCAGTATAGCCCATTAAAGTCTCATTCCTTATCACTGGCAGAGAGAGCTCGAAACTTAGGCTTAGAACCACATGCAGTGAACGCATTGAATGGAGGGTATGTTGATCTGAATAGGCTGTGTGATGACACAGATGAGCTGACTAGTTTTGATAAAGTTGAAGCCCATGTAACACATATTGTGGCAGACATTATTTATAAGGACACTAGAGTTCTTCAGCAAATGAGGACATTGTAAGTAACTAGATATATACATAATTGTAAATATAAAAATTAAAAAAAAGAGTCTTCAGTTTAATTGTGTGTATTATTTTATTTTTGATATTTATTATTTGACAACACTTTGAAAACTTTATTTGAATAAAACTTTTCTATTTTTATAGAAAACATTTTCTATGTAAAATTTTGTTTTTTTTTTACCAAAATTTTTCAGCTAAATAAGAAAATGTGATTTTTTTTTCTTTACTTTCAGAAAAGAAGAAACCAGATTCATTCTTCAAAGTAGCAGAACAAAAAGTTCAACTAAAGAAAAAAAAGAGAGTGACAATAAAAAACCAGATTCAAAAACAGACCCAGAAACATACAAGTTGTATTTTGACTGGAAGTGTCCAGTTCACTTTGTAAAATGTTATCAGACATTAGCTGTTAATAGGGGTGAAGACGAAAAGATTCTTTCAGTTAAAGTTGTTGTACCTGATTGGTTTTATAATAAACTTGAACGGTAAAGTATACAAAGATTATACAATATACATAATATTAATCTTTTTTAAAAAAGTTACATGAAAAGCACCACTTAATATTATGTGCACACAGTCACAGTAAAGGAGAGACTGTTTGTGTGTACTGGATGCTGCCCTCAACATTGTTCATAATAGGTTTTTGTTAATCTTTAATCCTATGGGAACTATACTCTTTCCTGGATGAAAGACACAAATTCTTTTCCATTAATGGAATATAAATATTGGAAAATAAATAAATAAAACTTTATTCATAGGAATGCTAAGTATAACAGCATATATCATAACGTGGAGTACGGTGAGTAATTTTTAATTTTTGAAATCAAATGATATATTTTTTTAAGGTATTGCCTAACCCTTTGGAAAAGTGGTCACTGGGTGCGTAAGGGCCTCGGAGACGCGTACAATCGCCTCATTAAACCCTGGTTGTCTAGAAAAGTCCGATCCGATTTAACTAATGCTGCTCAAAAGGAGGCAGTCAAAACCTTTACTGCTAATCTGGAGAAATACTTGCTGACAGAACCTATAAAGAATAGACGGATAGCGGGCTTGGATCCTGGCTTCAGAGCTGGATGTAAGGTAAGTTTTTCAAATAAGCTTGTCAAATGTTTGTCTAAAAATTTGTCTGGCTTGTGCTCTATAGCTTATGCTTAAAAAATTCCACTGATGCAAGAAGAACGTCATAAATTCAGCCAATCAAAGGTGATTGAGTTGTGATGCAGTTGTCATACTGATGCAATCATTTTTAACGCAAAAACGATGGGGTGTTATAAGTTTGACGTGTGCGTGTGTGTGTGCGTGCGTGCGTATGTGCGTGCGTGCGTGCGTGCGTGCGTGGTATCGTAGCTCCCGAACGGATGAACCGATTTTTTTTTTGTTTCAAAGGTGAATTAATAGGTAGTGTTTTAGCTATGTTTGATGAAAATCGGTCCAAGATGGTCGACGCCACAAAATGGCGGATTACGTATTTTTATCTTAACGATTATTTATTGACTAGCGATTACGATGTTGTAACATGTCGGGGGGTGTTTTAAATTTTTAATTTAACCTTGTTAGCACAGCAGTTTGATTTGATAAAGAAGTAAAGTTTATGAGTTTCTTTAATCGGGGTAATCTTTGCATCTACTATAATGTAATTGGATATTATTAGTATGTTTTAAATGTATTTTTAGGTGGGTATTATAGACACGACGGGTGCGAAATTAGATGCCTGCAACATTTATCCAAACTTCAACAACAATAACGATCCTGCAGCTAGTCAATTGATTAATCTTCTTACGAAACACAGGTATTTGTATCTACTTTAGTTTTATTTTCGGGGATTTCACATATAAATTAAAATTCTGTTCTGTCGCAGGAAAGTTCTTTCTGTGCCAAATTTCTTAATTATATCCTAACAACTCTTACCAGTATAATAATTTATGTAATAGTGTGTTTCTTTATTGTATAGGCACAGAATACCTAATAGTACCTAAAGGTAAAGAAGATTCACTCCGCAAAATGATTTAAATAAATAGCGACTCTTGTTACCACACAATAAAGTGCAATTTAGGTTGACACAGCGCTACTTACCTACTGATTCACCTAGATTTTTCTCTCTATCGCATAACTCTTATTCCTTCGCACAATCTGAATTTAGGCCCTATGAGGAGGTACGCCATGTACTTTTAGCTCCACAGTTTACTGCGGAGTGTGCCAGGCCTGTTATGGATATTGTTGAAGACTTGTAGAGTGCATTAAGCTACCTTTGTATCCCAGAAAAAGGAGGGTTTCTGTAGGATTTTTTAAAACCTAACTCCGCGTAACGGGAAAAGTAATGGAATCTTTGGAAGTGTAGATTTTTTTTATTTAAATTGCTTTCAGGGTGGAACTCATCGGTCTAGGCAACGGCACAGCTTGTCGACAAACTGAAACGTGGCTGAAGAAGCATCACATATCTGACAACATTCCAGTTATTATCGTGCCCGAACAAGGAGCATCTATTTACTCTATCAGTAAAGAAGCTCAAAAGGTTGGTTTGCTCTGAAAGAATAGGGTTTTCGATTACGAAGCTGACGGTATAAAATAATTAGTTAAAAATTAAAAATTAAATTAAATAAAATCATTATTTAGATTGTGTGAAAAATTTTTAAAAAAGTTTAAATTTTTTTTAAATTTCAATTAAAAATTTAAACTTTTTAAATGTTAGCTGCCCTAAATAGTTTACTTGCATGTACTATTTCCACTTTTAATTTAGTCTTTGTTTTAATTTCAGGAACATCCAAATATGGATCCAAATTTAATATCAGCTTTATCGATCGCCAGAAGAGTATTGGATCCTTTGGGAGAACTTATTAAGGTGAATATTAAAAAAACTAAAAAAAAAAATAAAGAAAAATTTAATTAATTTTTTGTAAATTAATTTCTTAAACCTTTTTTTTACTTACGCATTATTTACGTGTTTTAGGTTGAGCCGAAAAATTTGGGCGTTGGTCTTTATCAACACGATATTCCGCCGAAAATGCTAGAAACCGCTCTCGATGGTACGGTGGAGAAAGTCGTGAGTCTAGTGGGCGTCGACCTTAACACAGCGTCTCAAGCCATGTTGAGGTATATTTTACTATTCGATGTCCGTGGCTTCGCTTGCGTGGATTTAGATTTTAAAAATGCCGCGGGAACTCTTTGTTTTTTCCGGACAAAAACTAGCCTATGTCATTTTCCCGGTCCTCAACTATACCCATGCAAAAAATCACATCGATGCAAGAAATCCGTTGTAACTTGCTTTTTCCGACATCATTTTTATTAATACAAGCTGCAAAATATTCCTATGTATTTTGTTAAAATTGTTTTTGTAAAGTAGTAATCGACAAAATATTTCGCTTTTGTATTTATAAAATTAGCACAAGTAATGTTTTACAATACTGGTTTTCAGCTAACCAATGATTGTTCTATATCTTTCTCAATTTTTTTTTTTTTTGTAAAACGGTATGGAACGCACTTCCAGCATCTGTGTTTACGGCCACGTATAATCTGAGTACCTTCAAGACAAGAGTGAATAGGCATTTTCTAGGCAAGCGCGCTCCAACATAGACCTCATCAATGCTTTACATCATTGATTGTCGTCAAGCGCAAGCCAATCACATAATAAAAAAAAAATCTTTTTTTTTTTTTTAATTTTTATACTCATATTGCAATTTCAGGAGGATATCCGGATTAAACGAAGGCCGTGCTAAGAAGATAATAGCGTATCGTCAAGCCAACGGCGGGTTCAAATCCAGAGCGGAGATACTGAAAGTGGGTGGCATTGGAAAGGTCACGTACCAGCAGTGCGCCGGCTTCCTCAAGGTGTTGGGCGGCTCCGAGCCGCTGGACACTACCATAATACACCCTGAAAGTTATGCTGTTGCTAAATCGTAAGTATCTTTAATTGTTGGCCAGCTTTTACCCGCATGGAGTTAGCTTTTTTAAAATCCTACGGAAACCGGAATAAAAAGTAACTTATTTCACTCTCTAGGTCCTATATGATGCCTCAATAGCCCAACGGTTAAAGGTGCGGACTGAAAACTGTAAGGTCGCAGATTCGAATCCCACCCGTTGCACTATTGTCGTACCCACTCCTGACACAAGTTTTCCGCTTATTTGGAGAGGATAGGAGAAAATTAGTCAACTTCAGGTTGGCTAATATTCTTGTAAAAAAAAAAACTATACCCATGCAAAAAATCACATCGTTCTTTTCTGCGTGATTGAAGGACAAACCAACAAACAAACACGTTCTTATTTCTGACATTAGTAAAAAAAGGAAGATTTTCCTGATCGTATGTTTGTAATATAACTGTAGGGTGTATTTATTACTAGCCGATGCCCGCGACTGCGTGGATTAAATTTTAAAAATCCCGCGGGAATTGATATTCCCGGATAAAAAGTAGATATCACTCTCCAAATCCTCAACTATACCCATGCAAAATACCACGTCGATTCGTTGCTTTGTTGCGGCGTGATTGAAGGACAAACCAACGTCAACAAATAAACACACATTCGCGTTTATAATATTAGTAAGGATTTAACAAGCTTTGGTCCGAGACTTCGACTGCATGGAGTTTGTTAAAAATCCCGTGCGAAACCTTTGTTTTCTCGATATAAAAGTATACTATCTCACTTTCTGTAGTATAGTGAATAATCTTTCCTATATTCAAAAAAAATTCAAAATTTATTTATTTCATGTAGGCCAACTTGTAGCTCTTATGACACGTCATAAATCTACCACCGGTTCGGAATGCAGATTCTGCTGAGAAGAGCCGGCAAGAAACTCGGCAGTTGCTCTTTTCGAAAAATTTTTTACAATGGTTAACAAAACTATGCTATGCACACAGTGTTTCCACGAAGAAGTTTCAAAAATGCACACCTACCACAACCTAACACATGTTAAGATGGGTAGACACAAAATTGTAAAATATTTCCTTTTTTCCTTTTTTAGATTCGCCAAAAAGATCGGCGTCAACATAAAGGAGCTGACTCAACCACATTTTCCTCAGCAAGTCGAAATTAAAACGTCTAACATCGACAATTTAACGATGAGCAAGGACTTAGATACCGACGTCAGCACGTTGGAGCTTATAATAAACGCGTTCAAGCAAAAAGCGTATGAAGATAACATGATTACCTTCTGCCGGCCCGTCTACTCTATGACGGTGCAGGCTAGCGAGCAATTGGAAAAAGGAATGTCATTGACAGGTAATAAGCATCCTTTTTTTTTAAATGCAGTAACTGACGTTTCAAATGTCATTGACAGGTAATAAGCATGCTTTTTTTAAATGCAGTAACTGACGTTTCAAATGTCATTGACAGGTAATAAGCATTCTTTTTTTTTTAAATGCAGTAACTGACGTTTCAAAATGTCGTCTCGTAAAATGTTGCCTACCTAATCTCAATAGTGATGTGATAGGTACATTTCATTGAACAACGTACATTTTTGTACCATCTGTACCGTGCATAAAATTAATAAAAATACAAATATAAACCATTTCTGACTGTTAAAATCCACGGTTCTACCCTCATTTTATATATTTTTCTCATTATTAATCTATTTATATATCAAATGTATTACTCAAACTCTGTACCTAATTATAATTTTTGTGTGAGCTGAATAAATGTTTATTTATTTAAATGTAAAAAAAATATATCGACTGAATTAAAAAAGTTAGTGTTGGCTGTTATGGGTATTTGTTACCAATCGTTAAGTTTTTAGGTGTTTTTTCATGAATGAAAGTCAATTATGGCGTCCGAAAAAATAACTATCGAATCTATTCGAATTTTAAGTTAATACTTTTTTAAACACAGTTGAGATTTGTTCTAATTTCTTGTTTCTAATCGTCGAAAAACTTTTTTTTTATTTGAAGACAAGATAGTCCTTGACTGCGATCTCACCTGATGGTAAGTAACGATGCAGTATAAGACGGTAGCGGACTAACTTCCCATACCCCTAATCGGTTTCTACACGCCATCTTGCCGGAACGCTAAATCGCTTAGCGACACGTCTTTGACGGTAGGGTGGTAACTAGCCACGGCCAAAGCCTCCCACCAGATATAAAACTACTAGACGATGCCCGCGACTTCGTCCGCGTGGATCAAGGTTTTTCAATTCCCATGGGAACTCTGTAATTTTCCGGAATAAAATGTAGCCTATGTTTTAATCCTGGATATGAAGCTATCTCCATTTCAAATTTCAGCCAAATCGGTTCATTCGTTGTTGCGAGGAGTAACAAACATACACATACAAACTTTCGGCTTTATAATATTAGTGTGATGTGATAGTGTGATGTGATGTGATAGTGTGATGACTGTTTCAGGTGTTGTACGAAACGTAGTCCCGTTCGGCTGTTTCGTGGATTGCGGCGTGGGCGACAACGGCCTCATACACACTAGCAACTTGGGCAACGCTAATCTAAAGCTAGGCGATAGGGTCGCCGTCACCATAATAACTACCCCTAAACCGAAGAAACTACAGTTAAAGCTGGACAGAATACTCGACTGATATTTTTAAAGTGCTGTGATACTCACTAGTAAGTGTGATTGTTTTTGACTATTGTTATAAGTACTTTTTGTATAAGTGATATTAATTGGTAAGGTTTAGGTATAGATGCAAAATAAATGTGTTTCATTAATTTTCCGTTTTCTTGTAGATTGCTTGAATCTTTGACTTACCTACTAGGTATTTACTTCAATAGCATAAATAGAATTTTTTTCTACAAAGTTGGCTTTTATCCATCCACCTTCTTTGTTAATGGGTCTTCTCAGTTAGTCAGATATTGTTTAAGAGGTTAGAGTTTACAAAATAAAACACTGAAGTATTTTAATTAAACTTTATTTAATCATTAATAATAATAATAAGAGAGAAAATTATAACTAAAAATTCATAATCACTCTGCTTCCAAAATGTGAATCTCGTGTTTGCAATTCAGGTTGTAAACGTGGAACATCGCTTTATTGACAATGGCGTCGCATATTCCAGACGTTACTCTAAATAAGAATAAATATTTAAAACGTTCGGTATGCAAGTTTGAAACTACTAATTTACCTGCGACTACTGAAAACTTAGTGGTTAAGTTCCCGCAATGTTGCAAACATAATAATATTTTTTTATTTGTATTTATTTATGTTTAATGCCGTGAACAGGCGCCGCTGTAAAGAGATCGCGAAAGCCAAGTTTTTGTAGTAGTAATAAAACACAAAACATAATTCAGTAAATGACGTTCCTCCGAAAAGATCAAGAAGGCAGGTAGATAGATTCCACCCATGACAGCTTCAAATTGACGTCTCGCAACACCGCAGTCTCGTCGTAACCACGGTCCATGCAATTGGATCGAAATATCGACAATCCCAACTAAAATAATTATCGTGGTACGTACGCGTATTATTTTATAACAATTATATAATTCAGTAGGTGTAATAGTAATGAAAACCCTCTCCCAATATACATTAACCAACCACACCCCACAACTGATATTAATAAATGACTTATGATAAAAACTAGAACATTTGAATTATAAAATACCAAATTAATCTGAAATAATTAGGGATCTGAAATATCTGAATTTGTCCATCCCATAATAAGAAAAGCTTTGGTCTCAAAATGTAATATACGAGTAGCTTACCGTCTGCTTAATTTCGACTTCATGTCGGTCTCGATAACTTTGACTAACTGAGCGTGTGTAGGAATATCTTCCTTCGCATAATACTCTAAATGTGTCCTAAACATCTTGCTATGCAATGCGTCCCTAAAATGTACCAAAGTGTGGTAAAGTGAGAGTGGGGTACCATACTTGTCAAATATAACATACCCAACAAAATAACAAATCATACCACAGTAAGGCATCTATTATCTTTGATATATCCATCGTCGTCATGTTATTTCCGGAAGTGCCTTCCAAATTTCCGTAAAAATTTAAATCTGACGATAATAGGTCGTATGACGGGGTCTGTAAGTTAGGAAATGGACTAATACATAAGTATTCATTACCGGGACAGTTCTCGTTAAATACAGTATTTTCCCGCAAATCTCCGATTTCCAATTTTCGCCAATTCAACGCGATTCTAGCTTAAACATAAGATCTTTCAGTGGAAGACAATACCCATAAGCATTTTCTTCCATAAAAGGGGAGTAAGTAGTAACTAATCACAGCCGAAATTTTCCACAGAACATAAACCAATTTGGAAACCATATGGTGCTACAGCTTTCGGAGAGTGACAGATTAGAGGGTAGTTGTAGATAATAATCGTTATTACCTGTTCCCACATTTGCTTTAATAGCATTCTAGGATATCCATCACGTTGTCCCCTTGTCGATATTGATACCGACATAGCAAGGTACGATGGCTCTGGCTTTTTTATGTCCAAAACATACGGTGGACAGTCGTTTATATCCTAGAAATGTGACATTGTTATGCTACTTTCTATACGGTCTTTGAACACTCTTTCCTGTTCAAATAAAGATCTCTAAATGTTCAGCAACTACAACGCAAAACATTTATTTTCAGTCTGCGATGACTCCCGAATTCTATTAAAATTCCGTTTGATAACAGCTTTATCCATACAATATGACCAAAAATTGCAACGCCTTTAAATTCCGGTTGGTACCTACTTGGGGTCTTTTTTTATATCTTTTGTTCTTCGGGTTTTCAAGACAAATGTTCTATTAATACTGTTGTATCTGGACGAAAATACCAGTTAATAATACTTAATGCATACTGGATGAAACATGCCATCCTCGGTAATAATAAACTCTTGGTTGCATTTTTCAGTTTTAGCTCTTCGTAAAATCTCGTTCTTTTGATAACGTCTTCGCTCGGTCAAATCGAGAATTTCACAAGCCACGGTGGCCCTAAAAAATGTTTGCAAATACAACTCATTCAATTCACAATAAAGTATCAAAATGTAAATATACAACCACCCAAAACGTCTGGTGTGGTGCATACAATTTGGCGTACTTTGACTTGTGCCGAATCATTTGGCATTCTTCCTAGTACACAATAATTGTGGAACCAAGTTCCCTTGGTGGTCCCACTTTTTGAGGTGGAAGAACAAACCTTAAAACCAGGCATTCCGGTATAAGAGTTTGGCATTAAAAGCCCGGAATTTAAAAATGTTAGTAATCTTACGTAAACGTAGCAGGTTCTTGTAAAGTGTAAACAGTCATAGTAATCCACTCCGTACTTTTGGGCTGGATGACTCCCCACCATGGCGTCATCACTATGTTGACTATGTTCGGAATCCTTTCCCTATAAGTTTAAGATTATGAAAAGCAATAAATAATCAAAAAGCAAGTATGTTTATAATTGAGCAAGAATGATCTCTGCAAATCAAAACAGAAACCAAAGCTGATGTTGTTGAAAGATTAGCTTGGACATCCAGGCTATTTGAATAAGTCGTCAAATCGAAATTATTTTCAAAGCTAAGCAAGAATTACAAGGAAAGAAATTAAGCGTATCGTCGTTGATCTGGAATCAAAGCACTAAGCAAAAGTCATGCGGAGAAAGCAGAAATTTGTTGAAAACTGAAATAAATAAATATCCAAACAAAAATCTGGATTATGAGCGCTACTGAGCTCGTATTAAACGTAAGATATTTATTGAAAGCTGAGAAAACATTCATGTACATATTAGTTTTCTCTTAAACGGGCAAACAGTTAACTATTTAAGTTTTCATAGGGCTAAAGCTAAATTACGATAAAATTAAAGGTTGGTTAATCGAAATGGTTTGAAAAAGAAGAATAGCACTTACGGTAGCCAAATAAACCTTATTACATGCTCAGTATCATTCGAAATAGCTAATATGTCTCTTGAAAGTGAATGCGTAAGCATAATTGGTAAAGTCATATGCTCTTTAGACAAATAAACCTGATGGATAAAATAGAAATACGAAAATATTAAAAACTAGTTGAAATTACCACGATTATTCACCTTCATCCTTCCATCATCAAAACTATGAATCAAGGAAAGACTAGAAACCTCCAATTTTCAATCAGCTTTTTCTTGCAAATGAGTTCTTATATCCTTTTAAATGTTTGGACTGGAATTAAAACTTACAACATTATTTCGATACGCTGACCTGATGATTCTTTCTATATACATTGGTATATCGAGCCTTGTTTCGATACAATTTGGAAGGCCACCTTGCCCTCTTACGAGGATCTTGACTATGTCATATCCAAAAGAACAATAAAACACCACCTGAAATGGAAATCTGTGAAAATATAAGTTTCTATTTTTCCTAAAAAGGGGAAAATACCCAACCTCCTCATATGTTGGCAGGGACTTATGTCTCCAAGAAACAGATCCCATGCGTAGTTATACTGGTGGGATAAGAGTTTACTAAGCCCTGAATGGTTTATTAATTGCGGAGAACATTCCGCTGACTAACTAATTTTTACTCAATAATGGCTAACCTCATAATCAATCATTTCTGTTGGCATAAAAGCAAATGGTATACCCAATTTGTCATTTGGGGGTACTTCTGCAAAGTACTGCAGGCATCGAATGACCGTATCTGGTGTTATATTGTTGCCACGGAGGAGACGCCATGTCGTAAATACTTCGGTGGGATTATAAAACCAGACGATCTAAAACATGGGCATTACCATAACAATTAAGAATCCCATAAAATTATTTCTAATAGTTAAATTATTTCGTCGAACAAAGAATTTTTAAATTTTGTTATTACTTTGAAAATTTTGCGGGTCTTAAAAGTGTAATTCTTACCCGTATCACAGGATCAAGGTTGTTTATAGGCACTCTTCCACAATCCATCACTGTCAGATATTCCTCCACACCCACTTGCCTGTTTAAAGGAATAAGGATGCCTTTCGAATTTACATGAGTGTAAATGTTAATAAAAACGTTCAGCGTCCGATTGTTAGGCATCGTCATCACAAAGCAAAGGGTGTTTCGGCCCTCGATGGTGTACTTCAGTCTTATGTTTAACAACACTGGATTTTCGGGCTGAAAAATAAACCCAAATGATTTCTCTACCCAATACTAAATTACCTATTTGTTTACCTTTTCAAGTACTAAGTATTCTTCATTTCTAGAAAACATTTCAAATATTTAGAAACAGTGGACTTGAACTTGTTGTGGATCTTATTAATGTATTGTATGGTCTTTTTAACTCTGATAAAAAAAAATCTTTAACGTAAAGGCAGACTTAGGAAAACTTACTGTAACTATTCCATTCATAGGAAACAGTTCTATCAAAGATCTGTGAACACAGTTATGGAGCATTTCGTAAGTTGAAATACCAGTTTGAACTTGAATCATTTCGCAGCCGCAGATTTTTTCTCTTCGAAAGTTGAATGGAACTGGTACAGCATACACACAGCCCAGTATAAGTATGAGTTCTACGTCGCTGTATCGAACACAAAGGTCTGGTGCGTAGAGGTTGACATTCAAAGGCTTATTGGGTCGACAGTCTTCAAGAGCTTTGTTGAACCTGCCAACGTGCATACAACTGTTACAATTCAGTTTCTTTAGAAAATTGAAGTATGTAGGCAATTGTTAGAATTGCTTACTTACTCTTTAACGTTAATCATATTCCAGACGCAATGGTTGCTTAAAATAATAGGGCATCTAACTGATATCGTGCGTTTAACCTGTAAGTTCATGCAAAAATTGTACAGTGTTAATCTACTTTTACTCTAAAAATATCAATGAAAGTTATCGAAATCATGGAGTGCCATTGATTTTCTCAAACATTTTGAGGCTAATAAAATGCATTACATTGATACAATAACGAATCTTCTTCCACAGAATCATAATAGACGTGTATAAATTAAGCAAGTACTTTTTAATAGCCTTACCTTTGCATAAATTTTTTCACCATACCTTTATTGTTGGGTATATCCCGTCATACCAGATGATGCAAATGGTTTTCTTGATCGGCTGTATCTCTTCCACCTCACCATACTCCGTACGAAAGAGCACAGTGTACTTGATATCTATCTGACGTGAACCAGCCCCATCCGCAGTTACCGTCATATTAACTTCGCAGTGGTTAGACGGTTTTAAGCTGTTCTATGGAATGACAAACATCCATCATAATAATGCTTCTCATAATGCTTCTTATATTTTTTAAAGTCGGTACTTCATGAGGCTCTGCACTGCAGTTTCTTCTATCAAATCTTATAACAGATCTCATATAGAATTTTTATGAGGGTTGTTAAAAAAAATTGAATGCAATGGATAAATGGCTTGGAAACTTCTTTTTTGAATTGTAATAACATGAGTTGCACAAGTTAGAAAAACATATTAACTCCCTACTTATTTATTTTCCATTCTTAATTCTTACTTTTAACGATTTTCTATAAGGTAACTTACGACAGAACAATTGATATCAAGTTTGTCACCACTAAAATCATCTCCCATACCGTCAATAAGGTGATACAGTTTTGATGTGAAAAAGCAAGACCCATAGTTGTAAAGTGTGATCGGAACTGTGACACTTTCACCCACAACTATGTCGTGAATGTTCAGTGTTTTTGGTAATACCTGAAAAATAAAAATATTCAACTTTAAAGCACCCATAGACTGAAAAAATTGATGCATACCAATTTCGCTATTATACCTTCAAATAAACATACCAATTCTATATCCGAAGAGATTATCTTTAGAAACCATAATTGTTCAAATAAATTAGATTTGATACGATAAAATGGAGTTCTAAATTAGCATTTCTTCAACTGTTGGGTCACATCAGAATTCAGAACTTACTATAAAGTATAAAAATTACCCTTAAATCCGGCAATTCAGAAAATCCAATAATGTTAATAAATACTTCTGTCGGTTCTCCAACAGGCCTGCAGAAATGACAATATCAGAGCTAGATTGTAATATTACAGAGATAATATTCTATTGGTGCGAATATAAAGGGAACAAAGGCCAAAACACAGTGACGAGATGATATATTAGCAAGATTCCTATTTCTGTTCAGCTGATCAATTACGGAAAACCTGCTATTTCAATTGCCTGAAATTATAGCATTATTACTGCAACAATGTATTAGCCAATAGCGAGAGAGAACCAACCAATCAGAGGTGATTGTGATCGTCACACTGTAACAGTCATTAGACAAATCGCTACAGTTCTATGCCATCATTATAAAATTAAAGGTCAATTCGGTACAGAATGGAAGATGGTAAATTGGGTACACTCACTTGCCATCTATTAAACAGATACAGGAGCACGTAACGGTGGTCTCATAGACTTTATTAGCTACTCGAGGGAAGAACCACCAGTGAAATTTAACTATTTCTTTCGGTGGCAATATTATGGTCCCATTGTCATCAGCACCAAGCCACGTAACGTTGCTTAGGACCCTCATACTGCAATAAAATATTAATAAACTGATCTACTAGTAAAGGTGGTTAGGTGAAGTTAAGTAGGTGTAACTATAGTCAATCAGGGTCGTGATCCGCTATCAAAATCATAGATCTCGTAGATTTTGGCCTGTAATTCTCATGTATAACAGTCAGCTAATCACAGACCCAAATCATATTATACAATTCACAGATCGTTAAAATCACAAATTAAGACTCCACAAGTCCCATGTAATCTATGATTTTGATGCGGACGATTCAGATGACCTGTGCGACCATTAGTAGACCTAGAAATTGACCTAGACATGAATAGACCTAAAAAAATACTTACTGTGTTTCCATCCTAGTGAGATTGTGCATGTAAGCCGTGCAGTAGTTCGTACATCCAGTAATGGTGGGCTGAAACTCGTACATCGCGTGGGCGCCAGGATTGTAGCCATGTGACATCACCTCCACTTGGCTGATCTCCGCGTTGCCACAAAAGGAAATACGTATCTAAACAATATGTCTGAGGTCTGAGTTGATATAATTATACCTATACCTACTATGTCATGTATAAAAGCCATGTAGTATAGCCTACAATAGCTTTAAACAAGTTAATCACAGAAATAGTGATAGCAGATAGCTTAAATTACATCCTAAGCAAGATCATGGGAAATCTTTTGACTGACCCACGTCCATAATTTAATTCATTTTTTTTTTAATTTCCAAGTCGGTTGAGTATTTTTTTAATATAATACTTTCTTTAATTACTTAAGTAATAATAAGTTTCCAATTCTTGATATAATCTACCTATCAACTTACTTTATGGACATTGTTAATAATAAGTTCCCAATTCTCGATATATTCTCCGAATGCTTTTGGCTCCAAAGCTACGGTTATAATTTGCCATCCGCGTCCCTGCACGATGCCACACATGGGAATTGCGACAAAATTCCTACAAATAGTAAGACTTATATCAAGTCAGCCCATACTAAGCTCCCTCCACCTTTCCCTTTACTGTAATAGCTAAAAATGCGCTTGAACTTCTGAAACGCGCGTACCAGAACATCGCGGAACATCGATTGCTGGATGGACTGCAGTGTTACTTGTTTCATACAGTTTTACAACAATAAAGTCGTAGGTGTAACTTTTAAAAACAGAAATATTTGTAGATCTTACGTGTTGTATGGTGCTTTTAATTTGAAATGCATAGATATATCCAATTTATTGGATAACATGAAGTTTGTAAATGTTGTTCTAGCCGGCACCGTTGGTGGTAAAACAACCTGAAAATTAAATTATAAAAATAATAATTAAGTAGTACCCTTAAGAGGTACTTTTTAATTATTACTAGCGGACCCGACAGACGTTGTCCTGTCTTAACTATGAATATTGAAACTCTTTGACGAAATTGGCAGCACGCATTCTGTCAATGTTATGTCAAACGCCATAAGGTTACATCAAAAAGTTTGAATTGTAAAAGCGGTTACATTAGAAATAATTTAATATGGTGGTTAAGTTTTCTTAAATTTTCTAATTTTTCGCGCAATTTTCTTAATTTTTTCTGTTATAAGAACCTTCTCCTGACAATAACAAACACAACAAAAAAAGAATTAGCGAAATCGGTCCAGCCGTTCACGCGTGATGCGCTTACCAACACATTAAGCGATTCATTTTTATATACTTATTAAAAAAGATTATTCTAATTTTGAGGTATGGGTCATACATCAGAATTAGAATCCAAAATTTTATTCGTCCGATTTATACCTACTCTTAACATAAAGAGGACTATATATGTATGTTTAAGACAAATTACATACGACTTTGAACACCCCAATTTGTAGCTTAAAAATCCCGTGGTCTTATTTTCCGAAATAAAATATCCTAGATCCAAACAGATAGACCGACACACAAACATGTGTTAACTTCTGTTGGGGTTATGCTATATAAGACAACCATATGAGATTAATTAATGAGAGGCAAACACTGACAAAATCATAGACAGACTATTTATCTATTTATATAGATTTGCTTGACCAAACCTCAGTAGGACAATCCCATTCCGAGTTCCATACAGAACAAGGTGGCCAAGTGTTACCAATGCAAGGAAGCCTAAACCAAGTGTGTTTAATTTTCGTTGATTCATTTAGATGATTGTCAGTTTCATATTTTTTATACTGATAGTCTCCACATAGAAGATAACCAAAAACTTCATTATCCACCTTCGGCCTACAATCAGAACATGTCGTTAAATACTTGAATTGTGACCCTAAAGCTTCACGGTCACATGGGGGTAGGTATGTATAAAAATTCAATGGTAACTACTGTCAATTATTTACCTGAATCTGATAGTAAACAATCTAGACTCATTTGGAGGGATTACACACGCAATAGGTTCAATTATGAATGTGTTATCGGAATCTGTAAAAGTGGAACTAAGTTTTATCAATACAATTTAAAATAAGCCAGCCCTGTTCTAACACGTGAAGATTGAGATAGTATACACATTTAATATTTGAGAACGAAATAAAATATTTACTGCTAAAGCCATTGGTTAGGTCAGAAGACAAAATGTTTTTCCAGTGTCAGTTGGTAATTAATTTTTAATAGATAACTAATACTCTATCTACCTTTACGTTTCTATTTCACTGAAGATAAATGAAAAAATGGTTAGATTAAAATGTTTCACCTGGAATCCATTGTATACATCCATCATCCATCTCGTGATTGGTGACGCACAAAGTCTGCGATATATTCATCGTTACGTCAGAAACGCTTCCCTTGCCAAAGTCTAAATACCTTTCAAAGACCGACGCTGAAGGTATAATACTTAAACAGGTTAAACTGTTCTCCATGAGGTGAGCTGAACGACTTTTACGTTTCCAATTCTTTTCGAAAACATGATCCTGTATATTGTACATTGGGTTTCCGGCCAGGACAACGGAAGCGATTACGTTGAGGTACAATGGTTCCTGTGATAAGTGTAAAGATGCTAACAATCTGTGTATGTAATGTTTGGGTAAACACCGCTTAATCGTATGCCACTAATGTTCTCGGTGCCACTATTGTAATAACCTACATCATAGCTTGATCCATTTTTGGTATGAGAGTAATATAAATACACTGATTTAGAATGGAAAAGAGCTGGAAATTAAAATGGCTTATACCTGATTCAGGACTAAACACACGATTTCCGCAGTATAAACTCCGAGCGCTATTCCCGAGAATGTTACTGTACTGGTGATATTTTCAAATGCCCGAATCACACCACAATTACCTTTGGAAATCTATAAAATAAGGATTGAAAAATAAACATTTCTACAATAAAATACTAAGTACATATAGATATTTCGATTACGATTGAGATTGGAATACGGTATATTCATATTCAATATTCTTGTGACGAACATGATTTCTTTGCATATAGTTGTAACCACTACTTATAAATTTTGTTTTCCATAAAAACACGGATACCAAATTCATTAATTTTCCATACTAATGTAGGGAAATCACAGCTCATGTCTAGGTATTCATGCGAAGCGAAGAACAAAGATAAACAGCTATCAGAAGTGCATATTTTTTAGTTATATTATGGACTTTTACATTCAATGCCTCAAATTGAATATATTTACTCATACAAAGTAATTTTAATAAAAACATACTAAACGTTTAATGAAAACGAACTTGGAAATGAAAAACATTGGCACAATACTTTCGACAGAACAGTAGGAAATTCAGAAAACTTAATTAAAAAACTAGCGAACTTAAACACGATGTAGTAATTTTAACTTACTTGAAAATTTCCTTGTCCACCTGATGGAAGCAGCCACTGGTATGTAGCATCTATCTCCGACTTATTGATAATACTTATAACTTCCTTTCTTTGCTCGCTGACATTTTTGCAAATTCTGAACACGAGTTTCTTCTTATTCAAAGTTACATTGGGCCCTTTGACATATTTGATAAATCACAATCACAATATTTTTTAGGAATTTAATTTTTTTATAAGCCTTTAAAAAGCCATAAAAAAATTATGGAGTAAACGGTCTTAACACATTCTAACGAGTGCCATCCATAAGTAAGTTTTTCAGATAAAAACTACTATTTCGTAAACAATACAATGTAGGTAGTTGCAAAAAAAAATTTTTTGTAAGTATGTACTAGCCGAAACTTTTTTTTCTATAGTTCTTCAATAAGGCTTATCGGTGGAAATAATATTTTCGGGACTTTTCTACTGTACCTTAGTTACCAAAATATCTAACCAAAACATTTTCCAGAAACTGTTAGTCTGTAAGTGTTGCCAGCTGTATCGTCAACCATGTAGTACTCCGTGTACGATTGACCAGCGACATTGGGATGAAATACAATCTTTACTTCAGCCCAGTCAAGTGATTTTACAGGAGTTGATGTGATTGATAGTTTAAACACTTGATCGATACTATTCAATATATATAACAATGACACTCGATACGTAAGGTTACCCTAAAAACCGTATTAAATTTAATCAATAAAATATATTGCAAACATATTAACTCCTTACGCCAGCCGGCGCTTCGTGACTAATTATTATCATAACCCAAAGACACTTTATCACTAATCTTCGGAATGGTTGAGTGATTTTGACGGCATAAGCTACTTGACTAGTGACTACCCAGCTTTGGCTCAGCCAGGGGACCTAGGCTCCCTTAGGGCTAAAACATCATAACCGAGGAAGAACTCTTCCCCACGCCCCACCCGTTTATGGAGCCAACCGCCTCAAAGCCCATACCCCCGCTGGCTTCACGGCCAGAAAAGAAGACTAGCACAAGAAAACTACTTTATTCTGGAAAATCAAAAAGTAAAGATGGGGACATTAAAAACCTCGTGGCATGGTAAGTACTTACATTTGACACATTTTGTATTGATATTCTTTTTTCAGCGACTGTGTCAACAGGAATACAATCGAAATAAACTATTTTATTCTCTGATAGGCTTTCAACTGAAAAGTTTTGCATTTTAATTATTCTTTTACGAGCAACTTAAAACTTTACATGCGTTAGCTCATATTTTAGGTTAACTGCATAGATAATACACTATATACGTTAACTGCGAACATAAACAAAGAGTAGGACGCCCGCCAAGAGAATGTAATCACTCCGTTTTACACCCGTATCCTTCAAGGACACCCGACACTATTATCTATGCCCGACACCCCGAACCAACCCCGAATTCCAAAATTCAAATTTAACTGACAATCCAAGAGAAAATAAACCATTCAGTTGACAACCCAAATAACACCACAGATAACACAAAAGATGGAAGTAGAACCACAGAGTAAAAATAAAATTTCAGTACCTACTACCTACTTCCATGTGCATTTGAAGTGAAGATGTGTACCTACGTAAGTATTGGGTACTATCTACTTCTGTGGCAAAAGATTATTTTAAACTGTGATTTTAAAACATTTTTGCATTTGGCAATACCTGTGTCCAATACTGACGAATGATTGATTGGCGAACGTAGACAGAGAAGACATAGACCCAGTGACGATTTCTTTCTCACTCACACTAAAAAGAGAGCAGAAATAAAGTTATTAATGCGATAAACAGAGACGCAGCTATCCAATTTTTTGTCCCTCATCGTGTAACCAGTTTTTTTCAAGGTCGCCACACTTTTGTGCGAAACAAACTGACAGTTATAAGAAAAATTTAGTAGCTATGTGTGTTGCCCGCTTTAGGTACCTATACAATGTCCCGATTTTCCCTATCCTACTAATCTTATAAATGTGAAAGTTTGGATGTATGTATGGATGGATGTTTGTTACTCAATCACGCCACACTAAACCGATATGGCTGAAATTTGGCACGGAGATAGGTTTTTTTAGTAATGTCCTCTGACATACCGTAACGGCGGGTTACTTTGGCTACTTTCTCAATTTTTTTTTTAATTTTTGTTGAAACAAAATAAGGTCGTGATGGAAGAAATGAATATTATGAGAAAAGAAAAGAAAGATGATGGATACTACATAATATATGTCGGCGATGATCAAAGTGTATTCAGTTAGATAGTGTCGGTTACTGTTCTGAATTATCCTGAAGTTTCGTTCGAATGTCCAACGAACAGTCGAGAACTGTTAGCGATCTTAAGAATTATTTTATTTGCAAAGTTCTTAATTTTTAAAGCCATTTTTAAATAGCTAGAGGCAGACTTTTTATGTTTTTTTTTTAATAATTATTAACTTAAACTATGAAGAGTTGCAGTTTTATACGACTGCCTGAAAAAAGGAATATACTGTTAATTTCATTCATGATGATTTTGATGACTAAATATACAATTTTTGTTGCTTTTAATTCAATAGCATTACTCGATCGAAGGAAAATTATAAACTGTTCTTTACAAATTATTTTGTGTAACATTCTTACTAGTAACTTGTGTAACGAAAAAAAATATTCCTTTGTGTTACATGCATCTTTTTTCAAAATGACTCACATATGCTAAATTCCTACTCGGCATTTCAATATTTTTTTAAGGAACAAAAAATTATCTAGTGAATTGGTCCTATGAGACTACACTAAAAACTTTAATATAAAAAAAATATTTTTAAAAAACCGAGTTCAACCGCAATACGTGTACAAACTAAAATTATTTTATACTTTTAAGTGGTGGTTGAAGTCGGTTTTTTAAAAATATTTTTTTTAAATATTATTATTCTCTTGAAGTAAAACAAATTAGCACACACTCGTTTACCTAAACGAGTTAAGGACTCGTTTAACAAGAACATTGTATTCAGTAAAAGTTATTCGCTTGAACGTGAAAATACCAAAACTAACGGCTGTGTGTGACGTTATCAAGGCTACTAGTGAGCATAGGCCTATCCCAATTCTGATCCCTAAGAATTCTTTATTGCACACAATATTAAGATATATGTAAAAAAATAGAAGCTTACCCTAATAGGTATGTCTCTCCCAGACAACCTTATATGTTAGGTATGTTATTAAAAAAATAAAACAATTCAGCATCTATTTTGTCGTTTTATTTAAAAATCCTTGGAAGAATTTTCCATCTAATTTGGGGTAACAGGGGAGTGCAGTTATTGTGGCAACATTAAACTCAAACTTGTCATGTGACGTCATCGTTACGTCATGTTATCTCTATCTCAGTCGCGGTTACACAGTACCTTCGTCTATTGCCTTCTCTGTCTACGTTAGCGAATGAATGTTAGGTAATTTTTTTTTAATTATCTATCTCGCTCACTTCCAGTGTTTGCTTTTGCGTTTTTTGCAATTTTTTCATTCAATTTTGTGCAGCTTTCGTGATAAAATGTGACTTGTGTTTGTTTTGTTGATGTCGATTGTAATAATAAATAAAGTAGGTAGCATAATGTTTTTAAAATAGAAACATATCATTACGATTACGTTATGGTTGCGAAATAATCCGCAAAGTTTTAAAGCGATAACTTGCGCACGGCTCTCTCACAAATAGTAATTTCTACTTCCTGTATGAAATGTATCAGAGTAGATTTCTAGCAATTATATTCCTGAACTGAGGACAATACGCATTAATAACAATGGATTCAAGCCCAGATTGGTTATACGAGATATTGCAAAATGTGCAACTTGAACAGTTTTACCTCCCTATTAGGGATCAGCTTCAGGTAAGTAAAACAATGCTTTTATAGTATTTATGTTTTACATATTTATATAAATGTTGTTATATAAATGTATAGGTGTTTACCAAAAATATAAGCTACAGGAATGTGCCTGCTGATGTTTAAAAAATATTTGAGTTGAAATTCAAATATAAGGAATAATATTAAATTTACAATTTAAAATTTAATTTAATTTAGCCTTTGCTAGCAATAAATTGGTTCAAACTGAATCTCAGGTTCCAGTAGTATTAAAGGTTATTCCAGTAGTATTTAAGAGTATTTAGGCTCACCATTTAAATTGAAAAATAATAGAAATTAAGCTAATTTGTCGAAATTTTGCACATAGGTTATAGTCCGGAATAATAGGCAATTTTATTCCAGACAATAAGAGAGTTCCTGCAGGTATTTATTAAAAATCAAATTTCAATCCATGCTTAAGAAATTGTGCACATAAGCCTAGTTAATTATAATCTATTTTAGATAACAAGATTAGCACATTTCGACTATGTGCATACAGAAGACCTTGAGAAAATTGGCATAAGTAAGCCAGGTATCCGCAGATTACAAGATGCTGTGAGGAAAAAGAAATTGCAGTTATGGAATAGAAAGTTTTGGAATAAATTGTTTGGTACATCAAGTTCTGTTGCACTGGAAAAGACTGAAGTGGCGAGGCCACAAGCGCTGACTGAATCTAGAACCACTTGTATTATATTAGAAAAGGATGTTGTGTAAGTATTTAAATTGATTTCAATAATTTTATTTATGGAGTATTTCCCAGTTTTCGCTATAAGTGCACTTGATGCCTCTAATGGGGGCATTACTATAACTCCTTGGGAATTCTTTAATTTCTTAGGATAAAAAGTATATTGTACCATTACTCAGGATAAAATTATCATTTTTTTATATTTTTTGTGAGCCAACGAGCAGGCGGGTCACCTGATGTTCAGTGATTACCGCCGCCCATGAACATTTGTAGCACCTGAGGCACCACCATTGCGTTGCCAGCTTTTCAGGAATTTGTTGGTATGCCCCTTGACTAACCTCATATTCTAATTTAGTGGGAACAACGTAGGAAGTTGGTTCCACAGTTCCAAAGTATGTGGTAAAAAAGAACTGGCACAACAGATGGTTGAAGTGCTCCAGGTAACCAAGTGGTGAGGGTGAAATTGTGTTCGGTGGCTGTAAAAGAAAGAGGGTGGAATATCTCTGCCAAATTTCGCCAAAATTGGTTCAACTTTAGGTGTGATCAGACAGACTGACAAACAGATTTAATTTTTCATTTATAATATAAGCTGAATAACATGATTTCTGTCACACAATACATTTTTTTGTAGGTTGCACAATGAGTTAGGCAATGGATCGTTTGGAGTAGTTAAAAGAGGTGAATGGAAAGTGTCAGATCAAATGATGGTGCCAGTTGCTGTCAAGGTGTTAAAGGACGATGCATTCTCGCAGCCGGGGGTCTATGAAGACTTCCAAAGAGAAGTAGAGGCTATGCATAGTTTGAAACACCCTAACTTAATCAAGTTACATGGTGTTGTTTTTTATCCTTTAATGATGGTGTGCGAACTTGCACCTATGGGTGCACTTTTGGACTATATTCGAGCACAAAATGGCAAAGTTTCCCTGAATTATATATCAAAGTGGTCAGGACAAGTTGCGGCGGGCATGGCTCATTTGGAGAAGAATAGATTTTTACATAGAGACTTGGCTTGCCGGAATATATTGCTAACTAATTTGGAACTGGTAAGAGAAACTACACTGTAATAAAGCTAATAATATAATATATTGTATTCACTTCAAAAGCTATGTGAATTCAGTTGAATATATGGGAAAAAATATTCAGGGTCGACAACATTCTTTATAACAAGTGTCTCAGTTTTTTGAGTATATTATATCTATCTTTTTCATTTGATTTGTTGATTTTAGCAGTCTATATGTCTATGCATATATGTATAAAATATGTATGTTTCTGTTTACATAATATGTTCCACCATAGTGATACAACTACTGTCAATCGATTCATTAGTATATAACCTAGGTGACATAGGTTAGCATTTTATATGAATAAAGTCAAGATGACAGATGTTACATATTTTCCAGGTTAGCATTTTTAACCGACTTCCAAAAAAGGAGGAAGTTCTCAATTCTTCATAATCTTTTTTTTTATGTATGTTCCCCAATTACTCGAAAATGCCTGGACCGATTTGGAAAATTCTTTTTTTGTTTGAAAGGGTATACTTCCTAGGTGGTCCCATAGTCACCAGGTCAGATGGGACCCTGGAGAAATCGAGGGAACTCTTCAAACTTTATAAGCACAATTGATATACTTTGTAGTGGCGTTTGAAGTCAGTTTTGTAAAAAGAATTTTAACGTTTAAATTACTATATGAACAAAGTCAATATGACTGATCAAAATTTCCATAGTTGTGTTAGTTTTTAAACTTTTTTCATGTTATGCTAGGTTAAGATAGGTGATTTTGGTCTGATGCGTGCTTTGCCCGACGCCGATGATTGCTACGTGATGAGCGAGCGCCGCAAGGTGCCGTTCCCGTGGTGCGCGCCCGAGTCCCTACGGTCGAGGCAGTTCTCTCACGCTTCCGATGTTTGGATGTTCGCTGTGGCCTTATGGGAGATGTACTCCTTTGGAGAAGATCCTTGGATGGGTACGGTATAATTTTTTTTAGATATACCTGCTGATTCCCGCGTGTATTTTAAGCGTTGGTAGCATGTGGGAATCTTTGCGTGGTGGCGTTTGGTCTGGTGGGAGGCTTTGGCCGTGGCTAGTTACCACCCTACCGTCAAAGACGTGCCGCCAAGCGATTTAGCGTTCCGGCACGATGGCGTGTAGAAACCGATTTGGGGTAGGTATGGGTTGAATTTACACTGCTATATCCCTTCCAAGTTAGTCCGCTACCATCTTAGACTGCATCGTCACTTACCATCAGGTGAGATCGCAGTCAAGGGCTATCTTGTCATCGAAATAAAAAAAAAATCTTCAACAGCGGCTATAGTTACCACCCCACCGTTACACGTGCCATAAAGTGATTTAGCGTTCATGTACGATTATGTGTAAACTTGCTGATTCCCGCGACTTCGTCCGTGTGGAAAAAGTTTTAGAGTGACTTGCTATTATCCGCGAGACGTTATGTCCTCTCCCTCCGATAATATTTAGTAGATCTTCACCAAAATTGGATTAAATATTTCTAATAGTACACAATTTATAATAAAAAAAAGAATTATCAAACTCGGTTTAGATTTGACGAAGTTATGGAGCAAAATCAACAAAAACTTTCATCCCCTATCCTGGGTAAACCTAGTATCAGTTAATACTATACCAAATTTCATTCAAATCCGTTCGTTCGTTCGATCGCTTGGTGGTACGTTTTTGACGGAAGGGTACCATCAAAAACGTATCGCCAAGCCATTTAGCGTTCCAGCACGATGACGTAGAAACCGATTAGGGTTGAATTTACACTGCCATACTGCCTTCCAAGTTAGTCCGCTACCATCTTAGACTGCATCGTCACTTACCATCAGGTGAGATCGCAATCATGGTCTATCTTGTCATCGCATAAAAAAAAACAGTATTTCCTAAGCAGAAACACCAAAAAGTTCCATCAATTATGTGAGGTGTCTGACATCAATACATTCATTGAAACATGGCTCCCTTCTTGCCATTAAGCAAACACGACACAAGCATCTATTGTGTGGTGTTATGACTGATAGGTTGCGCTTTAGCTATCATAAAATGTTATAGTTATTACATGCCCTTGAAGTCACCTTAACCACGTCACTATGGGAGTGCTAAATAAATTAATATGAGTTGCACATAAATGTTACGTTGCTTATGTTATGCTAATATTATGTTGTTGCATGGTTGTGCTATGAATTTCATTAACCGCCTCATTGGTAGACTAGCTTACGAATCACGAGATCGCGAGTTCGAAAAGTTCTTTTTTTAGAATAGAATAGAATAGTATCTCATGATCCGTAATACGTAGACAGTTGAAATTTTCACAGAATGAGTATTCTTGTTGCCGTTATAACAACAAATGATAAATATAAAATTAATTAAAAATTAAAGGGAGCTCCTCTACTAGAAACGTGTTTCGGCGTTTTTTGGTACGGAACCCTTTGTAAGCGAGCCCGACTCGCATTTAACCGGTTATTTATTCTTTTTTAACAATTTGATTGTTTTACCCCTAAAATATAAGCAATGATTCATATTTTTTTTTTGTTTTTTTTTTTTTTTTTTTTTTTTAAGTTTACTACCTTTGTATGTTCTCACTGTTCTCACTTTCGAGGGCTTCTGAAAGTGAAAATCTCTTCCTTAGAGATAAGCTGTCCTTATTCACTTCTGTTATGTTTATGTTTTATTATTTTGTTCTCTGGTACTAACTAAATAAATAAACAGCCACAAGTTGGCATACATTGAATAAATAATTTTGAGTTTGAAAAACAAAATTGCCTAGTGTAATCTATTGTGGGAGGGCCCGCTAGATTGAAGTGCATGATATTGATGACCCTTAAATTGTAGGTTTGAACGGGTCAGAGATCCTCCGGCTCATAATGCGCGATGGACAACGCCTCTCAGCGCCCAACGCCTGCCCGCCCGACGTGTACATGCTCATGATGCAGTGCTGGGACCTGAACCCGAAAGAACGACCTTCCTTCGAGGGTATCCAACGGTTTATGGAGACTAATAAGTTCGATACGGCAATTGCTAGTCTTAGGTAAGTTCGATACGGCAATTGCTAGTCTTAGGTAAGTTCGATACGGCAATTGCTAGTCTTAAGTAAGTTCGATACGGCAATTGCTAGTCTTAGGTAAGATCGATACGGCAATTGCTAGTCTTAGGTAAGTTCGATACGGCAATTGCTAGTCTTAGGTAGAACCTTTAGGAAACATCTAAATTTGCAAACTACATAAGGTAAGGCATGTATTTAGAAGCCATCTACTAGAGCAGGGGTCTCCAAACTTTGAAACCTTGGGGCCATAATGATTTTGTCAGTATGTTCCAAGGGCCAAAACAGTTTAAATTTTTCTGCCCTTAACTATATTTCTAACTAGACTAGTCGCAAAGTGACCTAAGCAAATATACGCTTTTTTTTGCATAAAAACAATGAGAAATTGGCTGTCGCGGGCCATGATGACACTAGTTTTAAGCTGTCGCGGGCCGGATTGATGGCACTGGCGGGCCGTAGTTTGGAGACCCCTGTACTAGAGGATGATTGGTGAAAACGAGCTTAAACTACTAATAATTTTTATCTTCTGTTACCTAAACAATGTTGAGACTATCCTTAATTATTTTAACGGTTGCTTAAAGTATTTTAATTACTTGTTATAGCTATAGGAAGCACGGACAGTTGTCGATAGAGGCGGGGGATGTGATTGTGTGTATCGACAAGCGGCCGGAACTGCACTGGTGGAAAGGCCAGAACCAACGGACACTGGAAGTTGGACTGTTTCCAAGGTACGTTGGCCCCAACGTTGGCCCAAACACCCAACAAATGGATCGATGTTTTTTTTTGTTCAGGCTTCTAGGATAATGCAATGCATCCATTGTGGTGAATATTTTTGACGACGTTTTGAAGACGTCCCTGGCGCAGTGGTGAGTGCTGTGGTCTTATAACTGGGAGGTCTCGGATTCGATTCCCGGCGGGGGCAATTTAGGAATTTATTATTTCTAAATTGTCTCCGGTCTGGTCTGGTGGGAGGCTTTGGCCGTGGCTAGTTACCACCCTACTGTCAAAGACGTGCCGTCAAGCGATTTAGAGTTCCGGCACGATGGCGTGTAGAAACCGATTAGGGGTATGGGTTAAATTTATACTGCTGTACCCCTTCCAAGTTAGCCCACTACCATCTTAGACTGCATCGTCATTTACCATCAGGTGAGATCGCAGTCAAGGGCTATCTTGTCATCGAATAAAAATAAAGTATTATATAGACTATCTCCTAGTCCTAATAATGTTTATTAAAAAAAATATTACAAGTATATTATATCTATATTTCCTATTTCATTGAATAAAGATTTCTTCTGCAGTACGCTGGTTACAATAGTAAAGAATAAAAAAAGTGTAGAAGTGACGAAGAAATCTCAAGCAGTTTCACCGGCCCGAAAAGGTAATACATAATTTTATTTTTTAAAGAATATTATCTAAGGTGAACTTGACTTATATTCTTCTCTCCCCTCCAAACAAGCGAAAAGCTTGTGCTAGGAGTGGGTACGACAAATATACCCAGGATTGAAATAGGTAAATAGTCTTTGTTGAAAGCGATCAATGATATCCTTACTAATATTATAAACTCGAAAGTGTTTTTTGTTGGTTTGTCCTTCAATCACGCTGCAACAGAGCTACGGCTCGACTTTTGCACATTTATAGTTGAGGACCTGGAGAGTGACATAGGCTACTTTTATCCCGGAAAATTAAAGAGTTCCCGCGGGATTTTAAAAAGTAAATCCACGTGGACGAAGTCGCGGGCATCAGCTAGTTGAATAATACGTCGTAATACCACACGTAGCATTGCAAATTGCTAAGCTATGACTAAATGGGTTTTATCGAGTGTGGTAATGTGTATACCTAGAAAATCCAGTATCTATAGCTAAAGTATAAGGTTTGTTGTTCACACCCATGTTAGCCTAGTACATTTTATTATTATTTGCATAGAGAGCCTACTAGGTATTTATAGTTTTCGATATTGTTATCTGTGTACATATATTATTTGTAGACTATGTTATTCATATATTAGCTGTTTATCTGCGTCCTTAGTGTTTTTTTTAAATATTAGCCAAGTTCAGCTTGGCTTGAAGATTTGTAACAACTAGTTACATTGTAATAAACTAATATGCTGAGTTTCTTTGCTGGTTCTTCTCAGCAGAAACTGCGTTCTGATGGCGTGATGGTGGTAGAGTCCTGACTTGCCATAGAAGCCACAGATTGGGCTAAAATAAATAAATAAAGGTGATGTCCCAAAATGGTATTGTAAAATAAAACAACATAAGTGATAATATTGTAGTTAAAACAATTGGCACAATTTTAAAAAGAAAGTATTTCACAGAATTTGTCCCTTTTATTGACCCTTGCCTTATAAACAAACCTATAAAAAAATAACTTGACGTATGCCACTCTTATCCAAGAAACTTCATTGTCAGGTATAGTCAATAGGTAATTGTCACTGTTGCTTATATAATTTAGTACCAAATGACTATGGAAACAAAAGTGTATTTCCTATCCCACGTATCACATGCCCCATTCCTTGTGGCGTGAAGGAGTTACAAACACACACATATAATATTATATAGATATACATATACAAATTTTCGCCTTTGTAATATTAGTGTGATAAAAAGTTGGCGGGCGGGTGGGTAATTATTACTGAAAAAGTTTTAAGTTCCATATTTTTGTTTCTCGCATGAGTATATTTAATTCTGCTTCATTATCAAATACCAGCCTCCATACTAAACTGGGATATGTTATTTGAATGCCCACTGTCCATATTCCCAGTTTCCCAACCACCGAATGGCGTTCAGGAAGACCCAGAAGTGATACTGAGGAAGCGACGAACCATCGAGTCGACTCAGCCCACAAGCACGCGCGCTGGGAATAATGCGAGCAAGCACTTCAACTACAGCAAGCTCATCAACGATAGGACGCTGGGCTTGGGCTTGTCCAGGTCTGACCGGGACCAACACTCCAAAAGCTTGAATCAAGGTAAATTCAATCTTCGTTAATAATAATATTAGATACTAGAAGCCCGCGCCGACTTCGTTCGGGTTGAAATATTAATTTTCCGATAACTCCTAAGATATTTATTTAAATTGTATAGTGTAAAGGGCAAATATGTTCTAAATTAAAAACTTACGATAATAAACATATTTATTTAGATATAGATTGACATCACATCGGTTAAAGAAGCTTCGAGAATAATTCATTATTTTTAATCAAAATTTGAAAGATAGAAATGGTTACTGTAAGTTATCCTTAGAATATAGACATATGCTATCGCGGACTTTTTTTTAGAACTCTTTAAGAGGAACAATTCACCCATACATCATTTTCATCCAATAACAGTATATGACCCAGCGCACGCCTTGAAAACGTTTAAGAGTCAAAAAAAATTCCGACTTCTTTAACAAATTTGCACATAATATCTAGCCATAATACATTTATTAACATAATTATAGCCTATAACCATCTGGAATAATGTTCCTTTGAAATGGTAAAAGAATTATTGTAATAGGTGTGGTGGTTCCAAAGTTTGCTCCGGACATACATACAAACTCACTAAATTCGCGCTCTCTCTTCATTATAATAGTATAGATAATTCTTGCATTTCACGAGGGCGCGTGGCTCATGGTTGTGTGTGTGGCGTATGTATATAAGTTTGAGCGAGAGCTTGCTCGCGCCTGACCGCTCCCACCTAGGCGTCTGACAGGCACACACACTTGCGCAATGTGCATGTACACACTACGTAACCACAAGTAAAGCCTCACCACGCACCCTCGTGATACTAGCTTTTATCCGGATTTCTCTGCCGCCATCTATTAAAAGTAGGTAATCCGAACCTACCCACCTTATTATCTATTTGATTACCAATTTGATTTTTCGATTTTTCAGTTGTTGTTTGTCTTTTAAAACCGCTCGTATTTTAGAGGAAACAAAAAATATATATATTCAAATCGGTTGATTCAAACTAGTTGATGCCCGCGGCTTCGCTCGCGTGGATTTAGTTTTTGAAAAATCCCGCGGGATTTCATTGATTTTCCAAGATAAAAAGTAGCCTACGTCACTCTCCCGGTCCTCAACTATACCCATGCAAAAAATCTCGTCGATTCGTTGCTTTGTTGCCGCGAAATTGAAGGACAAACCAACAAACAAACACACTTTCGCATTTATAATATTAAGTTTGGATTGGATTCATGCGATTTTGCACACTGCAGGCTTACAAAAAGTGCTGCAGTATAATAAATTTATTTGCCTTTCAGTGAAGGAAGATTTGCTGATCGATATAGACCTACCGCCGTGTACCATGAAAACCACGCCCACCAAGAAACCAGCCAATCAGACAATCTCGCTCCTCGACGAACCAATAGATGTACCGGAAATAGGTAAAAATGTTTATTTATTTATTTATTGCATGAAAAAAGAACAAAATGAAAATATACATATAAGTAAATAAACACAAAAGATGATCATAGATTATCACTGATAGTGATCTCTTCCAGGCAAACTATACGAGATCCAGACTACCAAATCCTATAGTATACTCACATACATACAAACTAACAAACAGACACTCTTTCGCATAATTATTAGGAAGGACGTCCATTGTCTCCACATTGAATTTATCATGACGTCAGGTGAATAGCAAAATTGTATTTTCTAAATTACCTACCTTTGTTGTAATTTGTACTTATACCATTAAATTAATTTAATTTATTATCTACAGGTACAGAAACAAACTGGGGCCAGCAAAGCATAGAAAGCTTGCCTACCTTCAGTACCGAAGCGCAAAATCGAATCCACACGAATCTCTATGGTGCTAAGTCTTTGGATGGATTGAATAAAACAAGTACACTCACACACTCAAGCCAACCCCTAGTATTTGACACTTCAAGGTCATCAGCCATAGACAATTACCTAGCATTTGACACTTCACGCTCTTTAGTCATAGACAAAGAAGAATCTCCAAACCTCTGTGCAGAATTCAATGATTCCTACTTTCGAAGTCCGCCTAGTTTACAATTAAATAACGATTTCCCCACCACTAGTACAGAAAGTAATGTATACAATAATGTTACTCCAAGTATCAATAACTCAGTTAACCAAACTCCTTACGGAACCATGAATAATATATACTCAAATAGCGCTCTCTCATCAAACGAATCTAATGTAGTTAAGTCTTTACAACAAATGTCGTTAGACGACAGAATATCTGAATCCCTGAATCTCAGATCGAAGAATACTAATGAAAATATTCACGTTAATAGAACACAAGATTTACCATCTACTTCTGTATATGGAAACACAAGTGCTAATGAAAATGATTTTCCAATATACAGCAATTTCGATGCGAGTCAACAGCAATTTATATTGGAAACTAAAGATTATTATACGAAATTTTCAACACCGTCTGCCGGTCAGACGAACTATGAAAAGAACATATATGTACCAAAATATGAAGAAGAAGGGGAGAAATTGAAGAATTTCAGCGAATCTCTGGAAAATTCTAAGAATTATTCCGCTTTAAAATACCAAAATGTTGATTACACTTACGGTTATGGTGCTTCAACTTCCCGTGCAGTTTACGATGAAGTGAATGACACAGCCAGTAATATTTACAGTGAGATTGGTGAAAATGATGTGTATTCTAGTGCAAACTATTCTCGGAATGATGTGTATTCTAGTGCGAACTATTCTCAGAGTGATGTGTATTCTAGTGCGAATTATCCTAACACAAATTCGTGTTTGTATGACGAAGTGTATGAACCTGTGCCGCGGCCGCATCGACCGGCGCCCCCTTGCCCATATAAACCCAAATAGTAATCATATTTTGCTAGAGAATTGTGTATTATATGTATTGTGTATTATATTGTTAAGGTGTATGCACATTAGAGATTGCACCTAAGACCGCAATTACACTTGTAAGTTTTACTCACGTTAGTCGCTTACACGAGTAACTTGCGAAATATATGAAAGTTTTAAGTTCTCGTAATGGCCGCTGACTCACTGTATGAAAAATAACAGAACCACTCTTGTAATTTTTCATACAATATTTCTTGCTGACGATAACTTAACCTTTACTATTCGATAGTTAAAATGTTCGTGCTTAGGGTAGTGGCAAGTTAAAGCGACGACGTCGCTGTCACTGGATCAATGTAAGCCTGCCTTTACTAGTACATTTGTGACAGTCTAGTGTTGTAAATTGTTTTAGTACTACTACTACTATTTTTGAAATATTACCATTTCTACAAATGGAACAAAATTATAATTATTTTGCCATATTGTATGCCTATGCTAGATATTATTTGTAAAATTCTAATAGCTTTAAATTATTCTTACTCGCTTTTTACGAATATTTGTGCAACTTTCGATGTTTTTTGACAAAGTAAGAACTATTACATAATATGTGTTACGTGTAAGTCTAAACTGACAATAATGTTTCAAAACTGTTTCTAATATTTGGCAGCTGGTGTGTGTGAATGAAAGATTGTATGTTCTAGATCAGGGCCTGTTAACTGTACCAAATAACGAAATAAATACCGTTATTATAATAATGTCAATGCTATAAATACTGAAAATATTGTAAATGTAACAACTTTTAATGTACCTGTTTATAGTTCTGTCATTTAAACAAGTTCCAGAATTTACCTGATAAAAATATGCCACAATATAATATTGTAAATGTGCTTTAAATAATAATAAGATTAGAGAGTAATAATGGCCAATCGCGTGTCGGGCCACGCGCAGTGTAGGGTTCCGTAGTCCGCAAAATAACTGAATGAAATTTTTACTTTTAAAAGTTAGGCGACTATTACTCATTAATTAGTGAAGCCTACTTACCCGTGATAGTTTTCCTTTAAAATTCGTTATAATCGTATATACTACTATCGTGAATACTTTCATATTTTCTTTTTATCTTAAATCGCCTTCACCCTACTCGGACGAAATTTTTCAGTTTAAGGCTTCATATTTCCCAAACGAACTCCTAAATCGAAAAAATGAACAATGTTCATAACGTACCTACACAATGGAATAGACAAGTAAAAAAAATATCTTTCCCGGGAGGTAACCAAAATAATAGTTTTTTTTTTAATTTTATTATACAACGTTTTCAGCGTAATTGATATGCGTAACCTTGCCAATTTACAGCTCTTTAGTACCAATACTCTCTGAGATATGCTGCGGACAGTCGGGCAGACGGACGGTCTTGGCGAAACTATAAGGGTTCCTTGTAGTTTTACTACGGAACCCTAAAAATGTGCGAAGTTTTTATTGACAAAAATAGTATGATAATGTTATCATTTAAAGACATATTAAATTATATTGTAAATTGTAGTACTTACTTATGTCGATATTTTTTCTGAAGAGGTTAATTCACATTTATTAATAAATAATAATAATAATAATAAGTGATCGGAGATAGCGCTAATTTCAAATATGATTAAATTAAACAGTTCACATTCAATGATAATGATATGATTGATTATTAATTTTAATTTATTTATTAATTATATTATATTATATGGAATATTTATATTATTGAATAATATATTAATATTATTGTATGCATAATATTTGTGCCTAATATAAATCCGAATATAATATATATTTGTTTTCCAAGAAGTTTACTTATCTTAACTATCTCTTTCAAATCATTCAATGTTATATGCTATGTTATATGCTCTTGAACACGCTCAAAGAAAGGCAGCATAATAATTATATATTTTTTTTATATACATAAGGTTATAAGAAAATATATGTTGAAAAATAATAGTTATGTTTTACAAAAGTCTAGATTGTAAAATCTAAGTACCCGTGCGTATTCTCTATGGTGGTTCCTGTACCATGTCATATAATTGGCAACTAATTTTATCGTTTAATGTGAACTCAATGAAAAAGCAGTGAATATGATATTTATTATTATAATGTTCAAAATATTTTCAATAAACAAATATAGGTTTAAGGGAAAAATACCAAAAGCCTTCAAATAAAGTTCATGTTTTGACATTCTTTGATTGGTGATATTATGTCAAATCGTCAAATTTATTCGTCGGTTAAAGTTTACCTGGCGATTGTAGAATAGGCCATAACCTAAGGATTAATGTATATTTTGACTAACTTTCGTAATGTAAAATATGTAGTTCTCGCAATTCACGAGCGCACGTGGCTCATCGGTGTGTGTGTTTTGTAACTGTATAAGTGTGAGCGAGCGCAAGGCTCGCGCCTGACCGCTCCCACCTAGGCTCCAACAGGCACGCATACTTGCGTAATGCAATATGTGCTTATACATGACGTAACCACAAGTTCAGCTCACGCGCGCTCATAAATTGCAAGAATTATACCCTTACATCAGAAAAAGCCATTTGTAATAGTATTATATAAGCCATTTTGAACCCAGTGAAAAAGATGTTAACAAAAACCTAAACTTTCTCTTACTACCTATTACCTAAGATAAACCATTAATTAATTCTTAATATTCAATGATCGATTGTTTGAAAGTGATTTATGGTATACCTTATAGAACATTTAATGTTTACACAAATAAAGCCTTGTGCAATATTTTTGTATTCCAAGAACAAAGTAGGTAACTATGGAAAATTGTCACTTGTAAAAAAATACATAATATTAGCGATCGGTGGTGCTGTATAGTATTTTGAAAGAACGACATTTTAGAGACAACATTATTCAATTATTTATTGATAATACTTTTAATATTTTCGTATAAACACTAGTAAAATCATAATTAAAATGTACTTATTAACATTCGAGAAATAACGAGTTCCGAAAAGGTCAGTGTCAATTCATATTAAATATTATAACAAAATTATTTTTATATTCATCCTGATACTCCAATTAATAACCTCCTATATATAAGTACATCCTATTCCATTGACATTAAGTAGAGTTTTGGATTGTTGTTAAAAAAAAATTTAATAATAGAAATTTTTAATACTCTATTAGCTAATGTTTTTTATTCGAAAGTAACTTCGTGTAACTTATATATCTACTTATTAATTATAATTATATTAGGTATACGAAAACTATATTTTGCAAATCTCGATTTTGTACGTATTGTACATGTGTTGTACATAAATTTAACATGTAAGTCTATATGTATGATTACCTATCATCACAATAAAGACAATTGACGAAACAACGTCTGCGTTTCAATGACATACCGTATCCCATAAACTTATTTAGATCGTTTTCAGAAATATACTTTATTATTAGATTTAGATTTTGCGGATTAGTCCCGCAATCTTACTCCACTCTTTATTTTGTGGCGTTGGCGACTATGTGTTTCTGAACGCAGTCGTCACTGACAAGTAAGTTGTCAAATCAAAATGTCAATGTCAACTGTTGCCGCGCTTTATTGTTGACGTGTAGTAGGTACCTGCTTTTAAGGACTTTTTTTCTTACCTTTTGTGAACTTTCATTAGATCCTAGAACTTGATAATTTTTTTTTTAAATCATTGATTCATTGGTTCATTATATAATTTTACAACTGGAGCTGAATATTTATTTGGACCCCTGGGTCCGCCGCCAAAATTTCAACGCATCGCTAGGGTCGGAGAGTACGCTGGCGCAGATTCAAAGCGCGCATCGTCAATCAAAAAATTTGCATGGCATATTGTTGCCTATCTCTACAACGCAATACACTTTCGAGATTTTTTTTATTCGATGACAGGATAATCCTTAACTGAGATCTCACCTGATGATAAGTGCACAATGCAGTCTAAGATGGTAGCAGGCTAACTTGGAAGGAGATAAGAAAAAGACTCATGAATTCACGAGAATACGCGCGGTAAGCGCCGATTGCTGCGCGCGCATTATAATGCAAGTCATTAAAGATTATTATTTATCAAAATTAATAAGTAAGTCTAAGTAGTTATAATTATGTATAGATTAATCCAAGTTGTTCTTAAAAATGAACAAGATTCTATCTTGGGAGTTAGGTAGGTATAATAAAATCTCTCCCATACACGTGTATCTAGTCTAGCTTTCGATTCTCGGTTTAGATCGGTTAGCTGAGAAGTTGATTTATACCTACATAGTCGTACGTCTGCGTGTTTGGTATGTAGGTGTACCTAACTAAGGCTCTACATCTATAATATGTTATCTAGTCTAGTTCAAGTACATCTAGAGCTAGGGATCCCGTGGATTCTAATGAAACCGGTTGAAAACAAGTTAACTTGCTAAGGGAATTGTATCGTAGAAAATCATAATATAGGCAGAGAGTATTAATTCATGTGTTCTATGTATTGATAAAAATAGATATCTTTTAGTGTAGTGATTAATTTAGTCGCTACGACACTTACACCGTTTTTGATTTGACCACAAACGTATGAAAATGGATTTTATACTAATGCTAGTTACGCGGTTTTGCACTATCCCCGACGATATAGGTTCTTTATTCCGGAATACGAGACTTGGGCTAGTCATCATGGTATTTCTAGACACCTAAATATAAGCGTACGAAGTCGACGACATCAGCTAGTCAGAAGCTTAGGTACCTACTAAAAGCTAAGCTTAAGGCAGGCTTAAAACTAAAGGCAAGATATTAAGCTATTTAAGAAAATTTTACTTCTAGTGATATAACATAAGACTAAATGAAAAATAGGAGGAAAGGAAACTGGAAAATTCTATCGTAGAGATATCGTCAATAAAATCAACCTACTTATAGGAAATTTCCCGGAAGAAAATCCTTCCCTGTGTTCAAAGGCTTCTGTTAACGAAGTTGACAAGTTTCTGGAATTTCCACAAGCTACAAAGATTTTATTATTAGCTGTGTAAATTCAAGTTGACGGACCGTGGCGTAACAACATCTAGTTAGGTGTGGAATTTATTTGGTATCACTTGGAACATTCAACTTTCTTGTGCGTGGGAGGAAACGGTGAAATTGATGTAAGTATTTCAGAAATAGGTAACTAGGTAGCAATGACCTTTGTGTTCAATGGATTCTCAAGTTTTATTATTATATACAGTAAAAGCTCTTTATTCGCGGGGGATACGTTCCGTAAATATGCCGCGAATACAGAAACCGTGAATATGGAATGGTAATTTATATGGGATTATAGGGGATACGTTCCTAGGTGACAAAATAAAAAACAAATATATAAAAAAAAAACAATTTAATTTTAGTTTTTGACCATATTTGATTAATTATTATTTTCAGGTTTAGGCAATGGTTTTAAGAATTTTGTAATTTATTCTTGCTTGACGCTTTTTATTAAAAGCTCCTTCAATTCAGACTGATATTCAGCAGTGGCATTAGCAATTTGCCTCTTAAAAATAAGGCTTTGTTCTATAGACAGATCAGTTTTCATAAAAAAATCACAATGCTCATATGCCATTCTTAAACCTTCACTGAGATTTTTCAAATATTAGTCCATTTGACGACGCGTTTACAAAGGTTATTGGGCTTGATACCTATTGGAATCCTTTTTATGTATGTACCGATGTACCGATTAGATCCGCGAATACAGAAATCTAGCCGCGAATATAGGAATTGGGTCGCATTTTTTTAATCCGCGAATAGTGAAAACGCGAATAAAGGAAGCGCGAATAAGGAGCTTTTACTGTACTTACAACTTTATTGCATGAAAAAAAAGAACAAAATATGCAAGTAAGTAGTAAATAAACAGTGTTACACAAATGGTGACCTTATCACCAAAGCTACTGTTCCACTTCTGCCGTAACGCGTAAATTAACACGATAATAAAGGCATTACGCAGATGTGGCCAATATTTTAATGCGTTGTAGCATTACTAATGAATGACGTGAGATACTAAGCTATAACTCGGATGGCGGTTTTTTGGACACATCAAAGGATTTTTACGCGTTGAATAACGCACCACCACGTTGAATGGTTGGTTACATTAGCGCGGTCTCATTCTGTGCAGTACATGCGTATCTATCTCCATTTTGAATGAGATTTTGAACACGGACGACAGAGCAGAACACTAGATTACTCTAGCTAACGCACTAATTCATGAAAAATTACTTTTGGCAGCTACTTTTCTTTAATGTAGCCACCTGTTTAATGCGTTATTTTTAATGCCCTAATTAATGCATGCCTGTATGCCTTTCAGAGCTGTCCAACCGGCAAAAAATCTAAACAGGTTTCGATCATTAGCCCAGACATCTAGACCATTTCTGTTAGAGTCCAGATGGTCCAGATGTCTGGGACAGAAACGACAGAAACCGACGAAAAAGCGACAGAAACCGACGGTTTCTTGTCATTTTCAGTTTGATTTCACTTGTAATTACTTAACCAATTTAAAAAACATTTAAGGAACAATATTTTAACCGTTTAATAAAAATTACCTAAACTGAAACCTGTTGTAAGGCCTAAGTTTTATGTAAGTAATTTTATTTACAGTCAAGTAAATAAAATTAGACAAAACTTAGTAGGGTCTGATAACTAAGTGTCAGTACCTATCCTATGTACATGGATATATCGACTGTTATCGCTCCAGCGTCATTAGTATGCAAAGCGATGTTCCACGATAACTTCCCAGTGGGCGCCATTACAGACGCGTCTCGGATATCACAAACTACACCTACATTTCAGTACCTACATTTTATTCGCCTGAAATATAAGTAGGTACGAGGGTATGTAATATACCTTAGATGTGATTCTCGAATATCGCTTCCCCAAATTGACTTTCGTATTTAAGGATCCAATATCTGGCTCTCTTAAGTAGTTCGAGTGTGGAAGTTTGGGAACGATATCTAATGATGATTGAAGTATAACATGTATTCGGACAGTGTTGTTATGTAGGCGGCGAAGTGGTACTATGTGAATGGACGGGCGCGGGATCGATACAGCGGAGTGCGCAGGTCCGCCTCAGCACTCAGCTGGTGGCTTGCATCCTTCCGTGAAGACCGCTCTAGCAGCCGCGTCTCAGTGCCAACCGAAGGACCTAAGTGATCTATTTTAACACGGACATGTTCCGGACTCATTGGCGGCTCTAAACGGTGCGTACTTTTCCGCTTTTAATTACACTTAGCCACTTAAGATGCCCGAACGCCTATCACAAGCTTTAACCTAAAGATTAGTTAGGTACCTAGTATCAGGGCTGCATGAAGATTATGTCGCATCAATAAAACGTTATTACTTATTTTGTTTGTAAACGCGTGTACCGTGCATTGTTAACAGCTAACTCTGTAAGTAAAGACAGTGATTTCTTCATTATTCAGCAACGACATTTTATTTATTCAGGCACGCTTTTGTCAGTGCCAATCTGAAGAAACAGAAGTGGCGATAAGATCGCAATAATATTAAGCAAAATGTAATTAAATTATATATGACCTAATTAAAATTTAATTGAATTATCGTTAGGTACTATTATATAGCGATATATAGACGAATGTTAGGAACAAAACGGAGATAAGCCTGAAAGTTACGAGGATCGTTTTTCGCGTGGGCCGAATATAAAGGGCATGGACGCCTACGTCATAGCCCGGAGCAGAGCGATTTATAGATTTATACATGTAAGTAGATACTTATAGTAGCAGATGCGTTGTATAAACTTTCCTTAGAAAAGCTTATTTTGCCTAGCTTTTCGTATGCGAACAAGCTTGGTTTTGCTACTCTTCCAAGTATACGTATCTACGCATTATAAATAAAAGTTCTACTGAATAGTGTTGGCTACATTATTGATGTTTTTGCGAACTTATCCCGGGGCTGCAGCAGTGGCTATAAATAGATTTTCTACAGTACCTACTCTAGCTCTGACATACCTAAACCTAATATCGCTACGGCCTCTACGGTCTCGGGTTCGATTCCCGGCGGGGACAATTTGGGAATTTATAATTTCTGAATTTATTTTATACGCTATAATATTCAAAACTCTTATTTAAAGTACCTATTAGCATTAGCTTTTTAAGTAGGTCTGAACGAAACGGTCTAAAGGTCCTGTTTTACTAAGGAACTATATAAAGGCGTGAACAAAATGGAAAATCTCTGTGTAAGTCGTAGGTCGAAGGTTGTAGGTAGGTAATTAATGGATAAGTCGTGCGTGTTTCAGATGTAATGGGCCGCACGTGGTGGCGGGAGGCTCTGTGGGCGCTGGTGTTGTTTAGTGCGCTGGCGCCCTCGCACGCCGATGGGAACATAGGTAAGAGAATTGCTAGAGATTACTAAGCAGAATATTCTTACAGGCAACTCGGACGCGGATATGCCCATGCCATATTTAATATAAATGTTACCGGCCAAGCCCGCTTTTCAGGACAAACTAGTTTTGCCTAGGCTAAACTAGTTCTTCCTATACGCGATAACTGATATAGGTCGAACATTACCTAAAAACGAAATGCACACGCCCCGACTCCAAGCCTGTCCAAGCAAGTCCTGTCTGCCCTGCCCCTAGGGTGTTTCTTTTAAGCGCGTAGACAGAAGCTCGCGAAGGAGGTCCTGAGTGAAGCGAAGCTGAACGAAGGGGGCGACGGAGCGAGTCTTCTGTTGTAGCCCATTTGGTTTGTTAATTACTATTTAAAAAATGGTTCATCCTATCGCGTATAGGAAGAACTAGTTTAGCCTAGGCAAAACTAGTTTGTCCTGAAATCGGGTTTGGCCGGTAACATATACCTATATAATTATTTTTAAACATTAGCCAAGCTAAAGTTGACTAATATTCTCTTATCCCCACCAAATAAGCGGAAAGCTTGTGCTAGGAGTGGGTACGACAATAGAGTAACGGGTGGGTCTCGAACCTGCGACCTTTCAGTCTTCAGTCCGCACTTTTAACCGTTGGGCTATTGAGGCTAAATGGCGTACCGTACATATTATATGCTCACCACATCGCGCGCGCATAAAGTATTCTTCTTTTTCTATTGATAGATGTCCACAGCTGGACCACCCGGAAGAAGGTTTTTTTGCGTGGATTTCCACAGGCCTCGGTTTGCGCCGCCTGTATCCAGCGGCTCCCGGTGATTCGTCTGATGACGACTGACGTCGGTCAACCTAGTGGATTGTCTGCGCTTTCCGGTGGCGGGGTCGCCACTTCAGCACCTTGGAATCCCAATGACCATCAGTTCTTCGAACTATATTATGCCCAATTCAGCTTCGCGACTGCCATTATTATTCCTCCTTAAACTCCCTATATAGATATCGCTGGTTTGAACCTAACCTAACAATTTTTTAAAACCTTAGATAGGTACATGAAAAGGCGCAAAGTTTACCTATAATTAGTTTTTTTTTAAAAGGCAAATAGGTAGTTAAATAAGAAAATTATTAAAATAGAGTCGTAAAAATAAGCATATTTAATTAAAGAAGTATACAAATTATGAAATTTTACTAAAGGTCACCACCTACTCGTTAGTACGCATGAACGTGATGGTGAACATGAAAAGTAGGAATGACATTTTATTAATATTTGCTTTTTTCCGCAGGTTGCTTGTTTAGCTCGTCTCTCTGCATAGAGGGAGTGGAATGGTGCTATGACGGTAAGATAATTTATATAGCTTCATAATTATTATGAGATACTGAATATAATTAAAAACTACTGAGTTTGTTGCCGGCTCTTCTGAGCAAAATCCGCTTTGCGAACCGGTGGTGGTAGTGTCTTGACTTGTCATAGAGTCCACAAGTTGGCTTACATGAATTTCCACTTTAAATTATTTTCTAGATTTTGCATTCGGGAAATGCATACCAGTCTACGACGGAGAGCCCGAAGAAGGGGCCCTGCACAAGTAAGTTATTAAAATATACATAGTTTATTTTTTACATTCCGAACCATTACTTTTTACTTTAACTAAAATCTTCTAGGTACTTTTTCTACTCATAAGTTTGCTTGGCTAAGCGCTAAAGCTGCCTTTTTTACTTTCTTTTTCTTATTTTATGGCTTTCATCTTGTCTTATTTACACTTCGCAGTGCCATTCCAGCATAATATAACATTCGCCAGTTTCAAGTTGCTTGATTTAGGCACTACTTTGTGTTTTAGTGTACAACATAAATTATAATGTGATAATCTAAATATATAAAAGGCAAAGGTGACTGACTGACTGACTGACTGACTGACTGACTGACTGACTGACTGACTGTCTGACTGATCTATCAACGCACAGCTCTAACCACTGGACCGATCGAGCTGAAATTTGGTATACAGGTAGTTGTTAGAATGTAGACATCCGCTAAGAAAGGATTTTGGAAAATTTCAACCCCAAGAGGGTTAAATAGGGGGTTAAAAAATCGAACCTAACGTGAGCGAAGCCGCGGGTTAAAGCTAGTAACTCTATATTTTCGTTTAAATAACAATAGGGGTTCCCCTATTATACACTTTTGTACGTCACAGCATATGTAAGTAAAGAATATATACAAGAAACAAGAAGACAACTTTCTTTTTTAAAAAAAAAAAGAGTACTAGCCAAGTTTAGTCTTCTTGTTTATTCAACATAAAGTAGCTTAAAACTCTTATTATTTTTAATGCAAATAGATATGACATGAGCTCATCCCAGCTGCAATGGTTCGAAAGGGAACTTCAGCAGCTGGCAACGCGCGGGTATCGCTGGGAGCACGCGTACACGCAGTGCGTGCTTCAGAGCATGCTGTATGCGCTCCGTCGGCATTTGTGAGTATTTTTTATTTTTTAATTCCAGATATCAGCGATGATTTGAACTTTTTATGAACACTTTTGTAGACACTCAGCATTCTTTAATTTTTAATCAACACTTGTTTAGAGGAAGAAGAGTGCTTCTTTGACTATAATTGCGAATGGAAATATTTTTTCTGTATGAAAACATTTTTTGTCCAGGAATCCGGCGAATGTAAATTCTAAATTATGTGACCATTTCACTGATCCAAAGCTGAATACTGCACCTCCTGGTGAAGGAGAAGAAAATATTGAAGTAAGCGTAATTAATATTTTTTAACTTACGTTGCAACCTAACATGCACACCACGCATCACTCACACGCATGGATGCCACGTCCACTTCTAAAAAACTCGATTGTATAACAAATATTTTCAACTAGCTGATTCCATGTGTTATTACAGACTATAATCTATCTCTGTACCAAATTTCAGCTAAATCTGTTCAGTCTTTGGAGCGTGATTAAGTAACAAACTTTCATCCATCCAGATCCATTCAAACTTTCGCATTTATAATATCACAGTAGGAAGTAGGATATATGATATTAAGCCTAACTAAATAATTATAGTATTCAGTTTTGTGGACTAATTAAAAAAACATTTCATCTAAGTATTTTGACTGATTCTTTTTAAGGTTGAACCTGATGAGACAGCCTACGTACGATTTACGCCTAACTCCCAATTATCCGACTCAGACTATGCAAATGAGGTATACAATCCTCCTTTTACACCAGACGAAGACCCATCAACATATTTAGCACAAGGTATTTTCAAAACGTTCAATAGATAAGGTGTTTTGTGTTGTTTAATTAACTTACATTGTATTAATACTTCGACAGGACAAGTTCCTATCATCAATGAAGAACCAGAAGCTGGAGATACTCCAAGTGACAAATTACGAGACTTAATGCTTATGACGGGAATAGAAGAATCTCCCGTCATTATGCCTTTCGAGGGCTTTAGAGAACGCATCCAAGCTGAAGAAATGGCGAGAGACCACAACACTAGAGTGCCTGTTCCTAGTGAATTTGTAGATAAAGAGAAAAAGTCTCTTTTAGAAACGAAGATAGAACGGCCTAGTAGTGATAATGATTTTAAGGATGAAGAACGCCTAGGAGCCTATTTTAGGCAGTATAAGACTAAACCTCAACCTAACACGGCAGAATACCTTGTTGGTAATCAATTTTCACCTTTAGATGCAGAGGTACGATCAAATGCCCTGGAAAAGTATAGACATAGCTTCGCCGAAAAGAATTTCCCGTTTGAATATGTAGATCCAGGTGATATTCAAGAACCTAGAGTTTATTATGAAGAAGATGGTTCTGATGAGTTTCCTATTGATGCTGGCAGCGGCGAACTAGATTCTTATCATAGAAAAGGTTAAAATAATGATTTCATTTCTTAAAAATATCATTATCATCACCATAATTTTGTATTAATACTTAATACAATATTACAGGTTCTAACACAAAAATACGAAACCCTAAATATTTGGAGTATTTGATGAACTTCGATCGTGACATAGCTGCAGCTAAATTGAAATCTAAAGAAAATATGTATGCTGAAGGTGGTCCTTTAAAACCTGATGAACTTCAAGGTACGCTTAACCAAATTCACTTTAAACCATCTTAAACTGATTATGTTACTTTTTTCTTATAGGCACAATATTAGAACTGTAACACTCTGTGAATAGCCCAAATTTGCTGACTAATATTATTATATTAGCTTTATATTATGTTAAATAGGTTTTTTTAAATGATACCTTTGTTTTTTTATTTCTTAATCACTTGAAAACTTAGACATTTGATCCTACCTAGGATCCGAGTAACTATGTTCAGAAAATAAATTCCAACGACACTGAAACGGTTACAAATACTGACGATGTTTCAGGTGAAAATACAAATTTTTATTTATCGGAAGATTTTCAAGATTTACTTAATAGAGAATGGGGTTTTAAACGTAGGGAAAGAGACGATGTTAAAAAGCCTGGGCCGCGTCTGGACGCAAAAACGTTAATGATATTATACAACAATAAATCAGTGACAGGTTAGTGTCACGGCGGCCTGATCTATCTGTTTTAGACTCTCGATGTGCCCTATAATAGACTCCAATTTGAGCTGAATTTGCGTCAAATTAAAATTCCTTTTAATTTCCTAAATTAATTGCACTGCCACGTCGTACCTAGAATGTCTGCACTAAGTGTTCCCTATGCCGCACACTTTTTATATAACACAATACGCATGAGACTATCGATCTCCTTTATTTATTATGTGCATTTTCTTTTTTATATTAAGTACGTTTTATTTTAAGAGTTACACTTTAAAAATTGTCTTTTTTGTTATTTACACATTTGTCAATATTTATTGTATTTAATTCAACCACACTTCTGATATTAAAACAAACAACAATCAATTAGGATAATATATTGGCAAAGTAAAGTAAAACATTATTATGATCAATATATTAAAAATAAGTTTGTTGTTGTTTCTTAATTTTTATTAGGCAGACCCACTTTGCAATTAAAAAGTGGTGGTTTCCTCAAATAAAACTTCAACAGCTAAAACATGCATGACTTTTTGTCGTTTGTATAAATGTGCTTAACTAATTTTAATTATAATTCTAGTGATTTTCCCCTTTTCAGCACAAAAATTGACCAATCAACGACATCTCAATAAGCCAAATCATAACCACAACGATTATGACTATGACCCATCGTACGCTTTCGTCACTTTTCATAATAGGTATATTGTTTGTCACATAATATATTTATGTCGACTAAGCTTTCGATATCGCTTGCCTAAAATGCTGTTAATTTTGCCCCAGGTTCCTTACTGACTGGGCAAAGGGCATGTCTTTCATCGAAAGACTTGAACAGATGCTGGGCTTAGAGAAAAATACTTTTAGCAACCCTCGGTAATTTTTTTCATTGTTGTTCGTTTTTGGCTGCATGTATTTGTTTTTTCTTTTTGAGATATTTCATCACAAATATTGTTGACAGGGTCGACCCTTATGAAGTAACGTTTAAAGTAGAAAAAAATAGTAAGGGATACGATGCTGCCGAAGTTGGAAAAAGGATAGGTAATTTGGTTTTCTTTTAATTTTCGCAATGATGAAACAACACTCAATGAAAATCTTATCAATGTGTCTATTTCAGATGCTATTAAAGACCAAGTCCGAGTGGAAACAGGAGCACAAATTGATACTATTGGTATTGGAGACCGGGTAAGAACTTTTGAAATCAATTCTTATCACTCTAAATTAATAATGGATATAAATAGATGATATTAACTGATTGTTATACTATCTACAGAGTAAACACCCCGTCATTAGTCACCCAATTGTCCAAGAACCTCGATTCTTCGGATTGTCAATGCCTGTTCTATTCGCCCTTGTTGGGAGCATGTCTGTACTTATCGTCGGCGCAGTTATCGTTGCAGTAATGTTACGACGTGACATTATGGGCTCTAAGAGGAAGATGCAAGGACTTGCTTCAGCCGCTGAGATAGATGCTGAAGCTACCAGAGATTATCAGGTAATTATTTTTATGAATTCATACAGCACATACCAAAATGAAGCTGTTCCTCTTGAGTAGACATATGGAAATAGGAAATAATTCAATTAATCATACAATTCCATATGCAGTTTTTCAAATATTGAGACTAGACTATATTATTACTCAATTCGAACTAATGATGGATAAAAGGCATTATTTGAAAAGTGATAACAATATAGGTGTACAACTGCAAAGGTCTGAAATACAATCTGATAAGGTACAATTAAAAATTGTAAAATGACATGAATAATTAGGAACTTTGTCGTGCCCGAATGTCGGGCAAATGGACGGGTCAGCAGACAGCAGCAGCACCTGCTCATCCAGCAGAACCACCGCAGCGTATCACGTCGCTGTCCCGGGAACCGGATGGAAATTCTCCGTCTACACGCTCCAGCACTTCCTCATGGTAAGTTTGATTAAGGAAATACTGACCATTACGTAAATCTAAGAACAACAAAAATTAAAATAATCTAAAATTTTAGCATCATTAACCCAGAAAAAACTTCACCTTTGACAGTGTTTAAATTGAAAAATCGTCTAAACATCTTTTTGTCATTTAAAATTGGGGTTTTAATTTGTGAATTAGGTATTCCTCGCGAAGTATTGCTGTTCTCACTTCCTTCAGAACCTACAATTAATTCAATATTTTAGGATGAGACTTAACAAACGCAGATTCAATCACTATCTTAATTTTTTTGGGGTAATTAAATAAATTTGTTTTACACAGGAGTGAAGAACCAGCTCTTACCAACATGGACATATCAACTGGACACATGGTTTTGGTAAGTTGAGTAATCCTGTACGTTGATGACGTTGCATTTTCTAATACTTTTCCATTGACAAGTTCATTTTATTCTCAGGCTTATATGGAAGATCACCTCCGTAATAAGGATCGCCTTGAGCAGGAATGGCGGGCTCTTTGCGCCTATGAAGCTGAACCCTGTGCCACTGCTGCTGCTTTGAAGCCAGACAACAATGGGAAGAATCGCTATGCTGACGTATTGCCCTATGACCACTCCAGAGTCACACTTAACATGCTGTCCAATCATCTCGGATCTGATTATATCAATGCTTCTACTATCGTAAGTTACTCACTCAGTATCAAAATTGGGTAAAATTCCATTGCGGTCAGAATGCTTAACTAAAAATAATTATTACTCATTCTTCTTTATCAACCGATAGAAGTCTGATGTCGTCGCTTCAACTAGTGGGGGGGTTCTACAGATTGCCATTCCGGCACTTAAAAATTTTCGTATTCCGTGCATACAAATTTATGGCACACGATAATATAATATTAAGTTGATCATTAACTACTTGAATAGTTTCAAGAGTTAGTAAATAGATTACAAGCTCCTTTGAATTTTTCCAAAAATCTAGGCAACGATCTGCTGAGAAGGAAAGAAACCGTGAAATTCAGTTAACTTACTTAATTGTCTTTTTGAAAAGTATTTACGTTATACATTCTGATTGATAATTTAACCGTCATTATATTTAATGCTCTAATAAATTTTCTCCTTAGACCGATCACGATCCACGGAACCCAGCCTACATCGCCGCCGCTGGTCCCCTGCCGCATACAGCCCCTGATTTCTGGCAAATGGTGTGGGAACAAGGCAGTGTCGTGATGGTCATGCTTACGCGACTCACTGAGAATGGCCAACAACTTTGCCACCGATATTGGCCTGAAGAAGGATCTGAGCTCTATCATATCTATGAGGTACATAATATATTGTCTATATAATTACATAAGGTAGCTACGTATGCTCTGTAAAAGAAAAACGATGGTAGGTACTAACTTTAATAGATGTAAAGACGAGACCAATCATGATATGGTAGAAGTTGGTTGGTAGAAAGATACAATACTTAGAACAACTGATGTGACAAAAAAATACAAACAGAAATAAAAAGCTAAACTCTTATGTCTTATAAAGAAAATGAATATTTCAAAATATCATAAGCAACACGTTTTTAAAATTTTTGTCTGTTTCTTTGTCCATGCTAGTATTTAAATCGACTGAACCTAGGTACATATTTAGATAGGGAATTCACAGGCAGATTATTCTGAATCTTGACTGAGCCTGAGTTCGTAAATGAGATGAGTTGGTCAGAATGAACTCAGTTTAATCGGGGAACAACCCAAAAGTACATACAGCGTAAAAGCGCGGGAAGACGGCATGCACACGCGACGCGACAGCCTAAAGCTGTGTCCCGTAACCAACTGGCGAGCCGCGCCGGAGCGCGTTGCAAGAAGCTCGCGGTAACAATCCCCGCAGACTTCACCCCCGCAAACACCCTTGCTAACCACAGAGTACACGCTATAGCTTCTTAATATCCTGAAAATATTATGGCGTTGCTGCGAATGTTCCTAACTTGCGATGAAGTCGCAATCATCAGCTAGTAATTGAATATTAATTATTTCAGGTGCATCTTGTAAGCGAGCACATCTGGTGTGACGACTACTTGGTACGCAGCTTTTACCTGAAGAACCAACGCACAGGCGAAACCCGCACCGTCACCCAGTTCCATTTCTTATCCTGGCCAGACAACGGAGTGCCATCTTCTACGAAGGCTTTGCTTGAATTTAGGAGGTAATGTGCTTGATAATGTATTTTTTTACCTAGTTCTAATACACTAAAAACTAAAAGGTAAACAAATTGTTTATCACAAAGTAGCGTAAGCGACACCCGACAAGTACAGCGCAAAGGACGTTCTTCCCGCATCATGAACAATAAAACCGTGCTACGAGTGAAAAACTAATAAAAAGAATGTCGTAACTAGTTGGAAATAATACTAAACCCATCGATGTTTAAGTACTATTTTACATCGATGGCTAAACCAAAATTGCAGGATAGGACAGTAGGTACGGTTAACATGCATGCACCTTAATTACGTACCTAATAAATTTTTTCTTTACAGAAAAGTGAATAAATCGTACCGAGGACGATCTTGCCCTATAGTAGTCCATTGCAGGTGAGTGCCTACTGCGTGTCATTTTTTTTTCTGAGTCCATCTTTAAAATAATGTATTTTGCCTTTACAAATAAGCTAGCAAATAGCAAACTATATATTACCACTGTACCTATATATCAATTATATTATTACTGCCGTGTATATTACTATATGTACCTATCATACTTGAGTGGTCGATATTTTTTTTTTTTGACTTAATAATAAAATAAAATATCTTTATGACCTAATTTGTAATAGGGACCAGCAAAAAGAACATGGCTCCCGCTGCTATTATATCGAACAAGTGGGCGACAACCGTTAAGGAAATACATACATACCTACTTTATCACGAGCACAAAACTACTGTAGGAAGTAAATATGTACTAAGGATTCACCCGTATCAGACGCGCGGAAAAAAAAGAAAAAGTTGCATAAATTGTTTATATATACATTAGGTATTGTTAATGTTTATTGTATTTTATATAAAAAATATAAACATAATAAAATTGTAGGTACATGTATAACTTTAATTACATATCTACCTATGAAATAATAATTCTGTATGCTTAGTCAAGTTTTAATTCGAGGATTCTGTGACATTAAAGTGAAATGAATCTTAGCATTATAGGTTTAAAGTCACAAATCCAGTACAACCGATTTTATTTTACGTACGTAAAGGTATAAGAATGCACAAACGAAATTGAGCTCTAATTTTAACTTTGTTATGGTTCATTTTACTTTGACGTCATCGAATTCTTATGCGATCAATCGAACTAGCCCTACTGAGGTGTTATCGGAGTGTAAAATTTGTTTGTGAATTTCAGTGATGGCGCCGGCCGCACAGGCACGTACTGTTTGATCGACATGGTGCTGAACCGCATGGCCAAAGGTGCCAAGGAGATCGACATCGCCGCCACCCTCGAGCACATCCGAGACCAACGGCCGCGCACCGTTGCTACCAAACAACAGTTCGAGTTTGTACTTATGGCTGTCGCTGAGGAGGTAATTGTCGATTAAAGCTACTCGACTTCAAGCCGTGTATTTTTGGGTTCTTCTTCTCAGTCGTTACACTCTTGTCAGAGTGGTCGTGGTCGTCATTTTGGTGTTGTGGCACGCTTAACTATGCGCCTCCACTCTTCTCTAACAGCTGCTTTTCTTGAGCATTCATGCAATGGGACATCCACCGCAGCCCTCACTTGGTCCATCTCATTGGCGATCTGCCACGTCCCCTTGTGCCCTCTACTTTGCCTTGGACCACTAGACGTTCGATTGATTCAACCTCCCGTCTTGATATGTGACCAAAGAAAGTGAGAATGCGAGCTTGCACAATGGAGGATAGACGCTGCTTGATGCCGAGTTCTTCGAGAATGGACTTGTTGGTCCGGAATTCATTCCAGGACACTCTCAACATTCTTCTCCAGCACCACATCTCGAGAGCGTCTATCTTTTTCTTCTCACTCTCTCGCAGGGTCCACGTTTCCGAGGCGTAGAGGAATATGGGAAACACAAGCGCTCTGACAAGCCGGGTCTTAGTGGCCTTGGTTACGTTACGGTTCCTCCATATCTTCTGCAACTTATCCATGGCTGACCTAGATATCGCCATACGTCGCTTTATTTCGTCTATGCAGCCCCCGTTATTCGAGATCAATGCTCCTAAATAAATGTATGATTGGACCACTTGACAGTTCGCGATTTGGGTCACTTTTGGCGAGTTGTTGTTGATACGGTCGACAATCATTACTTTAGTTTTGCTGCGGTTGATCTTAAGGCCAAATTCGAGACTGACGTTTTCCATCTTTTGTAGAAGTTCTTCCATATGGCCGATACTAGTCGCGAATAGGGTAGTATCATCCACGTATCGCAAGTTCGAAATTTTCAGACCGCCAATTGCGATTCCAACAGTCCAACTCTCAAGTATTTTTGGGTATCACATCACAATTCACACTAATATATTATAGAGGCGTGTCTGCGTGTGTGCATGCGTGTGTGTGTGGGTGCGTGCGTGCGCGCGCGCGTTTTTGTGTGTGTGTGTTTGTTTGTTACTCCTACCTTTTATTGTAAATTGTAGACTAAGTAAAGCTTTTTTTGAATCTATAAAATCGTTGTGAATTAAAAATGTACTTAATATTATAATACTTAAATTTAATAATATATTAACATTATTATTTAACTATGAATTTTAATATATTTAACATGTATGATATTATAAAATATAATATAATATTTATATTAAGTAAGTATAAATTATATTTTTAATTCACAAATTCACAAAGAAAAAGTAACAGTGTTGGTCAATACGCAGTGTGCTCTTCTTGGCTGAAACGCATAGAAATAGAAATGGAAATAGAAATAAAATACTAGTATTTCCCGGCGGCTTGAAAATAATTCAATAGATAGAACGTTATGTACAATTTAAGCCATCGGGATCCATCTTTAGTTTTTATATATTATATTGTATTTTATGTTTGTGTTCTTTTTATTGTTGATTATCTTTGTATTTTTTCTTATGTGGCTGGTTTTTATTCTTGATTAAAAGACTTTTTTTTTTTAACTTTAATAAATACTTAACGACCGTGACACACAGTCATAAAAGTAGTTAAGTACTTAAATCATTTTTCGTTGCCTACCTATAGCACCTAATAAAATTACCTTTTATTTCAATATGTCTTTTAGTTTTTAGTTGGTTATATGTTCTAAATAATATGTATATTTTATAAAGAATTTACTTCCTGCACTTAAGTAATATGACTTGGTACTTGGTAGGTTTGTTATCTCTACGTGCATAAATGTGAAATTAAAACTTTTTTTTAACTTCCGAACAGGTACACGCAATTCTAAAAGCATTACCTGCTCATTTACAACAACTGCAAGAGAAGAAGGAAAAAGAAAAGGAGAAAGAAAAGGAAAAAGAGGTTACTGAAAAGGAGAAACCAAATTAAACGCACCGCTTTCGCTGACACGATTTTATTACTTAGGAAACATTAGTGCCGGCTCTAGTTGAAAATAATTTATCAATCAAAAACATTAAGAAAATTACCTAGGTGCTTTTGTTATTTAATTTAACAATAAAAGTTACATGTATTTAAATAAGTTAAAACTATATTTTGTGCTCGTAATCGTCATTGCAAAAGGAAAACTAGGGCCGACTCTGATTTAAAATATAAATATTTACGTTTAATTAATCATAAAAATATTGTTCTAATGTTTTTATTCGTTCCATGTTGAGAATCATGCTCATAATTTTAATGATATATGATCGGCGGTAGGTATACTTACCGCCGATCGTTATAGGTATTCCAGTGCAATAGTATAAACAATTAAAGAGCTGACTAAAATTTAAAATAGCCGAATAAAGTATTGGTAAAATTAGGTAGGTATTACCATAACTAGATTTCTAGCTTCTTGCACCAATATTCATTTAAAACTTACTGTAATAATTTGTTAAAACTTGTGAGTTCTAAAGATTCTCAACTTGGACCAAATCATTTATCATGTATGGGTGTTTCGCTTAAAGCTACAAATGTTCACGAAATGTTGATTATATTCTATTGTGTATTTAAATGTTATATTTTGCTTATGTATACAAAAAGCAGTAAAACTATAGGTATTGCATTTTTAATTACAATGTGTTATGCTGTTATATTGAAGGCCCTATTAGGTTATTCTAAACGTAAATTATTTACACGATATTTCTAAAAGCCTACAGAATTAAAATATTTTCATACAAAAGGAGACGGTCCATTTTGGGACTACTCTTGTACCATATACCATGAAAAGTGACAAAATACAAAGAGATCATTAACAATAAAATCAATTAGACAATCATAATAAATAAATTGCAAAAATAAAAATGTAATTTCAAGTTTTTCGGTACTGTACACAACACTTACAAGATGGCTACCTTTCAGCCACATAGAAGGCAGTAGGTAGGTACCCAGACACAGTTCTGTCAAATGTCATTTCTGAGTTATCTGACAAGTGACGTGATATTATGGCGTGTGATTGGGAATGATTGGGATGTGATTGGGTTTTCGTTGTAATTCACAAAGAATTAATAAACGGAGTGATTACATTCTCTTGGGAAGTAATTATTAATTATTATATTATCTTCAAATGCAGATCAATGACCCCATAATATTTTGACAGCTAACGTCAGAAACATGAATCCGCCCGCCATGATTACGTATGTTATGTTGCCTTACGTGTCGAAAATAAATAATATTAGCATTGAAATTAAGATGAGTTCGTGGATTTGATGGGTCAAAAATGCTTTAATATTTTATTTTATTTTATGTTATTACTGGTACACGACCTGTCCCAGGCTCCATACAATTTTGGACCGTCTCCTTTCAGCAATCTATACTGTTAAAATATTGACCATAAAATTAACAAAAAATGTTTAGGGATCATTCTAGTCAATTTATGAAAATGTTATGTCACAAAACTACTTATTTGGATTTACGAGAAAAAAGTATTTCATCGGAATGTTTATATTTTAATAACTTATTTGAGCCATTGAGGCAATATTGCAGTAACTGCAACGTGCAATGTTGAACTTTAAATACATATAATTATGTATTCCTTACGTAATATTATTAGATACCTATTAATACATTATTCGATGATGTGTACAAAGCGCTTTTATTGTAGATTGAAACTAGTCATTAAAGGAATACATTATTATTACTGTTAAATTATTATTCATTGATCATTTTATTATTCACAAAATACGTATATATCTATACATATAGACATCGTTGTAAAATGAACGCTAATTTTAAATCTATAAGATGTCTTTTACCTACGTACGTATTTCTTAAGTATCTAGTGGCTGTTATTTTTATAAGAAACAAAAAATTATGGACTTAGCGAATTGAAGAGGAAACATTAAAATAAACAAAGGCTATGCCGAATCATATCCCGAAAAACGGTATACCTGATAAATTTAATCAGATAAATGATATAAAATAATATTTACAGACTAACAAAACAATAGTGATCGTAGTCTTATCTGTGTACTATTTATATAAAGTTCTATTTATTGCATACTATGGGAAAAATGTAAAAAAAAAATATTACTTACCACGAAAAATGATTGTAGTTTAGATATAAGAGAAAATATATTTAACCTGTATTTCTGTATGAAATTATATGTAGTTTTTATGTGAATGATTGATTGGTGGATTTGATTACCTATTAAACATTTTAGGGAAAAACTGACCTTATTCCTTCCTTTTCATTTTTTTAGTATCTATTCATGGATATATACATTTTTAGCTATATCGCACATTATTTTTGTGTATAGGAAAGTGTATTTGTTTGTTGGTTTATTGATTTTTTTTGTAATTTGTCCTTCAATAATGCGTTATTCAAGGACAAATTTAAAAAACCAATAGAAATAGAAATAGAAATAGAAATATTTTTTATTCAAATAAACTTTTACAAGCACTTTTGAATCGTCAATGAATCTACCACTGGTTCGGAATGCCTTTCCTGCCGAGAAGAGCCAGCAAGAAACTCGGCGGTTGCTCTTTTCAAAAAAATAAAAATTTACAATTGTTATTGAAACTATGCTATGTATTCAGTGCTTCCACGATGAATTTTCCTGAGTACAATACAAGTAAAAATAAATACAATACAAATACAAATAAATACAATTCAATACATGTTGACACAGGCAGGCAAAAGCAGACCCATTCCCGTTGGTGGCACCCGTTCACGAGCATGACGCATGATCCAGCCATTGCTTCGCTCAACCATATTTGAGGGAACGTAACAACCCACCCGTAAATAATACCGTTGCTGCGGCAACGGATCAACGAATGGATTGAGGTTTTTTCTCATGATACAGTAGCTTACAGTTGAGGACTTAAGAAACTTTTGAAAAGCCGGCAAAGCATCGCGCGTCGGTGGTATTCTGGTGTTACAAATTTTCATGGGTGGCGGTAACCGTTTAACATCAAGAGGCTTGTGTCATTGCTCGCTATTCATATAAAAACCTCGAACAGACAAAATAATAAAAAGGCATATTTGAGTAACTTTATTTAAACCACGAAGCAGTTAGTTCGAAATTATTCAGACTTCCATATTGACATAGATTGCAGTTTTACAAAATAAATATACATAGTGCTATAATTTAAAAAATAAATATGCTATTCCTGCTGTTTCTAATAATGTTACTCATTGATTTTTGGTAGAGCCCAGCAGAAGAAAATTAGAAAAATACAGTAATAACCTTGAAAGGGAACGAATCTAAAACGAACTCTTTTTATCTTAAAAACATTATGAAATAGCATGGGTTTCGCGATATTAGCCATTATTAGCATTTTAATTTTTACCTTTAATCTATGCAAGTGTAAGTTAAACATAATATAACATAGCCCATAACGTTGAGTTTTAAATTAATAAGATATACGTATATGTATTACTTTGCATTTATAATTTTAATATTTAAAAGCAATAAGTTAACCGAACTTATGCTCAGTGTGTCTCAAATCGACGTTTTGAAATCGTAAATTATTATTAATCCGCCCCGTCAAGCCCCTGCCCTACAAGCCTACAACCTTGCTAATTCATAGGTACCGAATAAATAATACTATTGCTATTACAAATTAATGATTGGTATTTTAAATGGCTACAACTCACAATTTATTATTCAATATTTCTTGTTAGTATATTAATTGTTACTGTTATTGTTGTTGAACGTTCTTACTATCTAATACGTTGACATCGCCAGTCACATTAGGTAGGTAGGTAGGTACTAAAGTCAAACTTGTCAATTTGACATTTCTTTATTTCTTTGGTGAACGTGTGTGTACCAGCTGCCAACTGTGTAATTTTTGTTAAGTTTATTCTAATAGAAACGTTTTAAGAGATTAAAGTAAAGGAAATTAAAGTTTCTTCGCTATTAAAAAAAGTTTTAAACACTTTAATCATGATAAGTGGACGGGCTTTACATTTTGTATTCAAAGTGGCTGATAGAACACTTACAGCGAAGTTCTACCGAGAAGTACTAGGAATGAAGGTGAGATTCCTGATTTTTTACGTTATATTGTACAAAATCTTGTTATATTTCACAATATTTTAATCATTGTTGAGTCATGCGGAACGATGTTTCTTAAACAATCATTTGTGGCGTCCTTGCAGTGCACCGTGCAATATCAAGCAAGGTCATGCTTAGTTATAACAATATAATCATCGAGACGCCGGTATACAAGAGCTCGCTATTCACTGGAAACTAAGATTATTTAAGCATGCGTTTGGAGTAATATAAAGTTGGGTACAGGTTAAGTTCATCTACATTTTTAATTTTCTTCTCTGCTTAAGGTACTCCGCCATGAAGAGTTCAGTGAAGGCTGTGAAGCAGCTTGCAATGGGTATGTGTTCAAAAATTAGTGATTATAGATTATGGTTAAAATTTAGAATCAAATCAGGAGGGGAGAGGGATAGGAGGTGTGGAGGTGTCCCCTATCACAACTGTAAGGATTTCTGGGTGGTAAAAAAAATAAACACGAAGGCTGTAGCGGGAGCTGTGCTTCGCTATAAATCAAATGGGCTACGCCAGAAGACTCACTTCGTCGCCCCTTCATTCAGCTTCACCTACTCGACCTTCATTCAGGATCTTCGCGAGCTTCTGGCTTCGCACTTCATAAAAAACACTAGGGGTAGGGCAGACAAGACTATGTGGAGTCGGGTTGGCAAATTCGGTTCTGTCACACTATTCGACCCATGTCATTTCTGAGTGGAAAAGCTTTCGTGCCATAAGTACTTATTTTTTTGAAAAATAAAACGACAGTATAATAATAATTTCTTTATTTTTTTATATTTTATAAACATAATTAATAACTTTAATTAATTCTTCAAAAGGATCTTTTTTATTTTTAAAAATTTCCCTCCGCCATAAATATTCATAAATTAAGTCAGCAAAATTATCTCTGTTATTGTAGTTGTCTTTACTAAAATATCTTTTGACGACACACCACTGAGATTTAATTCTTTGAGTGTGCGTGCCGTCTGCTGCCACTAAAGGGTTTTCCGGATTGCTATGATTGACTTTTTTATGTAAGAAACCATAATTTTCTAATCCATCGTTGGCCTGCCAAAAATCGGTATGGATGATGGTGCCCTCAGCCACATGCACACATGCACTACACAAAATAATTATTATGATCCATAAAAGTTGTCTTCTAAAGGAAGATATTTTTTTCAGTCCTTACGCCAATAGATGGAGCAAAACCATGATAGGCTATGGTCCAGAAGATAGCCACTTTGTTGTTGAACTTACCTACAATTATGGAATTACACACTATGAGCAAGGAAATGACTTCCTTGGCTTGACAGTACAATCCAGTGAGAGTTTGAAGAGAGCCGCAGCTCTGAACTGGCCGGTGCAAGAACAGAATGGTTTGAAGTATGTGGAGGCACCAGGTGGTTACAAATTCTACATAATTGATAAACCACAACCTGTTGACAAAGGTGAGCTTAAATTTTTATCCACAATTTGATCCATGTGGAGTTTTTTTTAATATATAGATTAGCACTTGACTGCAATTTTACCTGATGGTAAATGAAGATGCGGACTAAGATGCGTACTTGCATAGAAAATGCTCATCCAGTCTAAGCTAGATTTATAAAAAAACTGTGGGAAACTTTGTTTTTAAGGGATAAATAATAGCCTCTACTTTACTTCGTAGAAGGCATGGCTAAAACAGAACAACAACAGAAGAACACACAACTAGTGATTGGGGCTACTTTTTATCTAAAGTCTAATAATTTCTATTAGATTTATACAAAACCTAATTACACACTTTGTCATACAAAAATCTTTCTACATTCTGTATGTAGTAGATAGTAAAATAAACTGAATTCAGTACAGGTACAGGTAGTTCAGACAATAGAACGTATATACCTATTTAATTTAAGATAAGAAGTAGACTATAAGTGTCTAATATTTATTGATAATATGTATCATCTCCAGATTTTATCATTCGCTATTGTCTTTTGTCATGTGACTGTAATTGTATTAGAATTATTGTGCAACTTTTTCGTTAGATATCATGGTTTTTCTTATGTTATATACTTGACTATGATAATATTACATTGTTAATGAACACAATATCGTTGCAAATGTGATTATTTATGCAACAGTACTTTTGTCTCCTTTGTTTGTACTTAAGTCAAAAAGTAACAAATAAAAAATTTGGCTGCACAATATACATATATGTATATACAGGGCTCGAAACTTGTCAGTAAATTAGTAAAGGTCTTATGACCTTTACTAATTAAATCAAATCGTCTTATGACGATTTGTGTACATTCAGACAATATATAATAATATAAAATATCAGTCTGTAATACAGACTGTATTGGCGTTTTTAAGAGAATTATTGTTCTTTAAGTTTTTGAATATGATCTTGTATTTTCAGATCCAGTTGTCAAAGTGTCATTAGCGAGTTCAAATTTAGCAAGATCCATTGCTTACTGGAATGGTCTATTGACCCTTAAAATCTTTGAGAAGACTGACAAGTCTGTACTTCTTGGATTCAGTGATGATCAAGCAAAACTTGAATTGGTAGATATTGGTGAGTTCCATTCCCTTATGACTATGTACTCAGTTCTTTAATCAATTCTTAGCAGTTAAGAGTTTCCGCAGACCACAGACTTTTTATCGGCCGATAGTTTGATCGGATTGGGCTGCTAATGGGCCACCTAAACAGTCAGTTGACTGCTTTCGAACGATTTGTTAGTTGTTAAGCGACTTTTGAAGAGAGCGGTTGCATAGTAAAAGTTGAGCGTTAGTAAGCGGCCGACTAAACAATCGGAAATGTGCGCACGTGGATGAGCGTCACTGTTTAGCAGTCGACCGATAGTTTGCCAACAGTTCAGTTTGAAGGCAATTAAACCATCGAAGTTTTATCGGCCGATACCGAATCGTTATAATTTGCGCACTTGCATATATCTTCATACTTATTAAGAAATCGACCAAACTATCGGCCGATAAAAAGTCTGTGGTCTACAGGGACTCTTAAGTTGCACAAAATCTTATTTTAATAAAATAAAATAAAAAATAAAATATGCAGGTGTTACAAATAAAAATAAATGGACAACCAAACTCTGCTTAAATACAACACGCAACATTAATTTGCTTAATCTATTACATTACAATTTGAATGTCTAATATAATAATAGTACATTATGGTACAAGTGTCAAAGTTGGTGATTACCGCTGAGGCGCTATTGAGACCCGAGCCGTTAGGTGAGGGTCTTAAGGTAGCCGAGGACGGTAATCATCAATATACACGTGTATCATACGACGTTTTTCAACACACTTGTGAAGAAAATAATACTAAAATAGTACATTATGGTACAAAACAGTGAAAACGAGTTGTGAAAATTTTTTCGCAATGGCGGGAAAAATTAATGTTGTTCTTTTGTTCGCCCTCTTGAGATGCTCTTGAGGGCAGGCAAAGATCGACGACCATACAGCCTATTCAGGTGTTTATTTGATTTAATCAGTTTTCCGGAATGCGCGCGCACCTTTAATGGCCATAGACTAAAAGAATGAGGTTTCTTTTTTTTTTGGCTTTTCTCTTATAGCCACGTACAAAATGGGGAATTTCCAGTTTTCTTTATTACAGAAAAAACAAAAGTTATATTTGAGTGACAGTTTTATTTATTAAACACGTACAAGTTGAAATTATCTATTTAAATACGAAGTTGTATGAAATGAGCAAGCAATTATAGGTATCTTGGCAATAGGTAGGATCTGTTTTGTAATAGAAACTTTTTTAAGAACAAAGCAACTCAACCAATAAAATTAAAAAAAAAAAATCTTTAACTCACATTGTGAATAATAGTAATCAAAAGTCACAGTTTGAGTTAAAGGTGTCATTGTGTGCCTAGTTGCGGTGAACCGGGAGCCATTTTATGAGCAAGTGTGTTGAAAAATTTATTAAATGTCAAAGTTCATAATTAAAGTTTTTCCATAAAGCCCGGGCTCCACCTGCGCCTTAATTCAGTAAAATATTGGCCCCATCTGCGTAATGCTTTTATTATCGTGTTAATTTACGCGTGGCGCATTTAAATGGCGCAGGTGGAGCCAGGGCATAAGGTAATCACAAGTTGTATAGTACTTATGTCTTATCTATGAAAAAATTTTTAGTTTTTTTTTTTAAATTTTAATTGACATTGTAATCATTCATTACAGGTGAACCACTTTAGCTTTTTTTTAAAATTTTAATTGACATTGTAATGATAACAGGTGAACCAGTAAACCGGGCAAAGGCGTACGGCCGCATCGCGTTCTCGTGCCCGTTCGACCAGCAGCCAATCATCGACCAAAAGATTCAAGAGGCCAAGGAAAATATCCTAACACCGCTCATATCACTCGACACCCCAGGCAAAGCCACGGTGCGAGTCATCATCCTGGCGGACCCCGACGGTCATGAGATCTGTTTTGTCGACGACGAGAGCTTCCGTCAACTGTCGCAAGTGGACCCCGCCAGTGACGCAGACTTAGATAAGTTTATCAAATCCGATAAGTCGCGCGTCTAAAATATCAGATTTACGTCGATCTTATCTGGAATATTTATATATTGCCATACGTTATTATTTTATATACCTACATCGTTTCAAATGAACATGGGAAAATTACCAACTTTATTTGCAGAGCTGTGAGATTGGCTGTACTTTAACTTAACTGTAATTTAACTTTTTCTACGATTTGTTTAAATTTTCGGGCAGAGAAACTTTAACTTAACTGTAATTTAACTTTTTCTACGATTTGTTTAAATTTTCGGGCAGAGAAACTTTAACTTAACTGTAATTTAACTTTTTCTACGATTTGTTTAAATTTTCGGGCAGAGAAACTTTAACTTAACTGTAATTTAACTTTTTCTACGATTTGTTTAAATTTTCGGAAGAGACTTTTCAGACCTTTTTTTTTGTGATCGAAGTTTTCATATAGTTAAGGAAATACCGGCCGAATTGATAACCTCCTCCTTTTTGGAAGTCGGTTAAAAATAGACTATTGTGATCTACTGTGTGACGATCACAATCGCCTCTGATTGGCTGCTCTCTCTATTTGTTAAAATGACGCCATTTGATAAACAATTTTTTTTTTCTTCTTCATATTACTATATCAAAAACTACAGAAGTAAGGAGAATACCGATTAGATGGATCGTTAGAGAATTTTTTTCTAAATAAGATAGCATTAAAAAATCGTATTTGGCCAAATGTTGGTTAACAACGTTATAGCTTGAGAAAACCAGAATGCAAGGCTTGTTGTGAGCATTTTCAAACAAAGGTAATGTTTTCCATTTTCATTTGAAAATAGGGATAGAACAACAGTATACAAAGCATTTGATTCCAGAACCATTTTTTTGCCTCGGTTACTTGATATTATACAGTAGATACTGATGCTTATTCTCTCAATCTCTTAACTAAATTAAATGACATGACAATGACAGGCCTACACTAAGGCTGAAATCTATAGACTCTCACTCTCACTCTGCTCAGACTCAAGACAGGGTTAAAACGAGACAGATTTTCAATACAATTCAAAATTAATTTATTTCATATAGGCTAACTTGTAGCTCTTATGACACGTCATAAATCTACCACCGGTTCGGAATGCAGACTCTGCTGAGAAGAGCCGGTAAGAAACTCAGCAGTTGCTCTTTTAAAAAAAAAAATTTTTTTTTACAAAGCTATGCTATGTATACAGCGCTTCCACAATAAAGCTTCAAAAAATGCAAAAATGCTTACGTAGGTACACCAATCCAACGCATGTCAAGATGGGCAGCCAAAGCCCGTTTCCAAAACCATTCCCGTTGGTGGCACCCTTTCACGAGCATGACGCATGATCCAGCCATTGCTTCGCTCAACCATATTTGAGGGAACGCAACAACCCGCACCACACGACACCACCACAGAAATGTTTAAAGCGAGCATGACATACTTATATTTATGTCAGAGCATATTTGTGTCTCGCTCTAACCTCTATCTTGAGTCTGAACTGAGTCAGAGCTCTATAGATCTCAGCGTAAGTGCCATCCCTCTCCTCACAGAACATTGTGAAGAGGATGGCAATAATGAATAATTGAAGACCTGTCAATGTCAAATTTTTTAGTAGGACCCTTTAGTTCTGAACTACACTACGAAGTTATGTCACTTGAAATACTTATCTTAACATTATCAAAAGTGGCCTTTTAAAATAATGGCAATATTTTAGGTCTATTTCACCATCTCCAAGTAAATTTTGACACATGAATAAATTTATCATTTTGACAGATTGCCAATACATCAATTCAAAATGGAAACTTTATTCGTCGGTTAAACAGTACTCTGCGATTGTGAAGTAGGCCCTTAATATTTTTTTTATTAATATTAATTTCTCTTCGAAATATATAGTTATAACGTAACATAAATGTGATATTATCCTTGGTGGAAGTATACTTTTAGCATTCCCATAGTGTATAATTTTACTAACTAACTTTCAATAATATGCTGCTTAATAAGATAACCTTATTAGTTAAGATTTTTTTACTTTTGCTGTACACGGTTTTTGCAAGTATAACCCCATAATCATGCTAACAGTTTGGTTTTACACCTACTGGTATAATTATTGCAATTCACGACAGCGCGTGGCTCATGATTGTGTTTGTAATGTGTCGTATCTGTATAAGTGTGAGCAAGAGTTTGTTCACGCCTGACCGCTCCCACCTAGGCTCCTGACAGGCACACACACTTACGCCATGTGCATGTACACAACGCAACCACTAATAAAGCTCACGCGCTCTTGTGAATTGCAAGAACTCTAACTTCACTCACTTATTTCCGTTAGCAGTATTTGCGAGTGAAGCTAACGGGAGTTGCCAAGCCGTGACTGTTAGCATTTGTACAGGGTTATATTCTTATTATTTGATGTGTATTTTTGTGTATTCAAATTATAAATATAAACATTGTTTCGAATATGGGTCGTGTGTTCATTTTTTGTCAAACCATTTCCCGACCTAATTTTATGTAGCCCCTAAAAGGGAAAGTTAGTGAAAACGGACATTATTCCCCTCCAACTTAGGTAGTAGGTACTTAGATAAACCGTGTGCTAGGAGAAGGGAATTGTGAATCTTTTTTTTTTCAATGACAAGGTTGTCCTTGATTGCTATCTCACCTGATGGTAAGCGACCATGCAGTCTAAGATAGTAGCGGGCTAACTTGGAACGGGTACGGCAGTGTATTTCCACCCATACCCTAATCGGTTTCTACACGCCATCGTGCCGGAACGCTGAATTGCTTGGCGACACGTCTTTGACGCTAACTAGTCACAGCCAAAGCCTACTAGATCCAGACCAGAGACAATTCAGAAATCATAAATTTCCAAATTGATCCCGCCGGGAATCGAACCCGAGACTTCCCAGTTATGAGATCACTGCGCCTCTGACCTTCCCGGTAATAGTCACCCGCCGGGGTGACTTAAGGGGGTGTTTGACTCCCTTAGCCGTTGCGCACTTAAAATCATGGAAGTTAGACCGACCCAGCTCTATTTATTACATTCTTTAATATCTTTTCTTATTAGTGACACACGCTATTTTTAATTACAATAAAATTTTAATGGTGCAAGAATCATCAAAATCGGTTCAAGAGTTAAATCTAGTACCTAATAATAGTTAACTACACTTTACTATGGTAACTATTCTTTATCGAAATGATTAGACACAACTTGCGGTAAATAAATAAAGACACAAAGAAATCAATACTTTTCCATCTAGGCTTCCAGCCAAGAGTTAAGTAGGTATTTAATAAAAAAGCTGCGACCGTAGGATACCTACCCTCTATGAAAAGTAGGTAAGTACCTACTTGTGATGAATATCTTATTACACTATTTCTTAGTTTGAACTTTGAAGATCAAAGTTGTGTATGAGAGTTAAGATGATCTGATATTTAATTTCCCAGGCTTTACTTAGTTTTGAAATAAAGAAGGGGTTAAGTACCTACCTACCTAATCGTTCCAGTGGAAACGCAGCGTCCGTGAAGATTTGGCGATATTGCTGGTCGCGATATCTCGTCGATAATGGATCCGCGACCTATCATCAGTGTTGCCACCTCGAAAATTATCTTGTCACTAGATTCAATGTAAAATATCACCAGATTTTAAAAAAATTGGATGAAAAAAAAACACCAGAAGTCGCTAATTATTTTATAAGTACTAAATAAGTATGAATAAAAAACTCACTGTCAAGATTTTAGAAACGTCATAATTACGTTGATCTGTAACCTCCTCAAGATCAACTCATAAATTACGTGACCATGGAAAAACTCTCAGATCAATTTACACCTTAAATTTTGATGATACTTGTACAATATATATGTGCATATAAATGTATAATTATAATTAAAAAATAAATATAATTATGAAGATAATTTTGCCGCAGTTGCTAACAAGTTGTCCTAAATTACGTTACGTAGTATGTATTACTTCTATGAGAAAGAATATAGAATAAAGAAAAGTTATTTAGAAAACGAGCAAACTTGACTATGACATTGACAGATTAATGTCATAATCAAGGTGGTTGGTTGGGTATTGCATTTCTGCGTCATTACCTACACACAACAAAGCATTTTTTTAAAACGCTTTTAAGGTTCTTCCCACTGAAATAAGTATTGCCAGATGCTGTATCAAAAATCGCCAAAAAACACTAAAAATAAATTGTCGCTAAATGATGAAAAATTATCGCTATAAGCTCTGAAAAATCACCAGATCTAGTGACAAAATCGCTAAGGTGGCAACACTGCCTATCATAAATTTCTCCGGCATCGAGATTCCGGCTGATCAATTCGGCTTGGGCGGGCGGCTCGGGGCGGGGTGGGGCGGCGCGGGGGCGCAGGGCGCGTGCGCGCGGCGAGGGCCGGGAGCGCGCGGCCGGCGCGGCGCGGCCGGGCGGCAGTGCGCGAGTCGCCGCCGCCTGCCGCGCGCCATGGCCGCGCCGCGCGACCGCTGACAGCCGACCAGCCCACCCTCGCCCCACGCCCGACCCTCGCCAGCCGCCGCTAGGTAACGTACCGAGCTCCGACCCTGGCCCGCTCCGACCCGCTCCCTCCCGCCCCACATGTAGCTAACGTTAATGGCTAACAGTTGCAGCGACTTTATCTGAACTATAAGTACTGGTGCTCGACGACGGCTGCGATCGTAATCACCGTGTGTTCCACTCTCGACTGCTCTCATGCTCTATTGGTTAGTGTGTTCAGTGTACGCTCGCAAAAAGTCGCTACCGCTTAATTAATTCGCTGAATTAAGCAGCTCTCTTTTGCCTTATACCTACTGTATAAGACATTAGCTGTATAAGTTAAACAGCTAATTCTTGACGATGAGGTGTTACATAATTTGAAGTTTAAGCCGAATCCCGTTACTCCGTAGTATTATTTGGCTCTACCGACCATAGAGTGTAACATAAACTTAAAGTATTAGATACTTAATTTTTCAGTAACTAACTTTTAGTACACTTGAGTCACGAAAGCAAACCACGTTGAAGGCGAAGCGTGTTGCGAGATTTATTTACTTTTTAACCGACTTCCAAAAAGGAGGAGGTTATTGAATTCAATTACTTAAATCATTGCAACCACCATCTCTTAAAGGATAATTTTTCTTATCCTATGTTTGACCTTTCGGTCGAGGTCATACCTACCAATAGTTGGTTTGTGTACCTACCTACGTAACTAAACACGTCGATAACATGAAACTGAATATGTAAATAATAAGTATCCTACATACAGGTATACCTAATCACACTAATATTAGTATAAAGGCGAAAGTTTGTATGTGTGTGTGTGTGTGTACGTTTGTTACTCTTTCACATAAAATCTCCTGGACAAATTTGTCTGAAATTTGGAATGGAGATAGATGATATCCTGTATTTATCATAGGCTACTTTTTGTCCCAGAAAATTAAACAGTTCCAGCGGGAAGCAATAAACCTTCATCCACGCGGTCGAAGTCGCAGGCATCATCTAGTTAAGTAATATAGGTACTCAATTGTGATTTTTTTTTTAAATATAATAAGTAGAGTTGACACATGGTTCTTAATTCAAGCATATTATTTTCTTTGCAAAGAAGCAGTCTTTAAAACATCTAGACGAAATAATCAGATATGTAGGTGGGTCGTTCTACTTTTCTACCGACAATGAAACGACGTTTTTCTGTTTTTTTGGTTTTTGAACCATCTATAATTGTGTTTTATGTGTGGGATTTAAAAAAAACTGCATCTGTGTTTTCATTAGTACTAATTAAAGTTTCCTTCCTAGCTAATATTGATTCTTTTTTAATGTTGGTTTTTGAAAAAATAATGTGACAAAGTGGCCTTTTTCTGTAGAGACCACATTTCAGTTTACCACTCTGTCACGGCATTATACGGAAAACGAACGTATAAAATATGCTGGTTAGAAAACATGAAAAATGACATAATATTAATAGATAAGAAAAATATGGACGTTTATTCGAACCGAAAAAAAAACCGTTTATATTAATACTCCAACGAGATGCCATAATAAGAAGAAAGACAGACTATTGTCGGTAGAAAAGTAGAACGACCCAGGTAGATACATTGAGATGTTTCCTAGTACAATTTTATAACGCTGTATGTATCTACCTACTAATATTTTAATATACTTTTTTAAGGTGTTAAAATCTCACTCTTGGAAAGAATTTCTACCGAGGCTAAGTGAAAAATCCACATGGTTGCTGGTTCAAATTCCGGGTAAAAATAATTACATAATATTATATTGAAAGAAGTTTTCTTGCTTAAGATATTCTGTATGAATAAATATGCCTTTCTCATTCAATGGGATGGCCC